>JAREYC010000003.1:27103125-27718750 GCA_030015325.1 Cryptoblepharus egeriae
AGAAAATGAAAACACATAAAAGCTATGGAACAATTTATGCAGCCTTTCAACTGGTCATATGCGGCATTATTTTGTGTTTTGTCAATCATGGAGACCTACTTGTGGTGGTCATGGAGGGCTGCATCATGGCTTCATCATTGTGGGAAAGTTAGAAAGAATTGGCCGGAAAAGAATTACCGGTAAACGTTTCTGTTTCTCTGGTACATTGACTGCTAAAATTTTGGCAGAAACAAACAAGACTTGTTAAGTTTTCTGGAATCATTTTGTCTTGCTTGTTATTCTCAAAACTATAAATGAAACAGACTAGAGCCTGACAAATGAGAAAAGAAAGTAGAGCTAAAAGATACATAAGGAAGGTCTATTTTCCTAAAGCATCCCCAACCTGACATCAATTGTCCTAACTAGTTATGAAGGATGTTAACCTTAAAGCTACCTGACCTTAGTAGTGGGCTTCAGGGGGTTCTCACAGGTTCTATAGAACCCTTTGCTAATAAGTACCTTGTTCTGAGAACAGGTTACTAATGGGACATAGAACCTGTTGTTAATTTACGTTATTAGGATATAGAACCTGTTGTTAATTTATTTGAATCCCACCATTGCCTGACCTTATAGTTAAAGCCACTATCTCATGTCACTCTGTTTATCTGCTCTTGAGAAGTGGAAAAATAGTATTGATTCTGAGCAGTTCATGGTTTTGTAGTGTCTGAATTTGGCCTAAGGAACTGGCTCCTCAGGTGAGAGCCATAAATTATTTTATCAAAGAAGATTAGTCAAAATGACATTTATAAGTTGTCTGGGAGCAGCAAGGCAACAGGAGGATGCTTCATTTCGTCAGTGAAGTGTGTAATGCTGCTGAAGGTCATAGTTCCTGCTGATAAGTTAGCTATTTAATGTACTCCTCTATTAAGAAATAAATCACATTTATATACTTTTAAGGCTGAGAGGTTTTCTGCCCCATGACAGTATAACAGACTTCCTTGATCCTTGCTGGCTTCATTCCTTTATTCGACTCCCACACTTTTGATTTGCTAGTAAGACTGAATATCAATGATTTCCAAACATGTTTTGAACAGCAGAAGTTCAATTCCATATTTTTGGTAAGACCCATAACATAAAAGTGTAACAAAGAAAAAAAGAACAAATATAAAAGAAAAGAATGTAACAGAAAGGAAAATAACAAGGAATTTTGTCCCTCTCTGTGAGCTCATATACACAGCTAGTCCTAGTCCTATGAGAGATCCTGCAGCACCAGGTCCTTTACAGCTGTCACAATCCACATCTGAACATCAGTGGCCCAGCTACGACCCCATACCAGTAACTCAGTATGGAGGACATGAGAAAGGCAGGGGGGATGGAATGGGGCAGGAAGAGGGAGTTACTGTGAGGTGACTGGGGCAGACCAAAAAAAGCAGTGAAAATGGAAGGTGGTGGTATTGGCAACAGCAGTGCAATATCCTGTCTCCTTTCCCAGCTCAAGATGCCCTCCCAGGTCCACTTGGACTATCAGCTATATAGGTGCAAAGTCCGAGTAGACCTAGAGGGGCAACAATGGCTTATCCTGGGGCAAGTGTACCAGGTTCTCTTACCTGGAGGAAACAGGAGATCCTCCAGGACTCCCCGCCACAACCTGTAGGGTGCAGTGCATGCTCCAATGGCATGGCTACATTGGCAAGAGGCTTATTGATCGGATTGATCGGTGGGCTTGGGGGGGGGGGTTCTCACAGGTTCTATAAACCCTTTGCTAATTAGAGCTTGGTTCTGAGAACTGGTTACTAATGGGACATAGAACCTGTTGTTAATTTAGGTTATTAGGACATAGAACATGTTGTTTATTTGAATCCTACCACAGATTGAAACCTATTGAATAGCAATATACTGATGAAAGTGAACATACTGTCAATACACTAGTGTACGTGAATGCCACTGTTTGGCTTGGTCACATAAATAAACAGTGACGCCTCACGTAAAGAATGCCTCACGTAAAGTATGTTTCACGTAACAAACAAAAATTTCTCTAGGATTCTGCTTCATGTAAAGAACATGCTTCACGTAAAAAAAAATTCGTTGGCAGTTGGGGCAGAGGCACTGGCCGGCAGCCTGTTTAAAAAGCCTAGCACACCTGCCCATAGTGGAAGCAACACTTCCATGCTGTTCCTCCTACAGCCGGGTGTCCACTGGGCAGAGGGAGAGAAGAGCAGTGGAGAAGAGGGAAGCAGCTCAGGGCTAGCCAGAAGGGAGCAGGGGAGAGAGATGCTCAGAATGGAGAGAAGGAGAAAGTGGGGAGACACTTTGAAGGTGTCTTTGATTGCAGCCTCCTACCCATGTCTACCCAGAAGCTCCATTGTGTTAAATGGGTCTTACTCCCAGGAAAGTGTCTTTAGGACTGCAGCCTAAGTAGACTTCATAAGATCATGCACATTGAATGCATGTTTTGAATTCAATCCCAGTGTTCTGTCATCATTTTTACATCCAGTTAATATTTTTATATGAATATTTTGGGGATTGTGGAACCAATCGTCTGAGTTTCCATTATTTCCTATGGGAAAATCCGCTTCACATAAAGAATGTTTCACGTAAAGAACATGCCTCCGGAACAAATTAAATTTGTTACGTGAGGCGCCACTGTACATGCACACACACACGCACGCACACACACAGTATATACTGATCTTAGTTACTACCATTAATATACCATTAGCAATAAATACAGTTAGGTCTGAAAAACCAGCTACACCATTGCTAATCAATTGTTGACATTCACAGAGAATACTGTAATGTTAACAAAAGGAAAGTCTTTATATATGGGAAATAAAGTAAAACATAATTTCTCATTTTCCTCATTAATTTTTATCCTATTCTTTTTCCAAGGAACTCAAGAGTGTTATGCATTCTTCCATTACACACACACACACAGAGAGAGAGAGAGAGAGAGAGAGAGAGAGAGAGAGAATCTAGTCAGGTACCCAAAATACTTAGGTGTCATACAAAAGTTTCATATGAATGTGTCATAAAAAACAGGGTGAAAGGAAGCTACTTACTTCAAGTTATCCAAGGCTATCTTGAGGATCTAGAATTCATGGGCTGAATCTGCGTCTTTAACCACCAACTTGGGAGTTAAAAAAAATCAAGAATAGACATTCTCTTTGGGACTGCACTGTATTTTTGCAGAGTTTGCCATTTTGAAAGTACCCATAAATGTCCATAAAAGTCACAATAAAGTCTCAGTGAAGGGAAAGTATGTTATACTTAACAATATGAAATGGGACAAGATGATACATTTTAAAAATTCCTCAGTTTGGTTTGCAGGGAGAGTGAGCACAGTGACTCATATAATGAATGTAGATTGGTAAGCTAAATAAGTTCATTCTGTGCCTAACCCACAACCTATCATGTAAATTCATTTTTATGGACTTCCATACTGCAGCCCATAAGTCTTCAACATCCTGTCGTAAGCAGATTTTGGACACAGTCAAGAATCATAGCCAGTTAAGGAATATTTATAACTTCTTTAGGTCACTTATCATGGATATGTTCTGTAGTTATAGCTCTCAGATTGGTGTTGGGGATGTGGGGCTGTTAACAGTTTACCGTTCAAAATGCTTTTCATTTATTGAATACATTTTCAAAGTTCCCATAGAAATGTGCAACAAAAACTAAGACACAAAAGACGAAAAAATTAAAGGGAAACATATTTAAACATTTGATTCAAATAAACAAGTGTTCAGTACAGGCATTTAAATCTATTATGGTATTTTATTAGCATATTTACATCCCAGCTTTCATCCATTAAGAAATGGCACATCTCACTTGCCACATCCATGGCAAGTGTATATAGTATTCTTATATGGTCTTAGATATGTATGCTGATTATCACAGACTGGTTCAGTTTCTTCAAGGTTGTTACCTCCTTTACTTTCAAATAATGCTCAAAGTCTAGTCTTTTAGGTATTGATTGAACAAAATAACTGCTTATGTGACATTTTAATGATGGTTTACCGGCAACCTGTTCTCAGATAACCAAGGGCATGTACGTGCCATGAGCATGCATGTATGGCTCTCTCCCCTTCTGCCTAGGACTGTCACAAAATTGCATGTTGATATGTTTTAAAATTATTTGAAAGCAATGGTGAGTAGTGGCAGGTGCTGTGCATGAGTTCTGGGCTCCTCAGTTCCAGTCATCCCCTCTGCCTTGGTCTCAGCACAGAGTCATCAAGAAAAGGGAACTAGAAGAGAATGTGTGTGCTGTAATGTGCCAATTAAAATAACTTTGCCTGTTACAGTAACTGGAATGCTATAGTTGGGTCTCCCAGAAGAAATTCTCTACAACCTGCAGCCATTGGTGGGATTCAAATAAATTAACCACAGGTTCCATGTCCTAAAAACCTAAATTGACAACAGGTTTTATGTCCCATTAGTAGCCGGTTCTCAGAACCAGGTGCTCATTAGCAAAGGGTTCTGTAGAACCTGTGAGAACCCCCTGAAGCCCACCTCTGCTTGCAGTCCTGGACAATGAGAGGGGGTTATTCTAGCCTACAGGAAGCTGATGGGTTTCCTGGTCTTCTCCTGACACAGAAAGAAATTAGCTTACCAACTCATTGAGGCTATCCCCAGGAAGAAAAGGTTTGGGATGGCACTTTCTTAAAATCTCACATACTTAAGATCTATCTGCCAGTGCTCTTGTCACAGTAAATTTCCTGCCTCTGAAAGATGTGAGGCTTGGACTCTGGTGAATGTCTTCTGAAGGACATTCTAAAGTTTTCAGGCAATCTTTCAATTAGGTGCCCTTCTTTTCCTCATAGTATTATTAAGACGGTACCATCAGGCGCGCATTGTGGTGTCAGAATAGGATATGTAAAGTTGTCTGCTTACATATTTTGGTAAGCCACATTATTATGGAAAGCCCTTCACTTTTAGAAAAAAAGCTGCAAAAAATAATGATATTAAAGTTTCAATAGCAATGTGATTTTTTTTCTTTTATATGTGAGGGAAAAAGGGATATTTAATAAGAACAGCATAATCCTTCTATCACTCCAGAGGTATAACTGGGATTTCTGGTTAACTGATCCTTGTTACAATATTTCTTTTTATTTTTAGAGATTATAGCAAGACTGTGTCATGCCCAATGGAGCAGTGGAAAGGATTTCGAAGGTGAATTTTTTGTAGAGATCAACAGCAGTACAAATAGATGGGCTTAGTCCTTGAAAGGTTTAGTATTTGTAGGTTAAATGTGAAGGTAATGCTTACAGTAGGAAGTCTGTACCAAGAGTACACCTTTTACCTTTTGATTTCTGTTCATTTGAAATGTACTGTCAAGTTAAAAGTCTTCAGAGCCTTGAAGCAAAATGGAAATGGCTTCACAGATGTGAAAGGGTTCACTATGATTTTTCTGACTGGTTTAATCCCTCCAGTCCTAGTGAAATAGTTTTTAGATTATGGGCTTCATTTGGATATGCTGGTATACATATACACTAGTTATAAGTGGATTTTTCACCTATGGGTTTCCTTTTGCTGTGGTTAACTAGTCCTCCTTTCTAGGGAGGATAAAAAACCCAATCATTCCTACAGACTATTGGAGGCTGCAGTTCACATTGCCTTGACTAGGATTAACTCACAGTGTTTTACTTGCAGTGATAGTGTTCCCTTGACACTGCTTTCCTTTTCTGGGAAAGGCTAATGCATTGGTAATTTTGCTGGGCCATCAAATGAACTTACACACTCACAGTTTCCAGTTATTATCCTCAAGGGCATGTTCAAGTTGGCGACCTCAAGTCAAAAGGCTTTGTATATCTCATTCAAAATGCCCCTCAGTCACATCCTCGCTCCTTAACAGCTGTTTTAAGTGATGGGTGTTATGCAAGTGTTTTTATTTGCCCTACAGTCATTATATACCTTTTACGTTAGTTCACATTAAATGTGGCAAGCTGATCATTAAAGTTGATTTTGAGTGTGCTGTTTCACTTGTCTGTCCCATCAAGGTTTACTTGCTGATCTGTGAGGCGGCCAATTCTGCCTGTCAGCTTTCCTCACACATCCGGGGGGAAAAACGAGCGGAGAGGGAAACTTACTTCCAGCAATATTCACTTCTGATTTGTAACTTTCCTTTGCAGATTTGGGCCATGCCCCATTGCTTCAGATGTTCTGCACAGCATCTGGATATGTCAGAGGAAAAAATTGTCAGAGGAAAAAAAGACGTTTTTCTTGTTATAATGCAGCAAGTAGAGAATAGATTCATTTCTATTAGAACTTCACCTGTGAATATTGGAGAAAAGCCACAACTGTTTCCTTAGAAACTGCAGAATTATTGTTCTGCCTCTCAAATTATATACCATGCTAAAAATTTTGATATGCATACATTTAAGCCCAGTGTCGTCATGTTTTCTAGCATGGTTTGAAATTGTACCATGTGCTATAAATCCCACATTAGAAGAAGTTGCCTCTCTCCAGAATAGCACTTTCCTTCATTCTATATGCTATGCTATAGTATAGAATGCTATACCTGAGTAACAGAGGGTGCTGGCTAGCCATGTTTTGCATTGCATATTGCAGGCACCAAAACATGTTATATAAGCCGCTCACCACTGAAAATATTCCAGGCAGCAACAGCAATGCATAGGTGCTCACCAAACCAAATGACATCTCTTGTATGTTCCCAACATTGCATGGAAAGGCACCAGCAGTGAGTGACTACACAGTACATTGTAGTGCCTGCAGTATCTGCCTTGGGATCCCTTGGATTAGGGAAGAAAGGCAGGATATAAATAAAATAAGTTAAATAAATAAAATATTTACCAGTTTTCCCCCTCCCCAGCTACGCTACGCTAGCCATGTTCCTTGAGAAGACTTTCTCCTTGCAGTTTGGAACTCTATGGCTGAAAGTTTAACACTTGCCTAGGCCTAAACACCACCAAACACAATAGGATTTAAATTAATTCTGAGAAAGAATACATAGCATTACCTTAAAAGCACAGTGAAAAGTCTCTGGGTTTAGCATGGTACCTCTCAGCTAAGTGCAGACAGGGTGACCATATGTCCTTTTTTTTGCCTCGTATCTTGAAAAAATTCTTCATTGTTCTTTTCCTTGTGAGCAAGCAGTGTGTAACCTTCTTGAATTATAAGTAATAAATTATACGTAATGTTTTAAAATGTAATAATAATATAGTGTTTAAATTAACAGCATGGAAGCAATATATATGAATGTTTTCAGATTTTATTTTGTTATGGCCTACATTTTTCTTGGCTTCCCTATTTTTGGGGGGGAGGGGGAGGGGGGCTTGACATCTTTTGTGGTTATGACATCTGGTCACCCTGAGTACAGAACATGGGAAAATTGGCAACAATGAAGCATGTTGGAATATAGGGCAAAATAGTCTACACACTTCCTTTTCTATTTGAGTACAATGTGTCTAGTTTCAGAATGTGACTAGGCCAGTGATGGTGAAACTTTTCAGCACCGAAAAGCAATTTGGCCAGGAGTGCCCGGAGCTCATAGCACATGCCTGGAGTTCCGGGCATGCACACTGGACACTGGTGCACTCTGCTCCAAAGTTTTATAAGTTTTATTTAAATAATCTGGAATGGGGTAGTAAACATGCTCCAAGAGGAGCAGGGTGCTCCTCTTCAGAGCAGAGCACATGTGTTCAGCACGCATGCCTAGAACTCTGGGCGTGCACACTGGGCTCAGGGTGCTCCTGGCCTAATGCACATACCCAGAATGCACAATGGGCACCAGCACACTCAGTTGGCTCTGCCCCAAAGAGGAGTAGGCTGCCCCTCCTTGAAGCAGAGCCAACTGAGTGTGCTGGTGCCCAGTGCGCATGCCCAGAACTCTGGGCATGCGTGCTGGCCATAGAACACTCCCAGACTAAGCGCTATGGAATGCTGATAGAGAGGTCACCGAGTTCCCACTGTGGCGTGCGTGCCATAGCCTCTCCACCGCTGGACTAGGCTAATGATTAGTTCTAGCCTAGATTTTCAACTGTAGCATGGAACTCTCTCGACTAGAAAAAAAGACGTTCGTCAAGATTTGTTTCACAGGAGCTTGCCTTTCATATACGAGAATTCTCCTATCTCCATATACTGAGCTCTGGCCATATAAAAATAGGTCAGAGCTCCCCCATTAGAACATTGGGGAAGAGAGGCAGCCCCAGGCACCTACATGCACCTCCATTAAATCATTGTGGAAGAGAGAAAAAGCTTCTGTTGACTTTTTCAAATTACCAGCAATATGTATACCTAGCCAATTTTTCAGCAGAAAAACACAAAAGAAATTGTTACAGACGTAGGTTCCAAGGTTCTTCTGACCAGTTAGAATCCGCTGCTGTATGTTACTTCCTGGGTTTTCTGGCCATCTGGCAAGCTGTAAGTTGAGGTCGAATGTTTCCTCATGCGTTGCTGCTGGCATCCACACCTTTTATGCCTCTGAGTATGCCAGCAACAATGCATGTCAAAACATTAGGCCTAAATTTACAGCTTGCCAGATGGCCAGAAAACCCAGGAAGTAACATACAGCAGTAATCCTGGGTCTATTACTATTTCAGGATTACTCTTTCAGCTTATTTCTGTGAGTTCTTTGCAATTGCTGCAAACTGTAACAGCATTATACAATAGCCACCCATCTTCTCTAGATACGACCTCTGTGTATCATTTCATCTGATTATTAGTGTGCAATTTACTGATTTCCTATTAAACTTTATAATCCCTGCATTTTCTTGAACTTTCTTTTAAGTGGTAGGAGCTGATATTGATAGTAGTGCTTGACAAAATTTATGTGGCATAGAACTGAGAGCAAGTTCCTTTGGAACAATTGAAAGTAAAATATATAGTAACAGTAGTTCTTCTAACTAACTTAATGGAAGTGTCCCAAAGAATAAAAGGCAAGATTAGAAAAATTACCCAAGTGAAATCAGATTACAGAAAGCAGCTTTTTCTCAATAATAATTTGCAGAGTCAATGCTGAAAAGTCTACTGTTTGTTTTTTAATGGGTTGTGGGTAGCGCAAGCGGTTAAGACGCTGTGCCTGTTAACCAGAGGCCAGGGTTTGACACCCGGGTCAGCCCCACAAGACAGGGTGAGCTACTGTCCTTAGCCCAGCTCTGCGACGCCAGCTGGATCCAATCATATTGGCTCTGCCTTTCCATTGGATTAATTCAGTGGCATGGAGAGGGGGGATTTGCTGCTTGGGTAACAGCCTATCCTCCATAACAATCCAACCCAGGCTTTCGTGCTTCGCATGCAGCGTATGCAGTGCCGAGCATGATACCATAGTCTTTCAAGACTGACGGAGGCCTGCTTTTTTTTGTTACTTTTTAGTAGTGTTAGTACTGGCAAATTTATTATTATTATTATTATTATTATTATTATTATTATTATTATTATTATTATTATTGGTTAGCTACAGCCACCATGGTGACTGGTGGCTGATATTTTCTAAATATCATGTCTTTCCAAAAGACACATACCCTACAATCCAGAGTAACTACGGGAGCACGTAAGAGACATTATGTGTACCCGTAGTTAATGTACCACCTAGTGAAAACCTATAGGAAATTTATATTGCAATCCAGAGCAAATTGTTCTTACACCGGAGCAAGGACTCCCCGTTGTTACTCTGGATTGCACCCTTAGAGGTACAGACATCCCCAATTTCCATGGAGGATGTACACAGATTAGGAGGAACCATAGGTAAGGGGCCACTGAATGGCCACTTACGGGTGACACCCGTAAGGAAGTGTAGGTCCCCCTGGATATGCAGATATGTGAAACAATGGATACCAGATCTATGGCTATGAAAGACATCTGTATTTTTATAACACATGTTGTTATATGATGTTATTAAGAAAGGCCAAGGCTGAGTTGCAATCTGGCATCCTGTACTTAGACACAATATCTGTTATACTTCATGAATATTTGCATCAGGAATCTTTGTATTTTTACCATATTGCTCAGCCATTAAGGCTGCAATCCTAGCCTCCAGTTAGGCTGGCCAAAACCCTGGCATAAGCCCTATGCTGACCTGGATGTGTCACCCCAAGTACCATAAGACTCTTCTGTGCAACTCCTGGGGGAGGGTTAGGTCATTGTACAAACATGCTCTTGCCTCCCTACATCACCACAGAAACAGGAAGATCAATGAGTTGTGCTGGTTAGGACTGCACTCTAAGCTCCAATGGAAATGGGTTGTTACCAATCAACAGAACTCCGGAAATCTCTTTTTCAGAGACCTTTTTCCGGAGATTAGGCTGTTAATGGTTTTGCTTGCTTAAGAAACAATCCAGAAAAAGTGGAAATTGCATAATATATGCATTCCAATATCTTGGATCTATTTTTCTGAACAAAACTGATCATGTTGTTCCTACGTAATTCTATTATCATGGACAAATTGGTTTTGTGCTATTTTCTAAATTTTATGTCCTATAGCCATGTGTTCCAACTGCTTTCCAATACTTGGATCGATTTTGAATATTTGCCAGTGATTTAGGCTCCTGTTGCTATGTAAAGAGTTAAGTGTTAACCTTTAAAATTATTGATTCTTTGTGCAGAAAAGTTTACTTTCAAGATTAATGTTGTTCACAGTATTTGATGCCCCATCTGCACTCCATCCTTTAAAAGGATATATAAATGATTTTCCTCTAAAGTATTACTACAAAGGATAAATCTGCTTTCCTCCGATTAGACTGCTGCAAGGAATAATTCTGAACACAATGATGAACTTAAAGAAAATAGACCTAAAGTGTTTTATGTACATTTTATGTACATTAATGAAAGGAACATAAAAGCTTTCAGTTAGGTCACCAGATATTCATGGACTTGAATAGTAAAATTCTGGCAGTCTCTAATAAATTGAGCAAAAAAAAAAAAACACAATCATTTCTGCATAGTGCTTCTATAAAGAATTTTATTATGGGGTACAAACTTTCTTTTGGACCCCTTCCCATAAAAAGGAAAGAGGTGACAGATAAAGTAGTTTTTGGAGCCCAGATCCACCAAATGTCCTTCTGCATAGCCCAGGCTACCAAACTATGCAGTGCTGACAGCTAAAGACAGTAATATAGAAAACTAATAAAGCCACTCCTAAGTATCTCTAAAATCTCTTACATATAGGAAATCATTGTGGAAAATTAGCATAATTGTATTTAGGTATCTTTACAAGAATGGAAAGTGTCATGTGTATACCAAAGTAATTCTGAAATACCGATAGTCCACAGCTGTGTCTTTGAGCTCCTATACACTCCTTCACAGTAAGGAGATCCACAAGCCAAACAGATGGTATAGCAGGTCAGTTTCCTTCTACATGTGACTCCAGATTTGTATTTCATTCCCAGGCCCAATATGCACTGGCATTGCTAAGAGGGTATAGGGGTGAGCAACTGCACAGGTAAAAAAAAACCTGAGATTGACGCTAGAAGGCGATATGTGAAACCTTGATATATAACACAAATACTATTGTGTTATATACCATTTGATGCTGAATTTAATGCAGAATGCAAGGAAAAACACTGCATCAAAATACCTCTATTCTATCAAAAAGAATAGCCAAATAACCAGAAAATAAAAACAGAACTACATTAACATCAGAATGAATGCATTTGATCTATGGACCTACTGGAATTATTCTCAGAGGTACAAAAACAAACATTTACCACAGCAATTGTTTTACTAGTACATATCCTGTTGCTTCTCTAAACTGTTCATACTGTATCCATATTCCATACCTCAGCCAAGATGAATGTGTATTAATATCCCCATCATCCTAATTTCACACACTGGTTTAACCTGTACAAGAATTTCAGAATATATCCACGTCATGCACCTGATGGAGCAGTTGTCTTCTACAAAAGCAGTAATAAATTGGTTTTTAACCACGGATATCCTCCACTACTTTGTTTATTATTGAATTATTCTGTGACAATACCTCTGAAAACATAATGCACTTAAACTTGTGTGGAATCATGACAAATAACACTGCCCGTGCACCTAAGTACCTAACGTTTATTGGACATAAAATGTAGGACATTACTTACTGCTTACATCTGCTATGAGCATTGAGTGGACAATATCCAAAGAGGTGTTGCATGGTTTACATGCTTAGTATAACTTTCAGTAAAGGGTCTTATGCTTGGAATAATTGCGTAAACTTTCATCCTGCAAACAATTTTCCGAGCACAATCCTTTATGCAACAATTGCAATTTGCAGAAATAAAAATCCTTTATTTAAAGTAAAATAGCCATGGTTTTGTGTGGAATTGGGTGTCAAACTTACTATATTTACTTGATGCACCATCAAATCTAATGCGCACCCTCAATTTTATAAGGCTTGAGATTTTTACAGAAAGGTTTGCTGGCGACTGAAATTCACAGCTGCAGAGCAGGTACAAAATTCAATTTTATTGCATACAACAATGATTTCTATGATGATGATGAGAAAGATGATGAGGAGGAAGGTGATGATGATGATGATGATGATGATGATGATGATAATAATAATAATGTGTTAATGGGTTTGTTACATTAGCCATTTCCAAAAATAACAATTAAATTCTGAAAGGTTACTGAGGCTGCAATCCTAAAGACTTTCCTGGGAGTAAGAACCACAATGGGGCTTACTTTTATGTAGACATGTGCTCTGAATTTCAAGTGAGTGTCAGACTTCAATTGATAGAGAGGATGGTGATCCTCTGTAGGTCATCTCAAACAAGCTATGATCATAATGGTTGTTATACCAGTATGGAGGAGAAAGATGCTGCAAATTTTAATACATTATTAGGGCTTAATATTTAGTTTTAAGTGGCAATGTAATTTGCCCTGATAGCACGCTATTATCTTTGCATTAGAACATAATCTACAAAACCTCACAGCAAAGGCAATCTTCCCGGCATTATTATCAGATTTCCCATAGTGTTTCACTGACATCTCTTTACCATTACCTTGACATGGTAATGTCTTTGAGCAAGCTTGAAATAATGTCTCACTCAGCTTGACACACAGCGATAGATACCTCTGTGGGCCTCTACTGAAATTGAGTGACTCAAACTGCAATGCTGCCTTTAGCCCTCTTTTTTGGGTTATGCAACCATTTGGTTTTCAATCTATTCCAGTCCATCTTAATAATGATTCAAGTCTCTTTCTGCTGCCTACCTGCATACATGTATGTCTTTTGTGAATATTTACACAGACAGTAGAAATTAGCCATTGAAATGGATTTTTCCTAAAAAGCTCCAAATATTAAAGAAATCAGTGGCATAATCAGGGTTTGTGTTAGCCAATGCAGGAGGCCAGCATGTCACCCCAAGATGGACCTCCTCCCATGCAATGGGTGGGACAACACCGAGTAGGTATGGCATTGTATGGATGATGCTTTTTGTTGTTTTTAGCCATTGCTGGTTTTTTTTTGGCTATAAGTTTTGATAGAATAGAGATATTTCAATATGGTTTGTTCATTATTTATTTATTTATTTAATCGATTTATATCCCGCCTTTCCTCCCCCGCAAGGAGGAGCCCAAGGCGGCTGACATTAGGGAATAAAACATCATTAAAATAGCACATAAATAAATATTAAAACACATTCTGCATGAAATTACACATTGGTTGACATATAAAAAGATGGTATTATTCAAAAAATATCAAAATTTTTCAAAATTTTGGTGGGTAATGATGTATCTCTCTCTCTCTCTCTCTCTCTCTCTCTCTCTCTCTCTCACTCACTCACACACACACACATCCCCATGCATGTCAACCATGCATGTCAACCCCATGCAGTCAGTGCAGCCCGCACCCCGCACACCCCTAAGTGATGCCTCTAATCTAAAGAGATGATTACAGCTAGAGTACTGCCTAAAATAATACAGCTGAATGCTTCTAACAGTTGAGTACTTCTGAAACATAAGAATAAGAAATGCCATTGTTAATAAAACATAAGACTGGCAGTGATTGGCCAGAATACAGAAGGGCTGTAGCCAGATGTAGCCAAATGATGTAGCCAGAATACAGAAGGCCTAAAAGAAGGGCTTTATCAGATGCATTATTATTATTAAGGATATTTATATACCATTTCAACAAAAAGAATTTACATTTTAAAATAAATCAGTAAATAGTCCCTGCCCCCACTGGGCTCACAGTCTAAAAAAAGATGCAGGAGAGACACCAGCAACAACCAAAGAACATGTTGGGGTGAAGCATGGGATCAAATGCTGGGTTAAAGAGGGGGAGTTGCTCTTTCCCTGCTAAATATAAGAGAACAATATTGAAAATGTGTTTTTTTGCCCACATTGCAGTGGCAAGTATTGCACTTCATTGCCTTCCCATGCAACCTTCCAGACTACTGTTATTTTCTATTTTATGCAGTCATTGAATCTGGAAGCCCAAGGAAACTCAGTTCAGATGCATACATCTTCCTTTACTGTCACTCCTTCTTCTCAGTAAAGCCATTTATTGAAAATAGAAAGAGAAGATGGTATGAGGAGACAGCAGTGTGGTAGAATCCCCTCATGAGATACTCTAGACCAGCAGTTGTTCCCGTTACACAATTTTCTCTTCTCTTTATTCTGTTGGTTTTACTTTATTTTTTTTTAAAAAATTCTGGTGGGAAGAAGTAGTGGCAGCAGAGAATATGTACCAACTGAAACTGGTTGGTGGTTGGTGGAGACAGCATGTAGTCTCATAGCATGTGGGGTAAAATGTGGGGGAAGGGGGAACCCTCCTCTTGCTAATTCATCACTCCAAATGGTCACTTATCTCACTGCTGAGCTGCCCCTGTATGTTATCAAATGCTGTCAGGGAGAGCGTATATTTCTAATGACTGTAAAAATAAAGTAAAAGGCTGCTACTGGTCTATGTACTGGTCTATGTACTGGTATCTGACATAGCACATGTAACCAAGGACACCAAGTAACCAAGAAATATATAATATGAAATAAAGCATTGACATTCAGCCACCTTTAAACAAAAAGAACCTTGTCACAAAAGGTTCCATTTCCTTTCATTCTAAACTTAGAGTTACCCTTTAAACAAACAATGCCATTTGACATCCTGCCAACGCTCATTACGGAGCACATGCTCAGCGTCAAACCAGATATGAATACCAGATACAAACCATTTGGGCTTTAAAAAAAACAAACCTAAAACCTAAACAGTAGTAAATGAATGATCACACAGCCTTATTGGCTATCTATGCTGGTGGAATACATGTTGTTATGGTCCAAAGGAAAGTGGTCCTCCCACCTTTCTGATGAGGGGAAAATTCCATACTGCCACCAAAAGCTTCTACAGAAGGGCAATTGGGTGGCACAGCCCAACAATAAATGATATTTCCTTAAATACTCCTGTTCAAGGGCTAATTGGTTCCTCCACAGATTAAAATGAAAATGCAAGCCCAAAGGACACATTAACCATTACATCTAGTCTGCTCCTGAGACCTAGTTCTAATAAGATAAGAGATGTGGTTATAATTCTTTATTCTGAGCTATGCCCCTGGTATAGAGGGTTATCCCCCATTTGGTTACCCTGTCAGGAAAGGAAAATCCATAACCCTACTTGGGATGTTGCTCTAGTCACCAAAGGATGAGAAAGGTTGAGAGTGTCCTCAGGACATGTCGCAAGCAATAGACAGATCATAATCACCCAGTTTTTCCTCTTTCTTCCCCTGGAATGGCTTTCCCAATAACTCTGTTCAATTTGCACTACAAATTTGCACTACAAAGGATACAAATTGCACAAACAATGTGAAGAGTTGTGAAGGACTCAAAAATTGAGATGTTCTAATTGCATCTTGACTGGTCAAGCCATAACTCAGGAACTCAAGCTTTAAAAATGCCAAACATATAAGTGTTTACATGAGTCTGATTTTTAATGTGCCAAAATTTGAGCTGCTTGTGTGTCTGTAAATCTCGACCATCAGAAATAATAATAGGATCAAGTCTCGTGAAGCTTTAAACCATCAACACTGTATAATTTAATAGTACTCCTTTTTTCCCTCTTCACAGTCTTCTTCAGTCCAATAGAAGTCTCTAAATGCATCCATCTTACAGCTTGATTGGACCTATGATTGCCAGGAAAAATAAGAATGTACTGAGGCAACCTGGGCGCAGGTAAGTCAGTCAGGGAGTGTGGGCAATTGCATGGGGGGGGAGGGATGGAACAACAGGAAGGGAAGGAGGAGGAAAAGGGCAAAGCAGTGGTGTAGCAGTAATGATGTAGCCAGGTGCAAAGCTTAAAAAGTTGCCCCAGAAGTGATGTCACAACCAGATGTGATCATCCCTGGATTTTTTTTTAAAATAATTTTTAAAATAAAAAGTTAAATTTTTGCAATTTAAATTAAAACTTATCTCTTCCTCCTCCTCAGTTCATCACCCATTTGCTCTGCTAGTGGTATAGCTAAAGCACCTACTTGCTATCTGAAGTCAAATAATATTTTGTTGCCCCCCTACCAACAAAAAATGTTTGGGGAAACTTGCCTGGGCAAAGAGGAATGGTTATTCTTTCCTTGCTAAAAAGAAGCAGAGCACCATTGAGAAGTGCTTATATATCCAGTTAGCATAGGTAACATATATCCAGTTAGCATGGGTTACAAGATAGCATGTTTTATTATATACTGTATGTACTGAGAGCTGATTCTTATTAACACCTTATAAGTTCCATACAGCATCAGATTTACATCTCATTGGCTCTCAGAGCAATCAGTATCCTGGGAAAGTTAAGTAAATCTGCTTTTTGTTTCATAGGCATTTGTTTTCATTTTTTAGTTAATTAGCCATAACATTTTATAGAATATAGATATTCCAATGCAGTTTATTTCATTGCATTCTGCATCAAATTACCTTTCCAATGATGTATAACATGATGATGGCATTACCATTCATATATACCCTGTTTTTTACAATTTTAACCACTAGTGTCAAACTCAGCTTGTTGCCCCTCCCTAAAACTCAGCTTGTTGCCCCCCTTGTAGTAGCCTGATGGAACTGCACCCCCTGTACCTCCCTAGCTATGCCACTGGGGCAAGGACTGTGACTGGGAGGTGTGTGCTATGTTATGCCAGTACACTATCTCCCTTTGCAGTCTTGATCTCCTGTTTTGGGTATGCCTGAACTTGTACCAACAAAGTAGATAGTGCAGGAACATGTAGAGCCATTCAGACAGTGCAAGCTTATCCTGGGGCAGTCTCCAGGACCCCAGGACCCCTGTAGGATGCAGATAGGGTTGGCATAATCCTCTGCCACAAAACTGGACAGGAGCCTCTATCACACTTGCCAGTATATAAATACAATCACCAAAAATCAGGATTGTCCCTGTTTGGGGGATATATGGCAATCCTAAATGCAGAACATGCACCCCTTTGAGAACATTGCATACATGTTGGGGGAGTTAAGCTGTCCTTAAATCCAAGCCTATAGTCTTAAATTATTTATAGTATCAGGAAATGAGCCATCAGACCTTCAAAATTCATGGTTGCTAGCACTGGTGGGCACTTACCGGTTCGGGCCTACTCGCCCGAACCAGATCTTCCTGTTTCCCTGCTGCTGGCAAACCGCCAGCGACAGGGAAACGCAAAAACATGGCAGACCGGTTCAGTCCGCCATGTTTTTGCACCCACCGCGCAAGCGTCAACATTGTTTTTGCGGTCCGCCATATTTTTGTGCCCACCGCGCAAGCGTCAACGTTGACGCTTGCGCAGTGCCTCCTTTGAAGCGGTGGCAAGCCCGATTTAGGGCAGGCACCACGCAAGCGTCAATGTTGACACAAGCGCAGTGCCTGTACTGAAACTGGCCTGCCAGCTTCAGTACTGGCACTGCACAGGCGCCAACGTTGGCCCGCCCCTCGCCCTGCTCCCGCCCTGCCCCCTGACCCTCCCCGCCCCCTGACCCTGGCCCACC
This sequence comes from Cryptoblepharus egeriae, assembly GCA_030015325.1. Lineage (NCBI taxonomy): Eukaryota > Metazoa > Chordata > Lepidosauria > Squamata > Scincidae > Cryptoblepharus > Cryptoblepharus egeriae. The sequence continues at coordinate 27,120,994 of JAREYC010000003.1, forward strand.
CCCCAACTTCCGGCGAACTGGATTTTGGGGTTGGCTAGGCCCACCCCTGGTTGCTAGCATTTTGGGAGTGGCATGCTGCTAATTAAATTAAAATTTGAATTAACGAGAAGAAAATACACATCTCTAGTATGATAAAATTTTAAGTTTTGATTCTATGTGATATTACCTTCAAAACTAAAGGTCTGAAGCTATACGTGAGACACACCAACATGTGTCCACTTTCCAAAAGAAGCCAGCTCAGCATCAGAAAAAAATAATGCTATAGTAGGCAGGAGATTGTGCGCACATTTGGTGGAGAGGCCAAAATAGGAAGAAGATGGGCTGTGATGTGGGATAGATGAGGGAAGTTCCAAACAACAGATCCAAACCCCCTTTCAAAGAACAGACATGTCCCTGACACCAGAAAAATGGAACACCAACACCAGAGTTCACCTAAGTTGGAGGAATCCCATAGGGAACAATACACAAGGAAAAAGCAGCATAAAATGAGGTGGTCTCCCCTCTACTCCCCCCTTTTTCTATGAGGGAGCATAAGATACTGACCATGCTTGGATACCGATCACAGCATACCAAGCCCAAGACTACAGTCCCTGTTCAGGAGACGATCCCTACAATCCAGAGTAACTACAGGAAGACGTACCATAATAGGCATTTACTCCAGATTGCTATATGCATTTCCCATAGGTTTCCTGTAGGTGGCACCATAACTATGTCGGTGTAAATGGTCCTGTAGTTACTCTGGATTGTAGCCATAATATAACTCATTGACAAGGTATACAGGCCCACCCGCCATTTGCCAAAAATCAGGGGTCCTGGAAAATTCAATTTTCATGGTATCTGAGTCCCTAATATGAATATAAGTAGTCAAGGAAACTAGATATCCCAGAGGTCCTTCTTCCTAGAAAGCTACAAAGCCATATTAAAGGTACAATATATGAGTTATTTCAGGGATTTTCAACCTTCTTCAGCTTGCGGCACACCCACAAGACACTAGGATTGTCAAGGTACACCATCAGTTTTAAAAGGATATTTTTTATTATTTTTTTTAAAAAAATACTAAGATTATAGCTAAAATATTAATAGCTAAAAAGTTAATAAATAACATGGTTTAAGGTTGCAATCCTAAAGACACTTTCCTCGGAGTAAGTTCCACTGAATATAATAGGTCTTACTTTTGTGTAGTCATACAGCCCAATCCAGAGCAACTAAACTGTCCACATAAGAGCCCTTAGGTTGCCCTATCTAACACTAGGTTGGAGCAACTGCAAGATGCTCCAGCCCAGTTACTCTGAAGGAGGCTTAGGGCAGAGCAAGGCAACATAGGGTGCCCTAAGAGAGGTGGGCCTGCTCTGCCCTAACTGGGGCAGCCTAAGCAGCTCAGGAGAGGCACGTTGAGGACATGTTTAGCACTGCCTAGGGCAGAGCAGTTACTCTGTATCCAAAGCCTGTTTCAAGGCAGAAATGCCCTCTTCCAGTTCCTCAGAGATATACCACCTCAGGAGCAGGTATAGTAATGAGTAGACCCATAGGGGTCCATGATAAGGCCTGAGTAAGAATGGCAGTGCTGACCAAAAATCTGAGTTCTTGGCCAACCTCAGGATATGGAACAAACTGCGGCTGCCCACAAACCTCAGGATACAGCAGGCTACTCCAAGAAGCCCCTTGTATTCACTGGAGAATGTACTGGCATCTCATCAGGGATTCCTTATAAGGCAGTTACCCAGTGGCATCACCAGACTGGTGCGGCTGGTGTGGGCTGCATTGGGGATGCGCTCCGTATGGGGTGATGTGCCGGAGGAGTTTGACTGTCCTTTGGCAGGCCCCAGGCGTCAGCACCCCCATTCAGGCCTGCTCCAAGGCGGAGAATCAGCCAGAAGCTGCCACTTGTCTGAGGAGCTGGCCTGAACGGCCATCTGAGGTGCACTGTGCAGAAACACACTGAGCATGCCAAACAGCTTCAGAGGAGACTTCCTTAGAGCAGAGAAAGTCTGCGCCTCTGCACAGCCATTCGGCCTCACTCAGGAGGCGGAGCGGCAGCCGAATGGCTTCAGAAAGAGTACTGCACAGGCACCAACTCTGACGCCTGCACAGTCTCCTCCGAAGCCAAAAGGCTTCAGAAAAGTACTGCGCAGGTGTCAGAGATGGTGCCTGCGCAGTACTCTTTCTGAAGCCAGTTGGCTTCAGAAACAACTGCGCAGGCGCCAACTTTGGTGACTGCGCAGTCCAGGTGGGGGGGCGCGCATCCCAGGGATGACGCACAGACTTCCGCACCAGGTGATGTGCAGAGTCATGTCACCACTGTAGGCACCACAGCTGTTCCTTGTTCAGTGTGATCTGAGGGAGCAAGTCTTCCCCTTGTGTCAATTACTTAGCATGCTCTGGAGCAGTTAGGGCAGCCCAGGCTTCCTGACTCTCTGGATTCAGCATAATTTTCTGCTCTGGATACAGAATAGTTAGGAGAGTGCAGTTAGGTCAGAGCAGGCTGAATTTGCTCTGGATTGTGTCCTAAGACACTGTGCCCGTTAACCAGCAAGCCAGGGTTTGAGATCCGGGTCGGCCCCACAAGACAGGGTGAGCTCCTGTCCTTAGCCCAGCTCTGCGACGCCAGCTGGATCCAATCGTATCGGCTCTGCCTTTTCATTGGACTAATTCAGTGGCGTGGAGAGGGGGGATTTGCTGCTTGGGTAACAGCCTATCCTCCATAACAATCCAACCCACTTCGCATGCAGCATATGCTGTGCCGAGCACGATACCATAGTCTCTCAAAACTGACGGAGGCCTGCTTTTAGGGCCTGTTAACACACTGTATATTCTCAGATTGTAGTGATCAGAAGGGTGGTATGTTTGTAAGCCAGTGAATTCACTAACTGGTCAAGCCTGTAGACAATCCTCTCAATTGACCTGCTTTTTTATTAACAAGTCAACCAATGGGAAGATGAGCATAAGAGCCCAGCAGAATTAATTGATTACTGTGTCAAAGAGTATAGGTTATGTTTTGCACTACAGTACATTTAGCCTGACACTACAAATGAAAAAGGAAAGAGAACCAAAGAAAGCATCTTCAAAGCCATCAGTTTGCAGTGGAAAGCTATTGAGAACAAGGCATGCTATTAAAGTTATCAAGGCAAGTTTATCAAATTGGTTATAGGTTTGAACAGTGTAAGGGAATGGAGAAAATGGTAGATATGTATTTTCTAATTGCTCTTAAGATTGGATGGTGAAAGTAGCTACGAAATGTATTGGTGCTCTGTTGTCAGAAACCCAATAAACTGAAAGAACTGGGAAATTCAAGAAGTATGGCTAGAGGTGTTACTCGGATATAAGCCCATTGTGTTCAGTAAAACTCCATATGTAAAACTATCTTACTCACCAGAAACGAACACCTCTAAGCATGGCAAACCCAGTGCCAAAAATATGGGGAAGGCACCAGGTATCCAACACTATAGATGCAAGTTGAGGACATTTTGAGGATGATGATGGGATAGAACTCCAAAGATGCTCTAATCCACAATTCTTATTCCTTCCACTCTTTTTCAAATAAAGGAAGAAAGACAAATGGTGCAATCCTAACCTATGCCAGCACAACTCATCGGTCTTCCTATCATAGTGATGAAAGGAGTTAAGCACATGTCTGTATACTGGTCTGACCCTTCCCCCAGAGTGGCACAGAAGTGCTTTACTGCACTTTTGTGACACCCCCAATTCAGCACAGGACTAGTAATGTTGGAATAAACTTCTGTGCTGTTACCATAGTCAGTTGGGAGGAATGGGATTTCCCCCTCATGGAGGCAAAGATGACCCTTGTGTCCTCCAATAAATTGATAGGATGAGTGTAAAAGTGAGAGAATGAAGGGGAACAGGTAGAGGACCAAGGGCATGTTGGTGGCAGGAGAGGTGGAATCCAGCATGAGCAACTTGCACAAGATCAGGAGGGACCAGAGGGACCTATCCCTGCCAGAGGGACCAGAGCCATACCCTTTATTTCCTTGGACTTTTCCCATCCAATGAGCTGGTGTAGATCTGAGCTGACTCATTCATGGTTGAGGGGCTTACAGAGGGTGAAAGGAATCATTTTCTCCCAATTGCCTCCTGATTGCCCACCACCACTGCTATTGTATTCAATGCAGCCTGCTTTGATACTGTCATTAGACCCCAGGATGTGGCTGTACTTAGGGTGCATTCCAGAATAACTACGTGGAGTCCTTGCTCTGGTGTAAGAACAATTTACTCTGGCTTGCAATATGAATTTCCCATAGGTTTTCACTAGATGGTGCAGTAACTATGGGTGCACGTAGTGTCTATTAATAGAGTTTTGTTTAGAAAAAAAGAAAATGAGCAGACTCTGCTAATTGACACAGATGGAACATATGCTACAACAAATTTTATTTACATTGGCTAGACATATTATCTCATCACACTTCTGTATTCTTTGAACAAATTAAAGGATGCATATTTGTTGTTCATTCTTCTTATTGGGGAACTTTTCTTCCCCTAAATTCTTTGGCATCTATAATAGTTAATTCATTTTATTGGTAGTGAAAGTTTGGAGATATAGCCAAAAGTATATGAATTATATAGGTAAATCTGGACATTGTTTGCTTGATAGGTTTTGAATATTTGCTTCTTGCTGGTTTTCAGTTGGTGAAATATGCAAACTGACAGAGCATCAGAGCCACATAAATTGGCCTGAACTAGAATTATCTCTGAGATACATTAATATATTTCATACTTGTTGCTCCAGCATGTTTCTTCCCTAAAATAAGCAATTTTGCCTTTTTCATGTTGAAAATCATCTTAGTTTTGAACTGCTAGATTGGCAGGACCTAGGACTAGTTCACTCCATTATGCAGTACTTGGGTCTTGAACAGCTGACCTGCTGATCTTCAGCTTAACATGCACAGTGTCTGTACCTACTGAGACTCTACAGCCCTTTTGGTGTTCTCCTCAGCATTTAAATTATATAATTTATCTGGCATCTGGTGGGCCGCTGTGTGATATGGGAAGCTAAATTAGATGGGCCTTTGACCTGATCCATTGGAGGCTCCTCTTATGTTCATTCCTTATGAAAATTATTAGATCAACTAGTGAAAAGCGTACCCACGTTGCGGGAATAAAATTTTCCCATATGCCATCACCCCATATGCATCAACCCCACATGTGCAACTTCCCCACATGTGCAACTTCCCCCATGTGCAACTTCCAAAATGTGCAACTTCCCCATGTGCATCAACCCCCATGCGCAACTTCCCCCATGCACATCAACCACCCATGCGCAACTTCCCCCATGCGCAACTTCCCCACATGTGCAACTTCCCCCATGTGCAACTTCCAAAATGCGCAACTTCCCCATGTGCATCAACCCCCATGCGCAACTTCCCCCATGCACATCAACCACCCATGCGCAACTTCTCTCCATGCGCAACTTCCCCCATGCACAACTTTCCCCCATGCGCAACTTCCCACATGCGCAACTTCCCCCATCGCAACTCCCCCCATGTGCATCAACCTCCCATGCGCAACTTCACCCCATGTGCAACTTCCCCATGTGCAACTTCCTCCATGCGCATCAACCCCCATGCGCTACTCCCCCCATGCGCAACTTCCCCCATGCACATCAACTCCCATGCGCAACTCCCCCCATGCCCAACTCCCCCCATGCGCATCAACCCCCCCATACACAACTTCCCCCATGTGTATCAACCCCCATGTGCAACTTCCCCAATGCGCAACTTCCCCATGCGCATCAACCCCCATGCACATCAACCCCCCATGCGCAACTTCCCCCATGCGCATCAACCCCCATGCGTTGAGCAGCATCCTGAGCAGCATCCTCTACAGTGCAACCTATTCCTCCTAACAACATCCCCCCAGTGCACCAGGCACTGAGCACCAAATTGGCTGGATGTTATTCAGTCTCCCATGTTAAGTATAGGACAGAAACACGTTGCCCCCTTTTCAGCCCCTGAAGGGTTAAATTTCTCCACGTGGTTCTCGGTGGGTGTTCAGGTGACAGAAGGAACTCCCAGAATTCCATGCTTCCAGGCCCAGCAGTTGGGGGGGAATGTTGATGAGTCATCAATTCTCCAATGCAAAGTATAGGGAGGAAAATGCGTTGCGCCCCTTTTCACCCCTTTCCGGTTGGAATTTCCGAAAACCGGTTCTTAGTGCACCCCTCCGTCACGGAAGAAACACCCACCCCAAATTTCACGCTTCTAGGCCTCGCGGTTTTGGCAGGGTGTTGATGAGTGAGTCAGTGAGCCAGTCAGTGACTTTTCTCTTTTATATATATATAGATCGCAGTTGGTCTGCCCTCACTCAGAACACAAGTTATATTTGAAACTGAGAAACTTCCATTCATTTGCTAAGAGGTCAAAAGATTCTACAGTGTGAATGCAAATGAATCAAGCAAATGAGTAGTATGCATTTTCTATGTAGAGTAAAGCTCAGAAAAAAATATAAGGGAGACTTTTTTTTATGAAACAGTGAGAGCTTTCTTTAATTTGACAAATTGTTCTTGCTGGCTGTGAAATGCTTAGTCCTTGAAAAATAACAAGCTTGATTTTTGGAGAGGAATTTTTAAAAGCACATTTGAGAGGACGGGATCTATAAAAAATACATTAAGTTCATTTCTGCCCTGGCAGTGCTTGCTCAGTCTGAATCTTAACTCACATGTCCCTTCATAGATGAAATTGAGCACTGAAAGCCATTCAAACCTGCAATGGAAAAGGGTTAGAGCTGAATCACAGGCCTGTAGTATACAGCCAAGACACCCGAGCAGCAATAATCTAGCAGGATCACAGCCAACACAATCTCTCCAAGAATCCACAAATTATTGGCACACTCAACTGTTGCTTCCAGAAATCACACTCAGGGTACAAATATGAATGCCCCCTACACCGCCACAAATCCCTTGCACAACCCTGGAGATGTTGTAAAAGTGGTGTGAGGACATTCTACACCACCCTTGGGTGACATCTGTGCACCAGCCTCCCTGTGCTGCCCCACAACTCTGTGAGGATGATGCGGAAGAGATGTAGTGCTGGGCTTTCCAGGCCAGTGCAGGTTCTGGGGAAGGCAGGGTAGTGTGGGGAGGAGGCAGAATGGGGATGTTCTGGGATGGGTGGGTGAGCAGAGAGCGGGGCTAGGCATGTGGGAGATGGGCTTGGACCAGCAGTTATGCTGGACCTAAGTCTCTGCCTGAGGGCAACACAGAGCAGCCCAGATTTGCTCTGGTCTGCTCAGATTTAGGCCTCCTTGGGAGGTTGAGGCTGCTGCAGCCCTACTACGAGGAAGGGGACAAGCCTTCTCCCACTGTAGCACAGCATCAGTCCCATAACCTGCAGTAGGTATAGCTCAGGTTAGGGCAGGCAGTGTAACTTAGGATTGTGCTGTCACAACCCAAATCCCAACTGGGCTTTCTAATGGCAGAGCAGTGGTTCCGCGGTTATAAATAGTTATATGGCAGCACATGCAGCCATTCTGGAACCACCTCCACAAAGCAGTGTTAGAGACCTGGTGCCAGCAACAAGTGGGGTTACATGGAAGCCCATGCATGTAAGGTCACTCAATACATGGATTGTATTCAGTACATGGACTATTACACTGCTTTAGGCCAGAGAAATGCTTTGTCATGCCTGTCTTGCTAAACATTGCATGCTTGTTTGGCTTTGACAGTTGTGTTTGAGTGTTTCAAAACCGGAACTGGAATATTTAGATGTCATTTACCATGCTGTCGCTCCCTATTGCCTTGAAGACCACAGTTACTTATAGGTTCTGCCTGGGTAGACTGCCTCTGAACCAGTATCTAGATTGATTCAAAATGAATGTAGAAACAACACCTGTTGGCAGAACACAATGTCACTTTTATATTTCAGCTCTTTAAAACAGGCACTAACATTCTTTGGTAGGACATTCTACAGTATTCTAGTGATCCGTCAAGCAAAGTGCAGAGCCATAAATCATGTACTGGAAATAGCCTGCCAGATGTTTGATAGTTCTTAGCAGCCAATGAATGCAGGAGGTCAGTCAGTCCTTAGAGGAACTCTATTTATGGGGTTGGATGATGAGATGGGTCACAGGTTGTTTAGAGCACTGTTTCTCAACCAGTGGTATGGGTTACCACCAGTGGTACCTGAGGTAATGTCTGGTTGTACTTATGAGACCCTTGGACATCTGCTGCTTAGTAATGAGACCTGCAATGTGATGCAACAAACAGTAGTCCAAGGCTCAACTTGTTCGACAGCGCTCCAAAGCATACTTTACCACACTCCGAAAAGCCCTCCAGTTCATCCTAAAGCTCTTACTGATGTTTGTCACTTCTTAACGGGTCTCCCAACCCAGAAATAACTGGCAATAACTGTCTGGAACCATTTATTTCTGGTGGTTCTTAAAATAGGAGTTTGCGTTGTAAGAAAATAAATACAAGAACAAACAAAAATCAGAACTGAATGGGTCCCATGCATTGGGGATTAATTCTTGGCATTTTTAGGTACATCTCTCTACGCTTCACTCTAATCTTCACTCTAAACAGCTTCACTCTATCTTAATTTACTTGCAGACCTATTTACCTTGCAGTTTTTAGTTTTTCCAAATTCTGTTTTTTCATAGCAGTTCAGTGATCCTGGGCAACAAGTTTCCTAAGTTAAAGTGTGCTTCTGGTTTTCCAGTCAGCAGAACAACTTGACCTGTGAATGTGTTTGGCTCTTTCTCTCTTTCTTTACCTTGCTTATAATCTTTCATCTCACTCCACAGATCTATGGTATTTTATAATGCACTTAAGCCCAGTTCTAAAATCACAGCTTTCCACAGCAGTCAACTTCAGCCATAATTTGAGGCTATTCTTCTGATTTTACAGCAGTTATACGATAAGACTTTGCTCTGCTCTGTGTTGTTTTGTACAGCATGACTCCTCTCATTTCACCACAGTGGTCTGTAATTCTTGTTTGTCACCATTTGTCTTGTGTTTTTTTTCCCACCCATCCACTTGGTGAGCACTTATTTTTATCACTATATTTGTTTTGGCATATCCATTTAATGTGCTACCTCTCCTGGAAATCATGCTATTTTTCATTTTTGTGGCACAATACATCATGCCAGATTGATTAGTTTACAGTAGCGTAAGCATTACGGTTGTCTCCTGTTTATCCTCTAAAATGGAGTACAATGTATTTTAACTTGTATACTTTTTCATCTGTGTTCATATACTTGTAAATAGTCAGGCTCAGAGAGGTTCACAACAGCCTCTGTGTTTTGTAGTCTTGTAGACTTGTAGTTTTGTATCTTGCACACATACATCTGTCCTGTAAACCAAAATGCTGGAGTTCATAAATTCATAAATTTCTGAATACATCTTTGGAGGAAAGATGGTGTAGAATGGGATTTAGGAGAACAGGATCCAATGGAGAGGCAGCACAAGAGGCATGGAGCTGGGGTCTCTGTTTTACATATACATCCAGCCAAGAGGCAAAGAAAGGAAGCAACAGATGAAGGACAGATTTTCAGTCCTGGGATCATCCAGATTCCAGAATGTCTATGTAGAGCAGTGTTTCTCAAAGTGTGGGTCGGGACCCCTTTGGGGTCGCCTAGAGGTTTCCTGGGGGTCGCCCAAAGACGCCTGGTGCAGGGAGCCAAGTCAGGCTTGCCAGACCTCTGGCTGTAGCTGCGCGAGCACTGGGGCTGACTGACAGCCTCAGGGCACAATCCTGTGCATGCCTACTCTGAAATAAATCCCATTGTAGTAAATAATGCATGCCTACTCTGAAATAAATCCCATTATAATCCCAAAATGGCTAGCACATGGTAGTAATACCATGTAAATGTGGATAGGATTGCAGCCTCAGGGCCCAATCCTATGCATGCCTGGACACACATTTCATTTGAACACACATTTCATTTGAACACACATTTCATTTGTAACAATGAAAATACATCCTGCATATCGGATATTTACATTACGATTCATAACAGTAGCAAAATTACAGTTATAAAGTAAAATTACATAAATTTACATAAAATTACATAAAATTACATAAATTATAAAGCAAAATTACAGTGATAAAGTAGCAATGAAAATAATTTTATGGTTGGGGGTCCCCCCAACATGAGGAACTTATAAAGGGGTCACGGCATTAGGAAGATTGAGAATCACTGATGTAGAGCAACTGTTGCCCAAGTTAGAGGGGTTTCAGACACACAGGATGGATAGACAGAATTCACTGTTGATTTGTATAGATAAATGTATAGATAAATACATGGTCACTTCAGACAGGTAGGATGGTATTACTAGAGTTTGTGTCACCCAGTAGAGAAGGTCAGCACATCATACCCATGAGGGACCTCCTTCCATGCAGTGGGTAGGGCAATGCCCCTTGCAGAAAACATATGATACATCATTGTTCTTTCCAGCTTTTTTCTTTTTCTTTTTCTTTTTTTTTTGCTACAATGCTAATAACATAGGATATATTAATAGCATATTAACATCATTATTTTCTAATAATGATTTTAGCTCCCTTTTCTGGGCAAAATTCTGCAAACACAAGGATAGTATCTTAGTGGAATTTCAAGTGAGAATGGCTGTGAGCTTTTACAACAAATAAATGCTGACAGATAAATGAAGTTCTGTTCATTCCAGATCATGTCTTCCTGCCCTCCATTGTCTGCTACACTTATTTAAAGGATTATCAGCCATCACTCTTCTTCTCTGTATAACCCAAGCATTAGAAAGTGTCCTCTTTCTCCTCCCTATACAACATTCAAGATATATTTAGAAATCCCAGTTTCCCACAGCTCAGTTCACTTGACAGGTCCACATACAATTATAAGGTCAAATATGTGTTTCAGCTTCACAAATGATTGCGAAGTTGACAATCACAGATCCACAAACATTGGAATTTTAAAAAGCAATATTCAGTTAAAATCCGGGCAGTGTTATGTAGTACTACAGATACGGCTTCCTTACAGCTTTTGGGGAAGCAGGTGCAATGCTTTTTTTGTAATTCACACCCACACCTACACCATTCACAATATATGTGCTATACTGATAAGCTTCTATCTTCTTTGTATTTGTTACCCTGATTTGCAACACTTAAAAATGAAAAAAATCAACAATGCAATTAAAGAACAACTTCAAAAACAAAGACCCATAAAATAGGAAGCGCATTCTGCCATAACACCCCATGTGGTGAAGCAGTGGTTTCAATGTGGCATCCGCTATATCCTGAGGGGGCATTTTGGTATGTTGAGTTCTCCTTAGGGAAAGGAAATATTTATTCTTTTGCTCAGAGAAGACCCACATTGTGTTGAGAGGTCAACTCAGACCTGTGCAATATAATGGGCAAGTCTGCACTGACCCATGAAGATGGATCAGGGATGGGAAGTGCGTCAAGCTTAAGGTTGCCATAATTCTCTTCCACAAAACCAGAACAGGATTCTTTTCAAACTTGCCAGTATGTGAATACAGTCTCTGAAAACCAGGACAGTCCTGTTTTTCCAGGACATATGGCAACTCTAGTCAGGCATTAGCTGGTGCTGCTGCCCATTTTATGCCCCCGTTAAATCTTGTTTCAGTAAATTCTTGGATTCTGATGAGGTTGGCAGCACCTCCCAAAACGAAGAGGCCCATCTCAGATCACATCATGTACACACTGCATAGTACTTCACAGTATAAGGGGTCAGGCCAGGAATGCTCATTATCTACCTGTTCAGGAAACCCAATTAATGATCTGCCTCTTTCATGTTCTTCTCTTATAAAGCCAGTGTGGTTACAACTACAGTACTTACAAATCATTAGTGTTAAGTTTCAGCCAGTGTGTTATTCAGAGCTACACTGGCCTACCTGTTAGAAACTACTCATGAGAGTTTCCCGCCCCCCACCCCCAATTCCTTCAAACAGCAATCCTGAGATATTGTCACCTTTCCACAAATATGAGGCTTGATTGGGTTTTGGATAAACATTTTCCCTAAATAGTACTATAATCATCAAACTATTTGGTTAAGTACCAGGAGGGGAAACATATTAAATCTATGGCAATATCCATCAAGAATTAGTCCTAGCAAGTGGTTGCTTTTGATCTCTTCATTAAAATCATTGATTAAACAAATTACTGGAACTCATCCAAGGTCCAGGTGGAAATTACAGTGCCCAAAGTGTAAAAATAATCAAGAACTTATTAAAACAATTTTCCAATAAAAGATACCGTATATACTCGAGTATAAGCCGAGTTTTTGTGCCCAAAAACTTGGGCCTCCTTGGCTTTTACACGGGTGAACTGAAAAGTGGTGGGACCAAACCCCATCATGTCATATACTGTTGGATTTGTATTGAAGATCAGAATCCATTGCAAAAATCAGTTTTGAGATATCTCCTTCCTATCAAAAGTTATGGCCAAAAAAACAAAAAACTTTAAAAATAAATTTTTTTGAAGAGAGTAGGAATTTTGGCCTTGGGTTCAGGAATTTTGGGTTTGGCATCTGGTCACCCTGTCCCATGCATGTCTACTCTGAAGTAAGCCCCACTAAGTTCAATGAGGCTTATTCCTAGGAAAGTGTGCTTAGGACTGCAGCCTATGATTTCCAAGAAGGCTACAAGGAAAAGGACCAGTACCTCCTGCATTTCCCCGTCTTGGAACGGGGCAAATTGCTTTCCTGGGCATAAGGCTGTGATCCTAAAGACATTTTCCTGGGAGTAAGATCCATTGAACACAATGGGGCTTACTTTTCAGTAGACATGTTTAGGATTGTGCTCTTAGTCTCATCGAACACAATGTGACTTAACAGACATTGAGGAGCTCTGGGATCACAGTGATCTCCATGTTTGATATCATTTCTGGCCAAGATATCATTTCCAGACAGATTGTCATTCTCAAAAGGGGAAGGTCATGCTGAAATTCTTGAGAACCACTGACTTAAGATGTTAACAGACATAGGGTGCTGTCCTCACCTAGGCTGGCACAACTTCCCAGACTTCCCATTCTTATGGTGATACAGGGAGGCAAGTGCATGTAAGAACATAAGAAGAGCCTCCACTGAATCAGGCCAAAGGCCCATCTGGTCCAGCTTCCTATATCACACAGCAGCCCACCAGATGCCTTGGAGAGCACATAAGACTTCTGCATCCAGGTGCCCTTCTGCATCTTGTATACGATTCCCCCCAGAGTGTTACAGAAGTGCCCTATGGCACTTTGGTGGTACGCCCAGGTCAGAACAGGACATATACCGGGGCTTAGTGAGTCTAACTGGAGATTAGGGTTACAGCCAGTGGTGGGCTTCAGGGGGTAAAATATGCTTACAATTGTGCTGTAGGCACTTATTGCTGTTTCTTACATTCACGGCATAATTCTAACCAAGTTAAGGCCAGTTCAACACAGCCATCTCTCCATTCCTGTGGTGGCATGGCCTGTTTTTGCACTGGCCTAACCTTATTGCACTTTTGCAACACCCACAGGCCAGTGCGGGGCTTGTGCTAGCCTAACCTGGGTTTAGGATTGCACTGTCAGATATGTAAGAGATCTATTTAAATAAGATATAAATAAGGGATTATTCAGATAAATAAGGGATTAAAGTGGCATATTCTTTCCTTTATGATTTCTGTAAAGATCTCATATTATGCTATCTTCTGAATTTCAACATTCCTTGCAGTGGCATGGCAAAATATCTGCTTATATACCAAAATATATTAGGCCATATTAGGCCATATGCATCAAGGGTTGAACAATCTGGTATAGTGAAACTTGGGTCTTCCTAGGAAACCTCCTAGTGTCATGATCTTCTCATTTCAGATGTACTCCTTGTCCACAATTGTATTATTATGGATCATCATTCTGTCATTCTGTTCTCTGTGATGCCATCAACTGTCATTCTGTCTACTGCTCACTCTGACAATTAAAATTAATATATTAACTTGGCAACTAAAAACAGTCAGATGTATTCATTTCCATATTTAGATATATATTTGGATGCAGATATAAATAAGTGGCTGGCAAAACAGAGACAGGCTGTTCAACCTCGCAACCTCCAATTTGACAAGTAACACGCATATATTTTTAAAAAGGCAATAGGAACCAAGTTGACATATCTGTGGAAGCAGAAAATGGATATAACTCCAGAAAGGTGACATTTGCTAAATAAATGCAAGAGCGGTTTAAAAATTATTTAAAAGTATAAATAAAAGTTTAAATATTATCCTTCAAGGCTTTAGAGCAGGGATTTTCAAACTTTTTCATCTCAGAGCATACCTCTGAAGTCACTAAAAAGATTGAGGCACACCACCCAGTTTTTAAAATTACATTGAATTATGTAATAATTATAAGTACAATTATAATTATGTAATTATAATAAGTACATTTAAATTATTTAGAGCACAGTCCTAAGCATGTCTTCCCGTTGTGTTCAGTGTGGCTTACTCTCAGGAAAGTGTGGATAGGATTGTAGCCTGAATAAATTAATTTAATTATTACATGAAAATCATGAATTAAAGAAATAAAGCAATTAAAGACATTCACAACCAGCTTTATTGTACTTCTCTGAATTTGAATGGATCTTTCTCAGAGTCACCTTGAGGACAGGGAAGGGGATGAAATTCCACTGTTTATTTTGCATTTCAGATAAAAAAATTTGCCCACCCCACTTCTAAACATAAAAAAACCTCTGAACATAAAAATAAAGTTTTGAAGTGGAGCAGTCAAATTTTTATCAAAAGTATTTAAAAAAAGAAGTGGGATTAGGGCAGCCTTTTTCAGGTCATGGCACACTGACAAGGCATTAAAATGGTCAAGGTACACTGCAGGTTTTTAAAAAAAAATTGTTAAATTTACTTATTTAATTATTATTGAATTAATTATTATTAAATGATTTCATTATAATCAATTTTAGTTAATATAGTTATTACAGTTTGTCCTTCTTTTCCCTGTGAGCAGGCAGCATATAGCCTTCCTGTAATTCATAAATTATATGTAATAAATTATATGTAATGGTTTTAAATGTAATAAGTTATACAGTTTTTAAATTAACCATATGAAAGCAGTATATATGAATGTTTTTAGCTTTTATTTTGTCACATCCTCCATTTTTCTTGGGTGTCCTATATTTTGGGGAGCCTTGTCGTCTTTTTGTGGTTATGATATATGGTCAGTCTGTATACTGGAGAAATGTGGGGATCAGGGTGACCATATGCCATAATAAAAAATGAACAATCTAAGGCATGTATAATGGGGCAAGAAATGTCCCATTATAATCAATTGGGTTTACTCCTAGGAAAACGTGATTAGCATTGCACTCTATATAACTTAACACTTTCTAATTTCAATATATGAAAAAACCACAAGATATAGACTGATTCCTGGTTCTTAAAATTCATATACTGGAAATATTTATTTATGAATAGGTGCAGAAAAGGACTGGCCACATGCTTCAAGGGTTGGAACATCTACCCTGCAAGGAAAGCCTTAAGCACTTGGGTTTTTATGGTAGAAAAAGACATTTTAAAGATTTATGAATTTACACATGATGTTCAGAAGATAGCTAGACCACTGTTTCTCTTTTTACTACAACTGAATCCATACCAGTTGATGGCAGGAAAGTCAGAACACTGTGAACGTGTAAGGAATTATTGAAATTCACTGATGCAGGATGTGGTGCTATATGCTTAGTTTAAAAGGTTTTGTAAAGATGATTAGACAAATTTGGGAGGTCTATCAACAGTTATTAGCCCAGTTGATGGAAAGGATCTTCTATGTTCAGTGACACAGACCCTCACTCCAGAGGCTCATGCTCCCACGTGAAGCAGTTTGGTTACCACTGTCAGAGAGAGGATACTGTTCCACAGTGGAGAAGTTGTTGCTCACAGATCCCAAGGTAAATATCCAGTGGGGCAGGGAAAGAGGGTCACCACACTACATGGTGAACCATGATTAGATAGACCATAATTTGGTTCAGTAAAAGGCAGCTTTATATGATCAGTGGGGCAGTAGGACAGTGTACATTCCCCTCTGCCTATAAAAGCAAGGCAGTTGGGTCCCAGGCAATTGCATCAGCTCTGGCAGGCATGTGCTGAGCATACTGTATGTGTCATGTCCCATGTTCTGGGATTTGACAAGAGAATCCAAGTGAGCCAACGTCTCCTTTGGGTTGACAGTCGAGTGAGCCAAGCTGTGTGCCAACAACACTGTCCTGTTAGGCAATTCTGGTTTCCTTGGCAGCTTGACTCTAGTTGAAGTTGAATAAGTGACTTTAGCCAGAGGTGGGCCCAGCCTGGCCCAACAACCGGTTCCCCGGAAGTGGGTGAGGCCAGTCTGGGTCAGGGGGTGGGAGGGTCAGGGTGGAGCCGGGAAGGGTCAGGGGCGAGGGCGGGGAGGGCACACCACCCACCCCAGCATGCTGCGGGTGGGCGGGGTGAGAGCGGGCCCCAACCCGGGCACACTGCGCATGCGCTAAGGTTGGCTTATGCGCTCTCTAGGGCTTCCCCAGGCTTTCCCTGTCCTTAGCCTGACCTCCAGCCAGGGACAGGGAAATCCTGGAGAGGCCCCCGGGGAGTCCCGCCCATGCCTCTCCCTAAATGAAAACTTCTGACTGTCATGGCACTTACTTCTGAGTAGTCATGCATTAGATTGTGCCAAGGCTGCAACCCTATCCACACTTTCCTGGGAGTAAGCGCCATTGACTGTCATGGCACTTACTTCTGAGTAGACCAATTTGGAGTGGACTCTGAAGATGCAACCCTATCCACACTTTCCTGGGAGTATTGACTGTCATGGCACTTACTTCTGAGTAGTAATGCATTGGATTGGGCTCTCAGGCTGCAGTCCCACCACCTTTTCCTGGGAGTAAGCCCCATTGACTGTCATGGCAGTTACTTCTGAGTAGTCATGCATTGGATTGGGCTCTCAGGCTGCAGTCCCATCCACCCTTTCCTGGGAGTAAGACCTGCCTAGCCTTACTCCCTGAGGGTTAAAAAGAAAAAGGGACCAGGGAGGCTGCCGCTCCAGCTCCAGCAGCCAGAAGAAAGATGCTCTGGCGCTGGGGCTTGTGGGGCACTTCGCTGGGCTGCCCCTTGGAGCGGCAAATTCAAAAGTGCCTGGCTGCCCCAAGGAGAAATGGCCGCAGAACCGGTACACCCGGTTATCTGCTCCCCCCTTGCTACCGGATCGGTAGCGGTGGGGGGAAGCTAACAACCGGCACTGGTGATCCGGACTGAACCTGTTACTGCCCACCACTGACTTTAGCTAAAGAAGCTTTCTCTTTGGTTTTGCTCGCTTTTCTAGGCTCTGTTTCCTGCAGCCCAACAGGGATAAGTGCTCAGGGGCTACTGTGATTACCACAATGCTAAGCCAGTTGAGACACTTGAGTTCATTTGCCAGGCACTGCACCATCTTACAGGTGCACATGGAGACATTGGCACAATGTGGAGCAAAGTCCTCTAGGCCTCTACTCTGGGAGTTGAAAATGGCTAGACAGAAGCTGGGGGTGTCAGGTTCTCCCCTGGGTTGACCGCAGACTGAGGTATCCATTCTATGTGCCATCAACACTGTTCTGTTAGGGAGTTCTGGTTTCTTGGGCAGCTTAACTCTAGTTGAAGAACTGATCTTAGCTGAAGAAGCTTCTCCTTGGTTTTGTTCTCTTTCCAAAGGGCAACTGGCTCTGTTGTCTTCCCGACTCCTGCAGTCCAGCATGTGATAGGTATTATGGGACTCCTTTGATTACCAACCCAGTTGACACTGAACTGTTTGAAATATTCTGCCTTTGTTGGAGGGAAGATGGAGTTCCGCTGGACATTAAGGATGCCAATATCGTCTCACTGTATAAGAACAAAGGTGACATGGGTGACTGCAACAACTACCGTGCCATCTCTCTTCTTAGTGTTGTAGGGAAGCTGCTTGCCCGTGTCATACTAAAGAGGCTTCAGGTGCTTGCAGAGAATCTATCCTGAATCAGTGTGGATTTCGAGCCAACAGGTCCACCACTAATATGGTATTTTCCCTTAGACAGTTGCAAGAGATATGTAAGGAACAAAGACAGCCACTTTTTGTAGCCTTCATAGATCTTATGAAGGCTTTTCAGTTGGTTAGTAGAGACAGCCTTTTTAAAATCCTCCCCAAGATCATTATATATCGTCCACATATATTCCAATATCATTTCTGGCCTGTAACAGACTCAGCAGCCCTCAGAAACCTACCCCACATTTGGCTGCAGGGCTCTTGGGCGGCGACTTTAGGATTTAGGACAGGTTTGGAATGGGGAGTTTTCTCCAGTCTCTGCATCTTGAGCGTGCTGAGCCTCCTGCTGCTCCTGGTGTCTTTGGGGCAGTGGTTCTCATGCATTTCAACCCATGACCCCCTTCTGAGAATGACAAATTTGTCCTGGACCCTCCAGAAGTTGGACATGGACAGAAGAAGAAGGAAGGGACATCACTGTGATCCCAGAGCTCCTCGTCCATGACTATACCAAGAAATACATTGTGTTCAATGAGACTTACTTGCAGGAAAGCATCCTCAGTGCCCCATTGCAAGATGGTGGCACCCAGTGCAGATTTCAAAATGGCAACACCCAACTTTGTGTGATTCCCTTAAATGAAGTAGAAACCCCCCAGGGGTCCCATCCCCTACTTTGAGAACCACTGCCTAGGGGGTGATGACAGAGACCCAGAGCTGGGAAGGGGCTCTCTGAGTCCCGCTCCAGAGGACCCTCCTGCCCAGCCCTCCCTCACCCTGGGCAGCCCAGGTTCCCTGTCCTACCTGCATCCAGGGTGTCTAGGCAAGCATGGTTCATGCAGCGCCCACCCAAGTTCCCTGCACCTGTACGGAGGCCGCCCCACTCTGCGTGAGGCCACACAGGTGAGGCCACTATCTATCTGTATATCTATCTTTTGTATGTATCTATTTACCAACCTATCTAACAACCTACAGACCTAACTACTTATCTACTGTATGTATGTATGTACGTATGTATGTATGTATGTGTCTGTCTGTCTCTATGTCTATCGATCTTATGTATGTATGTATCTAACTATCTATCTATCTACCTACCTACCTATCCACCTACCACAGGAGCCCTGACCGCCTGGTAGGCCCAGCTGTGGAGCCACTCCCCTGACCAGTCCCGCCCAGCCCAGGCTCTGAGGCACAGGGTACCAGAGCTCCCTGCTGCCTGCATGGCCTCACGTGGAGTGGGGAGCCTCCAGGCGGGGAGCTCGGGGGGTGCTGTGTGGGCCATGCTGCCTGGACACCCTGGAGGCAGGGAGGGCGGGGAAGCCGGGCGTCCAGAGCAGGGTCCTCTGGAGAGGGCTCAGGAAGTCCCTGCCAGGCTGTGAGTCTCTCTCATGGGGGCTCAGCGCACTGAGGAGGCAGAGGCTGGAGAGGAGGCAGAGGCAGAAAGGGCAGCCAGGGAGGGTTGGGAGCCACCGCCTGGTTGCCTGAAGGGAGTTGCCTGGGAGTGCCTGGTCTGCTCTGCTCTGCTCTGCTCTGCTCTGCCTGCCTGGCTACTGCCAACTGCCAGGCTCAGCAGTTGAGGGTTCTGAACCTTTGCCTTGACAACCGCACAACAACACCCTCAGGGGAGGGGCCTTTGTTGCATCATCGCACAGGGAGGGGGTGGGGAGAGCACTGCTGATTGGCCGGGAGGCTGCCTTAGACATTTTCTCCTCTGGGGTCCCAAAACCCCCAGCCCTGGGGCCAGATGTGGCCCTTGGTGATCCTCCATCCAGCTCTTGGGCAAGCCCTACAATCCTCAAGGAGGTCTGTTCCCCACACCTCAGGAGGGCATTTTGAGGACTGGGGAGGCTGCACACTCCTCTCTGTGTGTGCATGAATGTGCTTATGAACCTGTTTGAACACCACCCTCTCACTGTGTTGGAAAGTCTTTATGAACTGATTTGAATTCATTCATTCATTCACAAGTGTCAAACAATTTTTTTGTTCTGGCCCCAACACAGTAGCAGAAAGATGATGTGATAGCAGGAATTTGCACTGTAAACAGGGCATTTGCAATTTGCTAGCTAAACAGCATCAGAAGCAAAATTTATAAACTAAAAAATGATCCCGTTCCACTTTTTAACCATTTCTATTTTTACCACACCTCTGGTCCCTAATCTGTCAGATAAGTGAGGGATGCCTATACTTCTGACAACTGAACTTAATTCCTTAACAATATATGTTTATTTTATATCCATCTTCCATAAAATATATTACACACCATAGAGATGCAGCAGATGTTCATGTGAAACTTCTTCTGTGTCGCGTGAAGAAAAAAAACACTCTTTTGCTGACACACTTCCATGCCCAGAACCCCTGTGGTTCATCACTTTCCCACCTGCTCTAAGGCTGCTATCCTAGCATATCCTTATGTTAGGTCCTGACATGTCCTGTACTGTTACAAAAGTGCAGAAAGACACTTCTGCGCCACTTCTGGGGGAGGCCAGTACACAAACATTCGCTTGTCTACCTACATCACCACAGGAATGGGAAGTCTCATTATTTGAGCTAGGTTAGGGATGCATCCTAAGTAAAAGAACTAGTGATTGTCTAAGCATTTTGCCAAATTGCTTCAAGTGGCTCATTCAAGAGGTGAAGCACAAGAAGACTTTCTCAGTCATGAGAATGCATGATGATTCTGTTCGCTAAAGGCATAAGAAAATCCCAGCTGGATCAGACCAAACACTCATCTAGTCCAGCTTCCTATACGAAGCTATTCCTATTCCTTTTATCTCACAGAGGCCCATCATGTGTCTCACAGAGCACACAAGTCAAAAGATACCAGTATCCTATTGCCATTCCCTTGCACCTGGCTTTCTGACATTGCCTACTTCTAAAATCAGGATGTTGTACATACCCATCATGGCTTGTAACCTGTGATAGACTTTACCTCCAGAACCTTGTCCAGTCTCTTTGTCCATCCAGTCCAGAGGCCATCACCACATTCTGCATAATTAGTTCCACAGATCATTGTCTTAAAATAAGAGATTCAGACTTTCTTTTTTAAAGTTCAGTGCATAAAAAAATTAACTTTTTCTGTGAATGACACAAAATGCACAGCACTTCATGCTGTTGAGCCAGTTTGAAATGCCTATTTTCTACTTGTCTCAAGGTCTGTGTGCAGCCACGTATTTTTTAACAAGGATACAAGATTGACTGCAGGAGCTGCAGGGCCTTTAACCTGGCTGATTATTATCCACCAGGCAGTGTCTATGCCTATAGTCATTATGCTTCAAATGAAATTAATTACTGATCTTGTTTTCTCCCATTTATCTGTGGCTAAAGGGGAAATAAAGAGGCTGCAATTTCTCCATGGGAATTGAGGGAATGGCCTGTTACTGTTGATGCCTGACTTTTCAAATCACTCCACCTTCTGGAAACAAAGAAGTAGCTATAACTTTAAAAATAATGAAAAGGGGCCCCGTTTTTCAGCCTCTGATGTGTGACCACAGCATATGTTTTTCATTCAGAGAGATAAGAAAGTGATGTTCTGCCCAGGAGGGATACACACAACTCTAGATGGGACTTGAAATCAAGAGTGTCAGGCCTGAGAAGTAACAGGCTGCACTGGAAATGAGAGATCGGACTGGCCAGTTTTAATGTGTAAATGACATTGAAATCACAGCAGAGAACCTTGTAAGCACAGCAGAGAAAATATTTTGCTCAGAAATTGTTCCTTTCTTGCACAGGCACTCCACCCACCCACAATAAACATTGATTCCGAAAGCAAATTGAATAGCCATGTTCATTGGTTGTGAAATACGTGAATTCATGAGTTTGTGGTGAGTCTTGCCTGCATTTTTTTCACCCTGGTGGGCACTGTAGTCAGTTGCAGCCTGAATCCCTCCTTCTGGCGTAAGGGTTCTTCTGACAACTTTCCTTGAAACTGTGAGCCACACTTACATTATCTCCTACCTTCCACTGCAAGAGAAGAATTTATCATGGGGGAGATGTGCTGACCTCCCACACAGGATGACACAAATCCTTGTAACAACACTGGTGTGAAGGGATGATGTCTTGAAGCAATCACCACATTCCTAAACGCAAGTGGCTAAAACACTGTGCCTGTTAACCAGCAGGCCAGGGTTTGAGATCCTGGTACCTGCAAGACAAGGATTTCTTGCTACAAGCAGGGAGTTGGACTATCCACCGGGTCCTTTCCAACTCTATGATTCTATGAAATACAGTAGACTGCAGCAGAGATGTGTTTGAAACTACAGGAGTGCCTTGAAACACTTTCAGTTAGTCTGTTTTCACCTGTGATTGTGTCCTGTATTTTCAAGCTATCAAACAAAAAGCATTGCCAGGTTTGAATTATGAGTATTGCTCATTTTTCCAGCATTCCAGCTTCTGATACTGAACGGCCTGCAGACAGGCACTTTCTCAAAAAGCTTGTAACAAACTTGTAACTAGAGCAAAATAACCTGCCAGGTAAACTTGTCTTCTGGAGGTTGTCAGTTTCCCCTCCTCTGCCTCCCACCCTAATGTGACCAAACGTCTTGTACTACAGGAGAAACTTGATTAGCCTTTCAATTCTCTTGGCTGCCATGACCTAACGTGTAGCCTTCTCTGACAATCATCCATTAAGATTTGTAGTCTTGCAAGCCTTTCAAATTATTTCAGATTATCGTGTGGGTGCACTTCAGCAACAGAGGCTTGGATTTTTTCTATAGTGAAATGGAAAAGGGGGAAAAATTTAATGCTTTATTACCCCCCAGGTTGCTAGTGCTGGTACCAGGCAAGGAAGCACAAAAATTAGCATGTTCAGATTTGCTAGCAACCTAAGAAACACAGTAAGAGCCCAACTCTTACATCACAGAAGGAATTCTTGGCTCCCTAATTGCATACGTCTGGGTCCAGGTGTTGGGGCTGGGTGTTTTGGAATCAGTGAGTCGGTCAGTCTTCAATATTACATATAGGGACAAAAACACATTGTACCTCTTTTTACCCTTGATGAGTCTAAATTTCAAAAAAAGCAGTTCTCAGTGGGTGCCTACATCACAGAAGGAATACCATCCCCAAATTTCATGCTTCCACATTTAGTGTTTTTGGCTGGGTGTTGATGAATCAGTGAGTCAGTTCCAATTTAATACAGAGAAATTAAGGTGCTATACTAATGTTTAAAAAATGAGATAGGACTTTTCTGTAGGCCTACATTGCAGAAGGGAAAGAAAAAGGAAATCAGCTGGAAAAAAACAAGGCTTTGGAACTAGTACAACTAACTCATATCCAGGGTGACACTGAGAAAATTACTTTGTGGGAGCCAAGGAATGGCAAAGACCATCAGTAGGGGATCACTATGAATAACTGCCCAGGCGCAGAAAAGCAAGACTTTAATTAAGGACTGAGCACGTAATAAACTCTACTTAGGACATCTGTATATCTGAATGCAATAACGGCTTGTCTGTGGCTGGGGAGTTACTCACATTCCCTGTTCAAAGGCTAGATACAATCCCTCTACAATGTACACAGATGCCTGAGCTTTGAATGTGAACCCAGCTACAGCCATTTCCATAGGAAGGTATTAGTAGAGTATAAGTATCTATATATATAAAAGAGAAAAGTCACTCACTGACTCACTCACTGACTGACTGATCACCGCCCTGCCAAAACCAGTGGGCCTAGAAGCGTGAAATTTGGGGTGGGTGTTCCTTCCGTGACGGAGGGTTGCACTAAGAACTGGTTTTCGGAAATTCCAACTGGAAGGGGGTGAAAAGGGGCGCAACGCGATTTCCTCCCTATACTTTGCATTGGAGAATTGATGACTCATCAACATTCCGCCCCAACTGCTGGGCCTGAAGCATGGAATTCTGGGAGGGATCCTTTTGGCACCTGAACACCCACCAAGAACCATGTGGAGAAATTAACCCTTCAGGGGCTGAAAAGGGGTGCGAAGTGTTTCTGTCCTATATTTAACATGGAGGACTGGCCAACATCCAGCCAATTTGGTGCTTGGTGCCTGGTACACAGGGGGGATGTTGTTCAGAGGAAGAGGTTGCACTGGTGAGGATGCTGCGCATGGGGGGAAGTTGCCCATGGGGGAAAGTTGCACATGGGGGAAAATTGCGCATAGGGGAAGTTGTGCATGGGAGGATGATGCACATGGGGAAGTTGCGTATGGGGGAAAGTTGCGCATGGACGGATGATGCACATGGGGAAAGTTGCGCATGTGGGGATGATGTGCATGGGGGTTGATGCGCCTGGGCGAAGTTGCGCATGGGGGAAATTGTGAATGGGGGAAAGTTGCGCATGGGTGAAAAGTTGCACGTGGGGTTGATGCGCATGGGGTTGATGCGCTTGGGAAAAGTTGTGCATGGCAGGAAGTTACGCATGGGGTTGATGTGCATGGGGAAAAGTTGCACATGGGGGAAGTTGCGCATGGGGGAAGTGGTGCATGGGGGGTTGATGCGCATGGGGGTTGATGCGCATGGGGGAAGTGGCGCATGGGCTGTTATATGCATATGGGGTGTTTATGCACAGTGGGGGGATGGTGTATGGGGAAATGTTACTCCCGCAACGCGGGTATGCTTTTTGCTAGTAAGGTATAAGTAGAGCTATACTTATTTCTCAATGGGATATAGCATAATTTATATTGAAAGGGGGAGCTATGATTGAAAAGGGGAGCAATTAGAAATATGGGACGCTAATGAAGCAAACAGAAATATGAAGAAGAGTGTCCACTATCTTCATCCTTTGAGGTCATAACTGTCAGGCAGCACAATCCTAACCCATGCTGGAACTGACAGGCTGGTTGTCTTGCCCCATCCAGCACAGGCTTGGGATAGCTGCAGCTCAGCTTGGGGCAAGGGGAATAAATTCCCTTTACTCTACATATCGTGACAGCAGTCCTATTGAAACTATTCAATTGGTACTACCTACAGAGGTGGAGCAGATCCAGTCTGGTGCTGTACCTAGGAGGGTGGATATGAGTGCCATATCCTGGCTCCAACACCTCCCAATCCACTCATGTGCTTGTACTCTCCCCGTCTCAGAACTTCCCCAGTCCTGCCTTCCCTCCACCCTCCCCCCCAGACTCTCGCACTGGCCTGACATGGCTGGCACAAGCTCACCCATCACTGGTGGGGACCTGGCATAGTGTGGAGGCCTGCACACATCTGTGCATCAACCTCCCCAACTCACATGGACAGCTTTATGGAGCCCAGAGAGGCAGCACACATCCTTCCACTGCTTCTGTCCACTTCAGAATGTCCTGTCAATGCAAAAAAGACACTTCTGTTTTCACTCAGGAAACTGGAAGTGACGTTTTTATGCCTGGCTTCCCCAAAATGCCATAAAAGGTATAACAACATCACTTTGAAGTTTTTTTTAAAACTCCTACAGCTGATTCTGAAGCCCAGAGAGAGAATGGGTAGAAACCTGCTGCCTCTCCAGGATTCAGTAATCCCTCCAACGGACACTGGAGTTCAGGTCCAATCCCCTTTGAAGAACTTGAGATTTCTTAGATCCAGCCAGGTTACTTGAAATCCAAGGTACAGAATCAGATGTAAATTGGCTGAAGGGATACAGGAGAGACTTCATATTTCCATACTTTATAGTTCTCCTTCAAGCAGAGGCTCGACAAGCACCTGTCGGGGATGCTCTAGGGGGATTTCCTGCTGCAGGCAGGGGGTTGGACTAGATGACCTACTAGGTCCCTTCCAACTCTATGATTCTATGATTCTATATTTCCATGGGTGTCATTGTGGGCACCCATACCATACCATGAGTGCATGTGGACACCATGCAATTTGTGGGACAGTAGAATCCTCTCTATGTGGATTTTTTTCCCCACAATCTTTTTTCCCATTTAGATGATTTCTCTCTCTTGCTGACTCACCTCTCAGTCCCCTTTGCAGGTCCTTTTGCTGTTTCACTTTTGAAATAATGATCAGAAGCCGCCTCTTTTTTACAAGCAAAAGGAAAATGCTGCCCTTTCTCAAGCTGTGCTACTTTTTCCTTCTATTTAAATGATTCTTGCTTTGACCCAGTTTCTCACCTTTCAGCAGCATTATAGATTCACTACAGGGTCATATAGAAGAAAGAACTGATTCAAATTTTGATTATGCCTATGTGTACTCACTCTGCCCCTTTTACTGTACTCCAAAGCATTTTTTCATGTTTCAAATATCATATTCTGTTGCTTACACTTCTCCCGCTTTCTATTGTTTTCCGGATGGAAATTGCTTCTAGCAAAAAGCTGTCCATTTCTCATGTCGCAAACTCAAACATGAAAGGAGCGCAGAGCAACCTATGATTTCAACTTTTTTCTAAATGATGGGCATAGAATTTGTGTGTGCTAGGAACAGACACATTAAGCAAGCCCAAACAAGGAACAGAATGGAACAATACTATAGTGCTGAACGATAGCACTAAATAAAAATACTGCATAATTGTATTCCTCTATCCTAAATATATTTTGTAGGAAACAACATATGGATTTCAGAGAGACAGTGCCAAAATAGATTAAATGAAGACCCACATGATGTTTCAGTGCTGAGCTTTTCCAATTTAGCTGTTGTTGGGGGAATCCACTGAATGGAACAAATACAGGTGTCCCTTGTTATCCATTAGGGTTCCGTTCTGGGACCTCTTGTGGATAAAAAAAAATCCACATATAAATAGAACAATGGAAAAACAGGTATAAAGAACTTCCATGTTTCATGCTCCTCTATTGTGCTTAATGGAATAAGTGCCTCAATATCTGCAGGGGTTGGATTCTGGGACTGAAGAATGGAATGACTGCTTGCATGACTTCCTATCTATAATAGTAGAAAAGCAGTTTTTAAAACTGTGATTTGCAGTGACTATTCGTGTTGAGTCAAATCCGTGTATAAAAAAATCAGTGTATAACAAGGTTGGACCTGTATATTCATATACATACTGGAACAAGGTTTTAAGTAGCCCTTTCCCAGATATGCTAGTTTTGTATATCAAGTATTTTATGTTAGGAAGCATTAAACATTTACCTCCAACCTGATTCTGAAGTGGTATACATTATGTAGTGGTCTGGCAACTGAAATCATATATATTTTGGTATCAAGAGTAGGTAGATCTGATCACCTGAACTGTAAAAAAAGAAATAGTCCTAGATGCTGTATAAATTGACCAAGCACTGGATTTTGTCAAATATCTGGTCAAACATTGTCAGATAATTGTGCAGCATTTGTTGCATTAATTTAACAGAATCTGAATAAACAGCAAGACTCTAATTACAAAAATCCACATGAGTTATTTATTCTTATAAAAAAGAGAAATTAAAGTCTCAACAGTTAGAGTAAAATAATATTTGTAATTAACAGGAGCCCTGCAAATGCAAGCACATGTGAACAATATCCAAGAAATTAAGCCATTCTTCTTGGCATTTATCCTGGAACCGCAGGGATCACTCATAGAGTTATAAATTTTATTAAGGCAAAATTAAACAAATAAAAAACATACAAAGCAACTATCAGAGACATGAATAGGTTTTCTTTTAAATGTAGTTGTGATTATAGAGCAAAGCAGGGTTTCCCCTTCTCTGAATGGAATATTTCAAAGCAGCCACTTACTTTTGCTTCTATAGGTGGCCTACTAGTGGGAATATGGAATACTGCCTTCCTCAGAACCTTTCTATTGGTCCCTTGAGTTCACTATTAATACCCTGAACAGCAGCATCAGAGTTTCCAACTATGGTGTGTCACACCCAACCCCTTCCCTGGAGATGCCAGAGGTTGAATCTGATATCTTCTGCATGAAGAACAGGTGCTCACTGAACTACAACTTCTCTCCTATCTGACAACTGATATTTGATAGTCAGTAAGTACCTTAACTCTGAAAAAACCCTTTTCAAGAACTTTTAAAAATATTTTTGAAACATATTAAGAAAATATTTCATACTATATGTCACAGAATGTGGTGATGACATGTAGCCTCAATGCCTTTAAGAAGGGACTGGACAAATTCCTAGAGGAAAGGACCATCACAGGTTACAAGCCATCGAGGTTCTGTTGACAACATCAAAGTGCTGGATGCAAGGGAGGGCACATGTTGTGTGAGATGATTTTATGAGATCTGTGTGATGTGTTATGCAGATCTACCATCCTGAACCACTTTAAAAGTTCATGATCAGTGTTGATAACAGGTATCTGTGAGGCATCTGGTGCTGTGTGATACAGGAAGCAGGACTGGATGGGCCATTGGCCTGACCCAGTGGAAGATAGGAAGTCAAGTTCTTATATGAATGAAAGAAAATGTATTATCAGTAACATCATCAGGGTTTGTGTCATCCAGTACATCACAATACTAACCCTGGTTAGGCTGGCACAAATCTTGTGCTGGCCTGGGAATGTTGCCAAGTACTCACCTGTATGTTGAGTAGAATGTTGTTGTACTCACCTGTATTCAGTACTGGCACCATTTTCCACCTACTGCCCCAGCAGCTAATTAATAGTATTTTGATGTTGACTAGCTATGCTACATGGTCAGTATAAGCAACTTTTTTTCTCAGGAAAAAACACTGATTGTAAGGCACTTCTGCACCACTGCTGGGTGAGTTGGGCCAGTGCACAAACATTGGCCTTCCCATGCCACCACAGGAACAGGGAGATGGTTGAGTTTTGCTGACCTAAATTGCTTAGGCTTTCACCCTGAATGACTTAGGCCTTTCCTTCCTAATCTCAGACTTTCCCAATATGCAATTTTGGGATTGAAATACTGATGTACCCTACAGTAAGAATAATTTTATGTTGATTAATACCGACCTGGAAATTACAGTTTTCTTAATTTGTTATTGAGATAGCTCTTGTGAAGTCTTGCGTATTTTCTGTTATGAGGTAGCCCATTCCAACATTTTGCCCGCTGAGACGACTCAACTTGGTATTCCAAGTTCTTTGGGAGCATATATTATTTGATATAAATAATCCATAGTTCATTATGGAATACCTGTTATCAACACTGATGATGAACTTTTAAAGTGGTTCAGGATGGTAGATCTGTATAGCACATTACACAGATCTTATAAAATCATCTCACACAACAAACATGACAGTTATAGATATCCAGCATAGATAATTGGTACTAAGGTTCTAATCTGCCTTGATCTTGTACAGACTTGGAACCTGTCAACAGACTATCAATGTGTTGTGGGAGAATACTGATTAGTTAACACTATTTGACAGCATCTCAGAAATGCAATGTTTTAAGTCTGAAAAGTTTAAACAGCTTGACATGTCAGAGGTTATCTCTTCCCCCATCCTTGATGATTACTGACACTTGATAAACACCTTCTTTCTGGTTGTCGACTGAGTGATAGAAATAAGTTTGTAGCAGCCTAATGACTTAGGTATGACTTAGTGCTTATCAAAACATGATTCACATAGCAGTGCTGGGAAGAATCCCATGGGCAGGATGACCATATGTCATAACCAGAAAAGAGGACAAGGCCCCCCTGAAATGTAGGACACCCAAGAAAAATGTAGGACATGACAAAATAAAAGATAAAACCACTCATACATATTGCTTTCATGTGATTGGTTAAAACACTACAGCTGCAATTTTAAGCACACTTTCCTGGGAGAAAGACCCATTCAACACAATGGGGGCTTACTTTTGAGTAGACATGGTTAGGATTGTGCTCTTCATTACTTGTTATTAAATTTAAAACTATTACCCGGTACATATCATTTATTAAATACAAGAAGGCCCTATGCTGCCTCTGCATAGGAAATGGAGGACAATGGAGATATTTTCCATGACACAAAGCTAAAAAAGAGGACATGTCCTGGAAAAAGCAGACATATGGGTACCCTACCCATAGGCCTAGAGTCACTACCTTTCTGCATCTCAAGTAAAAAATGAATCATGATGGGGGCAGTTTATGAGCCATAAAGTCACCCCTTTACAACTCTATATGAGCCCAAGGAGTGGAGGAGGCAGGGAAGGAGGGGCTGTTCAAAGTGACCACTGGTGGGAGGAGGAGGAGGAGGACCCCTAATTGAATGATCAGCACTGGGACTACTTTTGAGTAGGCCAATTTGATAAACCTCATAGCTGCTGCTTGTGACCTTCCTCCTCCCCATTGTGCTTCCTCCTTACTCTCTCACCATCTTTCTTGCTTCTTTGCCTAGTTTACAGATGGGAAGTAACAGTAGGGGAATGTTTAAAGAGAGCTCAGACACACTCAGAGCCTAGCAGTAGCCCTGCTTTTGTTTTTGCTTTGCAGCAGGCTTTTTAAAGAGGGTGGGCATCTTGACTGAAGTCCTATAGAGACACAATGGGGTGACTTGTAAAATGTCACCATTGAAACTCATTTTCAACTCAATTGGTATGGAGGCGGTGACCCCTAAGGCCAAGTTTCATGAGACTATTCCCAACACTGGAAACCAGCCTGTACCACCACAGCTTGCCCCATTCCTACCAGCACCCTATCTGCCCTGGGCTGCCTTCCTCACATCCAGAAATGCCATTTCCCCATCTCCATTCCATCCTCCACCCTCTGTGCCAGTTTGCCAGCACTGCCACAAACTCACTTTCATGGAGAAGCTCCAGTTCTGCTGGAACAGCATATATCCATTGTACATTTATTATGAAACTTCATTATCTGCCTTTTGCATTTTCTTTGGCCTGGAAAAGGCATCATATATATTTTTCAAATAAAATAGATAAAAGGAAATATAATTTTCTGAAGGAATACTTACTCAGAAGTACCTAGAATGAGTGTTTACCCAGAAGTGAATACCATTCTCTTTATAAGTTTGAGCCTAAATTTTTTTTAAAGCATTAAAAAAATTAGAAAACGTTTTTTAAAAAACAATCAAGTTAAGAGAAAAAGATACTGTATCTAATTTAAATAAAGCATCTGGAAGCCATATCACTGTAAAAGCTGTCTTTCATACAGTCTGGAATATGATGTCTGTTGTATTTAATCTGAATAAAGTGCAACGAGGCATGAGTTGTGTCACTGCTCAAAATGTAACTGGAATCACCTGGGAATTAAAACAAAAAGGGAGAGAGAGAAGTGCGACTTTTTCAGATTTCAAAATTCATGCAGTAAGGAACATATTAATGGATCACGGACTATTAAGCCTTTCTTCTCTTCCCCCGGCCCTCGGCACTGAATAAACTTCCTTTTGAATACTTGATACTGAAGTGGTGTCACCAGTATTTTCCTGAGGAACCGTTCCATAATGTTTATTACATTCACACAAATCTTAGAATCTTAGGCCACCATGCAAATTGTCTAATAAAATAAGGTGACTGAATCAGTTCATGGCAATTATGTTTTGAGGTTAATTAGAATTTGTACAACTTGTATAGTAGTTTCTCTATAATTCAGCATAATGGGGAACAGAAAGACATTTTGATTCTAACTGCACATGGTCAAGTTGAACTGTAAACCTCTACATATTTACCTGGGAAGTGTTGATAGATTGCGCAAGAGCTTCTGAGTTGACATGCATAGGATTGAGCTGCATGTAATGAAACATCAATTACAATCTTTTTTAAAACTTAGAACTGAGAAGCATATAGGTACTATGAACAACACAGAAACTTTAACCAAAAAATCTGTATGTACGTTGCAACCCCTGAATCTGAAAATGTTCCATCCTATTACTGGTGGATATTAACGGAAAATATAATCATCCTGTTCATGAGTTGTGAAAGAGCTTTTCAAGATTATGGATTTAAAAAAAAATAATTAGCATGGATTTAAAAAAAAATAATTAGCATTTCTTATACACATGTAAATATTAGTCAAAATGTATAGTTTGCCTTCTATCAATATTGTCAAATAAGAAACCGTATTAAGAATGTGAGGCTGACAGTTAAATGTAACCATAGGTTAAATGAAAATTTATTAATTTATTAAATGAAAAGAAATTTAATTTCAATGACATTAAATGTCATTTCAATCCAAAGGGGTTTTGATGTTTGAATTCTCTTGCTTTGAAGACAAACTGATAATGAATTGCTACAAGACCACAGTAATGTAATGTTCACCTCTGTAATGCTTACAAGTTACATAGCACTTTAGAGTGTTATTCAAGGAAGTGAGCCAAATTGCTGGATACTCTCAATTTTTCAGTATCAGTCCAATTCCTCACTATTGCCACTAATGCAGCTGCAATAGCAGGGCATGTGCTGCATCCTAATGTGGGGGATGATTGGACAGCCAGCAGAAAATACTTTTTATATACCCCCTGGAGGTTGCCTGATTATATGGGTCTTCTCATACCTATGCCAGCCATTTTGCTAAGACAGATCTGAGAAAAAAGGCCAACCAAGGGAAGAGAGAATAAGATCTAGCACATGATGATACTCCCAAAATTCACCACCTCGGATCTTCCCCATATTTTCCCTGCTATCCCTGTCCATGAACATGACTTTCCTGTGAACTTGCTGGTGGCAGTGGAGGCCTCTGGTGCCACTGCTGCACAAACTATGCTGCTGTCAGTTTGCATCAGTGGACCGCATACAACAGTGACCTAGCATAAATGCTGCTTATAAAGGACCCTGCACTTCTGGAGTGGCAGTGCCAGGCCTCAGGTATCTATCCTTAGAATTGCTCTTGGGATAGAACTGCTGCAGGGATAACAGCAGGTCCCTTTTGTGCTGGTACTTGTCCCACTAACTGCCAGCAATCGCAAGCATCTTCCATGCCTTCAGAGGCCAACTTGCTATTACTAATTAGTTTAATTACATCATCTGTGCAGACACTAGTGGATGCTGTATACCATTTCAAACAAAATAATGGACAACGTCATGAACTGTGATTCTTGGCAGGAAAAGTATGTCAAGGGTGGGGGACATAACCATATGACATTTTAAAAATTCATTTCATGTTTCACTCTTTCCACTTACAAAAATTACACCAAGCTAGTACAGGAGGGGGCATATCCATTGATCCCATATCTGCCAGCTCAGGGCCCAATCCTATTCAACTTTTTAGTAGTGGTGCAACCACTATGCATCCCCAAAGTAAGGGAAGAAATGTTCCCATACATTGAGGAGACCTCTGCAACTCTATCCCTATTACAAGATACTCTGAGCACAATGCCAAGCCTCCTAACGTTGTTTACCATGTTGCATTACCAATTGCAGCCTTAGTGTTGTACCATATATGGGGGTCTTGACCCGGCCCTTCACATGACTTAAAAATGTGCAAATCTGCCCTACATTTTGCCTACAATTACTACATTTTAGTTTCCAACATTCAATCAGTTTCTGGTTTTTAACTGTATCGTTTTTCCATCTTGTTCATTTTTATAGCTATTTCATTTTGAAACCTGCTCTCTTTTAAAAGATGAAACCGTAAAAACTATGAGCTGCTGTGACAAAAAGCCAAATGGAGCAATCTGGTGCATGTTTACTCAGAGGTAAATCACGCCATGTCTGGGGAGATTGTTTAGGATTGCAGCCAAAGAAATTCACTTCTTTGAGGAGCATTCATCTCAAAGAATAACTTACCAAATCCCATTTTCTACTTGCAGTTTATCACTAACTGCATTTTTCCTTAGTATCAGAGGTCAAGGAAACAGTCACAAAGTGCGTCAGTTGCTAGGACAGATATATATGTTTTCAGATGAGCGTTAGAAAAAATTAAATCCATAGTAATAGTTTAGAATTGCCTGGAACCTTAGTGTTTTTCTGCAAAAAGAGAAAATAACAAACAGCTCCAGGTGCCCCTTGAAAATGCCACATAATACAGATTGTGGACAGCTTGATACTGGAGATTAAGGAAGAATATCAACAGGAAGGATCTGGAGCATTGCCAGACGCAATTGCCAGACGTGACTAATGCAATCATCTGAGACCAAGTGGATCATTTTAAAGGTGTTTGCTGTGAGGCTCATGTAGCATCATTGACTGCTAAATGAGTAACAAAAACAGGTGAAGAAACACTGAGGCAATTCTTAGAAAAAAAAAATTTGTAATCAAGTTGTTTGATATTCAATATTTTCAATATTGAATATTTTCAATATTCATCTTCAATATTTAAGATGTAAGAAATGCACACAACATCAGAACGAAGCACCAGAATACAATCTCAGGATTAGGGTCTATCACAGATACTTGAGATTATGATTGAGACTGAAGAACCTGTAACGGCTACCATCCTAAACACATTTTCCTGGGAGTAAGACCCATTAAACATAATGGGGCTTACTTCTGAGTAGACAGGGATAGGATTGCACCAACCCATTGAGACCTAATTTTGGGGGGGGGGGGCCAAATGAATGAGCCCTAGATAGTGGTGGAGGCTCTCCCAAACTATACCATTGAAAAGGTCCAGCTTTGAATTGTTAGATCTAAACTAAACTGTGGAGGATTTTTTAAAAAATCTTTGTATTTGTCCATGATTTGAAAATGTACCATGGAATATAAATGGGTTAAATATTAGTGAACTGGAATCTAGGTTCAGCAAGGAAAGGTCAAGTAACACAATCCATCTTTATGAATAATAATTGGAAGTCATTCCTTAGAGGAAACAGGTAGAATGAAGATTCATAGTGAACTGAAGGTTGGTATTTTGGAGGCATTTTGGAGAGAGAGAGGGGGGGGCACCAAGCAAGCATGTCATTAATTCACAACGTATGGGACACAAACATAGGATCATAGATCTTTGTGGATCTTTGGTGAGGCTTTGCCAAGGACCAAAAAAGTGAGTTTGTTTTGCTCACTGTTTATGTGCTATGCTGCAGGATTTATGAGGCTGGGATGTAAGACCAAACAATCTCCCTGTTCAAAAGTGTGGGGTAGAGTGGGAGAAAGGGCCCTGGAGAAATAGCACATTCCTAACTCCTGGTTAAGCTGGCATAAGTGCTGGCACAAGTCTAGTGGTGTCACAAATGTGCTATAAGAGTTAAGGCTAGTTAAGAGTTAAAGGGAGTTAAGGCTAGTGCACAGACATGCGCCAGTATCCCTGCACCAACATGGGAATGGGAAGATGCGTGAGTTCTGCCAGCCTTAATTGGTTAGGATTGTGCCCTGAATCATTTTAGAAAGTAACTAATGAGCCACCTGGCAAGTTGAACAAATAAAGCAAAGGTGCACTGAAGCATGATCTAAACAGGGAGTTGTTGTTTTTAAGTAACATGAAAAAGGCTTGGTTTCCTACCGCTTGTAAAGGGTTCTATTAAAGTTGACAGGCATAAGATTCAAGAGCATCTCCACTGTAAAATGACACTAGCTAAAATATTCCTTTGGAGACACAAATAGACCCTTCAAGATGATGCTGATAACACGTTCAAGGCCTGGCTCTTTTGTTAGGCAATCAGCACATGTCGATTCACTTCCGCCACAGATATATATACAGGCACTTGGATGAGCATTTTGTAAACAGCGGGGGACTGACACAATTGCTTTCCCAAAGACACCTTTGCATAGATGTGGCTAAATTCAGAATGTGGTTCTCCCACAAGAATATAGATAACAAACAAGATCAAACCCGATGTAATACTTAACAAGTCATTGGGGTTTGCATGTATTTCCTAACTAAAATTGCAGTTGTGTCAAGGGAGGAAGTTGATTCAGATCAGAACTGTGGTGTGGAAAGAGGGTAACTCTTCTTCTTCATTCCATTGCCTTATGTAAATATACCAATATAATATTATATAAATAAGTACAAATAAATATTATATAAATATTATTATATAAACTTATTTATATAATATTATATTTGTATTTGTATATTTACTGTGGGCACAGTTGCAGAAGCTTGGCAGACTTGTCAGAGGGGCTACCAGCCCTTGTGCCCCTGAGACACCACTGACTAGATGGGTATCCAGCCATGACCCACTGGTTGGAAATAGCACACCATCTTCCCTGCTAATTGTCTACAGTGCTGAAAATTTATATTGGAAAAGGTCTTTCCATGCTTCTAACTTAGCAGTGAAACAAGAAAATTTAAAGCTCCTGCACAAATATACCTTAATCTGACTGAAATCTGAAGGCAAGGAGAAGAAACATATTCATGCTTGTTCTCAGACGCCTTGTTTCAAGAGCGTGAACAGAGATTAGAAGCAAAGAGATTTGACAAATAATAAATAAATCCTTATATTCCTAGATAGTTCAAAGGCTACTCAAGCTAGACAGCAGACATTATTTTTGCTTAGGGCTGAGTTTTGGTGTTTAGAGCTACAGTTCACTTCCCACCATTTGCTTCCCTTTGTAGAAAGTCGAAGGGTATGCAAAGATCAGAAGCAATCCATTTTGTTTGGCTGCAGTATTATGTCAAATAAAAGTCTTTCCTATCATTCAGAATTAATATCTGAGAAATCAAAGCCACTTTTCCCCACTTCTGAAAACATGATCAACTGAGTTCTTTACAAAAGGATGTGTAATATTGATTTATAACATCAGTATTCATCATCATTATTCTTGCCTAGTTTACAGATCTAAGGAACAGGCTTTTGTTCTCATTCTTCATTCATCATCTTGGTACCTATTTTTTTCTACTTTGGCTTCATGATCTAAATGGGAGCTTTGCTATAACCACTTTGTCCATAACATTGCTTTTCCCCCCTGCTAATCTTAACTCCCAGTTAGGCCAGCCTAAGCCCCAGCACAGATCCTGTGCTAGCCTGAGGGTGTCACAAGAGTGCCACTTTTGTGCCACTCTTGGGACAGGGTTAGACCAGTGCACAAACAAGTGCTTGACCCCCTACATCACCACAGGAATGAGAAGACAGATGAGTTGAGATGAACTAGATTAGGATTGCACCCTAATTTACTTAAGTTTGACAAACTTAAGACTTTTAATGCCTCCATTTGGCTCTTTGTATGTGAAAAACAACAAGTGGTGCAAGTGAGAGTTCATTTATTTGCTCAACTGTTTTTTGGCGCATGATGCTTTTATTTTCTTCCTTGTTCCTTTTCCTCCATTGTTGTATGTGATCTGATGTGCTGCAGTAACACTGTGGCTGCTGGGAGTTAGAGCTGTGCATGATTTGTTAGATCAGACAGTGGCAAAATAGATCTAGAAATTATAGTTTTTGCAAGAGTTACTGGCAGTGTATTTTTTTCTGGAAAAAAGGTGCCATTATGCACCATTTAGACTCCTAGGAAAGTCTATTCAGGAGTTGTCTGATGGGCAAAAAGGTGCCAGTACTGAGTACCGGTGAGTACCTCCATTAAAGAGCTCTAGTTACTGCAATGGTGGAAAGTCACAGCTCACTGTTTGCTACCCACTGATGCTGCTGCAAGATTAAATAAAAAGGATAACCTCTCTTGGAGGGGTTTGGAGGGATGATAGGGAAGTGGAGGACTTGCCTCATATTGTTTTTGAATAGAGACTTTAGTGATGTGAAAGTTCACCCTTGCTTTGGAAATAGCATTTGAATCACCCTGACTTGTATCAGAAAACCTTTTGCCAAACTTTTCATCTACGGTGTTTATATAAAATTGAAAAGCCACTGACTGACTCACTCATTCATTCACTCACTCACTGACTCACTCACTCATCAATGCCCAACCAAAACCACTGGATCTAGAAGCATGAAATTTGGGGAATGTATTCCTTCTGTGATATAGGGACCCACTAACAATCAATTTGGTACCCAGTAGTGACCAGTGCCATGTGGAGCCTACTGCCCAGTGTTCTTGCCCAATAGCACTTGGTGCCTGGCACCTGGCATGGATGCCTGGATGCTCCTGATGCCTGTGCCCGCTGCCGGGTGGTGCCCCCTGCCAGGTGGTGCCTAGTAGGGATGTCCAGTGCCAGGTGGTCCCTGGTGCCCAATGGTCCTTGGTGCCCAGTATGGGTGCCAAATACAGGTGCCCAGTGGTGTACTGCCCACTGCCACCCGCTGGTGCCTGAAGGTGCCAGGTGTCCTGTAGGGATGCATGGTGCCTGGTGTCTAGTATCTGGTGACTCATGCTTGGTAACTGGTTGTGCCCTGTGCCCATTACCTAGTGCCCGATAGGGATGCCTAATATGGGTGCCCAATGGTGTCCACTTTGTGGTGGTGCCCAGTAAGGATGCCCGGTTCCCACTATCCACTGGTGCCCAGTGAAATTTTACTTGAAATGAGAAATTATATATAATGAATAAAAATGTTAAACATTAACAAATATTCCGACAAAAAAGTTGCTGAGGGCTGGATGAAATCTGGTGGGCCAGATGTGGTCCCCTGGGATATATTTGGGAAATCCCTGATATGTCGATGCAGACAAAAACGGCCCCACAACAGAGCCCTATCTATTCTTCATTATTTTGACAAAGAAGCATGAATTATATTTTATTCATAGACTATACTTCATTAACTAATCCACAATTGTCAGTTATCTAATACTTCTTCCTATTCTGATATGATGTGTCCCAGTTTTCACTTGATTCCATTCCTCCTCCTAGGTCTGCATTAAGAAAGCAAAAAAATTGTTCTCAGTTGCTACATCACCATATATAACAACAGTCCTTTGTTTATGACATGATATAAGAGGATTGCAAATGCCAGGGCAGGACAAATCTGTCATGGGCCACGATTTTTCACTGGCATTGCAGGGATATGACCTTAGTGTAGCAGGATGGCACTATTAGCACAGAGGTTTATAGTGTATTCATGTATCCATCATGTATCCATTATGGTTTATGAGCAACTAACCAAAGTATACACTTTCAAATGTTAACACTACTCAGAAATTGATGTCATAGTGACAGTTTCCTGCTCAGTACACATGAATAAATACTTGGAGATTCACAATGGATAAGGAAGTCACTTGTCACAATTCAAGCCGAGAATTAAAATATGGAAAAGTTGTTTAGTAGATGGAACAGCGCAACTGAGAGCACAGCAGGCCACAACATGTGAAGCAAGGAGCTCATACCTCATAAACTACAATGACCCAAGCTTAGGAAAGTATAATATTTGTGCACCCGTTGGGGTGTTAGGTGCTTTTTATAAATGGTTAATAGTACTATTTTACTATCCAGTCAGTACTTGGAGCTCAAGTAGTGCCTTGAGCTCCTTACTGCCAGTAGTACCAAAGTGTTGCTGGCACTGAGGCTGCAGTTCTAACCTCCAGTTATGCCAGCATAATCCCCAGCATAAGTCCTGTGCTGACCCATTCGTAGTGGGGAGTAGGGGGTTAGGCCACTGCACAGGCATAAACCAACCTCTCCACACCACCACAGAAAAATATGGCATGTGAGTTAAGTGCCTAAATTTGTTAGGATTGTAATGTTGTAAAGTTGCCATATTGTAATGATGGGATTATAATGTTGTAATGTTGCTGAATGTTGTAAATATGCCATAAAACATATTTAGAGCACCCTGCATGTTGGGACCACTGGTATTGCCCAGCAGTGGACAGAAACCATACAGAGCAAAAAAGGAACTTTAGCAGTGCAATCCTAAGCATGTCTACTCAGAAGTAAGTCCCATTGTGCTCAACAGTACTTACTCCCTGGAAAGTGTTATTAGAACGGCAGCCAAGGTCTATTATGATAAGTGGAAAGAGAACTTGTATTAACACCTGACACATATTAATACCTTATTAGTTCCATGTTGTATCAGAATTATATCTCATTGGCTCTCAGAATAATTGGTCTCATAGGTCAGTTTGGAGTTAAAGAAATCCACTTTTTGTTCCATAAGGCAATCATGATTTCATTTTCTGATTATGGTAATTGGCATAAATTTTTATAAAATGCAGATATTACAATGCAGTTTGTTTCCAATGAAATATAACATGATATATATGATATATTTCCAATGATAAAAAACATGATGGTATTACTCGCACATACTATTTTTCGCAATTTTGACCACTCATGTCAAGCGCAGCTTATTGCCTTCCTAAAGTTGGTTGCCCGATGCAATTGCTACCCCCTGCAACTCCTTAACTATGCCTTTGCCTTGAAGAAATGAAACTGGAAGATGAAAGGGCAGCTTGGACTATGGCCTCATTTGTTTATGAATTTAAACTCAGAGGGATTTGACCTGCTGCTCTTCATTAAGCATTATTTCTATAAATTTCAAAAATTGTTTCTGTCTATAGCAAAAACAAGAGTGTTATCAAGATAAACTGGCAGTTCACAGCAGGTGGGCTGTGTTTGCCATAGAGAAAAATTACACAGATTGTATAGATTTGGCATTCAACAAGTCCAGTCACTGATCTGTTAGTCCAGGGGTTTCAAGATAATCCTATACAGCAGGCCGAATAGCATTCGTAGTATCTGCTGAGGGTGAGAATTAATGTCATTAAACAGAATGTGATGTGAAGATTAAGCAGATGATGACCAGAAACAAGTACTTTTTTCTCACTTAGGAGCTCATTAGCCGCAAATGACGGAAGAGAAAATATGCAAATCTTGATCATATTTTTATGATATGGGAAAGCCCAATTATCACATAGGCTGTCCTTTCAGCAGTGACGCCTCAGCCACAACTCTACAATGAAGAAAACCTGATGATAGTGCTGGGGGAACCCAACTATCATGTAGACACTATTAAGATCTTCCATGGGCTGCATCTAGCATTCAGCCCTTATGAGTGATATCCCTGTTTTAGTCTGTCCTTCCTTAGGGATTAACATGACAAGAATAGAGGCATCAATACTACAAAAAAGTACCATCGACCATTTCATTTTTTGGCATGCGGTATTGTGATAATGGCATATTTGACATTGACACTTCCTTTTATGAAATACTCCTCCTTTATTTCAAGTTATAAATAGAGAGAACCAAAGACATATCTGCACATTTCCCTGCTGATTTTTAATATAAAACATGTTCTCCCCTTCTTCTGGCTCCTTTTCGTAACACTGTTTTCTCACATCGCTTTCTGGCATAATTTATTTTCAAAGAAGTATTCTTGCCTTAGGCTACTCTTGATAATATTGTTAAATAATATAATTATATATGTTGAGAATAGTTTGTTCACTACATAGCATATTCACTATAGGTTTTTAGTATTATCATTATTACTATTTAATAGAAATAGCAGGGGAGATTAGGGACAAAGGTGTAAAACACAGTTGCTGTCTGACTGGCTACCAGGCATCCCAACCTCCTGCTGGCTTATGGGAAAGGTATAAATTTTCCTTCTCTTTCAATTGCCTTGCAGCAAAAGCAATAGGTTTCAAATCCAAATCATATCACTATCTGCCAGTCTTCTTCACCCTTTCCTGAATACTTCTTACTACTCTAAAAAGTAGAAATCAGCATTGTCTTCATCTGCTTCTATTTCATTGCCACTCACCAACATACCATTTTCTCCTGTTGATTGGAGCAGTTATAGTGTTTTGAGAGAAAATACAGTCATCATCATCATCCTCCAATGAAGACAAGGAGACCCATATCTATAGTTTCACCTATACAGTTCTCAAATCCCCTATTATGCTCATGACTCACATCTCCTCAGCTGCAAATGTTTTTTAAAAGGAAGCCTGTAAAACGTTCCTTTTACTTTGGAACATTTTGGAAAAGAATGCAACCTGCAATAACTTAGATTTGTGACATTTTTGCAGGAGAACCACATCATCTCTCTGATGCTGTGTCAGGGGCCAGAAAAAAGGAATTTAAATTTCAAGTTTGAATATATGTACATAAATGAATAGATTAAAGGCAGAACTTGTCTGAATGAATAAATTTTACTGAGTTTATTTATAGTACACTTGAGAACTATAATAAAGGCATGTAGAAACACATGAGAACTATGAACTGTTTGACCTCTGGTACAGTACAGACCAAGAGACACCAAGACAGTTGGTTGTTCATAATAACCATGAGACATAAGTTGTTCATGGGCGATGGGGGTGTTAAAATAGTGCCCACAGGTCAGTGGGCAGGCGCCAACATTATCCGAAACACCAGAGGTTCATTGGAGACTGTGGTGAGGCCTTGGAAGGTTCCACTAGTGAAAGGGTTAAGGGAAGAGATGTCTGGGAGGAGGTCCTAGAAGGAACAGGATATAGCCTCCTCAAACCAAAAGGAAGGGTTTGGATCTGCTCTGGAAGGGGAGGAGGGAGAGGAGCTATAAGGGAGGAAAAAGAGCGGGAAAGGGGAGTGCAGGAGGAGCTATCATGGAGAGAGGGTGGTGAGCACCAAGTCAACCTTGGACTGCAGAGAATTGAGCATCCTGGACAACCCCGGCCTAGAAGACAAGTAAACAGAAAAGGGAGGAGAGTTAAAGACTGTGGACATTTACTATGTTGTTGAGTTAAGTTGCTTTCCTGGGACCCAGGACTGTTGTGTTAGTTGTATCTACTTATCCATGTTGGGAGGGAAGAGACCTAATATAAGGAAAAGAAACTGTTAAGAGATGTACCTTGCAGTAACCACCAAGCTCTGAACAAGTAAACTTGAGTTGTGAAGCATACCTGAGTCTGTTCTTCTATCAGCATGCACACTGGGGGGGAAGAAGATGATGAGGGGGCACAGATATCTGTAAACTTAGACGAGGAAGTCACGGTCTATGGAGGGACTGAGAGGAGAGAAAACCTGACCCACGACATTGGTGGCCTGTACGGGGAAAGTGATGAGGAAGAAGACGAGAAACCCCCTCCCAGATGGATGAAGTGGTGGCTAAAGGAGCAAACCCTGTGACCCGTCCCAAGAGTTTGGCAGGCACAGAGCGCATCGGGGCGTGACCAGCAAGATGGTGCTAACACAGGGCTCTCAGCTGAGACGTCTCAGGAAGATACTAACAGAGTGCACTCAGATCAGAAGTCTAAGGTTGAAACTGAGGGACAACACTCCCCTCAGAAACCTGAATGTTCTACTGCTCAAGCAAAAGAAGTCGCCATTTCTGAAGTCGCCCTGTGTGACTTTGAGGTGCCGCACGGTTCAAAAATCAAATTACCTGCTGGCAATAAAGTGTCTGTTCGTTCATCAAGTGTTGGGGGCGGAGCTATGTTAACAGATTTAAGATTAGGCATCCTTTGGATGACAGCGAAGATGAAGATGATGAGGGGGCACAGATATCTGTAATCTTAGACGAGGAAGTCACGGTCTGTGGAGGGACTGAGAGGAGAGAAAGCCTGACCCACGACATTGGTGGCCCGTATGGGGAAAGTGATGAGGAAGAAGACGAGAAACCCCCTCCCAGATGGATGAAGTGGTGGCTCAAGGAGCAAACCAAGATGGTAGAGACTCTTGCCCAACAGCTGATACAGATGCGGGGGGGCGAAGAGCCAAAGGACAAACCTGAACCCCATCATTTCAAGATGACCAGGATGAGCAAAGATGACGACCCCGAAGCGTATATCAATGCGTTCGAACGTATGGCCATCACGGCCCGATGGCCCAAAGGACAATGGGGTGCTATTTTGACTCCCTACCTAACCGGGGCGTCACAACTGGCTGTGGATGCCTTGCCTTTGCACAAGGCACAAGACTATGAGAAGGTCCGGCAAGCGATCCTCAGCACAGGAGACTTATAGGAAGAGGATGAGAGCCTCTTGGAGAGGTCCACGAAGGAAATATTGGAACTAATTTGGATAGAACAGCTCCTTAATGTCCTCCCCGTCAAAGCGGAGAAGTGGGTGAGAGCTCATAGCCCCAGGACCTTGGAGGAGGCCATACAGGTGATGGAGGAGTATGAGAGTGCAGAGGAGGCGGGGGAGACGAAGAACCCTAAGATGAGTGACAAGCAAGGAGGCGGGGGATGGCCGGCGCCAGGGGGAGGA
The DNA here is from genome assembly GCA_030015325.1 of Cryptoblepharus egeriae. Lineage (NCBI taxonomy): Eukaryota > Metazoa > Chordata > Lepidosauria > Squamata > Scincidae > Cryptoblepharus > Cryptoblepharus egeriae. The sequence goes on from JAREYC010000003.1 coordinate 27,164,559, forward strand.
GGGCGCATAATTCTCCAAGTTTCCCTGACAGGGCGGGGCCGACCCGTTGAGCAAGGGAGGAGAATGGCGGACCCTGCGACCCGTCCCAAGAGTTTGGCAGGCACAGAGCGCGACGGGGCGTGACCAGCACGGCGGAGCCCGGGGCAAAAGAGATGGATGGAGAATCAGCTGAGAAAGAGCAACCCTGTGGGACAGGTCAAGATACAGGTGGAGAAAGCTCCATTCAAATGTCTGATGAGGGAAGACAGACTGCTCAAGATGGTGCTAACACAGGGCTCTCAGCGGAGACGTCTCAGGCCAGAGCAGGCGGAGGAGACTGGAGACAAGCGAGAACGCCCTTGGTACCAGCCGGGGGGGCTTGTCTGCTTCCATTGTAGAATTCGGGGCCACGTCCGTTGGGAGTGCCCCTACAAAGACAGTCCCAGGGACACGGCTTGGACCCAGGACCAGGTACCCCGCCTAAAGCCCCTTGTTCAGAGGATAAAAGTGAACGGCAGGGAAGGGATGGCTTTGATAGACTTGGGCTGCACGCAAACCTTAGCCAAGGAAGGATGGGCCCGAGGAGGGGGGAGAGACGCCGAGGTGCTGATCAGATGTGTGCACGGGGACGTGAAAAGTTACCCTGCCGGGGAAGCAGAACTGGAGGTCCGGGGAGACCGGAACCGAATGCGAGTTGGTGTGGCCAAGAGACTTCTTATGATATAATTTTGGGGAGAGATTGGCCAGGATTTGAAAGGCTGGTGAGCATCCAAAGGGGAAGAGGCAAGGGCCTGCACGGGGAAGGAGAAGGGGACCTCAATCCAGGCCCAGACAACCTGGGCGAGGCCCAGAGAGCAGACCCCACCTTAGCCGCGGCCTGGGAGAAGGTGCAGGCAGGAGGGGATGACAGAGTAGAGGGCCCTAAGCTGGTTCTTAGGGGGGGAATCTTGTACAGAGTGGGTATGGACCCCAAGACCCAAGTGGAGGTAGACCAGTTAGTGCTCCCTAAGACCAAGAGGCTGGAGGCTATGAAGCTAGCCCATGAGTGCCCGCTGGGGGGCACATAGGGGAGGCATCCACCTTGGCCAGGCTGCTAGCCAGGGTTTATTGGCCAGGCATCTATCAGGATGTGAAAAATCACTGCTCCACCTGCAGGCCATGCCAACTAACCCAGAAAAGGGGGAGACCGGGGGGGGGAGTTGCACCCCTTTCCCATCATAGATGTCCCATTTGAAAGGATAGCCTTGGATCTGGTCGGGCCTCTGCCAAAAGGAAGGGGAGGGTACCAGTATATCATGGTGGTAGTAGATTACGCCGCCAGGTACCCTGAAGCAGTACCTCTGCGGTCCATAAGGGCCTCGGTATTGGCTGGGGAACTGCTGACAATCTTCTCCCGAGTAGGCATACCCAAGGAGATTGTCACAGACCAAGGGACAAACTTGATGGGAGAAGTCATGGGGGAACTATGGAGACAACTGGGGGTGAAACATCTCCATATGAGTGTTTACCACCCCCAGTGCAACGGGTTAGTGGAGAGGTTCAACCAAACCTTGAAGCGGATGCTGAAGAGGTTTGTGGTAGATGACCCCACAGGGTGGCCTAGGTACATAGAGCCCCTCTTGTTCGCTGTATGGGAGGTACCCCAAGCCACCATGGGGTTTTCCCCATTCGAACTCCTGTTCGGGAGACGACCCCGGGGAATCCTTGACTTGGCCCGGGAACAGTGGGAAGGGGAGACTATCGAAGGGAACCAGCCAAGAAAAATAGATCTGAGCAACCTGAGGGCCCGCCTAAGGAAGTTGGCACAGTGGGCGAGAGACAATATAGAAGCAGCCCAGATAATACAGAAAGCCAGGTACGATAAGAGGGTGACTCCCAGGGAGTTTCAAGTAGGGGACGAGGTGTTGTTGCTGATACCCACAAGCGATACCAAGCTGTTAGCCCAATGGCAGGGACCCTACAAGATCAGGAGGAGGCTGGGGCCAGTTAATTACAAAATAGATACCCCAGACAAGCTCAGAGCGACCAAAATATACCATGTAAACCTCCTGAAGAGGTGGAGACCCCAGCCTAAGAGGTACTGGTAGGGGTAGATGAGATGGGCCCTTCTAAAGCACTCATTAAGGAACCACCAGGGAAGGTGCGAACTGGTGAGCACCTTGACCAAGGACAGAGATTAGCCATCAAAAGACTGCAAGAAAGGTTTTCCCAGGTTTTCTCCAAGGTACCGGGAAGGACTAACCTAGTAACACACAAGATCACCATTAGGAAGGGGGAGAAAGCAGTAAGGGCCCCAGGAAGTGGCCTAAGCTCTTGGAGGGGAAGCTGGTTGAAGAAGTCGAGGCAATGAGAGACCTAGGGGTGATTGAGCCTTCCGTAAGTGAGTGGCGCAGTTACCCGGTCCTTGTATCTAAGGCAGACGGGACTATACGGGTGTGTATAGACTTCAGGAAAGTAAATGAAGTCTCCCAGTTTGACACTTACCCCATGCCACACATCCAGGACCTGCTAGAGAAACTGGGAAAGGCCAGATACCTAACAACCTTAGACATGACCAAGGGGTATTGGCAGATACCCCTTGAAGGAAGGTCTAAAGAGTACACTGCCTTCTCCACACCCGTGGGGCTGTTCCAGTTCACACGTATGCCCTTTGGAGCAGCCGCTACTTTCCAAAGGTTAGTGGACCAACTGCTGGGACCCCACATCGACTACGCTGCTGCTTACATTGACGATGTCATTGTATTCAGCAAAACATGGGAGGAACACCTACAGCACCTGGGAAGGGTGTTAGAGGACGTAAGTCGGGCAGGCCTAACCATCAACCCAGAAAAATGCAAGGTGGGCATGGAGACAACACAGTTCCTGGGATTCACTGTAGGCAAGGGTGAGGTACACCCTGTCATATCTAAGGTAGAAGCGATCACAGCAGTGCCCACCCCCCCCCCCCAGTCTAGAAAGGATGTACAGAGATTCCTTGGGATGGTGGGATATTACCGGTCAGTCATCCCACAGTTCTCAGAGCTAGTAGCTCCCTTGACAGACTCGCTCCGAGGCAAGGGTAAAAGGGGGTGGACGTGGAACTCGGAATGCCAGGAAGCCTTTGAGAGGCTTAAAACCTCATTATGTACCAGCCCGGTGTTAAGGGCCCTGGATTTCTCCCACCCTTTCAAAGTAATAACAGATGCGTCAGGCCGGGGTATGGGGGCAGTTCTGGTGCAAGATTTCGAGGGACGAGAACACCCTATTATGTATCTCAGCAAAAAGTTTTCACCTGCAGAAGCCAAGTACTCAACTATCGAGAGGGAAGCCCTGGCCATAAAATGGGCACTAGAGACCTTGCGGTACTATTTGCTGGGGGCGCCGTTCGTGCTGATCACCGATCACGCACCACTGACTTGGCTAAACCGCATGAAGGAAAGCAACGCCAGACTGACATGGTGGTACTTGTCTCTGCAGCTGTACAAATTCCAGATAGTACATCGGAAGGGGACAAGGCTTACTAATGCTGACTTTTTGTCACGCCAGGCCTCAACTGAACCATCGGGACCAGAAGATCCCGCTGCTCCAGTCTTACCCGGTGGGGGTGTGTGGTGAGGCCTTGGAAGGTTCCACTAGTGAAAGGGTTAAGGGAAGAGATGTCTGGGAGGAGGTCCTAGAAAGAACAGGATATAGCCTCCTCAAGTCAGAAGGAAGGCTTTGGATCTGCCCTGGAAGGGAAGGAGGGAGAGGAGATATAAGGGAGGAAAAAGAGCGGGAAAGGGGAGTGCAGGAGGAGCTATCATGGAGAGAGGGTGGTGAGCACCAAGTCAACCTTGGACTGCAGAGAACTGAACATCCTGGACAACCCCGGCCTAGAAGACAAGTAAACAGAAAAGGGAGGAGAGTTAAAGACTGTGGACATTTACTATGCTGTTGAGTTAAGTTGCTTTCCTGGGACCCAGGACTGTTGTGTTAGTTGTATCTACTTATCCATGTTGGGAGGGAAGAGACCTAATATAAGGAAAAGAAACTGTTAAGAGATGTACCTTGCAGTAACCACCAAGCTCTGAACAAGTAAACTTGAGTTGTGAAGCATACCTGAGTCTGTTCTTCTGTCAGCATGCACCCTGGGGGGGAAGAAGATGATGAGGGGGCACAGATATCTGTAAACTTAGACGAGGAAGTCACGGTCTGTGGAGGGACTGAGAGGAGAGAAAGCCTAACCCGCGACAGAGACTGAGGGCTCCCTTCCTGTGAGCTGAGGTGAGGATTCCTGAGGCTCCCAAGTATTAGTCCACCCTTGTGCTAGAGGAATGCTAATGAAGGCTATAGTAAACAAAGAAGTGGAGTGTGCTTTCTTTGCTGTGTGCTTATTATGAGCATTTCTGATTAAGAGTCCAATTTTAAAGGCAGTGCTGCCACCAGGTGCAGCAGGTACTACTGCATCCTATTGTTCTGTGGCAGTCACTGAACATGAGAGCTCTGCCAGACCCACCCTTTCCTCCCTGGTTCCACCCACTGCCCCCGCCACCCCACCCTGCAATGCCTCCCACTTTGCCACCAAGCCCTTCACCACCACTCAACTCCTGGCAATGTCTCACTGGCACTGGACTTAGCATTGACTGAAGCTCTGCCATGGCTGGTGCTGATTCAGTGCAGGGGGTCACAGTCATGCCTTAAGCTCAACCATTGGCCTGGAACTGGAGCCAGAGTTAAAGCTTTCATTGGGCCATTTGTCTCATCAATTTATGTCAATACAAACTATCTTTACATAACACTACAGAACAAACTTTATGTACTGTTTCAGGGTGCAATCCTAACCTAGGTCTGCACAGTCTTCCTATTCTCATCGTATAGAGAGGCAATTGCATGTCTGTGCACTAGCCTGACCCACCCAGGAGTAGTGCAGGAGTAGTATAGCACCTTTTTGACACCCCTAGGCCAGCTTACGGCTCATGCCAGTGCTTAGGCTGGCCTCACTGGGAGTTAGGATCTCAGCTATGTGCTCAAATTCTATTAATTAAGGATTCCCGCATACATAATTCAATTCTTTGTTATTAGGCAGAGGAGACGTTTGAATCTTGAAATGTTCAGTGCTCGCATTTTCCATTTGCCTTTGTAAACATTTAAATTTGCTGTTACATCTCAAAACATAACAGCACTTTTGTTATGGATTGATTGATTTAAAATATTTATGTCTCCTTTTTTCCCTTCCTGTCATTTCATACCATTTGTTAGCACTTCATTGTGGAGCTGAAACCTCAAAGCTTAAATTCAGTAATATCATAGGATTTCATTACCATTCTAATGTATAGCTATAATGACGGCAGCACAGACCAACTTGTGCTGAAATGGGGGCTGGTTACAAGAATGAAGACTGCTGCTGTGCTACCATTGGGAAGGAGAGGCTTGTTTTCATGGCTTGTTGACTGCGGTATTCAGTTTGGGAACAACTGTATTACATGAAATCAGTATTATTTCTTTTTCAGGCAGTCTTTTTGCCATCTTTGGGACACTATTTTGTGAGACCTCCACCATCAGAGACAGCATTCCAAATGGGCAAAAGTTGGGGAACTTACCAACAGGTATGAGCACACTACTTTACCCCAGACAGACGCAAATAAAGAGCCAGACAAAAGTGCGGGATTGAGGGCCACTTTTATTAACTATTTAACATTAAAATAAACTTTAAAATAAACAGGGACTGCTCAAACAATAGCCGTGCGGTCTAAGGGGATGCGGCTCTCCGCATAGATCCCCATGCAGATGTTGGTTAAGGGCGTTCCCAGCCTGGCTCAGGGCATTCCTTAAACAAAGTTCAAGGATGCCCGTCTTTGCCAACCCGAAGGTCAAGGTAGCCGGACGCGCAGCCACCAGCTATTCCGGCCCATCTGCGCCTAGGAAAGGATCCTTTCCATCCAGGAAAGGAGCCTCGTCAACCTCACCCCTAGAGCTGGAGCAGCATCACAGGGAGGCATCCACACCCCCAGACCCTTGCTACCTAAGGCTGCACACCAATGGCCTATCCTGCCTATATCCGCACAACTCCTGCCATACGGTGAGTCAGCCTAGCGCTTGGCTCAACCGCCCCACCACAAAAAACTGGAGCAGTCCCTGCTGTAAGGTAACTAAGAAAACATCAGTAGCCATAGGAGACAAACAAACTCTGTCGGCTCTGTATAACTCAGAACGCCTCCACCCAATTCGGGGGTGCAGAATAACCGCACCACTCATACTAAGAAGGAACGAGCCACAGAAGCGTTAAGTTGCTTACGTGACACGTCAACCCTCCGGACGCTTTTAGCGCCCAACCACGCATGCCTGGGCTGCATCTGAGACCAGACGATGCATACTCCTGGGCATCAGGCTCCGACAAACGAGAGTTCCTCCTTGATCTACACTCTCAAGGACACTGAAGTCCTCTGAGCGAGACCATTCTCCCCCAGATGCACCAGAAGTACCTGTGGAGGCAGGTTCCTTCCCAGGAACTAAAAAAAGGCCGGCAGAAACTGCCCCCAATGCATCCCCCTCTCAGCCACCCAGGAGAAGGAGGCCCGAGATCCCAGCCCGAGCTGGGTCCCAAACCCGCTGCATTCGGCCCTCTTCTTGGCCCAGAAGAGGATGTAGTGGCCAATGAGCAGGATCTGAGTCTGGGTTCCTCCTATGAGGGAAAGCAAAAACATAGCCATATTAGAATGCAACAAACAGCACTCCAGGCCAAAACCTCAACACCATACTAGACCAAGCCCTAACGGTCAGTCAATGGGCCGGGGGCGCCGACCCGAGCCCCTACTCTGAATACGGCCCGAAGGCCCAACAGTTGCAGCCCTATGCGGAGTGCAACAACAGCAGACCCGCGCCGGCGCCAGCCGGGCTGCTTAATACCACAGGTTGGGCACATGCCCATTCAAAGAAGCCAAGCTGACACCAACAAGGCATGCCAAACGCAACAAACAAACTTGGGCATGCGCCCAAACATTAGGCCAACCCGTCCGGGAAAGGCCCATTGACAAAGCCACATGTAGGCAATGCCGATCTCACTGAGACAACAAGCCCTGGAACTTGGGCACACGCCCAAACATAGGCCGACCCGTGTGGGAACAGCCCAGTGGCAAAGCCTCGTGCAGGCAATACCAATCTCTCTGAGACAACAGGCCCTGGAACTTGGGCACGCGCCCAAACATAGGCCGAGCCGTGTGGGAACAGCCCAGTGGTAAAGCCTCGTTCAGGCAATACCAATCTCTCTGAGACAACAGGCCCTGGAACTTGAGCACACGCCCAAATATAGGCTGACCCATGTGGGAACAGCCCAGGAGCAAAGCCTCGCGCTGGCAATGCCAATTTCACTGGGATAACAGGCCACGAGAAACTTGGGCACGCGCCCAAACCTAGGCCAACCTAGTTGGGAAGGCCCAAAGGCAAAGCCACAGGCAGGCAATGCCAATCGCTCTGTGATAACAGGCACTGGCAAACGTCTATCTGGGACAACAGGCCCTGGAAATAGGCAAAGCCAACTGCTGGCAGTACCTCCATCTATCCGGGATAACATGCCCGACAAATAACAGGGAGCCTAGACCCCCTAAACCCATAAGGTACCAAAAAAAAAACTATGAAGGTATAAATCCAAGGAAGCTAACACTTTCCCAACAAGCGGCATCTGACCGCCTCTAGCCAATCGTACGAATGGCATCTGAGGGTATACCCATTAAACTAGCCTGAAGCTACTGCCCCCAACACAAAGTGAATGCAAACCATAACAGCTGTAGGATAGCCTAAGCTGTGCAGTGCGGCCCTGAAGGCAACCCCAAATCGGTGAACAGTAAGGGGAGAACCCTACAATTGCTACAGTAAAGGGATGCCCCCAAAAGTCCCAGCAGCGGGACTTCAATTGGTCTAACTGCACCAAGCACATTACCGAGGAGTCCCCTGGGAACGCGCCCACCTAGGCCAATCCTTATGGGAAAGGGCCATAGGGAAAGTCGACTGCCAGCACCACCTACTGTCAGCTGGGACAACAGTCCCTTAAAATGATGGGGAAGCCAGCCCTGGGAATACACAGGCTTTTAAAGCGAACTGCTGGCCAACCATTGTCCATCCATGATAAGAGGCCCCCCAAAAGAAAATTAACGATAAAGCCAACAGCTGTCGATACCTCCAGCTACGCCCAGAGGCCTTGGATCAAAATTACCCCATAGGTAAAACAAACTGGCGCCGAAACTCAAACATCTTGTCCTCCTAACCCAGTTAGAGATATCAGACTACCTTGCGTCCCATCCTAAAATAAGAGTGACTGACATGCCCATCGCACTGGGTGCACCTAATGGCACAGCAGACCACTACCTACCACGTTTCCCCTATGGGATGCCCCTCAGATTTCCCCTGGGTGAAAGGCCACAAAGACATCACCTTAAAAGTCTTACCTAGCGACCAGAAGTCGATGACACTCCAAACAGCTGAAAACCACCCTGTACACAAGCAAATATGCAAAGCTGCCTGCAAAAGCAGGTAAGGTAGCAAAGCCACCGATGAGCCTTATCCTCAGTATGCCATCCGAAACTCCCACCATGGTGATAACAAATACCGATGTTAATGCAAATTACAAGGTGCCATAATCTCCATGATAGCCAGACACCAAAGGGAGCGGGACCACCAGGAGCTAACTGTTCCCTAACCTCTGTTGTGGAGAAAACCATACACCCACTAATTGCTGATGTGCTTAGAAAAGTACCAAAATCGCCTGATGAAGGCAGCAACGGCAGCCGAACTATAAATGAGTGCTTAGTTCTCTGGAAGCTAAACCCCTCAGCGGGCCATAACTACATTTCTTACACTCATTAAGATGAAGATACATAACCAAAGATGCCTGAGAAAGGCATCAAAGGTGGCAGAGCCCCCACCGAGCTTGATACACAGGAGTATAAATCCTGTCTTACCCGAGCAAGTACATCAACCCCAAATCCTAGTGCCCGTCCTTCAGTTAATCCATACTGAGTAGATAACCACTCATTCCTCCACTACAAATATGAATAAATATCAGAGGAAAGTATTTGCTAACCTGTCACAAAAGGATCAGGCCAGTATAGAGTTTAAAACTCCTTAAGATAAACTTCCCTTCAAGTGATATAGATGTGGGACATAATTAATGCACCCACTAATCAAGTTAGCCCCGCCACCAGATGTATATACAGCTGCAAAGAGCCCTTTAAACCAGCCCATAAAGCGCCGGAGCCCACATTAGGTGTAATGCTGTAGTCGCAGGCGAAAACCCGTTATGTGCCATACCAGAAGATATAAGCATGCCTAAGCAGAAAAGTTGCCTGCAAACCATACCCCTAAAATAACTGAGCCAGCCAGGAGCTTATTGTGCAACATGAAGCTAGGCCTCACTGTGCGAGAGCCACACCCTCTGTGGGTATAAAAGTAAAATAAATGAGTAGCAAAGCAACAATCATATAATGTGCAAGTAGTAATGAATATATATAATTAATTAAATCGCTCAATATATAATCAGAGAGTACAATTAAGTAATAGCCCGAAGTAGCACAGCCACAATTGAGCTGATTGCCACTCATAAGACTATACGGGATAAAAGTGGTTGTGAATCTGCGTAATTATACCAGTTGCCTATCAACAGGGTCCACCCATAGCAGAGCCACTTGCAGTCTGAGCCCCCCAGCTGTGGACATGAACCGTAGATCCCTTGGTTATACACTACTAATAGGCGACGCATGAAAGTGGAAGTGAGCGTGCCTAAGTAGAAAGTTGCCTGCTAACCAGGTACTAAAAGCAGCAAGTCCACCCTGGGGCCTACTGCCCACAAAGAGGCCAGATCCACCAGGCTAATAGCCACCTCTTCGTCCCCAAATGTATGGAACATGCATAACTATCAACACGTAATATCAAATTACAAAATCTAAATCCTCAAGCTGGCATCTGCATACAGAACCCCAGAAGGGTAGGCCCTTCCATGTGTTATAGCCACCCATGCTGTCCATACTACAGATGGGATCAGTATTTAACCCAAAACACCGTCCCAGTAAACTAGTATTACATTAAAGCCTATGATTTGTCCCTGATGCACAGAGCCTACTAAATGTTAAGGCAATCAGGGAAATTGAGATGTAGCTAACTGATGCACCCACAGCAAGGATGAAGTTGGAAATGGAATAGGCTTCAGAAATGTATAGGCTACAGCAAATATGTAGGCTGCGTAAAGCAGCAAGAACCAATAACAGTGACCAAAGGTCCTCGCACCAACAGCAAGGCTTGGGAGGACACCGAACCTACAGTCTAAGGCCTGAAGAGTTGGGGGAAGGGCCAAGCCCAGAAGCCCAAAAGTAGTCAAAATACCTGGTTGCCATACAATTAAACACGAACCAGGCCCCAACTTCAACATCCTCTGAGTCAGTAACTAACCCTGACCTCTAAGCTGACCAGGGAGGAGGGGGACACCGAGGCCTCTTTCTCCATATTTCCAGTCCCTTGTACCCATAACACAATGTAAAGCCACCCACTGGGCAATCCACCCCACACCCTGTGTGTACTCTTGTTTTCACCAAAGAATACCACACAGCAGGCAGATGTCCCAACCGATGCAGAAGTGGAGGGGGCTGCACAAAATTTCAATTCTAACCTGTAAACACTGCCTAAAAACAAGTTCCCCTAACGGGTAAATCTATAGCTGGCTGTCCCATAGGCCACCCCTCACCCCAATACACGAGGGGGGGGGAAGGAGGGCCAAAGACCTACTGTCCAGCAATTGGAGGGGGGAGTGACCTCCAGCCCCCAAGGCAAATGCAGCCCGCACCTCCGTAGAATTCCGAAAACAGCAAGGGAGGGGGAAAGTTCTGTTCCCCCCAAGCACCCCCAATCTCAACCCCAAGGGTGAAAAGCAACCCCAGCAATCCCCTCCGCCTGCTCTAAGCCGGATGGAGGGGGGGTCATGTTGGGCTAATAGTCTAAGCACTAAAAGGCAAGTGGCAGGGAGGAAAACGAAGAGGCTCATTCCCTGACGCTTGCTGGAGCCCGACTGATCTTCCCCAGGCAGAACAAGCCTGGTAACAGCCGGGCTCCAACCCCCAGGCCCTTCACCAGCCAATGGCTGCAATGCATTTTGCCCAGGCTTTCAGCAGTCTGCAAAAGGGTAAAGTGAGCTGGTGCTGCAAAGTGCACCAGCTTCATTCTGCCCAAGAAATTGAAACATGGCCAGTTCTGTTCCCGGTCAATACCCAATACTGGGTATTGCCAGGGACAACCCTGTATCCTGGAGTGCATCTTCTATTCTGGAGTCCTGTACACTCCAGAACAAAGGATGCACCAACAGCAATTGGATGTTCTGCAGACATGGCTGTGTTTCAATTTTGCACACAGAAAGAAGGGTCCCCCTTGCCTGTCAGGAGCCACGCATACTACCCCCAAAACTCTGAAATACTTGTAGAGAAAATCATTAAAATGAAGAATCAAAATAACAATTTTTCTAGAGGAAATGTGAGTGCAAAGGTTCTGATCAGCTTTAGAAAAAAATGAAGAAACTGAAGAAACTAAAAATTACTGCAATCTGCACAAAGAACTGCACTGAAATTCTTTCTACATTTGGTGAGGGCAGAATCATTGTCACATTCAAAATGCATTATTTTCACTGTGAACAGGACTGGGAGGAGCACAATATGGAGCCATGCAGTATACACATGGGGGAGAGTTTGTATGTGCACCACAGACTCCCGTACCCTCCCCTTGACATCAATCTGTTCCCCAACGCAGTGGAGGTAGGGTCGCTCCAGGAGAAAGTGGAGTTGAGAAACGGGACGGGGACGGTTCCAGCCCAGAAGGGGGATGACCGTTGGACCCTTCCCAAGATGGTATGCCCACGGAGGGGTACAACATTTGTCCTGGAAGCTTGAAAGAGGAAAGGGTAGTTGGGACAGAGAGGAGGAGATATAAAGGAGAAGAAAGGGGGGAGAAGGGTGGTTGTGCGGGAGAAGCCAGAGAAGAAGGAAGGGGCACACAACCGGAGGATGAAGACACCTGAATGAAAGGACAATAAGTTACTTGTTTGGAATGTTTGGGGGATGGGACAGTTGAGTGGAGAAAGTTGTATACTTACCTGTGTGTAAGAGAGTTGACTGGTTGAGAAACACATACCTGTAAAGAAAGAGTTAATGCAACCATCAAGTTTTGAACCTACCTACTAAAAGTGATCTTTGTTCTGCACATACCTGGTTGGTTTTCCTTGAGTATGTCAGACCTGAAGAAAGAAGATAAGACGCAGATATCTCTGCCGGGAGGGAGACATATCACTCAGAGGGTCCAGAGAGAGAAGGTGGAGGACGGGGACATGGCATTCACTTTAGAACCAATTTATTTAGTGTACGGAAATTACAATTTCTGGGAGATCCTTTGTGAGGTCCAGCAGCTCATAAGTGCAGACTGTTTATACCGAGGGTGCAAGCTAGTCGATGTTGTTCTACAGGCAGCTCATAGACCTCTTTCCATGTGAAAACCTTCACAGTGTGGTCATAATCACATCTGGCATCAGGGAATTCCTTCAAAACTTCCCACAGAAGTTTTCAGGACAGCCAAGCTGTAAATGGCAACACCTTCTGGATCTGATGACTCATGAAATCTTATCAGCTCGCAGTCTCCCAACCAGGAGTTGTCCAGGTCTTCCCCTGCTTAGCTTTCTTCGGCAACCCTGAACACAACCACCAGACAACACCGACTGCTGATCTGAATCATGTTCAGGTACTTCATAACTCCCCAAACCAAGAAGAAATTTGGCGAAGGAGAATTTCAGCAAAATTTCTATCTTAAAATTAGTAAAGAATTTGCATTCTGTGCTTTTTCCACAAGTGTAGTGGCAAATCTAGCCACTAATTGGATAACAGGTGAAGTCATTCTGGTTCTAGTGGAATCCAAAGTTGATTATTGACACTGACTCCATTTTAGTCCCACCTATTGTGATAATCTGTCAGCAAGGAGTGTCATTTTGGAAATAATACAGAAGGCAATTAACCTGTTCTTTGTGGAAGTATGTGAAGTATTCTTCATAAACGTGTGTTCACACGTTTAAGGAAAATAAATACAAACATTGGCTGTTATGCTTTCCAGCTCCTTTGTTAAAACCTTGGAAACATTTTGGCCACCAATAAAATGATTTTTACAATTGTGCACTCATTTCGAATGTGTTCGTTTATGGTAAATAACAGAAAAAGATAATTTCCTATTGCTAGCATTTTTGGTTAAGCTGAGCAATATCATCAGGTATAATGGGGTCATCCATCACTGCAATTTTTTCCCCTTTTTGACTGGCTGTGCTCTTATTTTTTCTGGCCCAGAATATAATCAGGAACTGAACTGTTCATAGAGTAATATATTCACACTTGGGGAAAACACAGAAGAAACACAGAAGCGCTTTAAAGTTTTGAGCTTGCTACTTCATTATTGTATGCCACTGAAAACTGCCAGATATATAGTTTGCTATTTAAGTTGGATTCTTCCAAGTTTCTCGCATCACAATTTGAACTGTTCAGTTCCTTTTGAGGAATTTTAAGGAAGAAAAACAAATGAGATTCATGATTTTCATTTTTCTTAAACAATCTTGTAGCAAACAGTTGCAGTCGTAATTTGTGGAAGGGTCTGCATGTCTGTAGAATAGTGCATGTATTGCATGCAGAAGGCCCCAGATTCAATTCCTGGCCACTTCCATGCAGACAGACAAAAATTCCATCTGAAAAAATGGAGAACCACCGCTAACATAGATCAACCAATATTTTTATTCAGCATAAACATGTTGCATGTTACAATCTTTGCTGCAGGAAAGAAACACACATGATTCACTGGCCCTTTTTCCATACATTCTGTTGTTAAGCAGTTCTTCTTGAGGCTTTCCAGAGTAGCTGCAACAGCATCAGGTGAAGGCTGAATATTTTCAACCAACAGGAGTGCACAGTATAGGCAATCAACTGTTGCTACCTTAAGGTTTGAATGGTAGGGATGGTTATCAAGACTTGGCAGCCTTATTAGAGAGTTCATGAACATGGCACTACATGGTTTGCAAACAATGAACTGAGAGACTATGGGCACAATACAGGCAGTGGTGGGCCCAGCCTGCCCCAACAACCGGTTCTCCAGAAGTGGGCAGGGCCAGGGTGGGTCAGGAGGTGGGGCCAGAGTCAGGGGGTGGGGCAGGGGAGGGCACGCCACCTTAACCCTTAGTTTATAAAAAAAATGTATTACTTGTGATGGCATCAATCAGTATTAAGCCCCTGAGTTCAGTGTAATTTATTCCTATGCATTACACTTTGTTATGCTCTCGGGGGAATGTGTGCCACAAATAAGAACATAAAAGCATAAGAAAAGCCTCCACTGGATCACACCAAAGACCCATCTAGTCCAGCTTCTTGAATCACACAGCAGCCCACTAGCTGCCTCAGGGAGCACATATGACACTTGCATCCAGGTGCCTAAGTACCAGCAGACACACCACAAGTTTCACTGGTGGTACTCATACCACTGGTTGAGAAACACTGATCTACAGTTTAGGACCAGAGTCTGTGGTGTCCCCTCTGCAGGCTGAGGTTTGCCTCTAAGCCACTACTTAAGGCTACAATCCTGTCCACACTTTTCTGTAAGTAAGCTCCATTAACTGTGATGGGACTTACCAGTACTTCTGAATGGTCATACATAAGATTTGGGCTCTTAGAATCCCAGTCTCTTGCTGCAATATAACACTTGCATCCAGGTGCCTCAGTACCAGCAGACACACCTCAAGTTCACAGGTGGTACTCATAACACTGGTTGAGAAACACTGATCTACAGTTTAGGACCAGAGTCTGTGGTGTTCCCTCTGCGGGTTGAGGTTTGCCTCTAAGCCACCACTTAAGGCTACAATCCTAGAATCATAGAGTTGGAAGGGACCTAGTAGGTCATCTAGTCCAACCCCCGGCCTGCAGCAGGAAATCCCCTTAGAGCATCCCCGACAGGTGCTCATCGAGCCTCTGCTTGAAGATCCCCAGTGAGGGAGAGTCCACCACCTCCCTTGGCAATCTGTTCCACACTTTGAACCCTGTCCACACTTTCCTGTAAGTAAGCTCCATTGAATATAATACGACTTCTGAGTAGTCAAGCAAAGGACTGAGCTCTCAGTAACCATCCTTTGGCTGCAAACTTATTCACTTTCCTGAGAGTAAGCTCCACAGACTCTAATGGGACTTACTTCTGAGTGCCAAGAATAGGATTGGGCTCTAATGCTGCACTCTTCTGCACTCTTTTCTGGGAGTAAGCTTCATAGATTGAAATGGGATTAACTTTTGAGTAGTCAGGCATAGGATTACAAGCTCTTAGAAACCAGCTTCTTTCCAGGGAGTAAGCTTCACTGTTATAATGGAACTTACTTCTGAGTAGACAATGATTGGGCTTTGAGGCTACACTCCTATCCTCACAGGGGAGTAAAACCTACTGACTTTAATAGGATTTACTTCAGAGTAGGCAGTGGACTGAGCTCCTGGGGGGGCAGGATGGGAACTGCATGCTGCCTGCTTATAAGGAAAAGGAGGACAATGAAGATTTTTTCCCAGGCAGAAGAGTAAAAAGAGGACCTGTCCTGGAAAAAAATAAAATTTATGAGAAGGCTGCATGCTGCCTGCTTATAAGGAAAAGGAGGTCAATGAAGATTTATTGTGGTCCTGGAAAAAAGTATGGATAATAAGAAGACTTCATGTTGCCTGCTCATAAGTAAAAAGAGGACCTGTCCTGGGAAAGGAGGACATATGGTCACTCAGTACTTGCTTCTGAGCAGGCATGCAGAGTATTGGGGTCTGATGCTCAAATCCTATCCACACCTACCTGGGAGTAAGCTCCATTGACTAGGATGGAACTTGCTTCTGAGGAGGCATGCATGGGTGCCTCCAGTGAATGGAGAGAGAAGAGGAGCCACTCAAAGGTCCTCCCTCTTTCCCTCCCACCTCAAGAATTTTTAGTAATGCAGACACAATTGGAGGAATAAGAGGGCTCATTTGCATGGACTACCTTTGCAAAAACAAGAAAATACCTCTTCAAAACTTGCTGGAAATAAGGTTTTTAAGCAAAATAAGATGTTTAGCAGAGAGGGGCTTCCTTCCAAGCCATCAAAGCAGAAATTGTTTCTCGCACTCAATGTAAAGAATGTAGCTGTTTTAGACAACCACTTAGGCATGGGAGAATTTAGGCTCTTAATGGGAGCCTGTTTGAATGATGTCTTTTGCATGTGGTTAGCAAAGTAATTAGGAGGGGGAGGTGTACTTGCCAGGGAACTCCTGGCTGCTTGACTTGCAAGTAAGGTGTTTGTATTTTAAAAAATACCCTTAGGGAGGGGAAGGGGGGGAGAGAGAGCCCCCTCAGAAGGGGAGGGAGTTGAGCTTCCTCTGGCAAGACAGACCCAAAGGTCCTTTAAGAGAAATTCAACACACTTGCATGCAATTCAAAGATGATGGGCCCCCAATTAACAACAGGTTCTACAGAACCGGTGTGAACCTGCCTCAGCCCACCTGTGAATTCAGGGTAACTACATGGAGTCCTTGCTCCAGTGTAAGAACAATTTGTTCTGGATTGCAATATGAATTTCCCATAGGTTTTTACTATGTGGTGCAGTAACCACAGGTGCACGTAATGTCTCTTACGTGCTCCCGTAGTTACTCTGGATTGTAAGGTATAAACCTCTTAAACACACACTGTATAAGGAAAATCTGTCAACACCTGCTGGTTAGGGCTGAAATCAATATTGCATCCATACATCAGAGAGCACTGAAGAGTACTGAAGTCCTCAGAAATAATAAAAGATGGAAGAAAAATAGAAAAATCCAGTTCTAATGAGATGGGGAAGCTGGCATAAAATAGAACCATCAGCCTTAAGTATAATCATGGATGCAGTGTTGAAGAGGAATACAGTAATGAAATGAGACTTTTCACACAAAAGCAATGATTTTGGAATTTCTTTTCAAAGGACTTTTGAGACTGGAGTGTATTAGCATATTTGAACAATTACAAAATGGTTAGAAATTAATTGCAACACTGTGGCAAGGAGACAATGACAAAGATTCGAATTTTTGGTTTAAGCTGACCTCATTAAAAAGCCTGCATCAGATATTTGTAAAAGAAAATGTGAAAAATGTATTTAACATTTCGGCATGTAGCTACATTATTCTCATTACATTGTCCTATTACAAAAATAGCTGGAAAATATTTGCCTCTAATAGAGATCATGCTGAAATAAATTATGTATACAGACAAGAGGACAATGACAAGGATCTGAATTAAATGCTAACCCCATTAAAAAGTCATCAGATATTTATAAAAGAAGATACAGAGATGGCATTTAACCTTTCAGAAATTCAGGTACATTATTCTCATTATATAGTTTTGTTACAAAAAAAGTTTGTGTTTAATACAGATAATTCACTCATGAATTATTCACAGACCCACTAGAACCATGGCTGGCCTCTGAATGGCACTGGGCGAGTGCAGGTTCACTCTGAACTGGCCCCAGTGCTGGGCCAATGCTAAACTGTACCTTATGTACCTCTAGCAAGTGTAAGTCATGATATGTGCAGGGCCAGATTTTGGTTTGATGAGGCCCTAAGCTATTGAAGGTAATGAGGCAGTGATGGGATTCAAAGAAATTAACAACCGGTTCTATGCCCATCTAGCTGCCACTTTTAAATGGCTATTTTTAAACTTTATATGTACTATCGCTTGTTAACAACTGGTTGTATAGAGTAGGTGCAAACCTGCTGGAGCCCACTACTGTAATGGGGCCTTTATATGTCCCGCTGTCCCTTGTCAACAACAAATTGTCACTGTTTTTTGCACTGAAGATATGCTATATGGTAATTTATGGATCTAAAAGGTATCTAAAGCCATATGAACATAACAAAATATGTATTTTATCAAAGTAATTGTTGATCTGAAATACAATTAATAAAATACAGTGATATTTTAGGGAGCAAGCAGGCAGGCGGGATGTATTACTTACATCATAGGAACCTACACAACACAAAACACTGTTGCTGTATATAGGTTTTATTTTATTTGTTTTTTATCTTATATCCTGGAAATGTGCATCCAGTTTTTAAATTTGGGAGAAAGCCCCAAGAGAGTGGGGCCCTGAGCTATAGCATGTTTAGCTTATACGTAAATCTGGCACTGAATGTGAGCCAGCAGTGTGCCAGTGTACATTTTTCAGGATGGGGCCCTTAGTTAGATTTGGGCTGTTAATCAGAGGGAAGGATAATTAATGTTATTATTTTAGTAATTTATTGTATATCACCTTGAGGAATCATAGGATAGGGATATTAATGAACATTTATTTAAGTACATGTATCCATGCCTCAGTCCAGCTCTAGACTGTAAATGAATTGTCTATTTTCTCTACAACCCCACAACATAAAGGTCTGAGTAAAGAAGAGAAAATGTTCATTGTTCTATTAGAAATGGTACCAAAAAAAGTATTCAATCTTATCTCATGTAAAGTGTCTTTCTCAGACCAAATACATGTCAAGTTTTGGTACCTTTTTATTTTAGAAGTTTGATTTCCATTTACTGACAGCCTAATCCTGAGCTGCCATGTGCACAAAGTGGCAGCGGCGCCAAAATGGCTGCAGCTGCATCCTATTCATTACATGCATCTGCCAGCATTTCTGATGAAGGGGGAATTTCTCCTCTTTCCGTAGGTAAGTTCACAGGCCCTGCAATGGGACTACTCAATCTAGCACAAAATTGAGGGTCCCTGTATTGGGCTGGAAGATGTCAAAAATCTGCATTTTTTTTAACTAATTCTTTGAATAATGAGCTTCTGGAATACACACTTCACAAGCAATTTAGCTAGTCATTTGTCTCTTCCTAATAAATTTAGGGAATCAATAACAAATATCCCTGGTGATAATAACAACAAGAGGATGAAGACTTTAATTAGAAAGTTGCAGACAGCAAATAGAATCATACATTAAAACTATCCATGTTGTAAATGCTACTTTCCTTAGTCCTCTTTAAATATTATGTGATGAAAATGCAGCTATGGATCACCAGCTTTTGGAGAGGGGAGGGGGAGGTGAAAAGCTAAATTGCAAAATACAAGGTTTTATGTAAAATACTCCAAGGGCTAATGAGCATAATCCTATGCTTGTCTATTCAGAAGTAAATCCCAGTCTTTAATGAGAGGGTTTTTTCAGGAAAACCTGCATAGTATAGTAGCCCAAGTCACATAGCTTATAATTTTCATAATAAACAAGGGTTTTTTAAAAATCATATTTAATTAATAAAACTAGTTCCACAGAGAGTTGCAAGAGTAAAATCTATCAACAAAACAGTATGAAAACAGTTCATAAACGTATAGTCTAAGAAAGATTTCTAAAACCAAAGCCTTTTCTTTTGATCTCTGGACAGGGCCTATTTTTAAAACATGAACTTGGAAGGAAAAAAACTTTCTATAGTATGAAAACAGAGCAAATGTATGTTGCCATTATTGTTTAACAGAGAATCCTCAATTGTGATATGTCAATCAGTTCAAAAACAACCTGTGATATTAGTGATATTAGGAGATCCTACTCCATGTTCAAGTAAGGAAACACGTTTTAATCGTAAAGACTGCTACTGTTCTCAGTAGGAATTCCTCTAGTAAGGCTCTTCTCGTCTCTCTCTTGTAATGTTGAAATACCACAGTTGCATTGGGAAAAATCAACAAAAGAATGACTTTCCAGGCCATCAGTGCCTCACCTCCCATGAGGGTCAACCCGAACGTGAGGAGAAATTGTTGTACGCAATCAATATCACACCAAGTTTCTATATTTCAAGGTTCTTCTTATGTTCTTACATTTCAAGAACACTGAGAGAGCACTAGAACTCCCATACAGATAAGGTAATATAGGAACAGGCCCTTATAATTTTAACTTCTCTGTCGATTTGTGCAGGAGCACATTTCCTAATTGTGTCTTTAAAAATAGAAATATTGTTCTATCACTAAAATTCACATTTTATTGAAAAACTTCATGCGCTTGTTGTTTAAAATATGCTTCTCTTTTGTTTTAAAAGAGCCATGTTTCATTTACCATAGTGCCTATCAGATTGAAAGAATCACTAACCTACCACTACAGTGTCAATTGAAAATATAATCATAGAATCATAGAGTTGGAAGGGACCTAGTAGGTCATCTAGTCCAACCCCCTGCATGCAGCAGGAAATCCCCCTAGAGCATCCCCGACAGGTGCTCGTCGAGCCTCTGCTTGAAGATCCCCAGTGAGGCAGAGTCCACCACCTCTCTTGGCAGTCTGTTCCACTGCCAAACCGCACAAACCGTCAGGAATTTTTTCCGGATACCCAACCGGAATCTCCTCTCTTGCAGTTTGTACCCATTTGTTCTAGTTCTGCTTTCAGAAGCAGCTATGAACAAATGAGCCCCTTCCTCCCTATGACAGCCCTTCAGGTATCTGAAGAGAGCAATCATGTCTCCTCTTAGCCTCCTCTTCTCCAGGCTGAACATCCCAAGTTCCCCCAACCTTTCCTTGTAGGGTTTCCCTTCCATTCCACTGATCATTCTTGTCGCTCTCCTCTGGACTTGCTCCAGTTTGGCTGCATCCTTCTTAAAGTGAGGTGCCCAGAACTGAACACAGTACTCAAGGTGAGGTCTCACCAATGCTCAAGGTCTAATCCTTGAGAAGCATAATTTACACAAACTACCTTGAATGCTGTTAGCACTGGATAGCTGCGGTGAACACTTAAGAATTCAAAATCTAAAGGCCTCCCACCCCACTATGCAATTTATGAAAGATTATGGAAAACCCATAAAATCTGGAAAACTTTAAAATCTACATCAGTCTTAAGGTTGAAATACATTTCACTGAATTTACATTGGAATATACATTTTATTGGATTTAAACTACCCAACGTACTCTACTACTGACCTTCTCATTAGCAACCACTGCAGTGATCAACTTGCAACCTTTAGAAAAGAGTTATAGTTCTTTTTGCATCTTAAAGGTCAAACATCGATGGACATTTTAAAGTTAGACTGAATGGGCAGATCCTTGGGTTGTCACCCAATGGGAAAGTTAAAAACTCTGACAAACAGTTCACAACAATGCTGATTTCATAATACATTTAGAAAATCAAAAGCGTTACTTTTCTTTTATTATATATTTGGTTCAGTGTCAAGTTGGCAAATGGTGAACAGGCTAAATGACAAACTTTGTCAAAAACTCTGCGAATATTATTGGAATTAGTTTGTAGTACAGCAGAGCCAGACACATGCCTATATATTGCTATGGATTTCACTCTGAATGCCATAATAATAGAATTAATTTGTTTTCTCCTCACATACACAGGAAGAATTCTCCAGTAAGAAACAATGATATTAGGCTGTTTCTGAAGAAACGTAGCTGGGAACTATATTTCCATAAAAACAGCAAATGCCCTTTGAAAATATTCTTGTCCCAAAAATAGCAGTTGCGTTGTCTGTGCGTATGTGTCATTTCCGACTTTGATCTACAAAATATGTTTAATGTATGAACAGATCTGTTAGGCAAATTCCAAAATTAAAGAATCAGGCTCCAATTCTACATGCAGCCTGTGATATGGAAGAGCTGAGGATGAGGATATACAGCACTTAAAATATATAAAGCTGTAATCCCACCTAGGCCTAAATCCTAAAGTGAAATTAAGGCTACAATCCAGAGCAAATTCAGCCTGCTCTGACCTAACTGCACCCTCCTAACTATTCTGTATCCAGAGCAGAAAGTTATGCTGAATCCAGAGAGTCAGGAAGCCTGGGCTGCCCTAACTGCTCCAGAGCATGCTAAGTAATTGACACAAGGGGAAGACTTGCTCCTGAGGAGACACCCCTCAGATCACACTGAACAAGGAACAGCTGTGGTGCCTACAGTGGTGACATGACTCTGCACATCACCTGGTGCGGAAGTCTGTGCGTCATCCCTGGGATGCGCACGCCCCCCCCCACCTGGACTGCACAGTCACCAAAGTTGGCGCCTGCGCAGTTGTTTCTGAAGCCAACTGGCTTCAGAAAGAGTACTGCGCAGGCACCATCTCGGACACCTGCGCAGTACTTTTCTGAAGCCTTTTGGCTTCGGGGGAGACTGTGCAGGCGTCAGAGTTGGTGCCTGTGCAGTACTCTTTCTGAAGCCATTCGGCTGCCGCTCCGCCTCCTGAGTGAGGCCGAATGGCTGTGCAGAGGCGCAGACTTTCTCTGCTCTAAGGAAGTCTCCTCTGAAGCTGTTCGGCATGCTCAGTGTGTTTCTGCGCAGTGCATCTCAGATGGCCGTTCAGGCCAGCTCCTCAGACAAGTGGCAGCTTCTGGCTGATTCTCCGCCTTGGAGCAGGCCTGAATGGGGGTGCTGACGCCCAGGGCCTGCCAAAGGACAGTCAAACTCCTCCGGCACATCACCCCATACGGAGCGCATCCCCACACCAGCCGCACCAGTCTGGTGACGCCACTGGGTGCCTGCCTTATAAGGAGTCCCTGATGAGATGCCAGTACATTCTCCAGTGAATACAAGGGGCTTCTTGGAGTGGCCTGCTGTATCCTGAGGTTTGTGGGCAGCCGTAGTTTGTTCCATATCCTGAGGCTGAGAGGCAGGGGTTGCAGCTAGGCTGGCCAAGAACTCAGATTTTTGGTCAGCACTGCCATTCTTACTTGGGCCTTATCATGGACCCCTATGGGTCTACTCATTACTATACCTGCTCCTGAGGTGGTATAACTCTGAGGGCTGGAAGAGGGCATTTCTGCCTTGGAAACAGGCTTTGGATCCAGAGTAACTGCTCTGCCCTAGGCAATGCTAAACATGCCCTCAACTTGCCTCTCCTGAGCTGCTTAGGCTGCCCCAGTTAGGGCAGAGCAGGTCCACCTCTCTTAGGGCACCCTATCTTGCCTTGCTCTGCCCTAAGCCTCCTTCAGAGTAACTGGGCTGGAGCATCTTGCAGTTGCTCCAACCTAGTGTTAGATAGGGCAACCTAAGGGCTCGTATGTGGACAGATTAGTTGCTCTGGATTGGACTGTAGGACCCTTGCTCCAGAGCAGTTAAGATGACTTTCCATAAGATAACACTAGAGGGTGACGTAACTACGTGGACCTGTAATTGCTATGGATTTTGCCCTTAGTCTGCTGTTTGACCTGGAAGGGCTAGGAATTTGAATTTATCCCCATTTTTAGCATAGCCAAAATAGCGGGTATTCTGCTTTTCTGCCTGTCACACCAAGTTTCCTGCAGCTACTTGTGTTGCAATGCTTAGTTGGCAATGATCTGGCACTAGATGGTGAGGTACAGTTAGCAGTGTGTGCTGATGGGCCACCACGACAAGGATCCTGGTCACTCACTTTCCCATTCCATCACCAAGAGTGGTCTTGAAGATGCTCCCATATAGCAGATTGGGATTTGAGATGGGTCCGATCTCTCAGCAAGCTGAGGCCTACTGCTTGAAAATCCTTCTGACAGAACTATGTTGACTTCTGTGATATTATCAAGTCTGGAGTCAGCCTCCTTTGAAATATAAGTGGTCTGTGAATTACAATATACAGCAGCTGAGCTGCCAAAGCTGCTAAATATTGCTGTAATAAACACGATAGTCCATTCCCTTGGAGCTGATCCACTCACTCTGTTCAATAATGGCTCACCCCAGAGTGGTTTCATAATCATTACAACTGTACAGTAAAAGTGAGAACTTCTCTATTGTGAATAAAACTTGTAAACAGTAAACGTGCAATATTTATGGAATTTCCAACCTCATAGGAATGCTGTACTTCTTATACCTTGGATGAGTTCCATTAGAGTCAACAGAACAACCCCAGAGTAAGTTGTTGGAGCAATGCAGCCAAAGTTATTGTAATGTAATGTTACTTCAGCTGCTATAAAACCATAATTCTGATGTGCTTTTTGGCAGCTATAAGGCATGCAGTAACGTGATTTAATTCGTGCTGTTTACTTGGAAGCTATGAAACATTTGTCATTTTTTCACAAGTCTTTTAAAACTCTTAGGTAGCAGAAGTGCTGTTCAGATAAATCTGCCTCAGTAGCACACAGGTCAGAGCACTTTTCCTGAACCATAAAAATGGGATTTTAACCAAGAGTGCTAAACATCACAGATCATTTATTCTATGTTCAAAACACAATCCCGCAGAAACGTGGCACTTGTACTCAATAACTAGAGCACAAGAATGTTTCATTCCAGATGGTTGAAAATAAAAGCACAGTTTACTTAGTAATATACAGTACTAAGGTTTTGAAATGAACCAAAAAATCTACTCCATTAGATATTTCTAAATATAAATGATTTGTTAATGTTAACTGAAATGATTTTGTTAAACATTAAATGAAAATGTTTAATGAATTTCTGTTTATTAACTTCTGTTATGTGGTTTTAGGATTCAGTACATTACATTCAATAATTACATTATTATAGAATATAAAACCAGAAATAATATGATGATTATTATATGATGGGTCTATTATTGCATTCTTCAGTGAAATTCAGACAAGTGCCTACCATTCAGTCATTTCACTTACATTGACATTTAATTATTTACTGCCCAATTCTATCCATTACCATTGGAACTGATGCAACTGCCAATGGAAGAGAATGTGATAGGAAAAGAGGCCTGCCAGAGTAAAGTAAAAATACTTTACTTGCCTCTGGATAGGCCCCGATAGCCTATGGGTCTTGCTGGATATTATGAGAACCTTGTGGTTTACTCACTGGTAGTAAATTATTTCCTAGTAGAAAACTAGTTGGGAACTATTATTAATAGGTAACTATTACTCATTAGTAGGAAACTGTTTCCATCATTTAATAGAATGGAGAAGGAATCCTGAAAGATAGTACAGTATTTCGTCCAGCCACTTTACAAGTCCCTAGTTGAGTTTGGGTTGCAATAGAGGTTTCTACATCTTCAAAAACTTTGCCCATTTAAAAGGGCAACGATAAAACTGCCAACACAGATAGGAATTGCATGATATTTATAAACTGAAAGGAACGACAGCCTCTGCAGTTGTTGTGACCGCAAATGGAACTTGGCTCTCGATCCAATAATAAATCAGATTTTAAACAGCTACATTCAGTAAACACCAGTAACTAATCTACTGGGCCTAGAATAGCACAAGAATTTAGTGAATTTAGAACACATTTATAACAAATTTATAACAAAATAGCGAAATGTACCCATGCTGCAGGAGTACAATACACTCTGTCCGCCATACCCCCATTGCACACCACCTTCCCATGCACAACACCCTCCCATGTGCATCAACACCCATGCGCATCAACACCCTCCCATATGCATCAAACTCCCCATGCACAACACCCCCCATGCACAACATCCCCCATGTGCAACATCTCCTATGCGCATCAACACGCCATGTGCAACATCCCTCATGCTCATCATCCCCCATGTGCATCCCCCATGCGCAACATCCCCCTATACACTTCAACACACCATGCACAATACCTCTCATGAGCAACATCCCTCATGTTCATGAACATCAATCCCCATGCACATCCTCTCATGTGCAACATCCCGCCATTCACATCAACACCCATGCACAACACAACACCCCCATGTGCATCAACCCTCCATGTACATCAACCCCCATGCACATCAACCCCTCCCTGCACATCAACCCTCATACGCACCATCCCCACATGTGCACCATCCCACCAGTGCACCCTCCTTCCCAGTGCATCAGGCACCAGGCACCAAACTGCTGGATGTTAATCAATTGTCAATGTTAAATATAGGACAAAAACACTTTATACCCCCTTTCAGCCCCTTAAGTGTTAAATTTCTCAACACTGGTTCTTGGTGGGTGTTGAGGTCACAGAAGGAACACTCTCCCCAAATTCTATGCTTCTAGGTCCAGGGGTTGGGGTAGAACATCCATCAGTCAGGTACTCTTCAATGTAAAGTATAGGGAGGAAAGCGTGTTGTGCCCCTTTTCACCCCCTTCCAGTTGGAATTTCTGAAAACCGGTTCTTAGTGGGTGCTTCCATCACGGAATGAGCACCCTTCCCAAGTTTCACCCTCCTAGGCCCAGTGGTTTTGGCTGGCCATTGATGAGTCAGTGAGTGAGTGAGTGACTTTTCATTGTTTTATGTATACATAGATTAAAGCAAAGACCTTCTCAGCAGGCTGAGCTTTATCACTCAGGCAGTGTGCTCAATAAGGTACTATTTGCAATATCTTTTTATTTCTCTGTGGTTGCATGTTGTGCTGTGACAAACTGTGCCACAACCACCTGCTGTACTGTTGCTTGTCTTGGAAATTTGATCCATTAATTATCTCTGACGAATCTAGATAGTATATCTGCTGTAGAAACACAATATCCGCCAGGAATCCCATTTTGCAAGATGACTTAGGAGGAAAGAAACAAATAGGAACTCAATGCAAAAACAATAAAGCACACAAAAATAACATAAAAACAGCTTGTTTAGAAAGCAATAGATGGAGATGATACAAAGAGTACAGTTTGAGGGAAGTAGTTACTGAAAATTTTAGGAACAGGTCAGATAGATTCTGCCTGTTTTCATGTATGACGTATTATCTACTTTGAAAAAAGGCAACTTCTTCAGTGTTTATACCATGTGTTGATAGTGTCCACTTGTTGTGGATTGGAGTTTCCTCCAATCAGTGATGGTCACATCATGGGGATACCTGGCCAGCCTGTCACCAGGACGTTGCCTTTCCCACTGAAGTGGTACCTGTTTATCTACTTGCATTTACATGCTTTCAAATTGCTAGGTTGGCAGGAGCTGGGCTAATGATGAGAGCTCACGGTGCCAGTGGTGGGCTTCAGGGGGTTCTCACAGGTTCTATATAACCCTTTGCTATTGAATGCCTGGTTCTGAGAACCGGTTATTAATGGGACATAGGCAGGGTGGATGGAACACATATGGCATCATCACTACTGATTTCATTGTGGTTGCAACCCACAGAAACTATTGGCCAAGTTAGTTCACTGTTTGATTTGTGTGCAGTTAATGATTCCAATCTGAACACATTACCTTTAAAAAATAATTTAAAAAATGAATTTGTCTTGGATTTGGCAGAACATCTGAAGCTATTCCACAGAAGCTGAGAAAGCCCAAGGCATACCTAGACACCACTGCCACCAGCTTCCTGGAGCTTCCTGGAGTCATTCTTTTTGTTGAAACATGGACATCTTATCGACGCTTCCTGGTCCTCCAAGCAGCAGCAAGCGTCCCCTTCTGCACCCCTGCGGTGGGGCTGGCGGAGGGGTGGCGTGGGCCCAGCAATGGGCAGCCCCACGCTCCAGGTGCCGGAAGCCTTTGAGCAGCCCCCTTGCGCCCAGCACCAATGCTGCAAGGGCCGGGAGGAGGGGTGGAGATGCCTCCGGGCGGCCCCACGCTCACTAGATCACCGCGATCAATCCAGCCGCCGGGGACACTTCAGGGAGGGCCTCCCGCGGTCCGGCCTCCGGCCGGTGCTTCAAGTAGGACGGCGCCTCCCCCCTCATGAGCGCCTGACTGAGCTATCCCTGGGCCGCTGGCCCAGGGAGCACGTGTGCCCGAACGGACGGGCTCAGCCGAGCCAGCCTCTTCCCCTCTCAGAGGCACGAACATGTGGAGTGCGGGCGCGGGGAACGGCCAAGGTCCCGGGAACCCAGTCCCCTCCTCGACGCGGTCTCCCCAGCCGGCTCCCAGATGCACGCTTCTCCGGCCTCCCCGTGAGCAGCCTGGCACGTCCGTGGGCGCCGCCTTCCAGGGGCGGCGCCCCCTCCGACCATGGCCCTCCTTCCTCCTGGCAATGAGGACATCCTTTTGAGCCAAAGATGTTCCTGCTTTGGCCCAGCAAAATTGGCTTACTCAGCATCTAGAACTCAATGGAATTGAATGGTAGCCAGTTTTTTGGTACTTGAGAAAGCATGGCCTTTTATTGATTTGAGCTATTCTTTCCCTGGCACCACCTTGCTCTCTGATGGAAATTGCAGGGTATGCTTAACCAGCACCAAAGGCCCAGAGGAATAGTTTTCCAAAAACAGCCTGACTAAGGGCACAATCCAGAAGTGCACTTGGGTTACCCTACCTATCACTGGGCTAACCCAACCCTAGTTATTCTGGAAAAGGCTTGGGGCAGCCTAAAGCAACATAGGCTGCCCTAAGACAGGTGGACCTGGGCTGCCCTAACTAGGGCAGCCAAGGCAGTTCAGAAGAGGCATGGGGAGGGCATGTTTAGCACTGCTGAGAGCAGAGCAGTTACTCTGTATCCAGAGCCTGTTTCAAAGGCAAAAATGCCCTCTTCCAGCTCCTCAGAGTTATGCCACCTCAGGAGCAGGTATAACAATGAGTAACCAGTGGTGGGCCCAGGCTGGTTCGAACGGGTTCGCCTGGGCGAGCCCACCACTGCGCCTGCATCAAGATTGACACATCCTGAAGAGGACGCAACTCTGCCTGCGTCAATCTTGACGCAAGCGCAATTGCGTCCTGAAGAGGATGCGACTGCGCCTTCATCAACCTTGGTGCACGCACAGTATGCCATGGTTGGGGCCTGCTCCTCACCCTGCCCTTCTCCCCATCCACCCTCAACCAGAGCAGAGCGCAGAGCAGCGCAGCCTCCCAGCCCTGCCCCTGACCCTCCCGGCCCCACCCCTGGCCCTCCCCAGACCTGCCCCTGACCCCGGCCCTGCCCCCTGACCCCAGCCTGCCCACTTCCGGGGAACCGGTTGTTGGGCCAGGCCGGGCCCACCTCTGAGTAGACCCATAGAGGTCCATGATAAGGCAGAACGGCAATGTTGACCAAAAATCTGAGTTCTTGGCCAGCCTAGCTGCAACCCCTGCCTCTCAACTTCAGGTTATGGCACAACTATGGCAGCCACTAACCTTCCCAGGTCAGAGGTAGGATACAGCAGGCCACTCCAAGAAGCTCCTTGTATTCACTGTAGACTGTACTGGCAGCTCATCAGGGACACGTTAAAAGGCAGTCACCACAGCTTTTCCTTGTTCAGTGTCTGAGAGGGGTCTACTCAGGAGCATGCCCTCCCCAGGTGCCACTGACATGGTGCCTACTGAGCATGCTATGGAGCAGCTCAGGCAGCCTGAATCTTTGGATGCAGCTTAACGTTCTGCTCTGGACTCAGAATAGTTGGGGCAGCCCAGCTAGGGTACTCCTCAGTGCCCCCACTCTGGATTGTGCCCTAAGGCTGCTATCCTAAAGACACTTTCGTGTGAGTATAACCCGTTGAACAAAATGGGGCTACTTTTGAGTAGACATTGTTAGGACTGTGCTCTAAGCTGCTCTCCCAACTTGTCATAAAATTGTTCACTTTCTTCCTTGTAAGCCATTGTTCTGCTCCCTTTTGCAACCACCTACAGTACACTGGTTCCTATTTTGTTAAGGGCACACACAGAAGGCCATATTATGTGTTTAGTATAATGTGTAGTATGTACCATATATATACCATATATATACCGTCTATATATAAATCCCTTGCCTAACCTTCATATTGATGTTCTGGGTATTTTGCATATTGAAACACAATTTCCCCCTTCAATCACACATTTCACATTTGATCCTGTAACCTATACTAATGACCAGGTAAGTGTAATTATATAATAATGAATGTAGCAGTGCAATACATCATTAGGAAACTGAAAATGACATAATATTATAGATCCTCTTAACTTTAATTACAGAGGTGTAACCATGCCATTTATTTTAGTTATTTTTTAACCTGGCACCAAAGACCTCTCAATATAACATTCCAAACTATGCAACTAATTAAGTGTACTTACTTAAAGCAATAACTGCCCCTTTTGATTGGTTTATGGACTAATAATCGGGTGTCCAAGCAGATAAATGATAAGGTTTAAGGCCAAACTATGAGTGGGTTGGATAAGAGCCGAGTGGCACAAAGTGCTGTGATTATTTCTCAAGCCTGGCAAGCACTTGAATATATTGACACCATTTTTGCAGAGTCCTATGTAAATTTGTAAGACAAGTTTGCTATAATAATATGTTGAATGAGTTTTCTCAGTTCTGCTATTTGGTAAGATTTGAAAACGAAAAGTTTCCTAAAAGTTCCATCTTACAAACCTTACCATTTTCATATTGGTTTTTTGTTATTTGCTGTTTCGGCCACATACTATCTTCCTCTTAGAAACAGTGAGAACATCATTCAGTGAATCAGATTGATCTAGTAGTCAATGACACCAGTACTTAAATGGGGAACTGGGGAGACATATCTGGGTGGAGAGAGGGTGGAACATATGAGGGACTGGCCCAGAAGGGGGCTGGAAGAGACAAAGACCTGCTCTGCAAAATCCTAACCCCATGTCAGACTTGAAAGCTCAACCTGGGGTTTTTGAGTCTGTACCAGCAATTTAGCTGGTGCTGACTCAAGAAATCCATTAAAAAGGATTCTTTTGGGGGGTAGGGTGACAAATGTCAGCCTCTCCTGAAGAGATCTTCAGGCTGCCTGCATCCAGCATAACTATGTGATGCGATGACTTCTATAAAGGATATGACTGAGCCCAAAGCTACAATCTTAAACATGAGAGTAAATCCCACTGAACTCAGTTACTTTTCAGTAACCATGAGTAGACTTTTGCAGTAACAATCCATAATACTGGGCCTCTATTGCAGCTGTTTACACTGGGGAGAAGTAGTCTCTTAATCAGTTGGCTATAAACATCAGCTTTCCCAATACAAAGGCCGTAGTACCAGTGCATAATCCTGTAGTTCTAGCAGCTTCAGAGGCTTTCCTTTCCCATTGCTACAAGTCCAAGTGTTTCTAATGATGTGAGTTGATGAATGAACTATTAAGAAAATCTCAAGCTCCTCTGAAGCAGGCAAAAATAATTATATGTATTCTTAGAAATGTGCAGTTTTGAGCATGTATGCACATGTATATGTGATCTCAAATACTTTCCAGACATCTGTTTATTTCATGTCTGTGTGTGTGTGTGTGTGTGTGTGTGTGTGAGAGAGAGAGAGAGAGAGAGAGAGAGAGAGAGAGGCATAATGCAAGACACACAATATTCCTTGAATTCCACTCCATTACTTTGAAAGGTGGTGAGTTCATGAAGTCTGCACTGGTGAACTGGTAAATTAGAAATTCACAACCCTATTTTGTTATCACACTCCGGCTGCATTAATAGATACTAGGACAGACTTGAACTCAAAAGCTGAGATAGAAAGAATAGGTGTGCAACCACCCCAGAGCCCTCAGGGCACAGCAGAATAAATAGTCAAAAATAAATAAATTCGCTTTTTGAGCCTGCTTTCTCATCCCAGTGTGGTGAGAATCTACATGCCAGTTCAATGAAACTCTGTTTTGCTAGCCAGTTAAGATACCAACAGTGGCATACCAAGATACTAAGGGCGCAATCCAGAGTAACTACGGGGAGTCCTTGCTCTGGTGTAAAAACAATTTGCTCTGGATTGCAATAAGAATTTCCCATAGGTTTTCATTAGGTGGTGCAGTAACTATGGGTACACGTAATGTCTCTTACGGGCTCCTGTAGTTACTCCGGATTGTAGGGTAAGTTAAGATACTAACAGTGGCATCATGAGAGGGGTGAAAAGCACTGAGGACGGTGTAATGCTAACCAATTTAAGCCGACATACATAATACATTTGTCTCCTCAATCCCATGATGGTGTGGGGAAGCTGGCGCATGTCTGTGCACTGATCTAACCCCGCAGGAGTGCCACAGAAGAGCCTTATGGCACTTCTGTGGCACCCTCAGGCCAGAACAGGACATGTGCTGGGACTTATACCAGCCTAACTGGGACTTAGGATTACACCCTGAGTTTTGAAGGCAGACTCAGCACAGCACAGAGCCATTCCAGGTGGTGGGAAAAAAATGGAGGCAAATGCATTGATGAATGGACTATTACCCTACTATCCAGAGTAACTATGGGAAGACGTAAGAGGCACTTAGTCTGGATTGCTCTGTGCATTTCCCATAGGTTTCTCATAGGTGGCATTGTAACTACGATGGTGTAAAAGGTCCCGTAGTTACTCTGGATTGTAGCCTTAGTCAAAGAAATATCAAACCAGCTCTGCTGAAGCAAGCAAAAATATGGTTGTTTGAGGTGTTCTCTTCTATTTTGCTCCCATCACCTGAAGTGGTTCTGAAGAGAAGTAAGCAGGATAAATAGCAGGCAAGCAGCACCTTGCACAGGGCAGTGAGGCGCCTTGCAAAACACCACGCATTTTGCTCTCTAGCAAGTGTTAAATAAACAGAAATTGTACGAAACATTTCAGAAGATTTCAATAGCCAACCACTATAGCAGTGTTGGTAATGCAGAGTGACTATAAATGTCTTTTTTTCCATGACATATCCTCTTTTTCAGTCTTGTGTCCTGTAAAAAAATGTTCATTGTGTCCCTTTACCATGTGAGCAGGCAGCACAGAGCCTTCTTGCAATTAATAAATTAATCCTAACCTAGGCCAGCCTAACTCATCGGTCTTCCCTGTCTGTGCACTGGCCTAAACCCTCCACTGGAGTGGGGCAGAGTAAGTACTCAGAGTAGGTACAGCACTTTTGTGACACCCCCAGGTCAGCACATGACCTATGCTGGGGCTTAGGCTGGCCTAGCTGGAGCTTAGGATTTCAGCCAAAATGTAGCAGTTTTTAATTTAATTGTCTCTCTATATCTCTATCTACAATGAATTTCAGAGATAACCTGCTTGTTCACGTGTTCATGATCCACTACATCACCACACTGCATCAGATATTGCGCATGGGGGTTTGATGCACATGGGGATGTTGCACATGGGGGGATGTTGCAATTGTGGGTTTATGTGCATGGGGGTTGATGCGCATGGGGGATGTTGTGCATGGGGGTTGTTGCGCATGGGGGATGTTGTGCATGGGGGGATGAACATAGGGAGTGTAGCACATAGAGGATGTTGCACATGGAGGATGTTGCACATCAGGGATTTGCACATGGAGTTTGATGAGCATGGGGGTTTGATGTGCATAGGGGGATTGATGTGCATGGGGGATGTTGCACATGGTGGTGGATGCGCATGGGGGGTTAATGTATGTGGGAGATTGATGCGCAGTGGGAGGATGGCATACGGGGGAATTTTTCTCCCGCAGCGTGGGAGTATATATACGTTAGTATATATATAAAACTGAAAGTCACTGACAGATTGATTCATTCACTCACTCATCAATGCCCAGCCAAAACCGGCATGACCTAGAAACGTGAAATTTGGGGAGTGTGTTCCTTCCATGATGGAGGGACCCACTAATAACCCATTTTTGGAAATACCAACCAGAAAGGGGTGGAAAAGGGTGAACACGTTTTCCTCCCTATACTTTGCATTGAAGAATCGCTGACTAATCAAGGCCCTGCCCCAACCCCTGGACCCAGAAGCATGAAATTCGGGGAGGGTGTTTCTTATGTGAAAGGAACACCCACCAAAAACTAATGTTGAGAAATTTAACCTATAAGGGGGAGAGGAGGGGAGCAACATGTTTTTGTCCTACACTTAAACCTTGAAGACTGACTGATCAATATCCAGCCAATTTGGTGCCTAGTGCCTGATGCACTGGGAAGGAGGGTGTTTTGATGGGGGATGGTGAGCATGGGGTGATGGTATGCATGGGGGATGATCCGCATGGGAGGTGTTGCACTGAGGAAATGCTGCGCTTGACATGGTGTTGTGCATGGGGGGATGTTGCACATGGGGGATGTTGTGCAGGAGATAACGCGCATGGGGAGTTACACGGATGGGGTGTTGCACATGGGGGTATTGTGCTTGGGGGATTGAATCGCTTTGGGGGTTGATGCACAAGGGGGGTTGATGCACATGAGGGTGTGGCACATGGGGGATGTTGCACATGGAGACTTGAAGTGCATGGGGTAATGTTGTGCAATGGGCAGTCGCTTATTGGGAGAATTTTACTCCCTCAATTCAAGTACATTTCATTAATATATATTATAACAATAATAGGGAAAGTGCATAACAACAGCCGTATCCTTATCTTATCACCCAACACTTATCACCCATTACTGAGAAGTCAAAATCTCTCTTGTGTTCAATGAGTAAAGAATGCATTGGTTTGAATTCTTTTCTGTGTTATAAAAGGAGTCTGAGTTTGATCAAAACTGCTACATCTTCTTCCCCATCTCAGCTTCTCCAAGATATTTTTCCTTCTCTAATAGCAAGGCATGCTTGATTACAGCTATGGAACTCTGATGGATTAATTCCATTTTCCTACAAACTCAGGATGTTCAGGTGAGTTGAAAAGGTGGTTTCATTGCAGTTACATATGCCTTTATTTTCAGAACAAAGTTAAACCTCATTTTTTCTTCTGCCATTCTGTGTCTCATTCCAGTGCTTCCCACTCTACTGAACCTTGGCTACTCACAACAAGATCTGACTTTGTTTTACTGTTTCATCAGTTTCCCTGGAGAGCCTACTGTAATATGATCTCACCTATGATTTATGCCACCAGAACTAAAACTTAACTGTCCATGAAATTTATTGCATATTGTTTGATTCATTTGTACAGAGCCCTCACCAAACACCAGCTAAAACTCAAAATATATCCCTTGCAGGCCTTTCAGTATGAATGATCAGCCATAGCTTAGATGCAAACACATTGCTGCAAGGGTTTTTACTGTAGCATAAAAATTAGTCCAAGTTTTCCTGGGAAATCCATCTCTGTCAATTCTAATCTTTTCGTACCAGATCTAAACATTATTCAGAATCTTATATCTTATTCTTAGAACATTTCTATTCCATCTTTCTGCTATATAATATGTAAGATGGCTAAAAAAAAATTATAAGGCCCACATCACATTAAAACAATTAAGCAATGTAAAACTCTGGTTAATAATTTTTAAAGTGAAAACAAATTAAAACAGTACTTTAAGGTACAAGGCTTCCCAAACAGGAACATCTCAATTTCTCACCAAGGTGGGTCATCATCTCTAGGGAGAAAATTCAAGACCGGGCATACAATCACAAAAGAGTCTTTCTCTTATATCCTAATTAAATCTGCTTTATGTATGCATACTGATGTAAAGTAGAGGGGACTGCACTGGCTCAGTAATTAAAGGGCTGTACAGGCTGATTTGAAGATCTGTAGGTCAGCAGACTGAGACAAAGGCACCACATGATGGAGTGAGTTCCCATTACTTGTCCCAGCTCCTGCCAACCTAGCATTTGAAAGCGTGCAAATGCAAGTTGATAAATAGGTGCCACTTTGGTGGGAAGGCAACATCCTAATAACAAGACCCTGTGACAGGCCAGCCACGTTTCCTTATATTGCATCAATTATCTAACCCCAACAGGAGTGGAAACAATGCTAAGAAAATGATTGGTGTAAAATAGAGGATAATTCCCCCCCCCCCCGATATATCGTCATATAAAATCTTAATAAAAGATCTCAATCAGATTCCATGTAGGCCATTAAAAGCCCTGTCCTATCACAACAGCCCATACTACCATGCAGTGGTATCAAAATGTCTTTCCAGTGATTGGATTCAAAGAAATTAACAACCGGTTCTATGCCCATCTGGCAGCCACTTTTAAATGGCTATTTTTAAACTTTATATGTACTATCGCTTGTTAACAACTGGTTCTATAGATTAGGTGCAAACCTGCTGGAGCCCAGCACTGCTTTTGTCCCCTTCCATAGGGAAAGCCCCAACAGCTACTTTGAGTCTACACAGTCCCACAACAGCAAAATGGTGCAAGCATGTGCAGTCCAGGGTGACCAGATGCTGAACCCAAAATTTCCCCCAAGCTCTCCAAAATTGTTGTCCCCCAAGCCAAAATTTCTACCCGGTTAAAAAAAAGTAGGACACCCTCAAAAATGTAGGACAAATGTAGAACATGTTAAAATAAAGCAAAAATACTCATATTGGCTTCCTGTACTTAATTTCAACACTTAAAAAATTGAAAACCATTTAACATATGATTCTGACAGAGACATGCAAGACACCCTCAAAACAGCAAAACAGCACACTCAAGTGACTTCAACATGCATGATTCTGACACATACAAGTAAGACACCCTTAAAGCAGTTTGCAGCAACACAACCCATGCAAGGGGAAGGGAGGTGGGATAGGTAAGTAGGGAGGTGGTAAGTAGGGAGTGGGATAGGTAAGTAGGGAGTGATGGGGGAGGCAGACGTAAGTAGGGAAGGGAAAAGGGGTGGAATAGGTAAGTAGGGATGGGGATGGGGTGGCAGAGGTAAGTAGGGAAGGGGAGAGATAAATAGGGAAGGGGATTGGGTAGGAGAGGTAAGTAGGGAAGAAATAGGGTGGAAGAGGGAAGTAGGGAAGCACCTTTTGGGTATGATTTGGGTAGGGTTTACTGCTACCTAAAGTTTTGTGTAAGAACCTTTCCCCTTAAGAACATAAGAACATAAGAAGAGCCTCCCCTGGATCAGGCCAAAAGCCCTTCTCGTCCAGATTCCTGTATCACACAGCAGCCCAACAGATGCCTTGGGAAGCACTGAATCCAGGTGGCAACTGAATCCAGGTGACCTCCCCTGCATCTGGCATGTTGAGGTTGTCTACATCCACATCCCTCATGGCTTATAGCCTGTGATGGCCCTTTCCCCTAGGAATTTATCCAAGCCCTAATTCATCCATCTATCTAATTACTTAATTTATTTTTACACCTTCCAGGAGCTATACATTCACCTTTTTGTTCTTCCACAGTTTGTCAAAGGAAAGGTAAAATGTTTTTGTATTTTTGTACAAAATATTTCATGTTCAGCAAAATTAACTGATATTGTTAGAATGTACCAAGCTAGTTTGCAGTAAAGCTATTTATTAGCAAAAAAACAAACAAACAAATTATAGTTTGTATCCAATTTCAAGGGTTTAGTTATATTACTCAGGCTGCAGTCTTTATGAGGGAAAAAGTTCCATTGAAGTAGATAGTAGATTTAATGTTGATAAAACAAATTTGGAGTCATATTGTAGGAGCACTATTAAACTTAACAATATTCCTTAATGTGTAATGGTGATGCCCAAATGCCCAAATATATCAGCTTTAGCAAGGTGTTTTATTTTGAGGTCTATTAAAATAACATACACCGTTACATTTCGGTTAAACTAATGCAGTCAGTCATTGTAATTGGATGTGAGCGTAACTATGCAGAAAGAAATATTTTTAAAGATATAGCAGTCATGCAGCCACTAATCATTCAGAAAGTAGTTAACTATATAGATTAACAGCCTTCCACTTTTATTAGTTGATCACGTTTGGAATAATCATAATGTCCTGACTAAGGTATCCAGGAAGTGATCATCTGTTGAATATGCCTAATTTTTGTTTTTATGTTTTACAGGAAATGTGCTATCTCATCATTCAAGGATTTATAAATTTAATTAAAGGACACATTTGAAATATCAACTATATTGAAGTCATGGCATTGCTTTGTAAATTGAGAAGCATTCTTCTTGCAAGCTCTGCCTCCACAATACAGGCATATATTGGAAAAGGTGGGGGTGTTTCCCAGCCATCCCTTGAAGCATGAGGCCAGCCATAGGCTCACAGGTGACAGTGGTGACTATGGTAAGGAGGATAAGTGGCAGCATGGGAAAAACAAGAGCAAAGTTGGGCCATCCCACCTTTCCCTGTATTCATTTGGATCCAAAATGGAGATGTTCCAGAATCTGGAGGGTGTAGTGCACAAGCTCAGGATTGGCATGATGATACAGTGGGATGACACCACGGGGTAGCTCCAGGCCCTATGTTGCCGGTGCTCTCCACTGTTTGCAAGGAGGATCAAGATGAGCACAAATACGATGTCAAGCAAAGTTTGCAAGCAAATTGATGACTTGCAAAGGTTCTTTGTATTTGGGTCTTTTGCAAACCGTTATGGGTGATTGATGTCTTGAGGCACAGCAGATTGATGCTCCACTGAGGCTTGAGCTTTCGAGATAGTCGCATGTAATATATGCAGAGATGGAACTCCATTTCAGGTTTCAGGTTTTCCTCCTGAATTTAAAATACATGATCCTAAATGACTTTCCAGCACCGAGGTAAGTGTAATGGTACACTGTACTTCATGGTACAGGAACAAACATTACGGTATCTTGAGGAGGCCTCCATGGCTGCCCCCCATCTGCAGGATGCCACATGTGCCCCACTGGCACAACAAGCCATTGCTAGAAAGTTAGTTAGGATTGCAAACAAAATTGGTTAAAGAAAACAAAAAAATGAAATTCAGATGAGAATCAGCCGGTTATAACTCTTGTCCACGAGCGACTTTTGCATCACAATCCATCCAGCACATTCTCAGGACATTCTGCTTCAATGTCACTGAAAATGAAAACAAAGCAAGTGTTTTAAGTGATGGGCAGGAAAGTAGCACACCTGGCACCAGTGCCTATTAAGTTGCTTCTTGTTTTATAGAGAAGTGGGTGGACAGATCTGATCTAAAGATCTCAGATGGAGAATTTTAAATAGCTTTTCGTATTCAACTCAAGATGAGCAAACATCATTGTGTCTTTCTCTGTCATCACTCTCTTAGCTGTCAGAATTTGCATTGCTTCTCAAGGGCACAGTGATACACATGCAATGACTTAGTTATTTTTTCAGCCACTGGAATCTTCTTAAGTCTTACATGTTATGGAAAGGATATTTACATGTGGTGCCTGAAAATAGATTTCACAGTTTTAAAAAAATAATTAAAGCTGCAGTCCTATACATGCTTATCTGGGAGTAAATCCCACTGAGCTCCCTGAGGGTGCAATCCTAACCAAATTAGGCTGGCACAACTCAGTGGGCATAACTTCCCGTGGTGGTGTGGGGAACCCTGTGCATGTCTGTGCACTGGCCTAACCCCCACAGGAGTGGCGTGGAAATGCCTTATGACCCATATGATTGAGCTAGTCCAGGGCCAGGCCAGCATGGAACTTTTGCTGGGATTTATGCCAACCTGACTGGAGGTTAGGATTGCAGACTCAGTGAGACTTGCTTCTGAGTAGACATACATTGGCTTGCACTATGAATATAGTAAAAGGTTGAGTTAAAATGGTAAAAATCAGTAAAAATGGAAAAACCACCCTCTCTTCTAAAATAAACAAAATAAATATGGGTATTTATACAACACTTTTTCTGGTCATCAGATTTCTCCTTTGACTTTATTCTCAAGGCGGTTTACAAAGGCAGGCTTACTAACCCTAGATAGGTTTTACAATTCAAAGAAGGTTATCTGTTTCAAGAACTCCTACATTCTTAGATATTTCCTTTTATGTCCAGTCTCACTTCACTGGCTTCACTTCACTGGCTCACTTGGACAGACGCTGCTGCAACTGCTTTTCTTTCTTCACACACTTCCACAGTCAAGCATCAATAAGCAAGGCTTTTAGTATTGTCAACCTGGTGACCTTCACATCTTATCTTCAGGCAGTTAACAGCAGCTCAATCCCCTAGACCAGATTTTCTGCCTTCTGGTCTAGTTTCCAAATTTATGTGAACTATGTGCATGTTTGATGTGAACTATGCTTATCCTTTCCATCCAGCACATGAAACTTTGTGTTGAAAGCAATGCAATGCAATGCAAGTGACTGCAGTGGAACAGTTTGTGGTAACAACAAGCAATTTGGACCTCAAGTTCTTTTTTAAATCTGTTCATATGTGCAAATAAGCATGTATGTTTTGTGTGCATGCATGCATGTTTGTTAGAAATAAGGTACAATAAATATAAAATCCAGTGCTGGTATGTCCTGATCATATGCACTATCCATAGATAGAATCTCTGTTTCCTTTCTCTATGTATAGCTCGTTCCTTTCAGGGAAATCCACATCCTGAAGTCACATTGAACTGTTTGATGGATATTAGAAGCTATGATGCAGTTGTAGATACATATTCTAGTGCATGTCTATCCTGTAAATATTTTTACATCAGAAGTGAACTGAAACGGAAACACTTTTTCTTAACCCTTTGGTTGGAAGCAAAACGATTTCTGATAATTTTTGTAAAGATACATTGCTCTGCCGTTCCATTGGACTATTTCAGTGGTGTGAAGAAGGGGGATTTGCTGCATGGGTAATAGCCTGTCCTCCATATTAATCTACCCATACCTTCGTGCTTCGATACAGAGTCAAGCACAATACCATAGTCTTTCAAGACTGATGGATGCCAATGCATTGCGAAAAAGGAGGAAAATTTTCACCACTCAGAATAAGGAAAGAATAAGGAAAGAAAACAATTTCAGTTGTCTTCATTTTATTACATAACAAAATCTGATTGACAACCTGTGTCATCATCATTGCATGCCTTTTAGGATCCCTGATTGGTTGGGATTATTTCCAAGTACAGGTAGGACCTTTTAGTCCCCAGATCCAGTATCCGCAGATTTGCCTTACTGATGATGCTGGACCTCCAGATTGTCCCTCCCACAAACCTCCCAGATTATGACCTCCCAGATTGTTCCAGTCATGATTGGAGATTTTCAGAATGGCTCAGAACCTGGACTGGCTCAGAGTGATTTTAATGCAAATTGAGGTTTTCAAAGCAAAATCCAAAAGTTGCATTAAAATTTCTCTAATTGGCTTTCTGAACCTCTCAGGGGCTCAGAAGGGCTCTGGACATTGTGTTTGGAACCAATGTGGGCTGAAATTCATAAATTCGATAATCAGCAATTTTTTGTATCTGTAGGAGAGAAGATCCAGGAATGGATCTCCATGAATACAAAGGCACCATCTATAAGGAGTAGCCCAGAGATTTAAAAAAACAACAACTCTGTTTGCTCTGGCAAAATCAGCAAAGCAACCTGCAAAAAACAGTGAGTGGTTGAATAAAGTGCAGGATTAATCTGTATCCAAGACATCTTCCTGCTTCCACACATGGATCATAATTGCATTTAATTATGCAACTCAAGCCTAGCCTAACTTTGAGATGAACCCAACCTCAATACTACTGCAAAAGACTGACAGCTATGATGGAAAGAGATTAACATTTTGAAATCTTTCAAAAGACCAAGTAACAAGTCATCTGGTT
The DNA here is from genome assembly GCA_030015325.1 of Cryptoblepharus egeriae. Lineage (NCBI taxonomy): Eukaryota > Metazoa > Chordata > Lepidosauria > Squamata > Scincidae > Cryptoblepharus > Cryptoblepharus egeriae. The sequence continues at coordinate 27,205,495 of JAREYC010000003.1, forward strand.
GGGACTCAGGGAATGCTCTTTAATTGTTCTTTCCATTCTGTCAATGGCTGCAAATTACACTGAACACAAATATCCGTGCCTGGCTTTTTTGCAGTGCTCAGAGGTGATCATTTTAAACTCATTATTTTGAGCTGAAGACAAAAGTCCTCTGCTCAAAAAGAACTAGCGGTAGGTTTCTATCAATTAGTTCTAATTGGGGCTGGGATATATGCTGGCCCATGCATGGGGCATCATCTATTTTAGACCCATACCGGTTCAAAAGCTGTCTAATAGGCTTGCTTGTACAGATTGGTGAATGGGCAGTTAATGGCTTCTGAAAACTTTAATCTTATTTGAAATATCGTTTCTGGCACAAAACAATCACAGCAAGGGATATGAATGAGGAGTCTGCAAAACATTTCATATCAAGAATAGAGGCTTCGGAAAAATGCAAAGGAAAATAAACCCACAAAATCTACTGTACATTCTGATAAGTTCTCCCTCTACCTGATTCACCAAGCATTCTACTTTGCTGGAACCCCAACAGGGCCATAACAGCCATTGAGGCAGGATTAAGTGATAAATGTTGTGTGTTTCAAAGGACTTACTGAAATGTCCACTGCTCAGAATATGGTTTGTTACCATCAACTTTCAACATCCTATGATTATCGAGAAACTGTTGTCAGGAAGAAGAGACAATCTGGGACAACCTGCAGTGCCCCTATGAGTCTGACACAGTGCCTGAGGGTGTTGTAGCACACAATTTGGGAACCACTGTCATACATAGACATTACGATCAAGGTATAGACATTGGTAGTGAAGAAGGTGATAGAAACCTGCCACAATCATAATTCTGTCATGAATTCATTGAATTCCTGCAGAGGGTTTTTGTTGAGTGCTGTTTCAGAATGGGAAAAAACCATAAATATTTTACAAAAATTAATATCCATTGCAGCAACAACTTGACTCTGCCCCCCATTAGTCTAATCACTGTATTTTCAAAATGCAGGAATGTTATTCTCTACGCTTAAAATGAGCTACTCAAAGTAACTTGTTATTCGACCCTATGGGTCTGCATTTCTCAGTAGCCTTCATGCAACCATGACCTAATATGGTCCTAATGAGCGTTTGCCTTTTCTAGAGTGCATTCCAGTGCTGCTTCATTGTACAGTCTTTCATTTGATCTTCTTTGTTATTCAAATGAGTGTCTGATAAATGATGAATGTGAGTGGGCATTAAGTTTTAATTAATTGCATGGGGTAAATCAGATAAAGCCAAATGACTACAGAGTGTCTGGAAAATATATATATACCCAGTATTCCTGTGTGCTTACTGCCTTTTAAATATAGATGAATCTGCAGCATGTAACCAGAGGGCAGGATTTTAAAATATTCTACAATGCTAATAAAGATGCCAGTTGCGACCTGATAGAGGAAATGAGGGATTTATTATTCCACTGAGAACCACAGGACTTTTTCTGCCTTTTAAGCCATCTTGAAAATTAAGGATATTCTGCCTTAGCAGTGTACATGCAAAACTTTCTGGTAAATGCTTGCCAGTTCTACAATGTTTTGTGGCATAGATGTCTGCAATTCAAATTCTATAGATAGTACATCATGGTACAATTGTTGATTTTTTAAAAAAATATTTTATCATATATGTATCCACAAAATACCTCCCGTGCAGTTCTGCAGAAATAATGGTGCATACATGTTATACAGTCTGACTGATTGGGTGTATACAATCTGATCTTTGAGTCTTAAGAGATTGAAATAAATTTTGAATATGGATGATATGAACAAGGTGGCAAGCATACCTGCAAGTAATCACATGGGAAGACTGTCCACCACATTCTCAGAACAGTCTCCCTGCATGTTCCTAGCCCCCTATCCATTTTTATATATACATTGGTACCTTGCTTAACAAGCGTTTCACATAGCAAGCAAAAATTTCCAAATTTTATGTCTTGCTTCACATAACAAGTTCCGCTTCACTTAACAAGCAAGCGCACTATGGGCACGCGTGCTATGCAGCCCTGATGCTCTGCATGGAGGCTCTTTAAAAGGGCTGCCGGCCAGCTCTGCTGCCTCTAACTGTCCCCAGCTTGGGGGCAGTTGCCTGGAGGTGCCAGAGGCAGTTGCCCCTAACTGCCCCCAAGTGCTCCCACCGACCACCTTGAACCTCCAGCAACAGCCCATGTAAGCCTCCCAGGAAATTGTCTTTGATTGCAGTATACTATCTATGTCTACTCAGAAGTAAGCCCCATTGTATTAAATGGGGCTTACTCCCAGGAAAATGTCTTTGATTGCAGCCTCTTAACCATGTCTACCCAGAAGTAAGTCCCATTGTGTTAAACGGGGTTTACTCCAAGGAGGATTTCAGCCTAAGTAGACTTCATAGGATCATGCACACTGAATGCATGTTTTGAATTCAATTCCAGTGTTTTGTCATCATTTTTACATCCAGTTAATATTTTTATATGAATATTGTGGGGGTTGTGGAACCAATCGTCTGAGTTTCCGTTATTTCCTATGGAAAAATCTGCTTCATTTAAAGAGCGTTTCATTTAAAGAATATGCCTCAGGAACGAATTAAGCTTTTTATGTGAGGCACCACTGTATATAAAATCTAAGAGTCACTGACTGACTGACTGACTGACTGACTGACTGACTGACTCACTCACTCACTCACCAGGCTACAATTCTAACCTGTTAGGCCAACATAAGTCTTGGCACAAGATTCATGTTTGGTCTGGAGGTGCCACAAAAATGCAATAAGACTGTTCTGAACCACTCCTGTGGGGGTTAGGTCAGTGCGTAGATGTGCCGGCATTCCCACATCACCACAGGAAAGGGATGACAGGTATGCTGGGCTAAATTGGTTAGGATTGCGCACTCACTGACTGACTGACTGATGTGTATTGTATTTATGTAATTTATATGCATATATAGCATGTATATGCAGAGATAGTGACTTTTCTGACCTCCAGCCAGCATGTAGCTCCCTCTGCACCCCCCAAAGGGTTTCTTCATCACTATGGTGCTGTGGAACCTGGAAATGCTGAAGAATAGCCTGATCCTCTCTTTGCCATGCCTCTTGCAAAGAAGCTTACTTTTGAGCAGAGATGCTCAGAATTGGGTTCTATGAATGCTCTTTGCTCCACCCCTTCTTGGGAGTAGGCTCCATTGTCTGCAAAAGGGCTTACTTCTGAGCAGAAAAGTGCACAAGTGAGCTCTAAGTCTGCACTCTTCTCCACCCCTTCCATTCTGATAGTGGCAGGTTGAAGAGAGACGGTGCTGTTCTGGGCACCAACGATGGTGATGGGCAGCTGCCTATGGGCAACTGGACAGCAGCATTGGCAACACGTCCTAGCTCTGTGTGCTGGGGTGTCTTGGTGTGCCGCCAAGCACCGTTCTGAGTGCCAAGCTTAGCGCTAATGCCTACCCTTGCATTAGTCAATTCTTAGTGAGAAATAAAATAATTATCTGTACCAAAAGTGTTCATATTTTGACATACAGTTTCAACAACAGGAAATTCACTGTGGCATTTCTTATGGTTACTTCTCAATTCCACAATTTTAAGGGTGAGCAGTAGCAGAAGAATGAGGTGTCATTTTGTGGTCATGAAACTGACCACATAGGGTCTCCTTTAGTTCCAAACAAATATGGAAAACTTTAACATTTGTCTTCAATTTCCTCTGGCACTAAAATCCTGTTGTCATTGAGCAGAGTTTGGCTGGATACATAAATTTAGCCGCTTCCAATTGAAAACTTTACATGAAGATTATGTGGTTCAACTATGATATATAATAATTAAAATACAGTTTTAGTCAAATTTAAAACCAGCCAAATATTTAATTCCTGTTAGTAAACCTGTACAGTTTCTAGAGCTAACCTTCTTAATAAGGACAAAAATAGTTCCACAGAATTTACATTATGCAGACTCACTGTCAAAATCAGTTTACGGTAAATATTTACTTTCACCAGGGAAGAGAAAATAAGACCCATTCAAGAGTCTGTGGAGCTGAGCAGAGAATGTAAGCAGGTTTATTCTTGGCTAGGAATAAGAAACAGTGTAGCTAGGAATAAAAAACTAACAGTACAGAACTCAGAAGTAAGTCCTATTTTGTTCAATAGTACTTACTCCCAGGAAAGCCTAAAAGGGGAAAATAAAAATTTAAAACAGAGGGACAGCCCTGTTGGATGAGGCCTGGTAGGGATGCTCTGTGCCCAGTGGTGCCCAGTGCCTGGTGCTGCCCACTGCACAGTGGTGCTGGTGGTGGCCAATGCCCAGTGGTGCCCAATAAGGATGCCTGGTGCTTGATAGGTATTCCTGGCGACCACTGCATACTGGTGTCTGGTAGTTATCCATTGCCCACTGGACCCTGCTTCCCACTGGTGCTCAATGGTGCCTGTTGCCCATTGCATGGCGGTGAACGGGGGCGCCGAATGCCTGCCAGGTCTTCTGCTGCACACCACTGCCCCTGATACCCTCCAGAGCTCAGTGCCTGTCACTGCCCATTACCCGCTGGTGCCAATTGCCCAGAGCTCTGTTCCCAGTGGTGTCCACCAGTGACCAATAACGCCAAGTCATGTCAGGAGCCCACAAATATTCTTGAAATTTTACTCCCACAATCATGGGTAAATTCCACTATTATATTTGTAGTTTGAGTGGCATTGAATATCCAAGTGAAAAGTCATTTAAATTTTGCATATTTTAATTATATTTTGTTCTTTTTAACTAACTGGTTTACCTTAAAGAAACTCAATGTTTTAATTTATCTGAACCTGATTTTTATCATTGCTTATCTTCTAGTCCATCATATTTAAATTCTTTTCACTTAGGTTAGGACGCATTGTCAAACAGTGTTCAAAGGAATTGCTTCATGCATTAATTGTACACTGAAAACCTTTTCCACTAAAAGTGAGGAAGCACAACTACATGTGAAGTTCATTCTACAGTAGTCAATCTAACAAACTAGGTTGAGCAATTGAGTAACCGAAACCAGCTTCTCCGCAGCAACTTTTTCATTACTAAGACAAGGCTCATTACTAAGGCAAGGAAATCAATGGGCAAATGAACAGTGAAGTGATATGCTTCAATTAACGGTATCTTGCAATTTTAAAAAATAATAACCCCCAAATCCCGAGTAACTACGGGAGCACTTAAGAGAGCACTTTATGTGCACCCATAGTTACTGCACCACCTAGTGAAAACCTATGGGAAATTCATATTGGAATCCAGAGTAAGTTGTTCTTACACCAGAGCAAGGACTCCCCATAGTTACTCTGGATTTTGCCCTATTATTTATAAAGGCTCAATATGCTCATATGATTGTAGTGTAGAGGGAAAAAAATAGTTAAGAAAAATACAAGTAGCACATTTCTGAAAATGTGCTGAGCTGCAAATCAACACAGCAGATATGGCCACAGGCTCTGACCTAGAGCACATCTTGCATAAAAAGCATTATGCATTATTAATAATGAGCATGCTAGGGAAACCATGCACAGCAGCAGACACAACCCAATTGAGAAGCAAACTGTTTTCCTATATTTTATGTTGGCAGTACCAGTCAATTAGGGAGGCTACTACCACTGCACTGCCATCACCCTCATTCTTCTACCTCCCTATTCTGTGCCATTGGAAAATTCAGAGAGAGCAAGAAGACAGGGAGGACACAAAAAATTATTATGGGCAAAAGAAAGATGAAGAGGAGGAAAATGGGGACTGGTGGGAGAGGAGGGATGAAAAAAAGACTGCAAAAGTGCCTGAGTGAAGAGCCTGAACAAGGTTCTTCTGTCCTGCATGGTGTTCAAACACTTCTCCAAAAAGACTATTGATACCGAGCCTCTCCAGAAGATCACAATTGAAGACCATAAAACCTTAGTTTTATTACCAAGTTACAACATGTATTTATGTTATTAAAAAAGACAGAAAAGATGAAGCAATAAACTGACATCTTAATATGTGGTTTCTGTTCAATTCAACATTATAAATATAATGGGTAGAAAAATAAGTACATAAAGTATAACATTCTGGTTTATTGGAAGAAGAAGAATAAATACAAAGAATTTCCTTTTAAGTGGTGGATGAAAAGTGAAAAACTGAAAAAAATGAAAATGAGTTTACTCTGGCAAATGGCAGCTGAAAAGAAACTCAGTCAGAATACAGTAGTGAAGTTCAGTCCACAGGTGTACACATTTGGTACACAGGTGTACACATGTGTATATGCAATATTGGGAAGCAATGGCTTAAAGAGGGGCTTTCACATCTTTTTCAGAATTGTTTGAGTAAGGATCTTTGGATAAAACCCATGGTTCCCAAACTCCTTTCCAACTCTTGTAGGCACTTCCATTTTATAAAACCTGAGCTCATGCAAGATTTTGTGCAAGATTGCATAAAAATTATGCCAGATCCTGTGAAAATTGCACATGGTTTCAGCTACGTGTTGGTGGTTATTTCATTCTCTTCCGGTGCAGCAGAGTGGTGCTGTGAAAGGTTGCCATAAAAGAAGGGATAGCGACCTAGGTAAAATCTATCCTGGTATCAAAGGTTGTACCCTAAAGACAAGGCTTTCAATATAATATTGAGAACAGCAGTCAGAAGACAAAAGAAAAACAAGGAGTAAACATCTACTTACTAAGGGTTAAGATAAGTATTGTTTTGACAACTAAATTTATACCAGAAATTTAAAAAGACAAATTGGTTCTAAGCAATTACATTGGCTTTTGTTAAAGCATAAAATAAGAATGGATAATGCAGGTTGCAACAAATACAGTGCAACAAAGCACAAATAATAACATCAAGGAATGTATTCATCCAGTACAGTATATTTTTAATCATGGCCCATGCTATACTGAGTGCTGGAAAGGAGGTCTGCCTTGATCCCTTTGTTCCCTTATCTCTGGTTAAGTCCCTGTCTGCTCAATAACCCGCTTACTCAAATCTGTGCCTGCAAAATTGCTGGCACAAGTCTGAGAAACCCCACGTTCAGGCTTCCAAACCTAGGAAGGGGTTTAGGATATTGCAGTTGTTCTCAAACTTTTTAGCACTTCAAACCACCTTTTAGAATGACAATCTGTTCAGACCCACCGGAAGTGAGGTCATTAACCTGGAAGTTGTGTCATGACATGTTAAGTGATGAGGTTGTTCAGGGAACATTCAGCCCACTAGTGCTTCATTGTGTAAACAGATACTCTATGCCAGACACTAGATGGCTGCTCAGGCAACTGGAAATAGATTGACTCTTTCATTAAGAGCCTCGTTGCTGGATAAACAGTCTGCTGCAAGCTGGCTGCCTCATTAAGAGAACAATCCTAACCATGTCTACTCAAAAGTAAGCCCCATTGTCTTCAGTGGGCTTTACTCCCAGGAAAGTGTCTTTAGGATTGCAGCCTAAGAGTCTGTTTTGGGACTTTCATATATGTCATATATGCAGTCTGTTGTTCAGTGGATGGTTGTTAAGTGATGTGTGTCTTACATTAAATATAAGACACCAAATGAATATCATGCACCAAATGAATGGGGAACCAACTAAAATTGGCCACAGTGTGAGTCTGTGAGGGAACAATCCTAACCAATTTAGGCCGTCAAAACTCACCTGTATTCCATTCCATGGTGGTGGAGGGATGCTGGCATACATTTGTGCCCTGGCCTAATCCTCATCTTATCGAGAAGTTCCTTATGGTACTTCTACAACACCTCCAGGCCAGCACAGGAGTTGTGCTGGGATTTATGGCAGCCTAACTGGGGATTAGGATTGCAGCCTAAGAAACACTTGATATAGCTTGCTCTGTTCCAACCAATTCTGCCCCTCTCCCTGGCTTGATTGATGGCATTCCTGCCCAGTTACATCCCCATCACACCCCTGTTCCCACCTCCTCTACCCTGCAATGCATGGTGGAAGCTTACCCTGCTCTGTTGGGCAGTCCTTTGGGATTCAATAACAGAAGGATGCCACAGGCCTTCTGGATAGTGTCACTTTGTCTTTGTAAAGCATGTTAAACGGTCAAAATACTTTCCACAACTTTTGTGACATCCTAAGCCAGCACAGTGATCACATTCCCGGTGCCTGGGTAAACATGGGATTGTATCATGAATTGTGTTTCCTAACTAGACAGGGGGATAGATGAGCCTTTAAGGTAGAATCCAACCTTTGCATGCAGACGTTTCAAATTTTCTCCCATCTCTAGTTGGGCTGCGAAAGGCCCATCTGAATGTGGGGGCACTGTTGTCAGTGTCAATTGAGATGGACTCAGTGACATATCCAACATAAGACAGTTTCCTACGTTCATATGGGCAGCCTATTAAACAAAAACAGACCAGATCATTCTTTCTTTAAATTTAGTTATACCATAACCTAACATTAGGAAATCTCCATCATTTACACATTCTCACAACTCCATATTAATAGTGATAAAGGATGTGTCACAATTAGCTGGTTGTGTCACAATTAGCCAGTGGCTAAGATGCTGTGCCTGTAAACCAGCAGGCCAGGGTTTGAGACCCAGGTCTGCCCCACAAGACAGGGTGAGCTCCTGTCCTTAGCCCAGCTCTGCGATGCCAGCTGGATCCAATCGTATTGGCTCTGCCTTTCCATTGGACTAATTCAATGGCGTGGAGAGGGGGGATTTGCTGCTTGGGTAACAGCCTATCCTCCATAACAATCCAACCCAGGCTTTCGTGCTTCGCATGCAGCATATGCAGCACCAAGCACGATACCATAGTCTTCCAAGACTGACGGAGGCCTGCTTTTATCAATTTAAATATTCCTCATTCAAAACATTTTTCCCCTGGTAGTATTCACTCTAGGAGCCAGTATATTCAGCCTACAGAAGAATGACCAGCAAAAGCCAAAATGCTGACATCTTACTGTGTTGAATTAATGTGAAGCAAAGAATCCTTCAAGACTTCCTTGCAGGAATTCTTGCACACACCTTGTTGAACTTAACCTGCCTTGTAAAGCTCTAACTCATCCTGAAAGATCTAAATTCCTTTTTAGATTGTAAACATTTTGGTGTACAAGAGTGATAAGAGTTCATTTTGGGATGGAAACAGGGAGAAAGGAAAGCCATATGATTTATGTGGCCAATCAAAACGAAAGGCCAATGTTCTCATTTCTGTTTTAGTGCACCTACAGGAAATTATTTTGTTGGCCAGGCTGCAAAGTATCATAAACATTACAGCACAATATAGCTGGCAATTCTAACAAATATACCACAAGAAACCAGACCCTGCTTGTGGGCAACATTGCAGAAAAAGAGAGGTCAAGCCTTGAGCAGTAAATTATTTGCTACAAAGTACCTCCTCAGCATCTTATGTACACACATTTTCAGTAAGGGTTTGGTTTCATTGATTTATCCTCCTATAAGAGGACAAAGAGAGGTGTCTCGGGCTTCAACAGTATTTGAGATTCTTCTTATGAAGGTTGAAAACATTTGCATTTCATATTGACTATAACGTATAATTTGTGTACATTTATATAACTTAAGTTATAAGTTGAGCAACCCATCCCTTGAGCAACCCATCATATTAGGTGAATTAGGACCTGAGGTCAAAAGATGAATAGCACTTGGTCACAGACCTATGATCAGCATGAATAAACTCTGGAAAAGCAGACATCAGCCTCATGACAAAGTGCAGGATAGTTAATGCAACTGTCTTCCAAATAACAACCTATGGCTGTGAAAGCTGGACATTGAGAAGGGTAGACAGAAGGAAGATTAATGCCATCGAGCTGTGGTGCTAGAGGAGGCTGCTACAAATCCAGTGGATTACTAGGATTACCAACAAAGAGGTATTAGATCATGTCAAAGAACATCATTAAAAGTCAAAATCATAAGACAGAGATCGTCATACTTCGACCACATCACGCAAGCAAATTTGCTGGAAATTTCAGTCATGCGTGGAGCAGTCAATGGAAAAAGGAGAAGAGATGGCAGAACACACTGGCTGGACACAGTAAAGACCACTACCAGCATGAAACTAGTGGAAGCTGTGAGAGACCACTGCAATTGATCCATAGATTGTGAGTCCTTTTGGGACAAGGACCCATTAGCTTTTAATTAGCTATTATTATTTTTCCATTTTCTTGTAAACCGCTTTGTGAACTTTTTGGTTGAAAAGCTGTATATAAATACTGTGGATAGATTAGATTAGATTAGATTAGATTAGACAGACAGACAGACAGACAAGACAGACAGACAGACAGACAGACAGATAGATAGATAGATAGATAGATAGATAGATAGATAGATAGATAGATAGATAGATAGATAGATAGATAGATAGATAGCAATGACCCCTAGCAATGATCCATAAAATGACATGAGTTGGCTGCGACTGAATTCACTCACACTCCCTTGAGCCACTGAGCCATTGGCTGCTCCCCATTAGGGGTTAAATTATGCCAGATCCAAGCTCTTTTTCCAATGATGCACAGCAGCCTCAGGCTTCTTGGCTCTACTCAACTCTGCTTCACTTTCAGTGGTGGGCCACCACCTTTGGATCAGAGTAGACCCATTGGGACTGCTGCCATGTTGTGCAAGCTATAGGGGAAAATGTTTCACCTTGCCCCAAGGTAGAACGGCAGTAGCCCAAAACCTGTGCAGGATACTGTGCAGACCAATTGGTCAGACTGTTATAGCAAAAGTTAGGCTTGTGCTGTGAAGTATTTGCTAGTCCCATGTTAGGCCTACAGGAAAACATCATATTGAATCATTGTTGGTCCATATTATTCCGTATTGTCTATACTGACCAGCCAGCTGTAGCATGTGGACATACATTTTGCAGTCTTAGCTAAAGATGTCAGGATTTCAACCTGGGACCTTCTGCATGCCAAGCAAACTTTTCCAGTGAGCTACAGCTCTTACTCAAAGAGTAACATTATTTTTACCCATGATTATTTGTAAGTGTGAAGAAATTGTTGTGTTAAAATGTAAATTGTCTTTATCTCTTAGTCTACCAGGGATAGACTAAGGGATTTTTGTATCACCAGTACATTTTTTGTGTTTTTTGTATCACCAGTACTCCCAGGGTCAAACTGACCCTGTATTATAGTTTGGTACATAGAATCATAGAATCATAGAATCATAGAGTTGGAAGGGACCTAATAGGTCTTCTAGTCCAACCCCCTGCCTGCAGCAGGAAATCCTCCTAGAGCATCCCCGACAGGTGCTCATCGAGCCTCTTTGAAGATCCCCAGTGAGGGAGAATCCACCACCTCCCTTGGCAATCTGTTCAACTGCCGAACCGCACTTACCATCATAAATTTTTTCCGATGTTGCATAAAGTTTTAGTATGGGATCCTGTAGGAAGTTAATGGGACCCTGTAGGGACCCTGTAGGAATGGTGGTTATTTTAATGGAATTTGTTATTGTTTGATAAGAAATTATGACTTTTTATTGCTAATTAGACAATTATAAATCCGAAAGCATGAATTTTGTATCGCCGAGTACCGCCAAGGTCACATTGACCCTTTACTATGGTTTGCTACATATAATGAATAAATGTTGCATCAAGTTTTAGTATAATCATTTTAGACTAATTTTAATGGTGAAATATTGTGAAATTGTTAATTTTGATTGTAATTTTAGCTAGCAAAACATTGAATAATCAGTGAAGAGCAACATGGGTCAGACTGACCCTGCCAGTATTTGATACTATAATTTGAATTTACAGGAAAAAATGTAAATTCAAAACATTCATGCTTTTGGATATATATCTGTCTAATTAGCAGAAAAAAGTCACAAGTTCTTATCAAATAATGACAATAAATTCCATTAAAAAACTCAACAGAAACTTCAGATTGGGTCAGTGTGACCCAGATAGTACTCTAACCCCCAAATCCAGAGTAACTACGGGAGCACATAAGAGACTTTACATCCACCCATGGTTACTGCACCACTGAGTGCAAACCTATGGGAAATTCATATCGGAATCCAGAGTAACTTGTTCTTACACCGGAGCAGTTACTCTGGATTTTGCCCTAAGGGTCAAACTGTAATCTCTTGGTGGTTAGGGTATGTATAATTCCCAGCAGAGCTGATGTATGATGTTTGTACAAATACAGTCCTCCCAAATAAAATCACAAATATTTTGTATTTTATGATATATGTTTAGCATTACTGTGGGCTTTTCACCACACTGCATGCATTATTTTGTGAAAGCAGTTGTAGCTATTTGACTGGATGCTGGCAGACTGAAAAGCTTGTATTTTCATATGTGCATACAGGTACCTGCATGAAATAAACATATTCTCCCGGGAGTAAAGGAGCTCCAGTTTGGCTCCATGTGATGTGCAAATTTAGTTCTCAGTTGTGCCAGCAGGATGCTGAGGGAACAGAATCCACCAAAAGAAGCCCTTTGGAAACAACAGTATTTGTACAGAGAGCCCCACAGCTGACAATGCAAGTGGGGGTGGCGGGTGGGAAAGAAAGCTTCCCTTTTCGTCAGCTGAGGCAAACACACTTGAAGTCAGTAGTGTGTCATCGCAAAACGAAATACCTTCAACGGGAATGTGTTTTTTGGTGACAGCTTTCACAATATACTTTCTGTTGCTGACAGGAAAAAAGGCTGAATTGATAAGAATGAGGTGGCCTTAGGTGAAAGGCGTCCGCTACAATTTCAGCTTTTTGCTTCAGAAAGGAAACTGCCATCTTGAACCTAACAAGAAATACTATTTTTTCCTGTGGATATAAATATCAGGAACATACATGCTAGTCACAAGGTCATCGTGCCTCACTAAGCCAATTCTTTTTTGGAATAAATTCAGGATTTTTCCCCTGTAAGAAACAGCTCTCCTACGTACCAGGTCCCTATACTGATATAAATCCCCTACGGAGGCTTCGGAATGATTCCAGTTCCTTGCATGTTGCGTAAAGCTCACAGTGGAGTGGACTTGGACATAGTGTGGACCACACACTCCATATACCAGTGATTTTCAATCTTTTTCATCTCATGGCACACTGACAAGGCACTAAAATTGTCAAGGCACACCATCAATTTTTGACAATTGACAAGGCACATTATGCTGCTGGTGAAGGGTTCAGATGCCTCATCAGCCCTATTAATAAATATTAAGAAATTTTCCAAACCCCCACTTGTGGACCACTCGTGGCACACCTGTGTGCCACATATAGGCATCCTCCACTTACCTGACAGGTAGGAGACTGGAGCTATGATGAAAAGTGGAACATGGAAAAGTGGAATTTTGTTTGTTTGTTTACGTTGCCTCTGTTGCTTTTATCAGCTAGCAAGTTGCAAATTCCCTTTTTATTTTGCAAATTCCTGCTATTCCAAAAGATTTCTGCAAATGGACTCTCGTTAATGACTTCTACTGTAATCTCTAACACACATGAATGCCAAAACAAGGCTGAATCACCATGTCATAAGCAAATCAACATGGGAGAGGGCAATTTTAGCCTTTAGAATAGCAGAGAGAGGTTGAAAGAGCAGAACATGCTTTGAATGAATGACTTCTGGGTATAATTGAAGGGTGCTGAAAGAGTGGATCATCAAAAAACAAACCACCAGAAACTGGAAGATACCTGTATCAACAATTTTGAGGTAAACTGCACTTGTTCTTGTCAAATTCAGTTGAAAGTGCAAGTTCTTATTAAGAGGTATCAACTCATGGGTCTACTGTATTTGAAAACTTCTGATGACGCCCTGCACTGGATTCCACCACCTACATTTGCAAGCGCACTTCAATTTTACTCATTTCTTTGTCACAGCAAATCTATGGCCTTGGATCCAATGGTATCTTGCACTTGGATCCAACAGTGTCTTGTCCTTGAGTTTACAGAAGTTGGCTCTCAAGTTTCCTCTGCAACACACATACACAAAGAGATTCAGGATGTCATAAGCATTCCCACCTGCACTGCTTGCTCACTGGGTGTGCTTTATGGCACACTTGTGACACCTTAGGCTGGTGCAACACTTGCTGCACAGGTGCTTAGGGAGCAATCAGGGTTACCAGTTCCAAAGAAGAAACATGAGGGGAAATGAAGGGAACTATTTATAAGTTGGCACACTTATAATATTTAGGATCTTGAGGGTGAAATCCTAACCAATTTAAGCCAGCATATCTCACCTCCACACAATGATGTGGGGAGGATGGCACATGTCTGTGCACTGGCAAGGTGCAGAAGTACAACACCCCTAGGCCAGCACAGGACTTGTGCTGGCCTAAGTAGGAATTAGGATTGCTCTGTTTCCAGAGTGGAACTTGTGCCAAAAAGACCCCTAAAACGATATGGTTGCTACTTCAGATGCAGAAAAGTTAGCAGCATATACTCACGAAACCAGTACTTTTCAGAGCAATATATAAAGATGTTAATATACGATTAGGGAGATATGCCCTTCATAAGCTGTGCCACTCTCGCTGAATTGCTGCTGTGAATAGAGCGCCAGGCATTGTTCCTGTAAGATGCCTATAATGACAGCCAGTGTCAACATTTGCACATCATTCAAATTGTTTTTGTTCAAGGTTCCTGCAATGAAAGGAAAGACCTATAATCTTGAAATTAATGTGTTTTGTTCTGATAAGTGTTTTGTTTATGCACAAATATTTCCAGCTTTTCATTAACAGCTCTTACTGAGCTTTACAGCAACCTTGTACTCACTGTAACTGTACTACTTTGAAGCTTTTTGGCAAGTTTGAGGCATTCAGAAGTTGCCTGCGTTCTCTTCTGAAATGAAATCTCAGGCATGGATTTGTTTGTTCTTCGAAGCTTGCAACAGACTACTGTCCTCAGTTCACTGTTACAAACAATGCCGCCAGCTTGTAAAAGTCCCCACTAGTACTGAATGGGAATGGCCACTTCAGACGTCTCTCCTAATCCCATCTCTCCAGACGTCTCTCCTATAGTTTGTAAAATGCTCAACACTCCTTGAAAGGCCAGGAAAAAAGAAAGTAAAAACACACACCAGGAACACTCAAACACACATCATTCCCCTCGACTCTCATCCACATGTCCTCTTCATCTCCATTCTTCTCTTTCTTTTCACATCCAGATAGTATGAAGAGAAGTTGTGACATGAATGGGTGCAGAGAGGAAGGCAGAGAAGGGAGGCAGGCACCTCTGTTACCAAAGAAGCAGCATACAATATTTTTAAGGGGAATTACCCACAAATCCAGAGTAACTGTGGGAGCACATAAGAGACTTTAGAAGGAGAGGCATGCGCACAGCCTCTAGTGTTTTTTAAGAGAGGCTGTGCGCATGCACATAGCCTCCACCCTGCCCACTGAGTAGTTTAAAAGCATGCGCACAGCCTCTGTATGTGTCCGCGACCACCCACTCTGTTAATCTGACGGAGCGGTCTGGCGGGATGGAGCATCCCTCCAAGGTCCACTCACCAAGACGGAAAGTGACCTGGCCTCCGGCCAACAGTGGAGGCAGGCAGCCTTGAGGCGAACGGACCTTGGAGGGATGCTCCGCCTCCGCCAGACCACTCCGTCAGACTAACAAAGCAGGCGGTCGTTGACACATACAGAGGCTGTGTGCATGCGTACAGCCTCTCCTTGTAAAAGAACTAAACAGTGGGCATTGTGTTAAATTGTGGGCACTATGTTATGTTGTGTTAAATGGGGCTTACTCCCAGGAAAGTGTCTTTGATTGCAGCCTCTTAACCATGACTACCCAGAAGTAAGCCCCATTGTGTTAAATGGGGCTTACTCCCAGGAAAGTGTCTTTAGGATTGCAGCCTAAGTAGACTTCATAGGATCATGCACATTGAATGCATGTTTTGAATTCAATTCCAGTGTTTTGTCATCATTTTTACATCCAGTTAATATTTTTATATGAAAAATTTTTTCAGATGATTGGAACCAATCATCTGAGTTTCCATTGTTTCCTATGGGAAAATCCACTTCACTTAAAGAGCGTTTCACTTAAAGAGCATGCCTCCGGAACTAATTAAGTTCTTTATGTGAGGCACCACTGTATAATATAGTAAGAGAGCATTTCTCATAACACCTCTGTCAATCCACGTTAGCCTGATGGATGACATACTTCTGAAACACAGACTCAACTCTACAAATACTAAGCTGCCTTTATTATGCGTAGAGTAAAACCATGGATTGAAAGTAGCTTGGACTGAGAGCATTTTGCAAGACAAGCAAACATTTCTAATAAATTTAGAAATTATTTAGAAATTATTATTTCTAAATTATTTAGAAATTTAGAAAAATAAATTATCTTGCAATACAAGCGATGTCTTGCAATACAAGTGAAAAAATAGTCCAGCCAGGATATGGCCGGTTTTGGTGCTCCACCAGCACCTGCTCAGCCTCTCCTGAGATACCAGCTTCTGCATGCCTACTCTGATGTAGGCCTATTACAGACAATGGGGCTTACTCCTGTGTGTGGGGGGGTGACAAGTACTTCGCATGATAATCCCTTTAGCTACTTCTATTGACAAGCGCAGCAGTTAAATAAAAACACCAAAAAGATAGAAGCTGTTTTGAACTGGTTCTGTATTAACATGAGTCTAGGTTAACTAGACTAGGTTTACTAGAGCAGAACAAGAACTCTAGGTTTACTCAAAACAAGGTAAAAGTCTTTACACGGAATACATTACATATCCAAGGGTGTAAAAGCAGGCCTCCGTCAGTCTTGGAAGACTATGGTATAGTGCTCGGCGCTGCATATGCTGCATGCGAAGCACGAAAGCCTGGGTTGGATTGTTATGGAGGATAGGCTGCTACCCAAGCAGCAAATCCCCCCTCTCCATACCACTGAATTAGTCCAATGGAAAGGCAGAGCCGATACGACTGGATCCAGCTGTGTCGCAGAGTTGGGCTAAGGACAGGAGCTCACCCTGTCTTGTGGGGCCGACCCGGGTCTCGAACCCTGGCCTGCTGGTTTACAGGCACAGCGTCTTTCGGCTTTGCAGATGGTTGGCAATGTAATACATGCAATTATATCACAGTAGACAAGGCTGGCAAGGCTAAGGCCTTCTCTGGAACATCCAGGGCTTCTAGGGCCCAGTAGGCCTTATAATGAATTATCTGAGTTTTTATTATTTCTTATGGAAAATTCGTATTGATATACAAATGTTTTGCATTGCAAGCATGGTTCTGGAACAAATTATGCTCATAAACTAAGGAATCACTGTACTGTTATTTTAATTTGCTATCTTTAATTTAATTTTAATTTACTATCTTTTTATTGATAATTGGCAAGTTCCTATCTGATTGGCCTTGCAAAAGTATAACAGTGCAATCCTAAACCCTTGTTAGGCTAGCATAAGTCCTGTGCTGGTCTGGGGATGTCACAAAAGTGTTGTAAGGCATTTCTGTGCCATTCCTGGGGGGATTAGACTAGTGCACAAACATGTGAAAAGGGATGTGTGAGTTGTGCTGGCATAAATTGGTTAGGATTGCGCCCAGAGCCTCCTCGGGGCAAGAGACAGTGATAAAAGCCACACAAGCTATGCCTCAGTATTGGGTTGATTGATCCATATCAGCAACAGTTGCAATCAGGAGCAACCAGAAACCTGCATCCAGGCCATTTTGCCCAGCAAGAGGCAGGTGGACAGTGATGGGCTTCAAATAAATTAACAACCGATTCTCTACCCATCTGGCAGCCACTTTTAAATGGCTATTTTTAAACTTTATATGTACTATCTCTTGTTAAGAACCGGTTCTATAGAGTAGGTGCGAACCTGCTGGTGCCCACCACTGCAGGTGGAGTATACTAAGAATGCACTGAGAGCTTTAAAATCATAGAATCAGAGTTGGAAGGGACCCATCTAGTCCAACCCCCTGCCTGTTGCAGGAAATCCAGTCCTAGCTGAAGATGAGATGGGGGGTAACTCAGATGCTCAAGGCTGAGACTTCTCATTACTGAGGTGAAGGAAGAATTAGAACAGACAAAAGAAAATATTTATTTAATTGTTGTGTACTAAGTTTATGGAATCCTTTGCTGCAGGAAGTGGTGATAGCATCTGGATCTAGGTGACTTTAAAAGGGGATTGGATAGATTTCTGGAGGAATCCTTATTAATTCAGAATGACAGATGCAAGGGAGGCCACTGGGATGCAGGTCTCTTTGTGTGCTCCCTGAAGCATCTGATGATCATGGTGATATACAGAAAATTGGACTTGATTGGCTTTTAACTTGATCCACAGGGGCTCTTTTATCTGGAACCCCTCCCAGAAGACTCATGATAACCCTCTTTACATCAGGGACCTGCAAAGGATTTTACCAACCATGTAGTTTAAAACTCTTTAAATCATTAGCCCTGTAGATGTGTTACAAGTTTGAGAGCTAAATCCTAACCAATTTAGGTTAGCACAACTCACCTATTTTCCTGATCCTCCAGTGGCATGAGGAGGCCAGTGCATAACTATGTCTTATGTCCCTAAGTGTCTTATGGCACATTTGTGACACCCCCAGGTCAGCACAGGACTTGTGCCAGGACTTGTGCCAGGGTTAGGACTGCACATTGAGGCTTCATTTCCAATATTGGCAGTTGCTAATTTTTGGCAGCAAACATTTACCTGGACAGTCTGGGGACCTGTTGCCAATCAGCATTGACAGGGACTAGAAAGGATCACTGGTCTGAGCTGCTCTTTCCATCCACCACACTTGAAAGACTTTTTGTATTTTTTGCTGTCTGCTCTTTCATGTAGGCCTCTCGTTTTATATCATCCATCACTGCTCAATGCTGTGACAAATGGCACCTCCTGCAAATGATAATCAATTGAACAGCCATTCCAGCCCTTATCACTTTAATGAAACACATTTTTAAACATACCTGTAGACAAGGATAACAATTAACCCTTGTCCAGCGGAAGACTCTAACATGGTGCCATTTATGCAAACACTTAACATCTGTGCTGTGGCAAAAGAACAGACCACTTGCTATAAAGGACAGCAACAGTCTTTTGCTGTCACTTCACATTCCAGTCATGTGGAAAGCAAATTGCCCTTGGTGAGAGCATCTAGAATATTAAAGCAAGAAATGTCATTGTACTTCTTTATTTAGCATGTCTAGACATTGAAATCTGGAGGCACTCCACCATTATAGTTATAAAAGCTGGTTTTGTGTGAGGTTGGAAAATATAAAGGTGACTTATCCTTATCCTTTTCTGAAAATGAATGAGGAATTGTGGTGGCAAAGAAAGTCTGTACCCGAATATCCAGGCCTTGTGCTAATTTCACACTTTCCAGGGCCCCCTCCTCTTGCAATAACCAAAGCTGCCAGGCCAAAGACATTTGTTGTCCTTGGTGTACCAAAACAGTTCAAGTTATAAAAAATGTCTAGTCAAAAGTAAGCCCCATTGTGTTCAATGGGTCTTACTCTTAGGAAAGTGTCAATAGGACTACAGCCCATGTGCACTAAGGCTGCAATCCTAAAGACACTGACCTGGGAGTAAGACACATTGAACACAAAGGGACTTTTGTTTGGATGTGGTTAGGATTGTGCTCAGTAACACAAATCCTAGACATGACTCTGTTCAGTGATGTGGGAGGTCTCCTTGTGGCTATGGCCCATACAGAACAGGTATTGGGTCTTTTCCTCTTTCTCTGCAGTGCAGTCCTACTGGAAAATACTCCAGTATCTCCACAAGCAGCTGATACAATGGCATCTTTAAAGGACCCAAAATGTAAAGCAAATTTAAAAAAGAAGCTTTAATTATGTTTTAGCATCTATTTTAATATCATAATTTAATATTACCGTATATTTTAAAAGTATATTTAACTAGCGAAAATCTACCCGTGTTGCATGAGTAAAATTCCGCCCATACACCATCCCCCACTGCACAACAACCCCCATGCCCTCCTGCTGCACACCACCCTGAATGCTGCATATTCACCTCCATGTGCTGCATATTCACCCCCATGTGCACCAACCCCCAATGCGCACCATCACTCCATGTGTACCAGACCATCACCCCAAGTGCACCATCACCCCAAGTGCACTACCACCTCCTTGTGTGCACCTCCCATGCACACCATCCCTCTCTGTGCAGCCTCCCTCCCAAGTGCGTCAGCTGGATGTTGATCAGTCAGTCTTCAATATTAAGTATTGCACCCCTTTTCAGAACTTTAGGGGTTAAATTTCTAGAAATAGGTTCTTGGTGGGTGCTCCACTCATGGAAGGAATACACTTCCTGAATTTTATGCGTCTGGGTCCGGGGGTTGGGGTAGAGTATCCCTCAGTCAGGGATTCTCCAATGTAAAGTATAGGAAGGAAAATGCATTGTGCCACTTTTCACACCATTCTAGTGGGAATTTCCAAAAACTAGTTCTTAGTGGATCCCTCCATCATGAAAGGAACACATGCCCCAAATTTCACACTTCTAGGTTCAGTGGTTTGGGGGGGGGGGGGCATTGAAGAGTCAGTTACCCTACAATCCAGAGCAACTACGGGAGCACGTAAGAGACATTACGTGTACCTGTAGTTACTGCACCACCTAGTTAAAACCTATGGGAAATTCATATTGGAATCCAGAGCAAATTGTTCTTACACCGGAGCAAGGACTCCCTGTAGTTACTCTGGATTGCACCCATTATATGCTTCCGTAGTTACTGCACCAACTAGTGAAAACCTATGGGAAATTCATATTGCAATCCAGAGTAATTTGTTCTTACACCAGAGCAAGAACTCCCCGTAGTTACTCTGGATTGTGCCCTTAGTCAGTCAGTTAGTCAGTAACTTTTTAATTATATATAAATAGAGAGAGAGATTATCCTATTAGCATCATACTAGCGAAAAGTGTACCCGCGTTGCGGGAGTAAAATTAACCTGCATCGGGGGTTGATGCAAATGGGGGGATGATACGCATGGGGGATGTTGCACATGGGGGATATTGCATATGGGGGATGTTGCACATGGGGACTGATGCGCATGGGGGTTGATGCACATACGGGGGATGATGTGTATAGGGGGGATGATGTGCATAGTGGGAATGATGCACATGGGGTTGATGAGCATGAGGAATGTTGTACATGGGGGTGTTGATGTGCATGGGGGATGGCCATTGTGGGAGCAAAATTGAAAGAATATGTGTAAAGTTGGTGTTTAGAAGTGAAAAATATGTAAAGTAGTAAAGTAAATATATAAAGTACATATGTAAATATGTAAAGTAAAATGTAAATTTTATGTAAATCTCTTTAAGTAAATATTCTTTAATTATGGCTGTCAACCTAAAGACATTTTCCTAGGTGTAAGACACACTGAACAAAATGGGGCTTACTTTTGAGCAGCCATGATTAGGATTCTGCTCTGAATGTAACATAATGATTTCAGAAATCCATATGTTGAGTTTGTGTCATAGAAAGGCAGTGTATTCGAAGGGTGGGGTGTTGCAAACATCCAGTAATGGGGCCTGAGGTTAAGGAGCAGTGAGTTGGAAGGGTGGGGTGTTACAGATGTCCAGAAATGAGGCCTGAGGTTATGCGGCACTGAGTTGCAAGGGTGGGGTGCTGCAGAAGTCCAGAAATGGGGCCTGAGGTTATGGGGCACTGAGTTGGAAGGATGAGGTGTTGGCAAACAACCAGAAATGGGGCCTGAGGTTATGGGACAGTGAGTTGGAAGGGTGGGGTGATGCAGAAGTCCAGAAATGGGGCCTGAGGTTATGGGGCAGTGAGTTGGAAGGGTGGGGTGATGCAGAAGTCCAGAAATGGGGCCTGAGGTTATGGGGCTGTGAGTTGGAAGGGTGGGGTGATGCAGAAGTCCAGAAATGGGGCCTGAGGTTATGGGGCACTGAGTTGGAAGGATGAGGTGTTGGCAAACAACCAGAAATGGGGCCTGAGGTTATGGGACAGTGAGTTTGAAGGGTGGGGTGTTGCAGACATCCAGAAATGGGACCTGAGGTTATGGGGCAGTGAATTGGAAGGTTGGGGTGTTGCAGTTGTCCAGAAATGGGGTCTGCGTTTCTGGGGCTGTGAGTTTGAAGGGTGGGTGTTGTAGACAGTGTGTTAGAAGGATGGGGGTGTTGCAGACTGCCAGAAAGGGGGCCTGACAAATCTGGCCTTTGCCAACATGTGGGGCAAGGACTTGGAGGGTGAGAGAGGGTATAAGAATTCCAGAAATGGGGCCTGAGAAAACAGGCCTTTGCCAACAGGCCCTTTGGCAACGTTTGGGGCAGTCAGTTGAGTAAAATTCCCCTGCATGGAGGGTTGATGAACATTGTGGGATGATGTGCATGGGGGTTGATGCACATGGGAATATGATGTGCATAGGGGGTTAATGCGCATAGGAGGATGATGCTCATGGGGGACTGATGCTCATGGGGGTTGATGTACATAGTGGGGCTGATGTGCATGGGGGGATAATGCGCATGGGGTAGATTAACATGGGGGATATTGAGTATATAAAGTTGTTGTTTATAAGTGAAAAATATTAAAGTAGTAAATCGCTTATTAAAGTAAATATTCTTTAATTATGGCTGTCAATCTAAAGACATTTTCCTAAGAGTAAGACACACTGAACAAAATGAGGCAACCTTTTGAGCAGCCGTGATTAAGATTCTGCACTGAATGTAACATAATGATTTCAGAAATCCATATGTTGTGTTTGTGTCATAGAAAATGAACTTAAATGTATTTCATAGTTCAAGTAACTATTCTTAAACTCTAACAATGTAAATGTTATAAAACTTCCTTATAAACTACATTAACAGCTTCCTTTTCATTTTTTAGAATTGTTAAATTTTTAGCAGTGCTTACTCTGGAACATGCAACATATAACTGACCATGTGAAAAACATTCCTCTCTTAGATCTATCCCAGCTTCTTTCAGTGTTTGACCTTGTGACTTATTGATGGTCATAGCAAAACAGACTTTCACAGGAAATTGTAGACGTTTAAACTCAAAGGGATAATCTGATGAAATAAGTGGAATACGTGGTATTAGCACTGATTCGCCTTCACCACATCCAGTTATGATAAAAGCTTCAATGATATTTTTGTGAATTACTCTTATTCTCAGTCTAGTTCCATTGCAAAGTTTGGGTGGTTTCAAATTTCTTAAAAGCATTATTGGCACCCCTACTTTTAGTTGAAGTGTATGTGCAGGTAAGCTCGGGGGATTCAGTAAATTTAAAAATTCCACAGGATAATGTACTGCATCTTCCATATTTGGAACTGTGTCCACTGATTTGTATATCATGCAATCTCCAGGAAGTTTGTTTAGCAGAACATTATTGATTTCATTAACTTTCTCATTTTTTGGTGCTAATATGGCACATTCTCTTAGCCAGGAAAGAGGCTTGTTTAATAAGTTGTTGGCTATATCTGGATATATCTTTTCTGTTAAGGCCCTTATAGTTTGTACTACAAATTACAAATTGCACAAATTACTGGATAACTCAATTTTTTGTTGCTGTTGGTTAACTTCTCCATTCCCAATTTTTAACAATAAATTTAAAAATCTTTGCGTATCTTCATGTCCACCCAAATACACTCTCATATTTTTTTTAATGTAAGGATTTTGACCTTTGGCCACAAATATGAAGATTTTAGGCAAGCTTTAACTTCATCCTCTTCTAGTTCCTCTTGGCACAACTCCAGTTCAACTTGGCACAACTTTCGATTTTGTCGAAAATCTCCAGATAGCATAACAGTGACACCTCCCATTACAGTCTTTCTGTTCCTTATATCCTGTAGTGTTTTGTCCAATGCTTCCACTGCACCCTTATGTGACATTGTAGCTTCATCCCATACAAGAAATCTGCAGTGCTGCAAAACCTTAGCTTTGTTGCTTTGCTTTGAAATGTTGCAGATAGGGTCTTCACAGTGACTTAAGTCTAAAGGTAACTTAAATGCAGAATGAACTGTTTTACCACCCATTAACAATGTCGCAGCAATCCCAGAAGAAGCCACTGCCAATGCTATTTTCTGTGATCTTCTTACTTTAGCAAGCAACAAATTAATCAAAAATGTTTTCCCTGTTCCCCCAGGGGCATCCAAAAATATGATATTCCCATCTTCAGAAGTAATGCTTTTGAGTACTTCCTCATATACTTTTCTCTGATCATCATTAAGAAGTGCTTCATGTTCAGTAACCTTTCTACCCAGATCAGCAAGATCATAAGACACTTCTTGCAAATATTCACGGTTACTGACTTCTGCATCAGAACGGAATGGTTCTGGCAAGCTGTACTGTTTAATAGGTAACCCACCCATATCAATCACTGTTTCTTCTAACAGTAATAGACACCTATTATAAACCAAGTCCGAATCACAGTCTTCTCCCATTTGTCTTTTAATGTCTTCTGATAAATTGTCCTTGTGTTGTTCCCAAAGGCTTTTGGGATCTGATAGTTGGCAAAAAACTAACATTATACTAAAAAGTTCTCTAAGTTTGTTTGGAGAGTTGCAAATGCCAGCATCATCCAATGTGTGTATCCAATGTTGGTCATCCTGTAATAGTCCCAATTTGTTACATGCTTCTTTGAATGTTGGACAAACATATCCAGATACAGTTTTTAGATCCAAGAATGAAGTAGGTCCACGTACTTCATGAAGTAAAAGACGGAGATAATAACATTCTGCATTATTCGGGTGCACTGTGTATACTCGTCCTATAGTATGATTCTTTTTAACTTCACTATGGCCTGGAACCTCTGCACCTTTTCTTCTCCTCTGAAATTTGTTTGTAAAGATGTAATAAAAAGGAACTTCACAATATAAGAGTTGTCTAGCAAAACTATCTGTTTTGCAAAGTTCAAAGAATGCCATCAATGTAGTCTTAGGAGGATTAGAAACTCTCTCAAGAACATTTTCTTGTGTAAAATATACTCGTCCATTTTCAAGGTGCACACTAAGATGCATAACTGGTGGGAATCTCTCATGTAGAGGAAAACAAAAAATCCTCCATGAGGCTTCCGAGCTGCTAATATAACGTCCACTTTCATATTTTTTAACTTCATCGTATGTGTCTTCAAGAGCAAAAGCTGCTTGATCACTTCCTTTATGAATGTATTTTGTAATGTATGTTATTGACTTGACAGAATTACACACTTCTGCATTGATATGTGCCTTAAATCTGCAAGATAATACTGGGTTGTAAGGTACTACCCAACGATTATCCAATTGGATGCCTTTAATATGAACAGTGAAACCACCATCTTCAGGAGATCGCCTTCTGTATTGGGGATACCCATCATTTGCACACTGTGTTTCTTTGGTGAAATTTTTGGGATATCATTTGCTGCAACATCCATTAGTCATGCAAGGTGATCTTCTGTTTAAATGTCCACATGGCCCATGAATCATGTTGCTTTTTACAATTTCATATAATTCAGGATCTACTTCTGGATCTGGGATTTCTTCTCTTACAACATCATCAGTTTTGTTTGGTGTAATATGCTCTTCTAACCAAAGCAAAATATGAATGTGTGGTAGACCCCTCTTTTGCCACTCAACAGAATACATATATCATCTACAATTTCCAAATATACATTCCCTTGTGAGAAGAGACATCATTTCCTTTACTTTTAACCGAAATACATGTGCAATCAGATCATGACGATCTTGTGGTTGCTGGCCTTCATACAGATGCTCTTTTATTTTGGTGAAATGAGGATTGCAAGTGAATGTGATAAAGAGATCGGGTTTCCCATAGTGACGTACGTATGTCATAGCATCTTGAGTGCGTTCATGCATGTATCGTGGTCCCCCTGTGAAGCTAGAAGGTAGTATGACCATTTTTCCAAGATCAGATGCTTGTGCATCTCCACTGTTGATAGCATCTTGCAAATGTATATAGTTCTCCACTCTTAATTTTGACTGATTTCGTCTTATGAAGCTGAGCCTCTGATTCAATTTTGGCATACATATCAACTAAGTATTGATTTAAAAGGCCCCTGAAGTGTAGGATGTGATTTTGTTCACTATCCCTCTCCATGAGACGGTAACTATAGAAGTGGACAGCAGACACAGTCTTCTTTGCATGTCCTTGGTTTTTTGGATCATGTTGTGGAATATTGATGGAATATCCATCTTCACCATAACAAAACATTAATGGGTACTGTAGAGCGTCGTATGAATGGTGTGTCTCATGAATTCTAATTAGTTTCTCATCTTTACTTTGTATTATAATATCTCTTGGCTCAAACGCTTGCCCTACAATGACTATTGCAACCTCGTTAGCAGAAGGAGCATTGAACCGACCTCTGTGCTCATTAGAAGGCCTTTTGTCTGCATTTATTACAACTTTGAAGTCCTCTCCTTTAGGGACTCTTTCTATAGCGGCTTTGAAATCCCTAATGTATGTGTTGTTGGAGTGAAGGGCCCTTTGTATTTCTGTAACTAAATCTGGCTTTAGTCCAGGAAAATTTTTGTATCTAATGCTTGTTTGTTCTTCTTCGTCCCCCACAAAATAAATTTGTAAATAGACAGGTTCCCTGTCGCTTGGTGGTAGTAAGCTTCCTATTCGGTGGTATACCTGTCCCTGAACCTTGAAAGTTGGCATGTACCCTTCTTCCCTTATCTCTTTTGCACCAAAAGATGTCATCTGAAAGCAGCTATTGTATTGCCTTGTCATTTTTAGAAAATGCTCAGCTCTACTATCCTGTTTATTAATAAGACTGCAAATGGGTTCGGGTGGTTTTTGCAACTGTGGTAGCTGAATCCTTCCACCCATGCAACACATTCCAGGAGTTTCACCCTTAAACTTTTTAGCTTTGCACCAGCTACAAACAACATCCATTTTTCCAATTTTTATTGATGTATCTTCAGCATAGTTTAGGTCAATGTGGTAATCAAATCCAGATAAGAGCTTAGATTTCCATTGGGAAGTCTTCATTTTCTTTTTATAGCTTTGACCAGCTTCTCTATTTAGATGAGGATTCTTTTTAGTGTACTTTTTAACAGATGTTCTATGTATTTCTGGATTTTTCTCAGCATATTTTTGAACAGATGTTCTATTTATTTCCAGATTTTTCTCAGCATATTTTTGAACAGATGTTCTATGTATTTCTGGATTTTTCTCAGAATATTTTTGAACAGATGTTCTATGTATTTCTGGATTTTTCTCAACATATTTTTTAACAGCTGTTCTATGTATTTCTGGATGTATCTTACTATATTTCTTAACAGCTTTTCTATTAACTTCCTTGTTCTTAGACACATATGTTTTGTTTGCTTTGTTAAGTTGACTTGTCCTGATTTTGTTACTAAACCGTTTACGTTTCTTTTTCTGATTTAAGGCAACCCTTAAAACAGTCTCAGTGCATTCAGACTTGTCTTGTACACCTTCAGTGACAAAAGAGGACTCTTTTAAAACATCAAAATGGCCATAATATTGAGGCCCAGCAAACCTGAGTCTCCCCACACGACCAATTCCTAAATCTTCTCCCCAGCTATGAAAATTTCCATTTCCATGAACTTCAAAGTAGAAAAAATAGAGTTCTGCTGCAGCTTGTATCTCCATTGCAGAACCAAACGTCCCTGGTGTGAACATCTCTGTCTGATATTCATTTGGATCTGCATATGGGGAACCATCTGGCCTAGCAGAGAAACGTCCCAGTCTGGTCCAGTTATTAATGACATACTGAACAATTTCTGTTCTTACCCTAGCATGGTGTTCTGGGCTTTGCTATACAAAATAGGAAATAGAGGAAAAGAGGCAATTCCCATCCCTATTAATTGGTTCTACAATATAAGATCCCTGCAAACTAACTTTATCCATCTGATCTATTAGCAGGTTCTGAACTGCCTATAAAAATGTTAGAGATTTTTATGATTCCCTGCTATGTATTTATTCCCAAATTCTACAGATATTCTAACAAATCTCCTTTCAGAGCATAAAGTACTATCACCTTCTTCTTGAAACCAAAAAGAAGTTAAAACAGAGAGCAGGGAGAGCTTCTCCTTTTTATACTCCTGGGAAAAACAGCCCCTCCTGCACTTTCACCCAATGGCAGAGCTCCTCTCCACTCCCCCCTTCCAGACCAAACTGCTCTGAACCAGAATAAACAGGTTTCAGCTGCCTGGGTTCAGTTTCTTCAGCAGTGTGGCTCTGTATTATTTTGAACCAACCAATAAAATAACAGTCCCTGCTCTGGTCTTGTCAACCAATCAAATCATTCAGTTTATATTCAAACTAAAATGGACATAAAAATGAGGAACAGCTTGGAAAGTGAGGTGGCCAACACATCTCAAAATGGCTGTCACTGTAAAGTGAAAGAACTGGAGGGTGAGGGTGCTGCAGAGAGTTGAAATTGTGGGGTGTTGCACACGTCCAGAAATGGGGCCAGAGGTTATGGGGCAGAGAGTTGAAACTGTGGGGTGTTGCACACACCCAGAAATGGGTCCTGAAGTAATGGGCAGTGACTTGGAAGGGTGGAGGTGTTGCACATGTCCAGAAATGGGGCCTGAGGTTATGAGACAGTGACTTGGAATTTGGGGATGTTGCACAGATTCAGAAATGGGGCCTGACTTTATGGGGAAGTGATTTGGAATTTGGGGATGTTGGACATGTCCAGAAATGGAACCAGAGTTTATGGGGCAATGACGTTGGAAGGGTGAGGGTGTTGCACACGTCCAGAAATGGGGCCTGAGGTTATGGGGCAGTCACTTGGAATGGGAGGTGCTGCAGACTTCCAGAAAGGGGGCCTGAGGAAGCAGGCCTTTGGCAGCATGCAGGGCAGCGAATTGGAGGGTGTGGGGTGCTGCAGACTTCCAAAAAGTGGGCCTGAGGAAGCAGGCCTTTGGCAGTGTGTGGGGCAGTGAATTGGAGGGTGTGGGGTGCTGCAGACTTCCACAAAGTGGGCCTGAGGAAGCAGGCCTTTGGCAGTGTGTGGGGCAGTGAATTGGAGGGTGTGGGGTGCTGCAGACTTCCACAAAGTGGGCCTGAGGAAGCAGGCCTTTGGCAGTGTGTGGGGCAGTGAATTGGAGGGTGTGGGGTGCTGCAGACTTCCACAAAGTGGGCCTGAGGAAGCAGGCCTTTGGCTGTGTGGGGGGCAGTGAATTGGAGGGTGTGGGGTGCTGCAGACTTCCACAAAGTGGGCCTGATGAAGCAGGCCTTTGGCAGTGTGTGGGGCAGTGAATTGGAGGGTGGGGGTATTTTCTTTGGGGCCTTTGGGTGGATGTTGGTCAGTCTTCCATGTTAAGTATAGAAGTAAAACAGGTTGCCCCCTTTTCAGCCCCTGAAGGGTTAATTTCTCCAGATGGTTCTTGGTGGGTGTTCAGGTGACAGAAGGAACTCCCAGAATTCCATGCTTCAGGCCCAGCAGTTGGGGCAGAATGTTGATGATTCAGCAATTTTCAATGCAAAGTATAGGGAGGAAAACGCGTTGCGCCCCTTTTCACCCTCTTCCAGTTGGAATTTCCGAAAACCGGTTCTTAGTGCACCCCTCCGTCACGGAAGGAACACCCTCCCCAAATTTCACACTTCTAGGCCCAGCGGTTTTGGCAAGGCGGTGATGAGTCAGTGAGTCAGTCAGTGAGTGACTTTTCTCTTTTATATATATAGATTTGATGCTGAGTCATACCATCTTGCCTAGCAAGGTATGGTGCAAGATCTACCTGCAGATGAAATAAGTTGTCAAATGCTACAGGCCTCATTAGCTATCCACATGAGGGGTCTTGCCATGCCAAATCAGATGAGAAAGGGGGTTTCTAATAAGCAGAGCAATCAGCAGAATAAGAACACATCCTATTTACAATTTTGTCACCTGCTACTTTACTACTATCAAGAAATGTATCTGTTATCTGCTCTTTAGGTCAGATGCAGTTAAAGTATCAAAAGAATTATTTACTCAATATTTACTTATTTACAGTTAATTTTCTTTACCTTATTTTACACTCCCCGTAGTTACTACGTAATAGTACAGTAACAGTACAGTACAGTACAGTAATAGGAGGAAAAAGTGGTGGTAAAAGACAGCGGTGGGCCCGGCCCGGCCCAATAACTGGATTGCCGGAAGTGAGCGGGCCAGGCTGGGGTAAGGGGGCAGGGAGGGTCAGGAGCAGGGCAGGGGAGTACCAGGGGCGGGGGCAGGGGTGGGTGGGCGTGGCGAGGGGCAGGCCCCAATCCTGGCTTACTGTGCAAGGCAAGCGATGCACTTGATTTCAGTTCCCGGATCTGGCTTCTTCTCCAGAGTGCATCACTCACTCGCTGGCCTCCTGGCCAGCTCTGCCAGCGTATTTGTGGGTTACATAATGCCAGTGTTTCCAGGAACGCTTCCCAAGCAGGGTCCAAGCCCCCTCTCTCCCTCCCTCCACCAAGACCAGCCAGCCAGCCACACACCTCCGGGGTGGGGGGATGAGGCCATCGTTACATGGAGGCTTTTTATAGTGGCTTCCGAGGGGGATCGATCGGGAACATCACCAAACACAACTCAGTCTGGCAGAGAAACGCTGCTGGCACACACTGCCCTGGGACGGAGTTAAGCCCCACTGCCTGCAATGGAACTCACTGGCTGATGAGGATGAGCTTCTCCAGCTGCCCTCCCCTCCACACTTTCCTGGGAGTAAGCCACATTGACCATTATGGGGCTTACTTCTGATTAGACATGCATGGGATTGGGTTCTAAGGTTGCAATCCTGTTCACACCAGTAAGCCACACATAGGACTGGATTCAGAGGTTGCAATCCTGTCCACATTTTCCTGAGAATAAGCCCCATTGACTATTACGGGGCTTACTTCTGAGTAGACAGGCACAGGACTGGGTTCAGAGGTTGCAATCCTGTCCACATTTTCCTGGGAGTAAGCCCCATTGACTATAACGGGCTTACTTCTGAGTAGACACACACAGGACTGGGTTCCGAAGCTGTGTCCACACCTTCCTGGGAGCAAGCCCCATTGGTTTTAATGGTGCTTACTCACGAGTAGACAGGCAGAGGTTTAGGGTGGACGCTGCAGCGAGCTCCACTCCAGAGGGAAAGATTATGCTATAGAGGAGGAGAGATCATGCTCTGGCTGTCTGGAGGTTTGGGGTGCCGGTGGTGGGTTCACAACAAGAGCCCAGTCCTGGGCAGGTCTACTCAGAAGTAAGCCCCTCTTACTTCTTTTCCTCTCCTACTCCGTAGGAGACTTCTTTTCCTCTCCTACTCCGTAGTCTCCTCGTCATTAATTTCTGCCAATAAACCTCTTCCCAGCCACCAAGATGCTCATCCAGAAAGGGAGGAGAGCCGCTCATCCATAAAGGGAGGAGAGACAGGGAGCAGGAGGGACATTATGCAACAGCTAGAGCCAGCCAGGGAGCTCTTCAGCCGTCCATCAGAGGGAGAGACAGAGGCTCTACCCAAGAAAGTTAGTCCACATTACAGAGAGAGGGAGGCAGAGCCAGTGGCGTAGCTAGAGGGGACGGGAACTTGGCGCATGCACAGTGTAGGGCTTCCCGGGCACGCCGAACCAGTACGCCCAGTCCCCCCCCCCCCGCATAGCTACCGGAACGGTAGCGGGTGAGCACAAGCTACAACCGGTACGGGCGATCCGGCCTGAACCAGCTTCGGCCCACCACTGGAAAAAGAGGAAGTTTACAGCAGTGGTGATCATGACCGCAACAGACGTGGGAGAAAGAGGCAAACCACCCCAGCATTTTACTATAGCCCTGCCTCTCTAGCACCAATCTACTATTAATTAAATGGGTTGAAACCTGTTCCTAGCAATGTATATTTACAATAAACATTCATGGTTTTGATGTTGGAAGTTCTCTGTCTGGATGTTTTATCTGGTTAGGGCGGATCCCTTCCTGAATACTTAGAAATTGGTATCTGCAAGAAGAATGAAAATGTCCTAAAAGGAGAAATAAAATTAAATGAAAAGTATTTGGAGAATGCTGCTTTAAATGTCTGATAGAGCTCTGCTTTGAATGTTTCATTCTACTGTCCTAAGCATTTATTATTGCAATATATATGCAGTTAATATGAATAATTAATTCCACAGGACAAAAAAATTAATTCTGCAGAATAAACAGTGACAAAAGCACATTTATGCAAATAATGCTCCAAAACTCTATTGTGATTCAAAAGAACGGCAACTGCACTCAGAAGATATTGAGTATTTATTTTCTATCAGAGAAAATGGATTATAGTGGCAATCTAGAGTGCAGTCAAGGGCATTTCCTGGGCAATTAGCAGAATACCTACATCAATAAGCTTTCCAGTCGGCCATAAATTCAGTAAACTGTAAGGCAAAGCAGCCAGATATTTTTTCTACCTACTTAGCCTTTTCATATTGTAATTATTTTATGGCTTCAGGTAAATATTTAGCAAAGTCAATATTCAGTAAGTATTATGGATTGGAGTGAACTTCATACTGTGCTCTATACTTAGGGCGCAATCCTGAGTAACTACGGGGAGTCCTTGCTCCGGTGTAAGAACAATTTGCTCTGGATTGCAATATGAATTTCCGATAGGTTTTCACTAGGTGGTGCAGTAACTATGGGTGCACGTAAAGTCTCTTACGTGCTCCCGTAGTTACTCTGGATTGTAGGGCAAGTCTCAATCTACTCGGTTAACTCCTAAATAAATCATTGCGCACATTCATTATGTGGGGAAAAAACTGAAATAAAACCTTTCCTTCCAAAATATCCCTAACTGGTTTGGATGGAGGTTTTGTTTTTTTAAAAAAACATAGGCTATTTTTTTCAAAAAAATTAAAGGACTGGCCTGAACCAAGATGCAAAGACTTGATGTACACTAGTTCTCCTCCAGTTTTCTCAACTGAATAGCATACAGCAAAATAGGAAGTTGCTTTATAAGTCAGACCATTGGTCCAGTTAGTTCAATGTAGTCAGAATTGACACATGGTTTTGGAAAGGCATCTTTCTTTGTCCTACTGTACATCTGTCCTAGCATACATTGATGTTCAATCCTGATATTTTCATGTGGTTCAAGGAAAGAACTGTGTCTGAAACCCTGGATAACTGTTACTTTGCTAGATGTACAAGTGCTTTGATTCCATATAAAACTGAAGAGTTTTATATTCACTGACTCATCAACACCCAGCCCAAACCTCCAGACCTAGAAGCATGAATTCAGAGAGCATATTCCTTCCATCACGTAAGCACCCACCAATTTTTGGAAATTCAAACCCTAAGGGAGTGAAAAGGGGTGCAAAATGTTTAGCATTGACGACTGACTGATTCACTGCCTCATCCCTGGACCTAGAAGCAGCCTGTACCCCTGCCTGCACCCCTACCTGCACTCACTGCCTGCACCCCTGGACCTAGAAGCATGAAACATGGGAAGCATATTCATTCTGTGATGTGAGGACCCCCTAAGAGCAAATCTTAGTGGATTGGATGGAATCTTAGGAATGGATAGATTGGAAGAGATGGATAGAGTGGATGGGGAAATGCTCTTTTCCCTTTCACATAACATCAGAACTAAGGGACGTCCACTAAAATTGAATGTTGAGAGGGTTAAGACGGACTAGAGAAAATATTTCTTTACCTAGTGTGTGGTTGGTCTGTGGAGCTTCCTGCCACAAGATGTGGTGATGGCATCTAGCCTCAATACTTTTAAGGGACTGGATAAATTCGTAGAGGAAAGGACCATCACAGGCTACAAGCCATGAGGTGTGTGTGTACACGGGACAACTTCAAAATGCCAGATGCAGGGGAGGAATTGCTTCCTGAGGCATCTGGTGGGCTGCTGTGTGATATAGAAAGCTGGACTGGATGGGCCATTGGCCTGACCCAGTGGAGGATCTTCTTATGTTCTTATCTGGTGTCTGGTAGTGCCAAATAGTGCCAATGGGGTTCAATGCCCAGGGTTGCCAAATTCATTTACACTTGAATTGGACTCTACTCCGAACATAAGGAGAGACTAGTGGACCATTTTATCTTACTCACTACTTCTAAAACTGATGAGCCAAATGCCATTAGAAGGAGTAAAGAGGTGAAAGCACGAGTCCTTGACCAATGATGCTAATTCCCATACTCTACCAGGAGTTGGTAACCAGTGCCATATTGCCTCTTCTAGCCCTTTAGCAATCGTGGCTAAGAGCCATTGACATTGCTAAGAGCCCTGAAATTTGCATTGGCTGCTAAAGGAGCAGCACGTCTTCACAAACTCTAAACATTTTCTTGTGCTGAAATGTAAAAATGTGCAGTAGAATTGTATTATCACAGTGGGTCTGGCTGTACCTATGGCATAGCAATAGCTGAATATTCAGCAACACTAATTAGCCCTAGAAACAGCAAAAATGGCAGGGCAAGCACAGGTTAGTGCAAGCTTGCATCCTTCATATGAAGGCATCCAATAGATCTCTCTAAAAAGAAAACAGAGGTCACACAAATCAACCAGGAACGTGTATCAGGAAATAAGAGACTAAGAGCACAATCCTAACCATGCCTACTCAGAAGTAAACCCCATTGTTTTCAATGGGTCTTACTCCCAGGAAAGTATCTTTAGGATTGCAGATAAAAAGATATTTTGGAACATTTGCTCTGTGAAGCAGAAAGGATTTTGGTACCAAATCCAAGATTCAAAGAGATTCCTTTTTGGAAGGAATAGGACAATAACGCCCTAATGATATTGTATTCTGGTACAAAACTCAAAATGTTGCCCTGGAAGAGATGTCACAACTGGGAGTGATGATATTTTGAATAAAAGAAAATTGGGGGAAAACTAGCCTCCTCCTCCCAACAGCTCATCACCCATTTGCTCTGCTGCCTCCCCCTGGGTAGCAGCGTAACAAGACACCTATCTGCTGTTTGAAGCTGACAAAGATTTTGTAGTACTCCCCCAACAACAAAATCAATTTTATTTATGCAAATAAATAAAAATTGTGCCCCTTAGTGGTTATAGATACTGCATTGGGGCAAAGAGGGATGGTTAAACTCCCTGCTAAATGTAAAAGAAGCATGACTTAGAAGTGCCTCTTTACCCATTTAGCAAGGGTACCTGTAATATGATCTATCTATATGGAAATGAGAGGTGATTCATATTAATACCTTATTTGTTCCATACAGTATCATTATTACATCTCTTTGGCTCTCAGAGAAATCAGTCTCATGGGAAAGTTTTGACTTTAAAAAAATCTACTTTTTGTTCTATAGGCTTTTGTGTTTTCATTTTTGGTTAAAAAGCCACAACATTGGATAGAATACAGATATTCCAATGCAACTTGGAATATCTACATTAAAATCTACATTAAATTATATATTCCAACAATATGATGGTATTATTATTCATACATACCCCATTTTTCACAATTTTGCCAATAATATCAATCTCTGCTTGTTCCCCCCCCCCCCAAAAAAAAACTTCTACCAGGTTCAACTGCTACCCCCACATCCTCCAACATAATAGCAGTAGTAGTCTCAGGTATTTACCATACCCTGGTATCAGCCCACTGAACCTGAGCAGATTATTTTCATATACATTTTGTACTTATGCTTACTTTTATAGCCAATCTGAGCCTTTAAACCCAAGACAATCTGCAAACATTTCAAATTACGTCACAGAAAATCTTTCAATTGAATATGCTCTTCCGCTTTTTAGACGTTCTAAATACACCTTTTCTTATTGCTGAGTGCGTTGTTCTTTTCATTTAAAAAATGCACACTGCCATGGGGCTTGCATTTTCTAGGCCGGAGGAAATGCTTTTTCATGTTCCCACCAGTACAGTAGCTTTGACATGGCTTTTCCTCTTATGCTGCCTTAGGTCTTTTCAGGCTAACCGAGCTTTGCTTATGTTAAATGCATGATGTTGTGACAGCTGATTTGAAGCCTTGACAAGACAAGCTTTCATCTCTGAACATACCGCAAGCCCTTTCCATCTCTCTGCACAAAGTTCAATCATGGTAGAGGTCTGGGATGCCACTCTTAATTCACCTCCGGCTATACTGAGATCTTTCCAAAAGCAGACCGAGGGTCCATCAGAGCAGAGCATTGCAGTGCACTAATAAAAGGTTAAACCTTTTAACAGCAGTGGTTATCAATGGCAATTTCCACATCCATGCACATGTATGAGGTCGCTTCCCTAATGAACAAAGGAGGGGAAGATGAAAGAATTTGAGGTTCAAAGGCAGAACTATCTGCACTGCTGCGTTCTTATGTCAAGTGTCTGTATATAAAATAATCACCTTCCCCTACATTTTCTATGTCTCACTATCTCTCCTGTGACTACTATAGCCGAACAATCAAGCTATGCAGGAGCAACGGATGTCAGATCCAAAAGCACTTTTCTATTTGAAAGATTTTTATCTCATCTTTTTATCGACAATAAATTACAAAATACAATAAAAGCAAATTTAGGACAGTGAAAAGAAATTTGGGGAGGAGGGAATTCTCTCATTATTATTAATATCATCATCACTGTAGTTGTCATTGTCGTTTGTTAATTTATATACACTTTCCACAAATAAAGGTTCACAAGGTTGTTTACAGAGCAAACAAATCAATACATAGCAACTTATAAATAAATTTTAAAATAATTTTATAAAATAACTATAAGCTCAAGCACTCAGGATCTTTCACCCAGTTATTGTTAGGGCAAGAGAAGCAATGCACAGAGGAAACCTAAAGTGGCATTTTATCAAGCATTTCAGAGTCCTGCTGAGGTCTGGGGAAGCTTTCCTAGGTTTTACAAAAATGCTTGGCCTCCTGCTGAGGATGCATGGCCTCCCTGTGCTTCTTGAAGGGAGGCAGGGAGTGGCAGCTTAGTGGTGGCAAGAGGGTGACCATGTAGAACGGAGGACAGAATACCCATATCTTTAACCATTTCATAGAACTGGAAATTGAGGCAGGTTCAGCTCAACATAGAAGCAGCACTTGTCTCAGTTCCCTCTTCTGTGCAATGGTTAAAGGTACAGGCACTCTGTCCTCCATTCCATATGGTCACCCTGTGTGGTGGGGGCAGGAGCACTTGTCCAGATCTTAACATGTTCACATGTGTGTGTGTGTGTGTGTGTGTGTGTGTGTGTGTGTGTTTTGAGATTCACATGAAACTGCTGTTTTAATCTCCAGAAATGAAACAATTAATGAAGCAATACTCCTTGACGTCATATGCCTTTAAGCAAATATAAATTAACTCTGGAAAGAAAGCAGTTTTAACAGAATGGCTAGATAAAGCCATATGCTTTCTCCCTGCGCTTCATTCTGCAGCAGTTACCTAATGAGATCTACAACTAAATCATATTCATGCATTAACAAAATGCCCAGTGGAGTTCCTGTGGGTTTAATTCTGATGACTCACCAGCCTGAAAGCAGAAGAAGCTTCAGTGATTCAAGTTTTTAAACATGAAACTTGAGGGATTTGCACACCAGGAACTGGGTCTTCTTTGCAAACCCCATGGAAACAAAGGAAGTTGCACAAAAGCACCACAGTGGATGGATGCCAGATAAGAACGTGTTTTTATATAGAGGATCCATTCATTTTAACTTGGCTTGTGAAAGAGGACGTTAAAAAAATAACAAAAGAAGCAAATAAGGATTCTGTTTTGATTCCAAAGATGTCTTCTGTGCTTATTTTGGAGACAAAATTAACAGCAGGAATCAAAGAATCTGTGCAAACCAAAGAGCTAGTTTAATCTTACAACAGTGATGTTTTGCAAATAAAGTTTCATTATCATTGGAATTTAACCTAGAAAAATGGAATGCAAGACCTGTTATATATGCTGGGAGTGTATTATCCTGAGTCACAAATCAACAGTGCTCTCGACCATGTCTGCTGAACATTATTTATAATTTAGTAGATTGTGTTACTATAGCATTAAACATAATGATTTGTGGTGCTAGGGCAACATGAGTCATAGTAAATAGTTACATTTGCACAAAATGGACTGAATTGCATATACTGCTGTGTAATCCAACCAATTTAGTGAAATTACTTGGATGTCCTTCCCGGATACAATTTTTGTCTTTTACTGATATTGAAAAACAAAACAAAAAACCCTGAACAGTGAAAAAAACAAAATGTTTAAAAACAGGGACTTTATCAGTGTTTTTCAACCAGTGTTACTGATATCACTGGTGGTACTTGAAGTAGTGTCCGATGGTACTTGTGGGACTCTCAGACCCTTGTCACATGGCTGTAAAACTAGTAAGATAATGCAGGTAGTTTTAATGTGCTTGAAAATTCCCTCCCATCTGCCCCTATTATCTTACCAGTGTTTGTCATGTTGTGTTCCCAATCTGGAAGTAACTGGTGATGATGCAGCAGCACCAAATCCAGCTGATTTCAGGAAGCCACCAGAAGTCTCATTGCGCAAGCTGTTTTGCTGGTGCAAACTTTTTAAGAGTCTCTATGTTATGCTTTCTGGCCTGACACAAATTTCAAGATACAATGGAGCAGAGCTCCATTGATCCTGTCCTCCTTTCACCCTCCCTTCCCTCCCCCAAAGAGGCCACACTACCACAGGGGAGTTGCACTGAAACCTACTCCCCTCTTACCAGATACAATAAATGTGTGCAAATCCAGTGCCAGCACTAGCCTGATTTAGGATCCCTAAGAGCAATCCTAGCAATGTCTATGCAGAAGTAAGTCCCATTATTATCAATGGGACTTACTGTTGAGTATGTGGATAGCATTGGATACGTGTTGGGTACATGGATAGCATTGCAACAGCAAACATGTAATTGATGGTCCCTACAATCCTGAGCCCTAAAGTCAGGGGTATTGATACCACTAGCTAGTTTTCAAATGGCAGATTGGAGGTTGTTCTCAAAATACAAAAGCTTTTTGTCTGCATTTCTCACAGTCTTTCCAGTTTATGTAGACTTCATCCTATTATCCAATCCCTACTAGTTGGTTTGACGGTTTATCCAAGGGACAACAGCAATGGTTCCATATTTCTTCAAGCCTCACTATCTCGACACTTCCATTTTCACTCAATTGTCCTCTGCCTTTTCAAATCCTTGCTCCACCAGTGATGCTAGTGATGGGATTTTGGTGGATGCCATTGGCAAATGCCGCCAAAACTTGTGTTGGGAACCAGGAAAGCACTCCAGCTTTGAGAGGCAGGATGGGGTAGTGGTTAGGGAGTTGGACTGAGACCTGGAAGACCCAGGTTCAAATCACCCTTCGCCATGAAGCGTACTGGTGGACCAGTCACTCACTCTCAACCTTACCCACCTCACATGGCTGATGTGAGGACAAAAGACTTATAAGTGGTCTTGGAAAGAATAGGTATAAATAAATAAATCTACAGAAAACAATTACTGCCAAGGCATTCATTCTATAAACAAAAATTATACTTACAAGTGCAGGAAATCTCTTCTTTTAGTCACTTATAAATTTCCGCAACATTTTCTGCATTAATAAAATATATCTTTCATCAAAGGTACAATTGGGGCAGGATTTCAGTATTCCACAGCTGACCCACACAATGCAACAATCTCTCAGAAACTCTTGGAGAGATTCTGAGAGACATTGATTTTATTTTCCATTTGTGTGAATAGAGTTTAGATGAGGATGAGCGATGCTTGTTAGAGAAACCACAATTCTTGGAATTTTAAATGCACTTCACCTTTGACTTTGAATGAGTGCTGGCATTTAATTTGGTGGTTAAACAAGTGCCGAGTTTACATTAGACTGAAAAAAGTAGATTTTGTAACAAGGCAGCTCAACTAATGAGGTAGAGACAATGTTGTCTAATACTATACCCTACCATAATTATACCCGACTGACTGTTCTAGATCCATTTAAAATATTCAGGCTGTTCTAGAAGCAAGCTGACCAAAAATGATTAAGTTCCTGGGGTTATTACCTAAAGACTTCTTTTATTACCTGCTGCTCAACCCTAACCTCCCACTCCCGGTTGAGCACATTCTGCATCATGAGGAGGTTCAGTCACAGAGGTCTCCTTATAATGTGGGAATATTTACTCCTTTCCTGTGACAAGTGTCCAGTGCTCCAATGGATCTCCTTGGATATGCAGACAGCTACTTTGCTGGTGCATGACCAAGCAGAGAAGCAAAAAAAGAAGAGGGGGTAGGGTTCTTATGCACATGGATCATGGCCCCACTCCTCCCCATAGTAGCAAAGTCAGTGCAAGCACCAGTCAGAGTGGTGTCATGTGTGACACATGTACACATACTTATCCACAACAATATGCAGCATCCAGACATGATCAGGGGTGATGCAATGACACCATCAAGTAACTGCATACACCTCTGAATTGCTTCCATTTCTGTTTGGAATTTCAAGGAGGCAGATGGGCCCATCTTCTGCCAAATGCAACATGAGTTTCCACTCAGCAGGTTGTGCCATCTCATGCAGACAGCCTCCCTCTTGCTACACTACTGTCTCCCCTCTCCATCTACACCGCCAACTTTCTGTCAATGCCTTCAGGAGGCTTGTCCGCTGACATGCACATATGCACAATCACATATAGCCACTTGCCATGTGCTCTAGCAATCTTGTTGCATGCACCAGCAGAGCTTCACACAACAGGACTGACACTTCTGCCAGTGAAGCACGCATGCTGCCAGTGGAACATTTAGGCTTAATAGGCCCTTGATCCCCTCTGAACTGGGCCACATCTGGCCACTTTAAGAGGTGGAGCGGTATTACTGCAGAGAACAATATTTTCCTCTGCCTTTATGTTACTATGAGAGTGCAGGGAATAATAAGCATAGGCCCAGTGCCAAAGCATCTTGCAACTTGCATCCTGATATCATATGAACTGGGTCAAAGCCTTCCTCCAGACTTGACATATATCCATCTGCATCCTTAATCAGATAATTCATAGATAACATTAACAATGTGTTCAATGACCTAAAGTGTTTGAATATATTCTGCAAATATAGAGTATCCATTAAAAAATGGCTTGGGATTTTTCCTCTTCATTTTCATTGACTTAAATCAAGGAGAAAACTACATTGCTAGGAAGTCAATGTCAAAGAAATACATTTGATCTGTAAAAGTCATTCACTTGGCATACTAAATAAAAGAAACAGGCTCTCTCTTGCCCCAAAATGCTAAGAGAAATTTGAGGACATATGATAGAGAAAATGGTTGCTCTGATATTTCTGGTGTTGCCCTTTCTTATATAAGTTCATTCCTCTAATAAGAAGGGCAAGAGTTCCTTTGAACCAAAGCAATCATTGGAGACAGTGAAAAATCTGTAGTGTGTAACCACCTCTCCATTACAGGTCAGGCGAATCAATGCTAAAAAATGGTCAAGAAGTCGTTGAAGCCATCTCACATATCTCAGATAATCTTTAAAGAACACACTTCAAACGCTACACGTAGACTTTATGTGAAATAGATAGACTGAAGAGCAAGGATGAGTACTGGAAGGGGAAACAGTATCAGATTTTACTGACCTGAAAGACTGTATAATAGAGAAGTGCTGTAGAAAGAGGAATGAAAAAGAGGAAAGCAGTTTTATTTTGTAGATTTATTCTGTACTGCATTTAATAAATGAAAGGTAAGTTCAGTGTTATGGGTTGCATCCAAACCTTTGCCACATTGGCCTCTGTTGTTCAGTGTTACTTCCTCATGTGTAAGGAGAGTTGCACTCATGCAAGATGTTACTGGACATGTTTTAAGGTGGCACAGGAAATCTGTTGTGTGTGCAGACCAAAAGCATTGAGATGGTGAATCTCAATGGAATGGCATAATGAGCAAGAAGGTAAGGAGCTGTATCAATTTTATATCTCACATTTTTATACCTACTTACTTCAAGGAGCTCAGGGGTGGTATACATTTACTCCCCTCCTTTTGTCCTCACAACAACCCTGTGAGGTAGGTGAGGAAACAGTGAAAGATAGTGACTGCTCCAGGATCACCCAGGAAGCTTAATGGCTGAGGGCACAAATTTGAATGTGAGGACACAATTCTAACCAAATTTCCAGCACTAGTATAGCTGTATCTGTAGGGCACATGTTGGATTCTACGCTCTGGGGCATTCTGGAAGGCCTCCAAAGTAAGGCAATGTTTACTCAGAGTTGCATTTCCCTTATTCCA
The DNA here is from genome assembly GCA_030015325.1 of Cryptoblepharus egeriae. Classification (NCBI taxonomy): domain Eukaryota; kingdom Metazoa; phylum Chordata; class Lepidosauria; order Squamata; family Scincidae; genus Cryptoblepharus; species Cryptoblepharus egeriae. The sequence continues at coordinate 27,247,301 of JAREYC010000003.1, forward strand.
GTGCTGGATAATTACGATTGCACCCTTCCAAGTCTGAAGCTTCAATCCTGTCTACATTTTCCTGGGAGTAAGCCCCATTAACTACAGTGGGACTTACTTCTGAGTAGGCAGACTTATGACTGGGCTCTAAGTTCAACTCCTAAACTACTACCAGGGTGACCATATAGAATGGAGGACAGAGTGGATCTCCCTTTAAGCATTGCATAGAAGAGGGAATTTAGGCTGATGCTGCTTTTTAAACCCTTCTATGATGAGCTAAACCTGCCTAAATTCCCTCCTCTGTGCAATGGTTAAAGATAGAGGCACTCTGACCTCCATTCAACTTTATATGGTCACCCTGACTACTTTGCCATCCCATACAGTCAATTTTTATGAACCATGAACTCCAATCCCTCAGATTATTTTATGCACGCCTGTGTTATCTACGTCGCCACATGCAAATCTCTTCCTACGCACAGGTAGCAAAAAAACAATCCAAAGAGGGACTTTTTGCCTATTATACAGTTCTTGTGGCTTCTCGTGACTTAGCATGTTCTCAGTGGTTCTCACCTGCTTAACAAGTTTCCACCTACTCTCAGTGGTTCTCACCAGCTTAACAACTCAGAATTAAGTGATAAATGCTAACTGAGCAATACCTCAGTCTTGAGCTCAGCAGGTTTATATGCAAAAGTTAGATTAATGGGTCATTGAAGTGAAAGGTCTTAAAATGAAATCAGAACTCGAATTTCATTACAGTACTTGAAAAACTTTTAACCAAAAATTTAACTTCATAAGTTCATATAGTGTATAACAAAAGAGGGTCCATGGGAACCTAACCCATGGTGACCATATAGAATGGAGGACAGAGAGCCTCTCCCTTTAAGCATTCCATAGAAGATGAAATTTAGGCAGGTGTAGCTCAACATAGAAGGATTTAAAAAGCAACACTTGCCTAAATACTCTTCTCTATGCACTGCTTAAAGGGAGAGGCATTCTGTTCTCCATTCTATATGGTCACCCTGACCTAACCCCATTTTTCCTGTAGGATCAATGAATCAATAACTATGGTTTCTGTCACCACAAGGTTTTCCAGGAACCCAATCCCAGCATTTAACAAGAATTGACTGTACAGGTATAATCTAATTACTTCTTTTAATAAAAAGGTGTGATTTTATCTCAGTGCAAATGAGGTTGACCTGTTGAAAGGAAACAATACTATATGTTTAAAAATAGCCTGCTTACTAAGGTAAAATGGCAGGCATTGATTTCCAGACAGAATAGTTTCCTCTGGAGACAGACCCCTCTCTTCCCCTCCACATGACAGAATGCAAAGCAATTAGGAAGTGGTTATCACTTTGCATTCTTTCCTGCACTCCAGGGAAAAGGGAGGAGTCTTCCTCCCAGCTGATTAATTGCATACTTGTCCCTTTATTATGTTGGAGTCTATTTTTAAAGTGCTGCCTAATGTTTTAATTGCTTTATTTACTGCAAAAATCAGCATCCATAGAAATTCCTGGCATAGAACCTTCACACATACTGAGACTCAACCTGTATAGATTTATTGTGGGGATAAAAATATGTTAACATGGAAGGATGAAACAAATGGAATGCAATGAATGTGACTCACATAATGGAAATGTTTTCAAAGTAGAGGAGAAGGAGGAAATCCTATGATGATATCGCAGTTCCCATGCTAACAATAGGAAGGGCCACATTTCCATCTGATTTTGCTTCTTACTACCCTGTGATCACATTAAGACCACACAGCCATGACTTACCTATTTTATCCATACAACTACACATGTGCACAAACATTGTCTGTGTAGTTTGCAAAGCAAAAGAGATGGGAGGTCAAGTGGGAAATAGTAAGAAAGAAACACAAACAGGAATTCACTGAGAACACAAATCTAAATTGCACCTTTGGAGCAAGTCTATCTTAAATTACTAAAATTGTGGCAAATTGCTTCGCATAAAATGTGGTTCCCAGTTTGACTTGCATACTTATACGCTACATAAGACTGCCATTTCAGCAAACACAAAATAAGCAGCTCTTCCAAGAAATGAACTTTTTCTGCTCAATGCTTGAATGTATGATGATCAGTTGAGATGACATTTGAATGAACACCAGGACTTGCTGCTTTTTAAAATTTATAATGGGTGCCATATTTATGTTCTCATCTTTCCTGTTTTATGCAGAAATTCCCACCTTACATTTTATGTGCCTCTCTTTTTAAAGAGTTAGCTGGGATGTATTAATGGCATATAATATATTCTAGTTTCCTGCTGAAAAATATATTTTAAGCAGGCATGTTTAAGGCCCATGGGAATCTGTTGGAAATGGTAATGACTTATTAAAGTACAGAAAAATGTATGCAGCGGGCAACAATAGTAGAGGCTTTACCTCCATGCTGTCACTCCAAAATATTTCCACGGAGATTGAAAGAGATTAATTATGTGTCTCTGCCAGTTCCATTTTTATAATATAACAAATGAAAAAAAATCTTGGCATTGAGATTTGTCAAAATAGGCACTGATAACAGCCATGTAAAACATGATTTTGATCTTGTTGTGGTTTATCAAAAGAACATATTAACTAAACAGGCCTTGACCATTTGCACAACATATTAAACAAAAGTATCCATCAGTACAAACATCAACATAATTTAAACCTACATATGGAAAACATATATTAAACTATAAGCCAAAAATATGAAAACATATTGTTACATTGCTCCCTATATTACCCAATTATTATACTTTTCCTGACTGAGAAAGTTGTATATACTAGGGAAAGATGAGCACATGCTGCTCTGTGGAAAGACCTCCCTACCAAAATCCCTGCAAATATAAGACAGGCATAGTTATTCCTGACAATACTTATCTAATGCAAGAGAAAGGGAGTAAAATGCCTTCTTCAGATTCCTCAAATGCACACATCATTTTCTTTCTTAGAGGTGACAGCTCTAAGCGTCAGTCCAATGACATATTGGAAACTGGGTAGGTGAACCAGAGCATTCAGCAGAAAGACCCCTTTCCTGTTGTAAAACACACACCCTAACTAGGCTGTTGCTAGCAACTGAAATAGCAAGGGAGAAGGGCGGTGGCATTCTGTGCATAGAGGCCAACATGGTTCATGTCATGGTGTCACTGTCAAAGTGGATGTGATCACACCCACCCATTCCCTTGACTTCCCCACCTGTGAAAGTTCATGGAACATGGAAGTGCTTTCTGTAGTTGGTTGGGCTTTCTCCTACCCAACCAACTATGGAAGCAGCACGCGCATTGGCTGGGACACACATGTGCTGTCTGCAGCTGGCTAGGAGCATTTCCCTCTTAGGCCTTTGAGAGTCAAAGAGTCGCAGTTCCCCTCTATTCTGGGAGAGATTCCCCAGCACGGGGTGACCAGATCCTAAATTGAAAATGTAGGACTTGGTCACCCAAAAGTCCAGATTTTCAAAAGAAAATCCGGACTTTTTAAAAATAGGACAAAATGTTTAAATATAGGACAAAATGTAAATATAGGACAATATTTAAAAAGAGTCTTACCTTAGCCAGGGAGGCTGAGATGTACTTCTGGGGGTGGGAGGGTGCTTGGGGCACTGGGGGTGGGTGAAAGGGTTGCGGGCACTGGAGAGACTTTACAACCAGCCAGCAGCTGAAATATTAAAAAAATGTTGTGTGCATGCGCGCGCTGCCTATTAATTGTTAAAAAGCCTTCCTAAAGAGGCTCTGCGTAGGTGGAGACCTCTTCTGTCCTCGTTGGGACTTCCCTCCAATAAAAGGGGAAGCCCCAGCGAGGACATAAGAGGTCTCCGCCTACATAGAACCTCTCTAGGAAGTCTTTCTAACAATCAATAGGTAGTGCGCACATGTGCACAACATTTTAAAAAATATTTCAGCCGCACTAATCAGCGGCTGGCTGTACCGCCTCCCCAGTGCCCCCAAACACCTTCTCACCCTCCCCCCTGAAGGCCAGACAGGGGTCCATTGGACCAGACAGTATGGTCCAATGGGCCAAATCCGGACAAAACCAGCCAATTCCAGCTTTCTGGGAGGCCTGCCCCAGCAAGGATGGATGGAAACCCTTCTCCCTTGCTTCTCAGCATGGCTCAGTGAGGGGCACTCACCAGTGATCTCTCTAGGGGGTCAGTGCAATGTGCACGTGCCCTCCACTGCGCATGTACCCTCTGACATCATGAGGCCAAGTGGCGTCATGACATCATGGTGTGCCATGGGGTACAGAGCACCCTTAGTACGCCTCTGGAGCAGGGGCTGGCTAAAGTTTCAAAGAAATTCTTTACTCACAGTTTCCAATATTACATAGTTTCTGAGTGATCAGAATTTCCTTCTATTGTACTTGTAGAACACTGAACACTAGAGCTATTCTGCTGTTCAGATGTGTGGGAAAGGAGCTGGTCTGCTATCCTCCTTCAGGTATGGAAGAAAGAAGGGACAAGAATGAAATACAAACAAATATAATTCACCTCTACTTTGTTTGGACAGGTTCATATGATTTCCATTTTTATACCTGCTATAAAGTAACTGGAGACCATGTTAATCTATAGTGGAAGCTCACAAAATTACTGCTGAAAAAAGAGTAGCACTTAAAAAATCCTTATTCTTCTTTACAGAGGGGCTGATTTTCAAAATCATAAAACCTATAAACTGTTTGCATAAAACCAGCTCCAACAGGCAATATTTTATTCTTATGTTGTGAGAAAAAAATTAAGGCATGACGCTGTCACAGAATTTACTTATTTTTTCCCATCCACTTCTTCACTCGTCATGCCGTGTTCTGCCATTTATATTAGGTTGTGAATTTTGTTGACTGGCTAGTGCCACAAGACAGAGTGGCAAAGTGTTAAAATAGGTCTATAATGTTGCTATTCCCATGAGTTGGAGAATACTTGGCTCTGGGTCAAATATTTGCTGTGAGAGCACAATGTCAGTATTTGAGTTATGATTCTGGCACAACATTGCAAATGAAAACAGGTAGATTGAATATCTGGCGAAAGCGAACATTATTCAATAGTACTAGAGCAATGATTCTCAAAGTGGAGGTCAGGACCCCCTGAGGTTTGCAACTTAATTTCATCTAGGAATCTGGCACTGATTGCTGCAATCTTGGGATGGGGCAGTGAGGCTGCAATCTATACTTTCCTGAGAGTATGTCTCATTGAACACAATGGGACTTACTTCTCAGTAGACATGGAAGAACTCTGGCATTACAGTGATGCCACTTCTTGCCATGACATAACTTCCAGGTTGATGATATCACTTCTGGATGGAGACCCAGACAGTCATTCTCAGAAGGGGGTTACAACTGAAATGCTCTAGAACCACTGTACTAAAGACAACTAGTGGATACATGGCCAAACAGGATGGGCAGATTGTTCTGTCTATGTGCTTTTTGGAGAAACATAGTTTGTAGTACAGAATATAGAGAGAAAAAGATTGAAGTTTTGGCTAAAGGATGCCAAAGGTATGTTGCTTACTTTGAGGCTAACTTTAAAAAACTTGCACTTCATCTGATTGTTGGCCTGTTTTTTGCATATTTTGCTGGTATATGTACATATATGCATTTGTTAACAGATATCACAAAAAAAGACTTGTCAGGGAAAGTACTTGAAGAGCCATGCACTGCTGAGGGGGAAAAGTGCTTAGTGGTTAGCATCCATGTACCGGTTCTTACTTACAAACATGATCAGACTTAAAACCAGTGACGGGATTCAAAGAAATTAACAACCGGTTCTATGCGCAACTGGAAACCACTTTTAAATGGCTATTTTTAAACTTTATATGTCCTATCTCTCATTAACAACCGGTTCTATAGAGTAGGTGCGAACTTGCTGGAGCCCACCACTGCTTAAAACCCACTGTGGACAGTGGCGTAGCTAATGATCAGATAGCCTGGTGCAAAGCTCAAAATGTAGCCCCTGATGTGATGTCACAACCAGAATTGATGTTATCCTCGGGTATTTTTTAAAAAGTAAATTGGCGAAAAACCTGCCGCCTCCTTTTCCTCAGCAGTTCACCAACCATTTCCTCTGCTAGTGGAGCTAAAGCACCTATTTGCTATCTGGAGTCAAAGACAATTTTATTGCCCCGCAATGCCCCACAACAACAAAATCAAATTTAATTACGGTAAGTTAAAAAAGAAAATTGTGTTTTTTATTGGTTGGGGAAACAGTGATGGGACAAAGAGGAATGGTTATTCTTTCCCTGTTAAATACAAAAGGAGCACCACTTAGAAGTGCCTATATACCCAGTTAGCATGGGGTAACTGTTTCATGATATAACTGTTTTATGATATATATGAAAACTGACAGCTGATTTATATTAACACCTTATTAGTTCCATACAGTAACAGAATTACATATCATTGGCTCTCAGACCCATCAGTAACATGGGAAATTTTGTTAAGAAAATCCCCTTTTGTTCCATAGGCTTTTGTGTTTTCATTTTCTGATTAATTGGTCATAACATTTGATAGGATATATATATATATATTCAAATGCAGTTTTTTTCATTGTATTCTGAATAAAAATACCTTTCCAATGATATATAACATGATATATAACATCCTTCATACATACCCTGTTTTTCACAATTTTAGCCACTAATGTCAAGCTCAGCTTGTAGCCCCCCCTAAAGCTTGAAGCTTGGTGCAACTGAACCCCCTGTACTCCCTAGCTAAGCCACTGATTGTAGGTGCAACCTTATCAGGATAACCAGATGCCAAACCCAAAATTCCTGAACCCCCAGGCCAAAATTCCTACCCCCCCAAGCCAAAATTCCAACCCGCTTAAAAAAATTGACAAAAATTTTTTTTTGTTTTTATATTTTTTATTTTTCTGGTTTTTTGCCATAACTTTTGATAGGAAGGAGATATCTCAAAACCAATTTTTGGCATTGGATTCTGCTCTTCAATACGAATCCAGCGACATATGACATGAGGACAGGAGGCTAAAAATCCAGACAAATCCCGGTCTAAAGAAGACTTGCACCAATTTACACTACCTCTCATAAATCATCATGACAAGTCTGTGACTTCTGCCCATCTTGGATCTCCAGAGCTAAATCGCCCATTCATCCATAAAAGCTGGGCAATAATCATGGGCTTCAAATATCCTTCCTCCATAAAGGTAGTGTCTGTTTTGCTTTTCCTGCCAACCTTTCATATTAAATTTGGAAAACATCATACAATATCACCTAATGAAACATGAGCCCCATTAATACAGTAACAGCCATGTAATGCAAAATATAATGAGTGGCTGGGAAGGATATCATGTCATGCCTTTTTTCAACTGAAACTCCATGAGAGGCCAGGCAGCAGAACTTAAATAGGTGCAAGAAATACATTTTTAATTTTCTGGTTTATAGTCTAAGATAAAAACGTTTCTGCATTCCTGGCATAGTAATATTGCAAATCTACTTAAAGGGAACCATTTGAAACTTATGGGGATGTTTCCTAAATGTCACACTGAGAAAATAGGTAGCAATCACTGCATTTCAGAAGGCCTTAAAGCCATAAAACATGCAGATGATTTCCACAATATATTATATACCCTTTTTTCTCATTTGGAATATCAATGATAAGACCAATCAGCCAGAATACCTAACTGGATGCCTAGCTTTTAACAACAGAACTCTCCTCTCCAATATATAAGAATTCACGCTAAAATTCTCAGAATATTGATGGCCTTATAATTTATGTAGAACACATTATCCAGGTGTTCTGGCCGAGATAGCAGAAGGAGAAACTCGCATATATGACATACTGCTTTCCATTAACCCCCTGGCACTGGGCAATTTCCAACTCCCACCTACTAAAGACTAATCCATTTTGCTTTAGTACTTAGCATTCAAATAAAATTCTCAACTTCTGGTGCCAAAATATTTATGCACTTCCGAGCAAAAGAAAGACATATGGTGGTGTTGATCACTTGCCAGTTATACTTCTTGTTATATCCAGTTAAGACTAACAGATCATACGATTCAAGACCAAAACATTCCTTTAAATTATTACACCAGTGGCTCTTCTATTCCTGGAGACTGACTTGGAACTCTTCAAAGATATAGAACTTCAAGGGCCCAATCCTATCTCTCGTCACCAGAGCTGATGCAGACACATGCAGTATCCTATCACAGAAGCAGTAACACAAAGGCAAACACATAAGTGAGGGCTGAGGTCCCTATGGGTTTTCTTGGATATATGATACTTATTTTGGTTTATCTTGGATCTATCAATCAATTGTGTTTATATGGCAAGATAAACCCTATTTTGGATGTATGTAAGGGTGAGATTTTTTTTAAAAAAGGGGATGTGATCTGGAGTATGCCATTGCCACTGGATCCACCTCCTCTCCCTGCTCCCCTGTTCCTTTTGTGGCGTTCCTGGCTCCACCCACACCCATGATCTGTCCCCCAGATTCCCACATTGTCTTACCTATACTGGAGAAGGTCACTGGAACTGGCAACTTGCTACTGGCACCAATAAACATTTGCGGGTGCAGATCCAAAATGATTACTGGCAGCCCACCAGCAGAGAGAGATAGAGAGTGCCCCGAGAATTACAGCAGAAGAACTCTCTTCACCTTTTGTAACTAGTTCAACAGGTTCAGGCTGTAGGTCTGGGCTAGTTCTTGATCTCTAGGACTGGCCTGCTGTAAGGATATCTGAACACTTGAAATCAAGCTGAGCTTTTCCACCTCCCAAACTGAGGTCTGCAAAAGCTTGAACTTTTGCAAATCATCTGTTCCATCTTTTGCAGAGACTCACTGAATTGCTTGCAAAGGTTCAAACAGTTGAGAGCACATTCATGCTCATCTTCATTCAGCTCACAAACCTGCAAGCAAAGTCAATCAATATTTCAAGCTCCCTTGATAGAATGCAATATCTGTATTTTGCCGTTCTGGAACAGGATATATCTGCTACCCTTCTAGTACTTTGTGTTTTTTTTCCATAACACTGATCTCTCCCAGCTATGGGTGGATGTCTTCAGTTCAACCTTGCGCACAGTTTCTTTCTATGTGCAAGCAGCTTCACTGAGCTTCCATTTCTTCAGCGCATCAGTTAGTCTGTCCATACTCTCTTGTCACCAGCATGCTCATGGCTTTTTTATTATATAAGCACCTCCCACTTATTGGACATATTAGGAACTGCAGCACTGTCCAAAAGTGAAAACTGTTGAAAAGTGGAACCATCGTTTTCAGCTTGCAAATGCAAAATGGCCACAAAAAAGAGATAAATATCACTTGCAAAAGCCTAAATAACACATATTTATTAACACAGTGAAAATATATTACAAATTGCAGTGAAATTTACAAAATGAATGAATGGGCAATGAATATCTCATGTATTTGAATGATGGTTATTTACTGAATAAAGTCATAAGGAAAAACAGTGTGATCACCATGTTACATGCAAATCAGGTAATACAATTTTAGCCTTTAGACCAGCAGAGAGAGATTGAAAGAGTGAAGCAAGTGTTTAATGAATGAGTCCTTGGTATAAATGAAAGGTGTTGAAAAATCAGAACTGTCAGAAAATGACCATCAGAAAGTGGAGGACACCTGTACCTGCCGGCAGCCAGCTGTACCCAGATTCTCACCCTTCCTATCTTGATGGTTCTCTGTTTTCCTTCCTAATTGGCTCACTTCTCAGTGCCATAAGCTAAATAAAAAAAACTTCTAAGTTCCTTTTGTATCTTCCTGTGACTTGTATCTCCCACTTGAAGGGTAGTCTTCATATTGTCAAGTCACATTAGGAGGACAGCATTCATCAAGAATTACTGCTTTAATGTGATCATTACTGAAAAAGCTAGAGACATGCTAAACAAAATCCAAAAGTCCAAAGATAAGAATGAAGGCCTCCATAAGCATGAATTAAACACCACAGTAAAAGAAGCAGCTTCCAGATATGTTGTAGACTATCTACCTAGACATCGCTCACTTCTACCATTCCTCTTCTTCTCCTTCCTTCTTTTTTTCATTCCAGAGTGTAGAAGGTGAAGGAAGTAATGTGGAGAGCAGGCCTCCATCAGTCTTGAAAGACTATGGTATCATGCTCTGCGCTGCATACGCTGCATGCGAAGCACGAAAGCCTGGGTTAGATTGTTATGGAGGATAGGCTGTTACCCAAGCAGCAACCCCCCCCCTCCACGCCACTGAATTAGTCCAATGGAAAGGCAGAGCCGAAGCACAAAAAATAATAATGTGACAGCCCAATCCTAAAAATGTCTACTCAGAAGCATGCCCCTTTAGAATCAATGGGGCTTCCTCTCTAATAAGTGTGAATATGATGGTAGTCTGAGTATCAAAAACAAATAATTCTGATATTCTACCTACAATTAAAGCAAATGCAAACTTAACATAAGTGTTTTGAAACAAGGAATATGGACTTGTACAGCTGAACTGCCGTAAACACTGCAATTGAATGAAAATATATATTTCACAATGATCAACATGACACTATTGTTTGAATTAATAAGTGGGAAATAATTTATCCACAGAGCTCCAGGGGTAGAAAGATAAGCCAGAATGTAATTAGCAAGAACAGAATTTCTTCTGCAGAAACAAAGTGATAGAGGTGTGTGATTTTTTTAGGTAACTTTTTGGATTTATTGGGTAGAAAATACGGGATAAAACCTTAACTGCACTGAGACTATGGTTGCAATCCTGATCTCCACTTTGGCCATGCTAAAGTCTGGCATAAGTCCTGTGCTGACTTGGGGATGTCACAAAAGTGCAGCAGGACACTTCTGCCATTGCACAGTAGGCCAATGCACAGGCATACGCTCACCTCGCCACCCTGCCCCAGAAAGATAGACCAGTTGAATTAGGCTTGCCTAAATTTCTTAGGATTGTGTGCAAAAACACATAGTTTATATATAAACTCAGAGTCAATTTAGGGTGGCACAACTCATCTGCTCCCTGTTCCTATGGGAGTGTGATGGGGGGCAGCACATGTTTGTGCACTGGTTTAACCCCCCAAAAGTGCTTACAGCACTTTTGCATCACTGGGGGGTTAAGATTGCATACTTACTCACTCACTCAGCCAAAACCGCCAGATCTAGAAGTGTGGAAATTGGGGAAGGTATTCCTTCTGTGATGTGATACCAAGCCTAGTAGTGCTTGGTATCCAGTGCCCAGTGCCTGGTAGGGATGCCCAGTGATGCCTGGTGCCCAATGGTGACCCAGACCTGGTGCCCAGTGGTGCCTGTTGCCTAGTAGAGCTACCCAGTGTCCCCAGTGCCTGGTAGAGCCTGCTTCCCAGTGCCTGGTGATGCCCAGTGGTGCCTGTTGGTGGTGCACAATCCCTGCTGGTGTCTGCTAGTGCTCACTGCCCACTGCTGCCTGCCAATGCTCCTGGTGCCAGTGCCTGCCAGTACCCAGCAATGCCCACCCAGTGCGCAGTCGTGCCTGATGACCACAAATATTCTTTAGATTTTGCTCCCACAAGAATGTGTGGTATTCAGGCATTTCAGCCTGGGACCCCCTTTTAAATTTAAAATCTGTCCAGGTCCCCCTGTAAAATGTACTGTGAGATTCCTCCATGTCTACTCAGAAGTAAATCCCATTGTGCTCAACAAGACGTACTCCCTGGAAAGCTCAGTGCCAGATTCCAAGATGGTGGATCCCACCTGCTCGTGACCCCTGACCTGTGGTTGTGACCCCCCAGGGGGGTCCTGACCAGTGGTGGGCTCCAGCAGGTTCGCACCTACTCTACAGAACCGGTTGTTAATGAGAGATACGACATATAAAGTTTAAAAATAGCCATTTAAAAGTGGCTGCCAGATGGGCATAGAACCGGTTGTTAATTTTTTGGAGTCCATCACTGGTCCTGACTTTGAAGACTACTGGGGTAAAAAGTTAGCTTAGAAATGAAATGGAACCTTCTCATCCTGCTTTATCATTTCCTGCCAATTCCCTCAAAACCCCAAGAAAACATACGTGGACATTATATGAGCTACCCACACCCACTAACATAGCTAGAGGGGGCAAATTGGTAAACACTGCAGGTACCACAACATGTGGGCAGCCCTTCCCTCTTGCTTTCCTCACCTCCATCCTCAGAGACTCCTGGGGAGGTAAATCTGGGGGTTCAAAATCCAGAGATAAAGGGGCACCACATGTAATTACATTCTGAATGAAGTAGAACTTCAAACCAGTTCTACAAATGCCTTAAACAAAATGTTTCAAATGCATTAGTCATGATTTTTTTCTTCTTATTTTGAGCTGTTCCAAAGCTACTCTGAGCTACTCTTTTTTATAGAGGTATCAATAATTAAGTGATATCTTGAAATAAAAAGGTATTTGTGGATACTGGCTTTGTTCAGTTGCAGTATAAGCCACTGCTGAGAATATCAGCAATGCAATGCAATTTAACAACAAATTTAAACAAATTTGTTTTTGGTTAAACAAATTTCTATTTGGTACAGTTGGCTTCTCACTTGATGTAAAAAAATCAACATAAGTCTCAATGAAATTTGATTATAATTGAGAATAGAAATGTCAGTAACTTCCAAAGAAATACAGAGAAGGAGGAGAATAATATTACCATTTGAATCATTCACAAAGACATTCCTACGATCAATAGCACTGACCTTTTTATGTTCCCCAATTATTTGTCCAGCTGGTAGAAAAAAAGTTCAACAAGCACTATCCTCCAGAGATAAAATATCCTCTCAGACAACATTAAGGGTGTTGTGCTTTTGTACACAGAAAGGTCTATGCATGATCATGTTTGGAAAGAAATTTTATTAAAGTGCAAGTTCAACAGGAGATAGACTTTAATACCAGAAGAATATGAACTTTCACATATAAGGTAAATTATACTTCCAGAGGTTGTGCTCTGCAAAACAGCAAGAAATCTAAGCTCAAAGGAACTTGTATTTTTCAGAGTAAATGTAAAGCCAATATAGAAATTATTTGCTGCTTAATAGGACTCTTTGTAGGTTAAAAGCAGCTATTCCTTTTGGCACAATTGTAACAAAATAAGCAAAATACTGTGGTGCCTCACTTAAAGAGCTTAATTTGTTCCGGAGGCATGCTCTTTAAGTAAAATGCTCTTTAAGTGAAGCAGATTTTCCCACAGGAAATAATGGAAACTCAGACAATTGGTTCCACAACACAAAAAATATTCATATAAAAATATTAACTGTTGATAAAAATGATTACAAAACACTGCAATATAACACTGTACAAAGCACTGTAATATACAGTAACACACAATACTGCAACAAAGAAAATACTTTACAGTACTGAACTGTATTGTACCTTTGCAAACCTTCATGGCTGGTGTGAGGGTTACAGAGAGAGGATGACTTTCACAATCATTAATGGAGTCACTACTATCCATTGGCTCAATGGAATTGATTGTCTTTTTGTGCAACTTTTGTGCAACTTTTTGTGCATGACGGGGAGCAGCACTAGAACATTGATAAGGCACACCTTCCACGCTGCCACACACAGATCCCACATACAGACCTGACTCAGGCTGCTCCCCCCGGACGTCCCATGAGTTCCCTGGCAATGGAAGCCTATTCCAAACTTTGCCCAGGGGCCCACTGTAGCTCAAGCTAGTCTCCTTGTCCTGCCTGTGAGTTCCCTTGGCATGGAAGCCTGTTCCAAACTTCTTCAGAAGTGCTCTTTATTCAAGACAGTGCTCTGAGAAAATTTTGCTCTTTATACAAAACGCTCTTTATTTAAGACGCTCTTTATTCAAGGTACCACTGTATAAATATTTAAATGAGACATACCTAGGCATATGTTGCATTAAATGAATGCTTGGATAAATTTACATACATACCTACATACATACATACATACAACTCTTTTAGATCAGTTTTAACTCAATCCTGAAAACACCAGTATTAGAACCAGTGGACTCTAAGGTCTGCCAGTGTCCAGTGTGGTAGGATGGTTCAACAGTCTCTTGCCAGCCTGAGCACTGCCTCCAGTGCAAGAGCAAGGATACTGTGCACCACCAGCAGCACCCAGCAAACCAGCTACTGATGGGGTTCTGCCAGTGAGGGTGGATTGTGGCAGGACAGGGTGTGGGACAGGACAGATCTTAGTGGAGCTGACACACCCACCATATCCAGACCCTTGTCCTGGGTCTGACATGCCCCCAGCAGGCTTCTCATTCATCTGTCCTAATTCACCGGCTATTCCTTTCAACCTGTTAAATTTTCTCCCTCCAATTTCAAATGGATATCATTACATTTGAATCCATCTGGGAATTCTGGCAGGGTGTATCACAGCGAGAAGCTTGTTTCCTTTCTTTTGAAATAAAAAAGTCAAGTAATGATCAGTTTATAAGAAAACTAAGAAATAATTTAGCACTGGTAAGGAAATGAATTAGATGACCTAAGAGGATTTTCTCTCTGTTGCCTGTAATCCTATAATTACAAAGAGACAGAGCTTCTCAATGTGGAAAAGAGAGGTTAATTACAAGCCCAGACAAGGATCACGGTATATAAGCAACTGCTGATTCCTCTCCATCAGCCAATATTATTATGAACCCACTCATTTTCAATTTGAAGTGCCCAGCTATGTTTTGTGTTTTTTTTTCAAAAGAAACAGAAATTAGCTGTTCTTTAAAATAAGTGGCACTTTGTCATACTGTGAGGGCCTTTCCAGACAATTAAAATGAAAATCAACACTAGGGCTGCATTTGCATAAGCTGTCAAAAAGACAGCAGCTGTAAACCAGTAGAGTCAGACCAGACCAACAGTATGTTGGACTGCTCTGGGTACAATTTGCACCAAGTTTTTGTGCCCAGCTGAGTTTTTTATCTACCCTTGGCTACAAATCCAGCTTCCAAATGTTGAGACAGTCCTTATGCTCCTGGCCCTGCACTTTAGTCCCTGTTTTTAACCCTCAGCCTTGCTAACTGGATAAAGAGGTGCATTTCAAAAAGGCCAATGCATTTAATCCTTGCACACAGCAAATTACTTCCAAATGCACATCTTACCCATGTATTAAAACACAGCTAGTAATACAATCATGAGAGTTAGCCTGGGCCTCTGAAAAGATTTTTATTACTACGTACAAAGTTTCTTTTGGGCCCTGTTTTTATTTGATCATACAGTAATTTCATGTGCTCGTTGGATCAAAATTTCTACAGAATGCACAACTATATAGAAATATGGCTGCAATCCTAACCTAGACTGGCACAACTAATTGTCTTGCCATTCCCGAGATCATTTAGGGAGGCAAGCGCATGCCTGTGCACTGGCTTAACTTTTCCCCAGAAGTGTTTTATAGCACTTTTGTGACATCCCAGGCCAACATGGGTTTGTGCTGGGGCTTATGCCAGCCTAACTGGGGTTAGGATTGCAGCTTATGTAAGTTTACATAAATTTTGAACCCTCTCCTTTGGCTCCTGGACTACCTTTCAACCCTAGACCTGATTATAATTTATTTCCTGCAAACCCCCTTTCTTGGGCCTTAGTTTGGCCCCTAAAAGTGGTTCTGCTCTCCCCAATGCTTTTGCCATTTACTAGCTCAGAGATGTCCAAACTTTTTGGCAGGTAGGTCACATGATCTCTCTAACACTGTGTTGGAGGCCAGAAAAACTATTTATATTTCTAATTTGAATAAATTTACTTATACATATAAGAATATATTAGAGGCATTACAAGGCTTGCTTTCAGGCCAGAAGGAGAAGTGCTGTGAGCCACATTGAGACTTGCCACACCTGACCCTTGGGTCGGGGTTTGAGCACTCCTGTACTAGCTGGAGTATCATGGCTATGGACCACATCTGCATGGGAACACGATTAGCTAGTATGCTACTCTATCTGGTCATGGTGTGAAGTTTAATAATGCCTGAAAAGGCTGTAATAAGGACAAATAACTGATGCTAAGGATTGCATTTCTCCAGGTATTAGTAACAACATCAGCTTCTCATAGAAAATGCAATATCAGCACAACAATAGCTCAAGCAGAAGGGGAGACAGGTGGACTCTGTATCAAATTATAATTATGCATTCATTAGGCCAAAGGATGATTGAAAAGGCCTAAAAAAACACACACACTTAGGCATAACCACTTTGCTAACATTGGTTTCTGTATTCAGAAAACATGGATTATTTGTTATAGAGCATAATTATTTTCCCCTCACAACATCTATTTTTTGGCACCAATTCAATGGATTTGTGACATATCCTGATCTCAACCACACATATGCCTAAACACCTATGCGCCACTGCCACATGAAGAGTTTTTAACCCCCTCACCTTCCAAAAGATTAGAAAGTAAGACTTTGGCAACTTCTTCCTCAGGTATGCAGCAAAACCGCTAAGAGTGCTATCCTAACGTAGGCCGGTACAACTCATTGGTCTTCCTGTTCCCATGATGACATAGGGAGGCAAGCACATGTCTGTGCACTGCAGACTTAACCATTCCCCAGGAGTGGAGCAGAAGTGTCTTACAGCACTTTTGTGACACCCCCAGGTCAGTGCAGGACTTGTACCAGGGCTTAGGCCGGCCCAACTGGAGATAAGGATTGCAGCCTAAATCCCATTCACAAGCCAGGGAAAAGGCAGTGAATAGGTGAAGCGTCTTAATGAAGGCACCAACAATACTTCTCCTACTGATTCTACAAGGAGAGGATAGTTTGAATTATCCCTTGCCAATGTCACAACCTGTGTGGGACTGAGTTGTGTGGGAATCTGTGGATGGAACCAAGTTGTTGATCCTCTGTGCAAACATGTCCAAAAATGTTAATGATTGTCAGAATCTGCTTTATATAGTAATATCCTCCAGAGGGGGGGAGAACCTGAGCAGGATTATGAAGGGGTACTCTCCCCTGCTGTACTTATGGTACGAGTTTGCTGGAACTCAGAGTCAACCTGCTGTATCTAATTTGGATGCATCCTGCTACCCAACCTGAACAACCTTCCTTTGTTGGCACAGTTTGACTGTGAGAGGGAAAAGGGTGATACTTCTTTCTCCTCACTCCAAGACAACCTCATTAAGTGGCTATGGAGCTAAAACCATCAATCAATCAATCAATTTTATTATTATAGTCACAGACCAGAATAAAAGTACAAAATAGACTTAAAAACTACTGTCCATAAAATTACATAAATATATCTGTTCTGTTAAAAATTAAAATAATAGGATAAAAAGGAGTAGAATAAAAATAAAATTTTAAAAAATTCCATCCATATGCTCAGCAGGTTCTGCTGAGGACTATTAGTCCTCTAATAGAGGACTATTAGGCATCTTTAATCATCTTTTTGCGAATATTTATTGCAGCTGCCACGAATTTTGCAACCTTATTGGATTGGTTGGATTGGAGTCTAAAGTGATAAATATATATACTGTTGAAGGGCTGTGGGTGGCACAAATGGTTAAGACACTATGGGTGAAATCCAGAGTAACTACGGGGAGTCCTTGCTCCAGAGTAAGAACAAGTTACTCTGGATTGCAATATGAATTTCCCATAGGTTTTCACTAGGTGGTGCAGTAACTACGGGTGCACATAATGTCTCTTACATGCTCCCATAGTTGCTCTGGATTGTGCCCTATGTCTGTTAACCAGAAGGCCAAGGTTCAAGACCTGGGTCCCCACAAGACAGTGAGCTCCTGTCCTTATCCCAGCTCTGCAACGCAACTGGAATCAGTCATATTGGCTCTGCTGTTCCATTGGACTATTTCAGTGGCATGGAGAGGGGGGATTTGCAGCTTGGGTAACAGCCTATCCTCCATATCTATCTAACCAGGCCTTCATGCTTTGCATGGAGCATGATACCATAGTCTTTCAAGACTGATGGGTGCCAAGTTTTATATATTTTGGGAAGTGTTTAGTTGTATATCAAGTACTGGGTTAATGCTGTTAGTTTACTATCCCTACAATCCAGAGTAATTACGGGAAGACATAAGAGGCACTTACACTGGATTGCTCTATGCATTTCCCATAGGTTTCCCATAGGTGGCACCATAGCTACATCGGTGTAAAAGGTCATGTAGTTACTCTGGATTGTAGCCTATATATTTTTCCACTTCATAGAAGAAAAACACTTGACCACTCAAATCTTTTACTTTGAAAATAGTGATGAAATGGCAAGTTTGCTACTTTCTGGTGCAAGTTTAGGCATTAGCAGCCCCTTAATTAAATGTATAAATTTATGGATGCTTTTTGTTTCTTCAAAGTACATGCTACTAAGCATTTTCTGTTGCACAGCGGGTGGGAAATAAATGCTCTATTAATGAAGTTTCTTGCTACTGAGCTTTAGCACTAAAATCTAGCACTAAAGTCTAAATCTTCATGACATAAGGATAAGAGATTATTCTGATTCAATCATTTTAAAATGTCATGAAGAGTGGAATGTTCAAGCTTTTATAGAAAAAATATTCTCGTGTCATCAAAGAAATGGATTCTCTAAAAATTCTTAGAGCTCTTAGACCTACTCTATTATTTTTACATAATTGTATCATTTCAGTTATGACAATCCTTATCCTTTCTCTTTCCATCATGATAGGACTTTCATGGTGGCTAGCCATCATCATAAAAATAAACATACCAAAGAAACAATTTTAGGAAATAGACAGAACATTAATGAAAGATGGGCAATAAGGGGAGAAATAAAAGACCAGATATAGACTACTAGACTCTCACTTCATGAAACAGTCCAAGCATCTTGACAGCACTTTTAAATTTTTCTTCTCAAAGCAGTGCTGGTATCTTTGTACCAATGAAGATGGAAAGCCAGACATTAGCCCCAGGTCTCCTAGGGTTTCCCGTAGCTGATTAGCAAGGAGTCCAAATAAAATAACCTAATTCTTCTTGGAGGCATGTAGCATCAAATCATACAATGGGCAACATCCATAGCAGTTACAGGTCCACACAGTTACATCACCCTGTAGTGTTATCTTATGGAAAGTCATCTTAACTGCTCTGGAGCAAGGGGCTTAATTTCACTTTAGGACATAGGCCAATGTGAGAGATAAACTCTCCCACCACAAATGAGCGAAGCGCTTTATGGCCATCTAGGGACTCATTGCTCACTCCTCTATAATCAACCTATCTGTGGGTGAAACACTTGGTTCTTTTTAGTTTCTTTCCCTTCCCCTGTCCCAGCTTTCTATTTCTTCTCTACTTTCTCCCAATATTACATAAACCCCCAGATCCAAATTATCTCATCCTTTTGGGTCATCTCCATCTCTTTCCCAGAAACTAATGTTGGTCCATAAGGCTGCAATTCTAACCTACAGTTAGGCCTGGCACAAGTCCCATGCTGGCTTAGGGGGTGTCACAAAATGCTGTAAGGCTCTTCTGCACCATTCCTGGGGGGTTATTCCAGTGCACAGACCTGCGCCAGCTTCCCCACACCACCATGGAAAGATATGCGAGGTGAGTTATACCAGCCTAAATTGGTTAGGATTTTGCCCTAAGTATCCTACAAATCAAGCCTATGCATATCTACTCAGAAGTAAGCCCAATTATATCCAAGGGGGTAGCTCTCTAGTAACTATGGATAGGATTACGGCACTATTCTTCTATTTCCCCCCTCCCTCCCTCCCTCTTCACGTTTATTTATTCTCGGGGGTGCCTTGGTGTGGGAGGTATTAGCTCTCAGTGGCAGCACTGAGCACCAGATCCAATCATTCTTTGTTAGCCCAGACTCTCCTTGAATATAAAGCAGCAAAAGGATCATAGAATCCTAGAGTTGGAAGGGATCCAGTAGGTCATCCAGTCCAACCATCTGCCTGTAGCATGAAATTCTCTTAGAGCATCTCCGACAGGTGCTCATCGTGCCTCTGCTTGAAAATCCCCAGTGAGGGAGAGTCCACCACCTCCCTTGGCAATCTGTTCCACTGCCGAACCGCCCTCACTGTCAGGAATTCTTTCCTGATATCCAACCAGAATCTCTTTTCTTGCAGTTTGTATCCATTGGTTCTAGTTCTGCTTTCAAAGGCAGCTAAGAACAAGTGAGCCCCTTCCTCCATGTGACAGCCCTTCAGGTATCTGAAGAGGGCAATCATGTCTCCCCTCAGCCTTCTCTTCTCCAAGCTGAACATCCCATGTTCCCCCAACCTTTCCTCGTAGGGCTTCCCTTCCTTCCCACTGATCATTCTTGTCGCTCTCCTCTGGACTTGCTCCAATATGGCTGCATCTTTTTCAAACTGAGGTGCCCAGAACTGAACACAGTCCTCAAGGTGAGGTCTAACCTATGCAGAATAAAGAGGCACTATAACTTCTCATTAACCCCTCATTGAAGACCACTGCTGTAGATGGAATCCAACAAGGAGCAGTGGTTAATAGAGTTGTTGTCAATAATACCAAATATGCAAAATATATTGTGCAATTTCCACCAGTCTTGATGGGCTCCAGGAACTTGTAAATGTGGAGGCTGGCAAGAGCAATGCCATGGGATTGCAACTGAGTATCAAGAAGACCAAGGGAGTGGCAATTAGGAAGAACCATAATACTGACCCAGGAATTCTTTCAGTTGGCAATGAATCTATGGAGAGGGTACAATCTTATAGGTATCTTGGATACCTTGTGAACGACTAATGAGACTTCTCAGGTGAAGCACCTCAAGGATTGAACAAGTTCAAAGCTCCTTTAGGAAAATGTAAAAAGTCCTGACTAATTGTGACCTGCCAATCAGCCTTTGAGTTAGGATAGTCCAATGTTATATGTTCAGCATCTTGTATGGCATGCATGTTGATGGACACAACATGTAGGAGACTCAAAGCCTTTGAGATGTGGGCAAACCACATCAATTTGAAAATTCCATGGACTGACAGAGTCTCAAACATAGAAATCCTGCACTGAATGAGTAAGACCTCAGAAATTCTTCACACCATCAAAAAAAGAAAACTTTGGACTTGTAATGAGAAATAGCAAATACCACCAGCTAATGATTCAAGCCCAGATCAACAGCAGGTGTAACCCTGGCTGCCCAATAACATCTTGGCTGGAAAACCTTCAACAGTGGTTTAGACTTCATTTGCAGACACTTTCCTGTGCGGCTGTGGCTAAAGAACAACTCATGCTTCTGATCACCAATGTTCTTGAAGAAAATGGCACTTGAAAAAGATCTATCTTATATAACAGAAACTGCATGCTGCTATTTTCCTCTTAACAGCTTATCAAGCAAATGATTTGCATAACATTATGAAAGTATTTAGAAAGAATAAAAAAGAAAAGCATATTGCTTTCTTTCTCACTCAAAAATAGTTTTCAGTGTATACATCTGAGGGCACTTTAAATTCTATGGGATTTATTCAGGAAGCACTAAACCAATTAAGGAAAGTGCATTAAGTACCAGTGAATTTATATAAAGAATTTATTATCACTAGCTGATGTGCCTAAATTTATCATTCTTAGCAATTGCGTACTAAGTGACATTTAAATCTTATTAAGTCACACAATAGATGAGAAAATCTATTTATAAATTGATTTGTGGTTATTTCTTTAAAAATCATGTCAGAATTGGAGATCCTGCTCAAAAGCATTTAAGCAAAAAGCTCAATCTCATCCTTTAAATGGACGGTTCCTACTGAGAGATAATCAACATTATTGATTGCAAAAAAAAAAAAAGATTAAGGTTATTTTATAATTCCAATAATGTTGATGCTTACATGTTTATGATTAGGAAATAAGGAGGGCAGGTTACAATCAAGCAACTATGCAATTTGTTATTGACTTTTCAAACATATTGGAGAACAGAGTCAAATCAATGTCCTTTTTGGTTTTCCTTCATTCATTCAAGATGCTTATCTTATATCATAGAATCCTAGAGTTGGAAGGGACTCTGTAGGTCATCTATTCCAACCCTCATATTATGGTAAGTATATGTAGACTGCCTGAAAACTAATGCTCACATCTTTTAGGTCCTCAAGTTGGGCCCACATACAGTGGCAAGTGGTAAATAAGGCAAAATAACCTGTAGGACACCAAAGAGCAGTTTTAGCTCAAATGAACTCTCTTATGACTCCAAACCCCTTTTTTCAAATCATTCTCCATCCCAGAGCTGTAGATGGATCCTTAAAGAGGCAGGCTCAGTCTTGAAGCCAGGCAGATGGCTGCCCGAGCTTCTCAACCATTAGCATGATGCATTCTCTGCATCTGTACTTAGGCAGTGAAGAACAAAAGAGTTCTGGCATGATTAGGGCTGACTCGATGGGTAAGATTAGCTCATGAGTATTCATCTCTGGGGAATTAGGTTCTTGGGATACCTCTCTGTCAGAGTATGGGTCTTATACCTTGGAATCTGGTATTGGTCAAACAAATCTCACCAGTTCCTTCTTTGCTGATTTCCTTCCCTCTATGATAATTGAATCCTGACTGTCATTCAAGGCTGGGCCACAACACTTTCTTGCCACAGCATTAACAGGGTCACTATTTCAGCCCAAATAAAAAGACCTTTCAAACCCTGGAATCCAAGTACAGGTTTGACTTTTGATGACTCCACAGGAATTATTTCACCTGCAAAGTTGCTATGGTTTTCATTGCCTCCATTTGCCTTGTCATGCAAGTATTTAGAATGAATGAATGAATGAATGAATGAATGAAGCACGATAGCAGGCTCCAGCTCTCATAACCTATACATTGAGATGTTTTGTTTCCAATGAGACACTGACCAGCTAGGCCTACACAGAGGCCCCTGCCAACCTAGCATTACCAGATCCCAAATCTGAGCCAGATAGCAAGGGCGTGCCCTTTTTATACATGGGGGATCTGTTCCAGAACATGGATAGCCACATGGATACCACATGGATACCATATGTAAATCCACAAAAAGCCAAATCCATAGCAAACCAGAGATGGCTTTCCCAAAATCCACAGCATCCATAGTGAGTCAAATTCACAGATTCACGAGATACAATGTATGTATTCAGAGATGGGCTGGCCCCATCCCAAGATCCGGTACGCCAGAAGTGGGAGGGGCCAGCCGGGGTCAGGAGGTGTGGGCGGGGTGAGGGGCGGGACTGGGGAGGGGCGACGTTGGCGCCTGTGCAGTGCCTGCTTAGAAGCCGGCCTGCCAGCTTCTAGGCAGGCTCTCCGCAAGCGTCGCTTGCGCAGAGCCTGCCTAGAAGCGGCCTGCCCCCTTCTAGGCAGGCATGGTGAGCGCAAAACATGGTGGACCGTACCGGTCCGCTATGTTTTGCATTTCCGTCGCTGGCGGTTCGCTAGCGGCAGGGAAACTGGAAGATCCGGTACGGGCGCGTAGGCCCGTACCGGTAAGTGCCCACCACTGTATGTATTCATTTGTATGCATTTTGTATATATGTATTCAATGTATGCATTTTGAACATGCTAACAGGTGTGCTGCAGTTTCTAATGGAAAGTTTCAAATGGAAAGATCTTAGCTTCTCTGCTTGAATCTTTGAATTCTTTATGACACCTTCATTTCTTTTGCCAGCATCTTTTCCTTTTGTGACACCAGCATCATTTCTTTTGTGTGCGTGTGTTAAGACAGAATGGGGAAAAAAGTCACAACATAGTCAAATTCTTTAAGATGAGCTGCCAGTCACTCTTCTAAGGGCACATCAGCTTCAGAATTTTATGCCACATGCTCAGCATGAACAGCATAAAAATGTCACTCTGGTACTGATGCACCGACAAATTCTGCAGCTTAAGCTAACCTAGAACTAAATGAAAGAAAAAAATATTTGAACCACAAAATAGTCAAGAAAGTATTAAATCTATTAGCAAAAGGAAAAAAATCTCAAAGGGAAGTTGCATGGCAAACAATTATTAAATGATTAAAATATGCGTTACTACACAGCTCCAGGGTAGTGGCACAGTATAGGTCCAGAAGCAAATGAGGCATTGCATACATTTTACAGAAATTATATTTAAACGATTTAATGTCAAATAATTATTCACTGTAAATATTTGCACCACATCCATAATTAAAATAATTAAGGGGAATATTATATACTCTGCAAATAATATACAACAAGATAAACATAGCTGTGCTCAGAGTGTGGTAATAATTTTGTATCTGAATCTATCTATCTATCTATCTATCTATCTATCTATCTATCTGTCTGTCTGTCTGTCTGTCTGTCTGTCTGTCTGTCTGTCTATCTATCTATCTATCTATCTATCTATCTATAAGTCACTGACTAACTGACTCACTGACTGACTCACTCATCAACGCCCTGCCAAAACTCCTGGGCCTAGAAGCATGAAATTTGGGGTGGGTATTCCTTCCATGATGGAGGGAGTCACTAAGAACTGATTTTTAGAAATTCCAACCAGAAGGGGGTATAATGGGGCGCAATGCGTTTTCCTCCCTATACTTTGCATTGAAGAATTGGTGACTCAGGGATGCTCTGTCCCAACTACCAGACCTAGAAGCATGAAATTCGAGGAGGCTGTTCCTTCTGTCACATGAACAGTACACCCACCAAGAACTGATGTGGAGAAATTTAACCCTTAAGGGGCTGAAAAGGAGTGCAACGTGTTTTTGTCCTATACTTAACATGGAAGACTGACCAACATCCAGCCAATTTGGTGCGCAGTGCTTGGTACACTGGGGGGGATATTGTTCAGAGGGAGGGATTGCACTGGGGAGGATGCTGTACATGGGGGGGCCATTGTGCATGGGAGGCTGTTGCATAAAGGGGGCAGATGCGCATGGGGCGGATGTGCACAGGAGATGATGTGCAAGGGGAGTTGATGCACATGGGGGGTTGATGCGCATGAGGGAATTATGTGCACGGGGTTTGATGCACATGCGGTGGATGAACATGAGGGATGTTGTGCATGGGGTGTGTTGCACATGGGGGGTTGATGTGAATGGGCAGTTGATGCACCGTGGAGGGATGTCACGTGAGGAATTTTACACCTGCAACGTGGGTGTGCTTTCGCTAGTTAGTTAATAAGATTAAAGGGATTGTCTTCTATTTCCATATTTAAATCTTACCAGGGAGTTTGAGAACTACAGAAGCAAACTGACAATTTCAGCAGATAACCTTTTTATGTGACCTGCAGAAATCTTCATTCAGGTGCCTGTAAAAAATAAAATATTCATCCATAGTTTGAAAGTGGTTCATTTTGATGGCTTTGATGATGGTTTATTTGTAAGTGCTTTCTGGGATTCAGAATGTGAGATTTTATGTGGCAAAGTTCATATGTTGAAGTAGATAGATGTTTCTCAAAAAGATGTTCATTATTTTTTTATACTGGAGCTGCTTTTGTGCAGAAGATAAGGCAGCAGCGGTGTTTTCCTGACCTTAGCCTGGACATGATGGACCTTAGCCTCTACAACCCTTTTACAGATGCATCAGACATAAAAGTCACCCTGATCCTGTGGGCTTCAACAAAGTTCAGGCAGGTAAAGTCTCATGCTTTCCTGCAAGTTAATGACTGAATGGCTGTGATCGTTCTTATTTCTGTTAGGCTGTGCAATATGCTCTGTGCATAGTGGTCTGATGATGTTGAGCCCTCTTGAATATCGCCATGATTAATGAACGCATAAGTATCATGCTGCACATGATATTACTACTACCCTATAAGAAAAAATTATGATAATGATATAATACACTAAGAGTGCAATCCTGACCATGTCTACTCAGAAGTAAGTTCCATTGTGTTCAATAGAATTTACTCTTAGGAAAATGTGGTTAGGATTGCAGCCTTACCCTACAATCCAGAGCAACCACGGGAGCACTTTAAGAGACATTGGGTGCAATCCAGAGTAACTACGGGGAGTCCTTGCTCCGGTGTAAGAACAATTTGCTCTGGATTGCAATGTGAATTTCCCATAACTTTTCACTAGGTGATGCAGTAACTACGGGTACACATAATGTCTCTTACGTGCTCCCATAGTTACTCTGGATTGTAGGGATTATTCTCAGAAGGGGGTCCCAGTCTGAAATGTATCTGCAACATGGGTGGGGCTGCTTTGCACAGAGATAACTTGGAGGGTCCCTACTGACAACTAGCAGACAAGCCTGAAGCTTTCCAGAGCAGGATATACTGCAGTTTCCTCTACCACTCATGACAGGCCACTTTCTGAGAGCTTCACAATTTGTATAGTTTGGGGACATTGTACTTTCATGCTTCACTAGTCAACTGTTTGGTCTCATATCTTAAAAGATATGAAACAGGAACTCTAAATGTTGGTTTAACATCACAGAATTAGACAATCCTGGAGCAATTAAATTTTTGCATTAAATATTGAAATCTCTGTAATGGTTTTAACCATTTTTGTCTTGCCTTTATAACTCTCCTTGACAAAAGGCAATGAGTTTTTTAAACACTGACTCACTGTGCTTTGCAGAACATCAAGGCTACCAAAATTACCTTACAATATCTGATTGCAAAATAATGCAAGTTACAGGAGACTGGTCAACATTTTTACATTATCCTTTCTATTGTACTCACTGAGGTTTTTATTAATATGTGACTCCATTCTATACTTCAAAATATATTGCATTGTCTCAGCTCATTTAAAATCAGTGGGGCATTTTATTGTGCTGGTATTTTCATAAAGATTACAAATAACACAATCTAGCTTCATCCAAATGGTAGGCCCCTGGAGGATAGATAGCTTGTTTTCTTGTTTCTAAATTTCCGTTGTGTCCATATCTTGTCATTGACATTTGTGCTGTGCTGGAGAAAATAATACATTAGAATGGATTTTCAGAAAGCCACATCAAATTGAACATTAAGAGCAAGGAAACTCATGGCTAAAAGTAAACAAGTATTGTTTAGCTGCTGTCATTATTTTAAAAGTAACAATGCAACACAAGGCTAAATTTCTCAGCATTTCAGCTTGAAACCAAACTGTCAGTTATGGGGGCCAAATGGGGACAGTTTTAAAAATGGATTTTTAAAGCTTCAATTTAACATTATCTGTGACATGGTCTTTCAGCAAGGCAGGCCAAAACATCCTAGAAAAATGGTGCCCTCTAAGCCCAGTACGAACCCACATTAGCACAGCCAGGCTGCATAGCTAGGCTGGATACAACCTGTATCTAGAACAGGTTTGAAAGTGGTTGGAGATCTCCTTGGGGAAGGGGTTTCTCTTAACCTGAGTTATGCTCCAATCAGCATTATGGGGCTACTCAGATTTTTGCTTGCTATACTCATCGGCATCCTTCAGTCTCGAAAGACTATGGTATCGTGCTCTGATTGGAGGTCCTGAAACAACATCTAGTGTGGCTAAAGAGGCCAATTTGAGAGTGGCAATCCCTTCCACACTGAGGACAAATAAATTCCGTCCCCTGCCCAGGCTCCAGGTTTCGCTGCTTTCGGGTCTGTCTCTTTGCTTCAGCCTGCCGAACAAGTGTCTCTTCCAGTTGGAGAAGGCCATGCTGGGTCTTTTGCCTCCACGCTGAACGGTCAGAGGTCAAGGTTTCCCAGCTGTTGATGTCCATTCCCAAGGCCTTTAGATCCCTCTTGCAGATATCCTTGTATCACAGCTGTGGTCTCCCTCTAGGGCGTTTTCCCTGCACTAATTCTCCATATAGGAGATCTTTTGGAATCCGACCATCAGCCATTCTCACGACATGCCCAAGCCAGCGTAGACGCTGCTGCTTCAGAAGGGTGAACATGCTAGAGATTCCAGCACGTTCCAAGACTGCGTCATTTGAAACTTTGTCCCGCCAGGTGATTCCAAGAATACGTCAGAGACAGCGCATATGGAAGGTGTTCAGCTTTCTCTCCTGCCATGCATAAAGGGTCCAGGACTCGCTGCAGTACAAGAGTGTGCTCAGGATGCAAGCTCTATAGACCTGGATCTTTGTATGTTCCGTCAGCTTCTTATTAAGCCATACTCTCTTTGTAAGCTTGGAGAACGGGGTAGCTGCTTTACCAATACGTTTATTCAGCTCTATATCTAAGGAGAGAGTGTCAGAGATAGTTGAGCCAAGGTACACAAAGTCGTGGACAACCTCCAGTTCATGTTCAGAGATTGTGATACAGGGAAGTGGATTCACACCCTGACCCATGACTTGTGTTTTCTTCAAGCTGATTGTTAGACCAAAGTCTTGGCAGGCTTTGCTAAAACGGTCCATAAGTCACTGAAGGTCTTCAGCAGAGTGAGCAGTAACAGCAGTGTCATCAGCGAAGAGGAACTCCCGCAAGCATTTCAGCTGGACATTGGACTTTGCTCTTAGTCTGGAAGGACTGTATAGTTTTCCATCAGATCTGGTCCGGAGATAGATTCCCTCTGTTGCATTTCCAAAAGCATGCTTCAGCATGACTGCAAAAAAGATCCCAAATAAAGTTGGTGTGAGGATGCAGCCCTGCTTCACTCCACTTCGGATGTGGAAGGAGTCTGATGTTAGGCCATCAGACTTGCTATACATCTGGCAGAAATCCAAGTGATACTGTGTAAGGCTGTCTGACCCAAGAGGGACAATAGGACATGGAGGTGGAGGAGGCCTCTTCCAATGCTGCCCCTGCCCTGACCCTATTTGCCCCATTTTTCCATCCCCAAACCCACAAATACCTCATTTCCTGCGCTTTCCCTGGACCACTCAGCTCAAAACTCACTTCTGCTGCCAGCCAGTAATTCAGATACAGTACAGACTGTCCTGCTAGTGCTGCTTTATCCCAAGATGTCATTTTAACATGATAGGTCCAACCTTGTTATACACAATTTTTTATACTCAGATTTGACTCAACATGAATGGCCCCTGCATATCACAGTTTAAAAAGTGCTTTTCTGCTGTTGCAGAGAGGCAACTATTCTGCATTAAATTCTGCATCTAATAAAATATAACATGATTTGTACATACCAACGTTTTCACCATGAGTGTCAATCTCAGGTTGTTGCCCTATAAAGCTTGTGGCCATCCCTGCACCCTGCTTAGCTACACCATTGCTTGTTCCATTCATAAGCATGTTATTGTTATTATATCCCATTAAAGTCTACATTAGATTTGTGATGACATGTGTGCTTCTTATTAACTCTTTCTAAAAATTACTTCCTTTCTCCGTACTCTGCTTCTCCAATTTTCTCATCTCAATGTTTCCTTGACCACAGAAATGGCTGTGGTTGTTTCTTGACTTTCAGCTGAATCTTGACAATGTTACTAACCCTACAATCCAGAGTAACTACATGAGCACGTAAGTGATCCTGTAGTTACTGCACTACCTAGTGAAAACTTATGGGAAATTCATCTTGCAATCCAAAGTAAATTGTTCTTACATTGGAGCAAGGACTCTCCATAGTTACTCTGGATTTTGCCCTAACATTAAAAAGCCAATTAAAACTTTTAAAACATTTAGGTCTGAATCCAGAGTAACTACGGCAGTTGTTACAATGACACATGTAAAATTTACTGTGGATTTCCCATAGGTTTCCACTAGATGGTGCCATAACTGCAATGACATAAATGTATGGTAACTTGCTTTGACGCATCTACTGCCGAATTAGTCTGCAATCCTAAAGACACTTTTAGGCTGCAATCCTAAAGACACTCTTTTGGGAGTAAGACCCATTGAAAACAATGGGGCTTACTTTTGACTTGACATGGTTAGGATTGTGCTCTTAAACAACAATACTATAAACCAGATTACAGAAAACCACATTAAAATCACAATTAAACATCAGTCTACATTAATCAAAGGCTTTTTAAAATAAGAACATTTTTCAGTGTGTCCTGTCAATGCTTAAAAAACTGATACTGTGCCCTGACAATTTTAGTACCTTATCAATGTGCCATGAGATGAAAAAGATTAAAATTCCCTGTTCTGGGGGAAAAAAAAACGACTCTCTCAATTAAAGGTGGGTATAGAACAGAAAGTAATTTCTTGTTCAGGACATCAGGACTAAGAATTTTTCTTCCTCATAATTAGAGTCCTCAATGGAGTGAACTTAAATGTATGACAATAGCTCTATAAAACACCTCCAACTCTCTGAAAAGTTGTTAGCTGTTTGGAGCCTACTTCAGAGTCTGAGGACATCTGTAGCAGTTGATGTGAAGATTTCCAAGAAGCTAATGATCAGGAGTGCTTGACATCCTTCACTAACCGAGGAAGAGGCACTCTTTCAAATGGGTGTTCCTCTTTTATTTAGCAGGGGGAGCGTAACTGGCCCTACACACCCCAGCAGTGTCTGTTCAAGTGGCTTCTGCTGGTGTTCTTTTTTGCATTTGAGATTGTGATCCCTTTTGGGACAGGCACCCATTAGCTTTTAATTAGCTATTGTTATTTTTCCATTTTCTTTGTAAATCGCTTTGTGAACTTGTTAGTTGAAAAGCGGTATATAAATACGACAGACAGACAGACAGACAGACAGACAGATAGATAGATAGATAGATAGATAGATAGATAGATAGATAGATAGATAGATAGATAATCTTTCACTCTGTACTGAAGTATGTTTGGTTTCCAGAAAGGCCTGCTCTGCTGAGATCAAATTACTTATTAGTGAACATTAAAGAGAAGGGGGGGGGGAATCACACTCCAGTACAGTTATATCTTGGTTTACAAGTGATGTAGATTAAACCTACAATCCAGAGTAACTACAGGAGCAAGTAAGAGATATTTATGTCAACAAAGTTATGGCAGCACCTAGTGAAAACCTATGGGAAATTCATGTTGCAATCCAGAGTAAATTGTTCTTATGTTGGATTTACCACTGGATTTGATACATGTACAGTCAAAAATTAGCATACAATTACAACATTAAAACATAAAAACACGAGCTACAGATACAATTACAGCAAATTATAATGTATTTACAACATGAAAACATATTGTATCTATCAGGCAGAGATAAAATCACAGAGAAATTCACAGCTGATCCAAAAGCAATTAACTATGAGCACAATCCTAACCATATCTACTCAAAAGTAAGCCCCATTGTGTTCAATGGGTCTTACTCCCAGGAAAGTGTCTTTAGAATTGCAGCCTAAGACTTTAAGGAATGAAAAGCCCATTTTCAGAGCCTTAAAATCAAAAGGAACCTCATTCTCATTCTTTTAACTTGACACGTATATATAGCTTCCTCTTCCAAAATAAATTGAATTGCAGTTGCCCACCCCAGAAAATGAGGAGCTCAATTCAAAACTTTTACTATTGTTCATGTTGCAGTTATTCTGTTACACCATAATATGCACCACCACCAATGGAAGCTGAACAGGATGCTATGGGGAGGCAATCAGAAGGCAAACAAGCAGTAAGTTTTAAAAAATTTTCTTACATACACATAGTTGGCTATGGGTCTGTTCAGACCCATGTTATCTATTGAGCTGTATAAATCTTAAAGAATTTAAAGGAACTGGATCCGGTATGTACAATTACCACTATATTCAACTTTTCCATCCCACCCTCTCCTGAATTGTCCACCCCCCATTCCTCTTCTGAATCCATGCCAACAGCCCACCTTCACTGACAACTTACCAACGCCGATGGGCAGTCCACCCAAGTCTCCCATGTGCATAGTGCCACTGGCCTTTTTCCCACAGTAGCTCTATCATATGCAATGACAGAAAAAATGTTTCTGCTGCAAAGGGTATTTTCTGACAGCATAACATTATAGAGGCCTATAGAGTTGGATTCCATATTTAAGCAAGGACCCATAGAATCCTTTCTCACTGTTATAAAGGACCCATAGATTTGGACTGTAAAATACACAGATCTTAAATTAGGAAATACGTATATGGCATTCCTAGTTAATATGTATAGAATTCCATTAATGTCTAAGCCAAGGAGGGAGGAAGGAAGGAAATAAAAGTGGCTGTCAGAGAATAGTAGAATATTATATGAATAGTTGAAAATATGAGCAATTGGATTTTGTGGTTTCACTATTGCTGTAAATTAAGGATAAAATCTTCA
Organism: Cryptoblepharus egeriae; assembly: GCA_030015325.1. NCBI lineage: Eukaryota > Metazoa > Chordata > Lepidosauria > Squamata > Scincidae > Cryptoblepharus > Cryptoblepharus egeriae. The sequence goes on from JAREYC010000003.1 coordinate 27,279,049, forward strand.
TAAGATAAAGATTATGTAAAAAAAGTGCATAGTCAAAGATGCAAACAGGCAAAAATTGTTAGTTTGTGCATGCTACACACATGTGCATGCACACACATTACCAGTATGCTATTTTAATTAAAGAAAAGTGCCTCCTGTTCTTCTAAGGTTCTTCAAAGGAAGAAGAATAATAGCTCTGCCTATATGGGAAGGAGAGAATTAGAAATGTGGGTGAGTTTTTGTCTATTAAGAAATCCAGGCAGCAGCCAACATTTAACAACATCTCTTGTTCCAAAGTGAACATATAAAAAGTACAAAGATTAGGCTCTAAGACCAATTTATAGCCAGCTATGAATTGCCTCCTGTCCTACTTTACTGTGAACCACAGAGCTTTAACCCTCAATTTGTACAACTGGCATAAGGTCATTATAACCTCTGTAAGTAAAACCTTGTAGTGCTGAAGCCTTGCTATAATAATTATTGAACCATAAAGATGAAAGATCGTATATATCAGGCTTATTAATTGGGTTCTGACATAGAATATTCCAAATCAAACTTGTAATGAACTGGAAATCCAATAGGAAAATGTATGACTTATCCGTCAGGTTAAAATGGAGGGGGAAAATAGTGTACCACGCATATATGCGTGGCAACTATTTAAAGGACATTGAACTCTTCTCTGTTCCTGGGAGGACAACAGTCTATCATCTTTACAACAATGTAGCACATTAAGGATTTTAAATTTATCTGATGCCTCCTGGTGAAGATAGAATATATGAATCCAAAAACGTTAAGGCTGCAATCCTGAAGTGCACTTAGGCCAGTCTATCTGGCACTGGGCAAGCCTAATGCTAAGGTAAGCCTGCCTAAATGCACCAAAAAAGGTCTGGGTAGTGTACGTCCACTTAGGCCGGCACAAAAGAGAAGGACTTGCACCGGCCTAGCAGTGCTAGCCTGGGCGGCTCATCAGGGAAGTGTTGTAGGCTTGTAGGGGATGGCCTAGAACAGTGCAGCTAGGCCATATCCAGATCCTGTTTCCAGGGCAGACATGCCCCCTCCCAGCCCCTCTGACATAGCCTACCTCAGGAGCAGACATAAATCTAAGTAGACCCATTGGGGCCCATGATAAGCTGGAGTAAAAAATTACTAAGCCTAAACAACACTCCTGTCTCTCAACCTCTGAATATGATCCAACAGCCCATTCCAGCTGTTACTCTTTGTCAGGGACACCTGGGCTTCCTTATAAGGTGGGCAACACAGCTGTTCCTTGTTCAGTGTGATCTGAGTCAGGTCTCCTCGGGAGCAAGACCACCCCCAGGTGCCAGGTCCTTAGCAGCAGTTAGGCTAGGCTTAGAGACCTCCTAGCCCTGTGGGTTTGGACTGTCAGCCCTGTGGATTTGGCCTACTTAGGCGAGCTTAGCTGGGCCATTCTTCTGGCCAAAAGTCAGGATTGCACCCTAACTTCCTTCTCATTGGTAGAGTATTGAATTCTGGATGTCTTCCGTTAGCTTTATGGAATTTCAGAGTAGGTTTCAAACCTCTGGTCTGGGAACCATAGGTAGTCTACAAGATCCTGAGAAGTGGTCTGCAGGTTCTCAGAATAAAAGATCGCCTTGATCACTTCCTACAACCACTCAGGGCAGCCTGTCATCTGCCTTCTCTGGTAGTCTAAGGGAAACACTATCTCAAGAGATGCAAGAGGTGGTGGACTCTCCCTCACTGGGGATCTTCAAGCAGAGGCTCGATGAGCACCTGTTGGAGATGCTCTAGGGGGAATTCCTGCTGCAGGCAGGGGGTTGGACTAGATGACCTACTAGGTCCCTTCCAACTCCATGATTCTATGATCACCACAGATTATCAGAGAGGGTAGACTATGGAGCACTCACAACCACAGCTGACAACAAAAGCAGCAACCCACAAACTTTATAATAATAAAACTAATATGTCATCTCCAATTATCACAAATTTAATTGTATTTTTGTGAGCAAGGGTGTGGGGGTTGCAGGTGGTCCACAACAATTCCAATTTTTGCTTCAGTGGTCCACAGGCTCCTAAAGATTGGAGTAGATGGTAAAAATTCAGTTTCCAATAGCCTTCTTGAGAAGCGGCCAACTTACTGTAAGGATCCTACATTTCTATCAGAACCCACCCACACTCTTTGGTTAGTACTTTTGTATCACTCATGGATGGTTCCATCTTTTAGAGGTTAGTTCAATGGTTCCTGAGAACCAGGCAATAGTTCTCCTCTTAGTTTTAGCAATACTGCTCAAAGTATGAGTGGTGGCACAAAGGAAAGATTTGTAATCACTGCTGCTACTTGCTTGCCACCACATTCTAGTAAGGGTGCAATCCTGAGTAACTACGGGGAGTCCTTGCTCCGGTGTAAGAACAATTTGCTCTGGATTGCAATATGAATTTCCCATAGGTTTTCACTAGGTGATGCAGTAACTACGGGTGCACGCAAAGTCTCTTACGTGCTCCCAAAGTTACTCTGGATTGTAGGGTAAGTTTCTCTATTGGACTTTGAACTACCAGGTGATAGTTGGGAGGAATAATATGACCTGTAAACTGTTACTGAGCAAAGAAGTTCTATATTGCTACTGAAAAAATAGTTTATTACTAGTGTTTCTGCATACTAGTTTCTGCATAAGACACCCTTTCCCATTGGGTGCTATGGAGACATACCTGGCTAACTGGAAGAGGTTTTGACAAGCACCAGAAGAAGTTGGATTTCTGGAACAAATGGGACTAGTATATTCACTGATACCTATAGCTGCAACATTAGATACTAATGCAAGAATGCACAACCTCTTCTTACCATTGGTTCATGGGCACAAGTGACTACATGCATAATTGCCCCGAATGTCTTCCATTTCTGAAAATGATCCTAAAGTTTATCTTTTTAACTCTTTTATATTTCTTTGCTGCCACCCACATGAGGAAGAAAAGTTATTCATGCCATTCTGGAACCATCCCCTTATCTCTAGGTTCTAACTATTTGTCATTGACCTTTCATCACTGAAGCTATCCAAGTACCAGACTTGGCCTTTTTGGGGGAGGGGAACTGGGATAGTGGGAACATCTGGCAGTATTTGCCTTATGAGCTTTGGACTAAAGATGATACTCAGATCCAGATCTGTGATGATAGGCAGTACAATCAGATCACACTGGTTGGAACATGCTGAGTCCTACTTTTGTTGTTTGATAGCTAAATGAGACAAACTGACTTCATTGGAAATAATTTCATTTGAAGGATAACATTCTCACTGTATTATTTGGCATTAGAGTTATGAGATATGGAGCACAATCCTAACCATGTCTACTCAAAGTAATCCCACTGTGTTCAATGGGTCTTATTTTCAGGAAAGTGCCTTTAGAATTGCAGCCGTTGTGTTGTGTACACAAAAAGAAAGCACCTTCTACCAATAGGATCTTAAAATATAATAGTTTTTTAAGAGCAGGAACTTTCCAAGAGTGTCTACCAAGATGGATTAAATGGCAGCCAGAACATAAAGCAGTTGCTTGAGTTAAAGAAAGAGAAACAGAAATAAAGAATAATCACACAGCAAAAATTAATTGATGTGATTAGTTCTTGGATAGGTCAAAACATCCAATAATTTGTTTTATTCAACACTCGGTCTTTTCCATTCTTGTGGAATCACAGACTGTAAGATCAGATGAGAGAGATCCCAGAGGCCATCTGTTCTAACCTTCTGTGTTTCAACAGCGTTTGAAAGTGCTTGAGTCACTGTTATAGACAGTCCACTTACTAGTACTTGGCTAAGATTGCTTTGGAAAGAACATCCAGTCTTAAACAATCCCTCTGTTCCATTAGGCTTAGCTAGAATGGGAAAAGAAAAGAAAAAAAATCATTGATATACGGTGTGATAGTGGGATGGATTCTAACTTTGAACTTTCCTTCTGAACAAATCGAAAGAAAAAACTTTAATCTTTTTTTCAGAAGTATTTGTATCATCCTTTAAAGCAAGGCTAAAAGCTGTTATTGAGCTCTGTAGGCATTTTGCCTGCAAAAGAATTAAAGAGCAGCTCTGTAGCTCATTGAAGTACATGGAAAGCTTCCCATTGCCATTTGTGGGCTTTTTAGCAAGCCCAAAGAAAGTATCTTAAGATCTAATGTCCAAAATTTTCTATGGTCTTTTATCAAAGACTCCAGCATACTTTTTTTCTCTACCAGTTGGCAATGCTTAAAAATTCCTCCCCACAGTATCTAAAAACCATTAACATATACCCTACAATCCAGAGTAACTACGGAAGCATGTAAGAGATATTTATGTTGACATAGTTATAGCACCCCATAGAGAAAACCTATGGGAAATCCATATTGCAATCCAGAGTAAATTATTCTTACATTGGAACAAGGACTCCCCGTAGTTACTCTGGATTGCGCTCTTAGGCTTTATCAATAATCCATAACAATTCAAGTGTATATGTGTGAACTGTAATCCATGTAATTTATAGATAATCCAAATAAGGTATTATACAACTAGGAGCATTCATCAAGGAGGAATTTAAAAAGCACAATATTGTTGCTACCTTGAAGTAACAAATGCATAAAAGAGAATACAAAATGGTATTTCAAATACTGAAAAAAGCATTTAAATATAAAGAAATAAAATAGTGCATCAATTTGTAGGTGTAGGTGAAAAGTGGATAATTGGAGCCATAGGCCAATATGTTTCTTATCTAACTGAATTTCTTGTGCAAGTTGGCTTGGAAATAGTTATAGTCTGAAGGTTATGATTTCCATTTAAGGTGGTACAAAAGCAGACACAAAAAGGGAAGTAAAGGTGTCAGTCAAGTGTCCTTTAGATAAAGAACAAAGACAGAAAGATGTGAAAGGAGGTGTGACTCATAAACAGACACATCCAAACAAGCTTGCTAAAGCCCTTGTGACATCAAAGCTGCTCTGAAGGACTGCAGCCTAAAAGAGACTGTGTGGATGATCAAGGTTTTTCCGTGGGCAACAAAATTAATGATCATGGTACAAAAATTCTGCTTCGACTAGAAAAATTTAATTTTCCCAGAAAGCAAGACAAATATGGCTCAGTGGTAAAAGGCAGTGGTTGTGGCAGTAGCTTCGGTACCTGTCATTTTGAAGATCCACATGTTGGCAGTTCAAAATTCAATACTGCAAGACAGAGTGAGCACCTGTCCCTTGCCCAGCTCCTGCCAACCTAGCAGTTTGAAAGCATGGAAATGCAAATAGATAAATCCTGTAGGTACCACCTTGGTGGGAAGGTAACAGCATTTTGTGTGCATGAGAGCCACATGTCCATGGAAGTGTCTTCAGACAACACTGGCTCCATGGCTTAAGAAACTAAGATGAGCACTGCTCCCTAGAGTTGATCACAGCTAGCAGGACAACGTGCAAGGGACACCTTTACCTTTAAGACAAATATAAAAAGACAATAATTCAGGATACATCTCAGTGCCAGCCTGTCTCTGAAGCTAACTCAGGCAGTTGCCTTAGGTGGTAGTTTGGTGGGGTAGTAGGGGCACAAAAATACTTCATCCACTGTCCATACCTACTGTTTCCACTTCAACTATTCTAATTCCCACTCCAGCACTCACAAGATCTGAAATAGGGCACAGAGCAGAAAAAAAGAAATGAAAAATGAGAATGAATCAAACTCACTAGGTGACCTTTAGCAAGGCACTATCTCTTAGCTTCAACCTCTCTTCTACTATATGACTATAATATAACTTGCCTACCATATCAAGCTGTTGGAAAGATTATGAAAATGGCTTTGAAGATTCAAAAAGTTCTACAAAAATTATATCATTTTCAAAAAAAGCAATATAGAAAAGAAGAATGCCAATGCATATCATGGTACATATTCTTGGTTTCATTTCAATAATCAGCAACACTTACTGTACGTTGTCATTTGATTTTACATTTGTGTTCCATGTACTTCAAATTAGAAATACTACAGCCAATTTAACAAGCTCGTACAGTAGCTGTTGACATTTCAATTACATCCACTGTATATAAACAACAAAAAAATCAATAGGGTTTTGCTTGCCTCAAACCTGACCTTGAAATTGGATCATATTTATTTCATTTTGTTTTAGTCTCATATTCTTCACCTCCCTTATACACATTCAATTTCCCAACAGTAGGGCTATGATCACAGTAATGAACATCATTGTTCGAAAATGCAAATAAATTTCGAAGTATGCTGTCAAGTGATGAAATGGAAATATGATTTTAATTTTGTTTTACTTGTTCTTGGGTACACATCAGTAAACTAATTATAAGATACACCTAGCTAGCTTTTCTACGATGGGAGAAAGATCACTGATTACTAGTTTTGTCTTTAATTCTATTTGATGAATCATGGTTAATTGTGGTGCAATTACATACGCTGCAGTTCTAGAGGAAAACAAAAATTTGCCAAAATTTAGTGGCTTACAAAGAAATTCTTTTGATGATGCAATCCTAATTGAACTTTATGCTAGCCTAGTTCTTCCCAGAGCAAAATATAGGGTGGGCCATTTGGCCTCACTGAGCCAGCACTGGTTAGGAGTAGGTTGTCCATATCAAACCTTCAGCATTTTACATAGAAATGGTTGAAACCCTTGATATAAAGATATGAGAATAACTGCTTCAACACTCAGAGAGATTGTCTTCAGCGGAAATATGCCTAGGTCAACCTACTTTGAAACCACATCAGCAGATTGGTAACAGATAAGGATTGGACTAATAAAGCATGTTACTTAGGTGACTATCCTGATGTAATATTTTCATTTAGAAAGTGTGGGTGTTTTCTGATGTATATGAAAGTCTCACATATAAGATCCTACATTTTTCAAGACCTTGGTGATAAAAGCATACCATGAATAACCCACTCTGATGTAGAGCTTTCTACTTATATGTGTTCTTTGCATAGTTTGTCAACCCTCCAGGAGTGATCTGGAGTCAATAATTATCAACGTCAATCTCTAAGTGACAGCTAAAACCAATCTCTGAAATTTTAACAGGGCCTCCAGGAATTCCTTACATTGCATATATTGAGGGAAGGAGAATATGAAGGAATATTTTCAGTGATCTTGGCAGCTCTATCACTGCATGACTCTCAAAACTCATTTACTGATCACAAAATGCTAAACTTAAACCAGGGACTAAGCCCACTAAGCCCTGGAACTACTGATAAACATATATTTCAGTTGCTAAACATATATTTTAGAGACCAGAGGTCTGCAACAATATTTCTCATTCTTTGAATCAAAAAGTCTATAGTAATACAGTAATGGGGCTGCAGTAGAAGGAGGAACAACCATATGTTTACAGTGGCCTTCTTGGTGTAATTTAGATATGTATATTTGACAAATATTCTTCTATATATATATCTCACTATATATACAAATATGAATACATAGCCAAAGACAACTCATTTTATTTTAGATCAAGCAACATGGTTATTCTCAGTGGCATAGCTAGGGGGGTATTCAATGGGAAAGTGTACTTAGAATTTCAGCCTTATGTAATTAAAATTGGGATTATTGTTGGAGGGCAGTGCTACAAAATCTTTGACTCCTTATCCATGCCATTAGCTTGGTGGGAGTAGCAGTGCAAGTGGGTGATGAGCTGCTGGGAGAGAGGAGACAGGTTTTCCCCAATTTTCTTTTTTAAAACTACAGATGACATCACTTATGGTTGTAACATCACTTCCGGGGCAACATTTTGAGTTTTGTACTGGTCTACGTGATCACCACTGCTCCACCACTGGTTATTCTACCATACAGAATTAAAGACTATGATCTGATAATTTGTTATATTGTTGCATGAGATCATAATTGGAATAACTGTATATTTTTTCTAAATATCACATTTTCCTTTTAAGCTGCAAACCACAGGTGGGCTGAAGCCGGTTCTCACTGGTTCAGTAGAATCGGTTGTTAATTTGGGGCTGACTAGCAAACCCGTTGTTAAAGAGGGGGCCATCATCTTTGAATTGCATGCAAGTGAGTTTGAATTTCTCTTAAAGGGCCTCTGGGTCTGTCTTCCCAGAGGAGAAGCTCTACTCCCTCCTCCTTCCTCCCCTTCTGAGGGGGGCTCTCTCCCCCCCTCTCCTTCCCCTCCCTAAGGTCATTTTTAAAAATACAAATATGTGAGTCAATATACACGTGAGTCAAGCAGCCAGGAGTTCTCTGGCAGGCACAGGTTTCTCTAGATTCCTCTCCTTCCTCTCCCTCCAGGGAGGCTCCTCCATCCCTCCCCCTCCTAATCACTTTGCTAACCATATGCAAAGGCCATCATTCAAACAGGCTCCTAAGAGCCTAAATTCTCCCATGCCTAAGTAAGTGATTGTCTAAAACAGCTGTGTACTTTCCAATGAGTGTGAGAAACAATTTCTGCTTTGATGGCTTGGAAGGAAGCCCCTCTCTGCTAAACATCTTATTTTGCTTAAAAACCTTATTTCTAGCAAGCTTTGAGGAGGTGTTCTTGTTTTTGCAAAGGCATGCATGCAAATGAGCCCTTCTTTTTCCTCCCTCTACTAAAAATTCCTGAGGTGGGAGGGAGAACCTTTGAGTGGCTGCTCTTCTCTCTCCATTCACTGGGGGCCTCAAAGCCCAAATCCTCTGCATGCCTTCTCAGAAGCAAGTCCCATCCTAGTCAATGGAGCTTACTCCCATGTAGGTGTGGATAGGATTGGAGCATTAGACCCCAATCCTCTGCATGCCTGCTCAGAAGCAAGTACTGAGTGACCACAAGTCCTCCTTTCCCAGGACAGGTCCTCTTTTTTAGCCTTTTTTAGCCTTGTATCTTGGTGTTGAAAAAGTACATTGCCCTGCTTTTCCTTGTTTTTCTTCATTGTCCTCCTTTTCCTTATAAGCAGGCAGCATGCAATTCCCATCCTCCCCCCCCCCCCAGGAGCCCAGTCCACTGTTTATTCTGAAGTAAATCCTATTAAAGTCAGTAGGTTTTACTCCCCTGTGAGGACAGTAGTGTAGCCTCAAAGCCCAATCATCTGTCTACTCAGAAGTAAGTTCCATTATAATAGTGAAGCTTACTCCTGGAAAGAAACTGGTTTTTAAGAGCTTGTAATCCTATGCCTGACTACTCAAAAGTTAACCCATTTTCAATCTATGAAGCTTACTCCCAGGAAAGTGTGCAGAGGAGTGCAGCATTAGAGCCCAATCCTATTCTTGGCTACTCAGAAGTAAGTCCCATTAGAGTCTGTGGAGCTTACTCTCAGGAAAGTGAATAGGATTGGAGCCAGAGGCTGGTTACTAAGAGCTCAGTCCTTTGCTTGACTACTCAGAATTCCTATTATATTCAATGAAGCTTACTTACAGGAAAGTGTGGACAGGATTGTAGGCTTAAGTAGTGGCTTAGAAGCAAACCTCAACCTGCAGAGGGGACACCACAGACTCTGGTCCTAAACTGTTGATCAGTGTTTCTCAACCAGAGGTATGAGCACCACCTGTAGAATGTGGTGTGTCTGCTGGTACTGAGGCACCTGGATGCAAGTGTTATATTGCAGCAAGAGGCTGGGATGCTAAGAGCCCAAATCTTATGTATTTCATTCATTCAGAAGTATTTCATTCAGAAGACCATTCAGAAGTACTGGTAAGTCCCATCACTGTTAATGGAGCTTACTTACAGGAAAGTGTGGACAGGATTGTAGCCTTAAGTAGTAGCTTAGAAGCAAACCTCAGCCTGCAGAGGGGACACCACAGACTCTGGTCCCAAACCAGATCAGTGTTTCTCAACCAGTGGTATGAGCACCACCTGTGGAATGTGGTGTGTCTGCTGGTACTGAGGGACCTGGATGCAAGTGTTATATTGCAGCAAGAGGCTGGGATGCTAAGAGCCCAAATCTTATGTATTTCATTCATTCAGAAGTATTTCATTCAGAAGACCATTCAGAAGTACTGGTAAGTCCCATCACTGTTAATGGAGCTTACTTACAGGAAAGTGTGGACAGGATTGTAGCCTTAAGTAGTAGCTTAGAAGCAAACCTCAGCCTGCAGAGGGGACACCACAGACTCTGGTCCCAAACCAGATCAGTGTTTCTCAACCAGTGGTATGAGCACCACCTGTGGAATGTGGTGTGTCTGCTGGTACTGAGGGACCTGGATGCAAGTGTTATATTGCAGCAAGAGGCTGGGATGCTAAGAGCCCAAATCTTATGTATTTCATTCATTCAGAAGTATTTCATTCAGAAGACCATTCAGAAGTACTGGTAAGTCCCATCACTGTTAATGGAGCTTACTTACAGGAAAGTGTGGACAGGATTGTAGCCTTAAGTAGTAGCTTAGAAGCAAACCTCAGCCTGCAGAGGGGACACCACAGACTCTGGTCCCAAACCAGATCAGTGTTTCTCAACCAGTGGTATGAGCACCACCTGTGGAATGTGGTGTGTCTGCTGGTACTTAGGCACCTGGATGCAAGTGTCACCAGCTGCAAGAGGCAGCTGGTGGGCAGCTGTGTGACTCAGGAAGCTGGAGTAGATGGGTCTTTGGTGTGATCCAGTGGAGGCTTTTCTTATGCTTTTATGTTCTTATTTGTGGCACACATTCCCCCTGAGAGCACAACAAAGTGTAATGCATAGGAATAAATTACACTGAACTCAGGGGTTTAATACTGATTGATGCTGTCACAAGTGATACAATTTTTTTTGTAAACTAAGGGTTAAGGTGGCATGCCCGCCCCGCCCCTGACCCTGGCCCCGCCCCTGACCCAGCCTGGCCCCGCCCACTTCTGGAGAACCCGTTGTTAGGGCAGGCTGGGCCCACCACTGCCACAAACATATTTCAAGGTTAACATAATGTTTAAAGTGTGATGTGATGTCCTTTCTTCCATGCCACAAGTTTATTTTTCAAATTTCAAAAGCCCAAATAGACAGTCCTAATAGAGGTTGTTAGGATTTCTATAGCCGACATGATCATGCTATATATATATTAAAAAATTTTCCTGGTATTAAGTCCTATTTGCCAAGGATAATTAAATCAGTTGCTTTCCCTTTGCCCGTGCCTTTGATCTCTTAGGACAGATGTTTTCTGCTGCTGTGGAGGCCTATTGATGTCTCTATATCAGTCATGAACTGTTGTAGAATAATTTCTGGTACATGATAATTTCTGAAGAGAAAGAAATGCTAGTCAAGATCTGATAAATATTCAATGCAACAATTTTTTAAAATTTTTTGAATCGCATAGAAATATGCGTTCTAAACCATAGTTATATACAGCATTTCCCTTCCTCATAATTAATAAAGTGCTAGAATTTTGTTACATTTTGTTACTTGCAACCAGTAAATGATTCACAGCAATTCTGCTAATACATCTGTGCACAGCTATTCAAAAGGATGCAGAATTAGAAATACCGCACACACCATTCTATCAAACACTATTTTATGGAGGGATGTCAGACTGATTTTAGATAGTGTATTCAAATAGCAGTACAGTGCTTTTTGAGGGACAGAAGAATTGAGGGCACAATCCTAACCAATTTAGGCAGGAACAACTCATCCATGTCCTATTCCTGTGGTGGTGTAGGGATGCTAGCACACGTCTGTGCATGGCCTACCTTCCACAAGAATGCTGCAGGCACACCTCCAAGCCAGCATGGGATGTGTGCTGCAATTTACAGTGGCTTAACTGGGTTTTTGGATTGCAGGTGATGGCATTAAGTAGACGATGATCAGAAATAAGCATTTTTTCTCATATAGAAACACATTTGCTTATATGCTAAATATTGGAAGGTCCTAGTGATACCTTTTGTTAAAGAATGGTGGAGCAAGATATTGAACTTTGCTGAAACTGACAAACTTACAATTTTCTTAAGGAGAAGTCATTAAAAAAAACTTTTATGGATAAGTGGAAACTATTCATGGACTTCCTGCACAACAACAGGATGATCCCTCATCATGGACTTGATGATTTGATGAGTAGACAATTGTCTTATAACTCCTTTTTTCTATACTTCTTGAAATTGTTAAATAAGATTACACTTTGTTTAAGATTGACTTTTAAGTAATAGAAATGGATATTAGACTAAGGAAAGAAATTTGTAACTCTGCTCTTGCCATATAACTTTCAAGATTACTTTTATTCTATTTTTATTTCTTTTTTATTTTTGCTTTGTTTCTTATAAAATCAATAAAATTATATTTTTTAAAAAAGAAACACACTTGCTGCAAATGACACATGAGAAAATGTGCAAACCTTGATTATGTTTTCAAGATAATTGGGCAGTCCAGTTATCACGTGGGCTGCCCTTTCAAGCCACTTCTATTAAGGTGCAGTGAAGAGTACTCTGTAAAGTGAAGCCTAAACAGAAGGGGGGCAGCCGAAAGGCCAGCCCCACATCATAATTGAGCTCTATCGGCATTTGGCAGCATGTCTCTTTCTTACCCTTTATAGTCAGCCTCCTCCCATGTTACATTCCTTAGCCACTTTCAGTCTTTCCTTCCAAGAATCTTGACAGAAGTGGCACTACTGAATGGCTGGCACTGGGAAAGCCTCTCTTTAGGGCCAAATAAAGAACTTCCGGGACCACATTTGGCCATAGGACTTACTCTGTAGTTAGGGTATAGTTCATTTATGGAACTCCTTGCCACAAGATGTGATGATGGCATCTAGCCTAGATATCTTTAAGAGGGGATAGGACAAATTTCTGGAGGAAAAAGTCATGTCTTTCCACGAATTACAAGCCATGATAGGTATGTTCAACCTCCTTATTTGAGATGTAGGCTACCTCAGAATGCCAGGGCACCAGGATGCAGGTTTCTTGTTATGTGCTCTCTGAAGCATTTGGTGGGCCAATGTGGGTTAAAGAAACTAATTAGATGGGCCTTTGACATGATCCAGTAGGGCTCTTCTTAAGTTCTTATGTTGGTCACCCCAACCTTATATACAGTGGTGGGCACCAGCAGGTTCGCACCTACTCTATAGAACCGGTTCTTAACAAGAGACAGTACATATAAAGTTTAAAAATAGCCATTAAAAGTGGCTGCCAGATGGACAGAGAACCAGTTCTTAATTTCTTTGAAGCCCATCACTGCTTATATAGGTACCATTGGGAGATAAGAGTCTATGCAAAAGAATATGCTTATATATATTCTCTTTTATGACCCTAAGCTGAATCATTTGGTGATCTTTAATATTTTTTTGGTAAAGCCAGCAACTTAAACTTGCCATCACATCATGCCATTTTCTTTCAAAGTGAAGGAAAAAATGTCCTCATTGCATGCATACAATTGTACAGTATCCATTTTCTCCATATGCGTTGTAACTGTACTGAATCAAGATTCATCCCAAAGAGGCTTTTTCTTAGCTGTCAGGTATGCTACGTCCTCTTCACTTGAGCTCATTTTTATTCATCAAGTAGCATGAATCCCACTTGACGTGTTGGTTTTTTGACTGACAGGCAGCACATAGACACAAAGCAGAATGTCAGAGAACATGGCATGATAAAACCAAACATATTTCAATATGGTTATGATAATGCTATGCTGCTTGAAATTCTCCTTACCCTTGACAGGCAGGCTGTGTAACTCACAGTAGGTCAATCAACACTCTGCCGTACTTGGGCAAAGCAAGTTGAGTTGGTGTTGAAGCGATTAACATGTGATAAATAGTGACGGCCTCTTTTTTTGCCCTCATTACATCACAGCTTAAGGGTTATTTAAATAACTACTGAACAAAGGGAAGGACATGAGGGAATGATTTCTCCTTTCAGTGCGGAAAAGCTCTAACCACATTAACAGTACTTAACAGTTTCAGGCAATACAGTAGTCTCAGCTCTTGACCCATCAAATGGAGGGCAACAGAGGTTTAAATCTTTAACTTCAATAATGGTTCAATGGTATCTCCCAAACTATAAAGGGAGACTTAACTTGTTCCACTGTAGAAGTCCTATATAGACCATATATAGGTCTATATATATGTCCCCCGCAAGTTGCCCTGCTAGTTGTGACCGATTCGAGGGTGCGGTGCTCATCCCCGTTTCTAAGCTGAAGAGCCAGTGTTGGCCAAAGGCACGTCCATGGTCATGTGGCCAGCGTGACTACATGTCGAGGCACATGGAACGCTGTTACCTTCCCACTGAGGTGGTACCTATTTATCTATTTGCATTTATATGCTTTCCTGCTAGGTTGGCAGGAGCTGGGTTAAGGACAAGAGCTCACCTCATCTTGCAGTACTTGTGTTTCGAACCACTGACATACCGATCTTCAGATGGGCAGGTACAGCACTTTTAACCACTAAGTACAGTGAAATACAAATACTGTACACATGGCTGCAAATACTAGTCCTTGTGGTTGATAAGGAATATGGTAGCCTTTAACAAGATAGCCTTGAATAGTGCACAGGGCAAAGCTGATCCTGGGTAAGCCTACAGTTCTAATTTTGTGAGGAAATTTGAGGGAATGTGACACCTCTAAAGTGTTCGGTGGGATAGTATGAAATACGGAAAGCTGTATTCCATTGCATCCAAGGGGGGGTTACTTCTGAGTAAATACATATAGTTTGGAGCTCTATGTGAAAGGGAAGACCACCACTTACTGCTGTGCTTTTAGTATTTGGGGCACAATCCAGAGTAACTATGGGTAGTCCTTGCTCTAGTGTAAGAACAATTTGCTCTGGATTGCAATATGAATTTCCCATAGGTTTTCACTAGGTGGTGCAGTAACTACAGGTACCCGTAATGTCTCTTACGTGCTCCCATAGTTACTGTAGATTGTAGGGTTTGTCTGGTTACTTCCACTGTGGTTGCATCTGTTTGATGTATCATTCAACCTAATTCCCCACTACTGGTATTAAACTACTTCATGGAAACCATCTAGATAATCAGGATAAATGCAATAAGAAGTTTCCTTCTTGAGATTCTGCTATCTGTAACTTTTGGCATGAGGAAATCTGCTGTTCCAGAGAGCCAGCCAAAGGTTAAGGAGGTTCAGCTAATACCAGTTGAAATGGCAGCATCCTCAATTTACTAGGATTATTCCTGCGTCATGCCTTTAATGGATTGTGTTCATATTTGCTCTTTCTTGCACTGCGAGTTACATAAATTGCTATGCAAGCACAAGATAATGTTTTCAAATTTACTCATTGGCCCATTTATCTACCACACTATAATCTGCCAGAAGATCAGGGAGGAGGAAAGGAAAACTTTATAAAGCTGTGAATGTCAGCTCCCTTGGGCACGCAAGGTGTCATCAACTCAGTGCAAGCTCTGCTGACTCATGCAAACATCTATACTCAGAAGCATTAATTTTCTTAACGCTACAGTACATTATGTGCTGAAAGGGGATAAGAAGGAAGCAAAGTCATCTGGAAAATATAGGCTAAATTTGTATAGCTCGCATAGGAAACGTGAAGTCAGCTGCTAGGAGGGATACTGAATAACACACTAGTAGTGTTAGAAATTTGGGGCACATGCTTCACAAAACTTCCACCAAGCTGTGCAAGAACCTCACAGGATCTCCAAGAAGTTTTAAGGTTCAAGAGCTCAGCTGCAGCTTGCATGTTAATTAGCTCACAAAGGGGCTGCAAATTGCAGAAATGCCCCAGCAAATTGCAGCTTCATTAGCCTGCAAAGTGACATTTGATTTTATCAAACCAGCAGTCTTCCCATGGTTCACTGACCAGTTGTTTGAGAAACTAAAGTGAAGCTGACCAGGGTACAGCCATTTTGGGCAGTGATGGGCTTCAAATAAATTAACAACTGGTTCTCTGCCCATCTGGCAGCCACTTTTAAATGGATATTTTTAAACTTTATATTGCCTATCTCTCGTTAACAACCGGTTCTATAGAGTAGGTGCGAACCTGCTGGAGCCCACCACTGATTTTGGGAGATCGGAACATTTCAGAGAACGTAAGCCAAGTAGTATGTTAAACAGAAATTCCAGAAGCAATTCTTCTGAATTCTTGCAGAAGTAATTCTGCAAAGGTGTTCTCTGATATTAGGGCTCTGTGTTGTCTGCGGCAGATGTATTCTCAGCAGATCCACCCTCAGTGGACCCTGAATTTTTAAAAAGTGAAATCCAGATGTTAATTTGTGCTCTTTGACTGAGCTGTGTTCCCACCACATATTACTAGTGCCAGGCTGCCAAGAGTTCTGGGGTGAAGACCTGAACTAGGTGCCCCCCTCAACTATCTGTGATGACACATAATGCTAGTAAAGAGGAGATCAGCCCAGTCATGTGGACTCACCAAAGGATATGGGCCCATGCAGTGTCCACCCTGTCTGAACCCTAGTGCTGTTCCTGCAATCTGCAGTAGGGACCTGTATTGATCCCTTTTTACCATTGACAAGGCACACAAATTGCCCTATTAATTAATGAGTACATTAATTTTCTGTGGCTCACTTATGGACCATTCATGGCACACTAGTGTGCTGTGGATGAAAATCACTGCCCTAGAATTAGACACAGCTGAGAAGAGGAATCTTTACTTTTTACCTTAAATGTATATTTATTGGTATTTTTGGTATTTAAAATGCAATGGTAGGGTTAGGATTGGGACTAGGATAAGAGGCTTAGTATATACAGTGGTACCTTGGTTAACAAGTGACTTGCTTAGCAAGCATTTTGGATAATGATCAAAATTTTCTTGTAAATTTTATTTTGGTTAAAGAGAAAATTTTGATTAACGAGAAAAAACTGCTAGGACTTGTGAAGTAGTGCCTAACCTGAACCCTCCTCCCTCTCCTGCAAGGTGATTCTCCAGGACTGCCCTGCCTTCTCCCACCTTACCTTCTGCCCCCTCCCTCACTCAGCCAGAAGCCTCCAGTGACCACCCCTCCTGTTCCATGTGCTTTTCAAGGTAGGGAACTGGCTGGCAGCACATGGTCTGGGAAAGCACCCTTGGCTAGGAATGATCTCCCATTAAGACCCCTGCACGGACTGGCTGGCTTGGGATGCTCCCAGGCTCTCAATGGTCCCTGGCCCATCTTTGAGAAACACCTGCATGGGAATGCAGAGGGGGGGCCATGGGGGAAGCCTCTCTGGCCGGAACGATCTCCTACTGAAGCCCCTGGAGAGACTAGGTGGGCAGGGAGCCTGTGGGTGAGGGGCTCTAGGGGAGCAGCCTGAGCCAGGTATATGTGTGTAGGATCTGTGTGTGGCAGTGTGGAAGGTGTGTGGTGGTGTTTTGCGTGTGTGATCTGTGTGTGGCACTGTAGAAAGTGAGTATGGGCAAAATCCAGAGTAACTACGGGGAGTCCTTGCTCCGGTGTAAGAACAACTTACTCTGGATTCCAATATGAATTTCCCATAGGTTTTCACTAGGAGGTGCAGTAACTATGGGTGCACGTAAAGTCTCTTATGTGCTCCCATAGTTACTCTGGATTTGGGGGTAAGTGTGTGATCTGTGTGTGGCTGTGTGAAAAGTGTGTGCGTGATCTGTGTGTGGCAGTATGGAAGGTATGCCTTTTCAACAGCCTGGGAATGTTAAAGCTGCACAAAAAAGACAAAGATTCCATTGAGCCAATGGAGAGCAGTGACTCAGTGATACTGAAAGTCATCCTACAAAATCCCTCCTCTCTTCTCTCTAAGAAGGTGCTAAGAAGGTTTTCAAAAAACAGAAAAGTTCAGTACTGTAGAGTATTTTCTTTATTACAGTGTTTTGTATTATATTACAGTGTTATGTGTTGGATTACAATATTCTGTAATAATTTTGTAATTATTTCCTACAGGAAAGTCCATTTTGGATAACAAGCATTTTGGATAACAACCATGCTTCTAGAACAAATTATGCTCGTTAACCAAGGCACCACTGTATAACATGGGGTTGTTGCCTAATAGTTTGTTCATTACCCAGTTATAGTGGGATGTAAATTTAAAAAAACCCAGATGTGAATGTCCAGGAACTCCAATAACCAGGGTGTGTTTGACCAGAATTCAATTCTCAAGGATAGAAATACCCTAGTAAAAGTTCCCTGTACTTCCTTTTCTTGATAATTTCCCATGGTCCATATTTATCCCTGCATATCAGATCTACTGGGATCTTCCATATGGTACTGACGTATTTTTCACATCAGTTTCTGCAGTGGTCCATCATCTTCAGTGGGGGTTGCTAGGCACATTTCCTCCTTCTTGTAAGGTTTCATATCATAAAAGAGATATAAATAGCTTTTCCAACTGGGTTATTGGAAATAAATTTCAGTGATAAAGATTAACAGCATATCAGTTTACTATTTCCTGGTCCACTGCTTATTGAATTAGCCTAGTTGTCTCTTGCCTGGAATCGTAAAACCTTGCAGAAGAAAAAATAATTTGGAAGACATATTTGTTTATGATCTTTCGGCAACAAGAGAGAGATCAAACTCATGATTTTAAAATCATCCTTGAAATAGAAGGACCTAGCAGAAAGCAATCTGCTTTCTTTCAGCCAGATACATTAAGTCTATGGAGGTACAACACAGAAAGTCTTGACGATGAGCAATTTTTCAGTGTGAAAGAAAATCTCTGTCAAATCCCAGCAGTGAAAGAAAATGAGAAAGCGTGATTAATAGCACTGTTGAAAGCAACAAAATAAACCATAAAAGCTAAACTGCCAAACATTGTGCAGAAAGCATGTAAAATCACAATACTGTCCAATACGTGCAGTGGTGGTACATTGATAATATATTCCAGAAAAGTCTGTTACAAAGGCAAGGTATGGTATAGCACTTATGCAAATCTGCATTGCAACATTATATGGAACTAAGAACTCACTCAGCTCTTGCAATTTCCTGAAGATGTCATCAAATGCAAAGGAATTGAAATGGATTAGCAGTGGTGGGCTTCAGGGGGTTCTCACGGGTTCTATAGAAACCTTTGCTACTGAGCGCCTGGTTCTGAGAACCAGTTACTAATGGGACAGTGAACCTGTTGTTAATGTAGGTTATTAGGACATAGAACCTGTTGTTAATTTATTTGAATCCCACCACTGAGTAGGGGTCAACCATATTGAGATAAAGCAAGGGCCTGTGCTCATCAAGGGAGTTTACTTGGTCAGGTCAGGTCCATTTCTGAAACCCCATGAACTCCCATCTACAAATGAAATTGTCTTTCAGGGACTCTTATATGGCTGGCTGTGGAACGACAGCATGAAATAAAAGCAAGAATGGCCGAGGCTGATTCATTTCCAAACTGGCTACTGAATTGTCACCTCTCAAAAAATGTCTCAAAAAAAAGTGGGGAGGGAAATTGCAGGCAGGCTAAGGTCAAGCACCTCCAGCTCTTCTCCCCTCGAAATCTGTCTCCAAAAATTGAGGGTTTCTATTTTAAGGTATTTGCATCCTTTAACATGCCTTTGTACAGGTTGTGTAGTTTTGTAATTTTTTTGGATTAATAGACATGAGCAAGATTGATGTCTGAATTTTGAAAGCAAAATAGTGCTCAGTTTAATACTCCTGTTTTCCATCATAGTTTGAAATGCACATACATTTTCAATGCTCCATTTAATTCTCACTAGGTGTTTCTTTGAAACTAATGCCACGTGGTATGGGAACAGCAGAAAGACAGCAGATCTTCAACATGAAAACAGGTATATAATTTTTAAATTAATGAGTTTTGCTCACAGGCATTTGCCAGATCATCAATAGCTCTCTAAGTAGCCTTTTTTCTATCTTGCCCTTCAACCTCTTACTATAAGTCAAAGCTTTGCAACATGGTCACCAGCATTATTATCAAAGAAGATTGAATAGCTCTCCTCTATTCCTTTCTTCATCAAAGGACTTAGAAATGAAAGGACAACTAGATTGCACCAAAATAAGATGATCCTTCAGCCAAATCACAACTAAAAGGCACATCTGTTGAAAAAAATATGCTTGATTCATATGACTCATAAATATGAATCAAACTGCAATCCAAACCTCCAGTTAGGCCAGCTGACATGTGCTGACATGGAGGCGTCATAAAAGTGCAGAGAGACACTTCTGGCCCACTCTTGGGAGGGTTAGGCCAATGCAGAGGCATATGTCGACCTCCCCGCAGCACAATGATAGGCTGGCCTAAATTTCTTAGGATTATCCCCCAAGTCATACAGTACAAAAAAGGATATACATACACAATTTCTTTCATTTTGAAATCTAAGGATCATTAATGGATGTCTTCCACTGCAATTTCCATATACCCTTTATTTGCATAAATAGCACTGTGATCACAGCCACATCTCAGATTAGGTATTGGGCACCATACAAGCTTAAATCAAGACCTATTTTCCCTGTGGTGGAGAGAAAGGGCTTTGCGCCCAATCCTAAAATACCTCAGCCCAGGAAGTAGGTGTGACAAAAATGCCATAAGGCATGCCTACAACATCCCACGAAAAATCAGAACTGGTGCCAGCCTAGCACCAGTCGGCTCTGAGCTTAGCTCCAGACAGCACCCAAAGCACAGTAGGAGTGATGGTGAGGGCTATGGGATGGAGAGGCATTCCAGGGCAGGTGAAAAGTGTGACAGGAAAGGAATCAGGGGGGAAGGGGCTAGGACCAGGTGTTGTGCTCCATGCCACACTGAAAAACCCTACACAGTCCTCATCCAATATGTCTCAGCAAAATAGCCTGTGCAGAATGAAGGTGAACCATTGCAGCCCATGTGCCCTTACTTGGAGGAAGGGGGAAAAGGTGGACCCAGTGGCCACTGGATGTAGCTTCGATGGTGCTGTTGGGAAAAGTAGCTATTTTGATGCTGTTGCACTGGTAGAGCCACAAGGAATAGGATTTGGCTGCACAACTCCTTGGTCTATTGCTAAACTCAAAGAGGTGTTTGCTTTTTCTGTCTCCTTATCTTTTCTATACATTTAAGTTGGTTTCAGTTAACCCAGGATGTCCACAGATTGTTTGTGTATTCTTTACAAGCCGTTCACACAGTGCCCTCATCCATCCATCATTTGACAATTGCCTACATGAAAGTTCCCTAATATTAAAGAATCACATTCATGGGATGGGAGATTATTTCCAACAGTGATGTGGTAATGCATTGAAACCAGTGGTGTGCTCCAGCAGGTTTGCACCTACCCTTTAGAACCGGTTGTTAACAAGAGATAGGACATAAAAGTTTGAAAATAGTCATTTAAAAGTGGCTGCCAGATGGTCATAGAACTGGTTGTTAATTTCTTTGAATCCAATCACTGATTGAAACCAATACCCAGTGAGAAAATGCATGCATTCTACATCAATTATGAAGGAAGAGAATGAAAGTCTGTAATATGGAATTTTTTTAAAAAAAACTTTTATTTCTAAAATATACCCAACTAGAAATTAAATCCATGCTAATGTACCACTTCTTTGTATTTTAAAGAAAAAAATCTGCACACTCTTCATAATTTATGCATTATACATATACAATCTATTTGGAGGCCTTTACCAAGAGTAAAATATCTGGGGAGAAGAATGGCCTTAAGAAAGCCTTCTTGATCCTCCCTTGTGACTATTTCTTTCCAGCATGAAGAATTTGCACTTTCTTAACCTAGCATGCTATGTTTTTATCTCTAAATATATCACAGTATTTTATATAGAGAGATATGTTATCTTAAATACACCTTGGAAAAATAGGTAGCTTGCTCTTCGACAGGGTTCAGCATTTTATGTGTCCTGTGCCCCCATAAAGGTGTGTTCCGTATTGATTTAGAAGTTGCTAGAGGGCACCAAGCTTTTAAAATGGACGTTCATCAGACATAGAGTGTCATGTTCGATCAGTAAGAATGAATTTTATTCCTTGTTTCACCAAGTTACAACCCCCAAGGTTGAAATTTAACAGTTCCTATTTAATTCTCATCAAAGCCATCAGATAAGAAGGTGATGGATGTTAAAATTAGGATGTATTACAACATTACAGAAATTGAGAAGACTAGCGATGCTGGTGGGCTAGAAATTACAGCTGGTGACTTATCAGAGATTCTGATGAAATAGATGGACTCCTGCTCTTGCTTTTTAAAATGCATGAAATGTAGCTAATATTACCAAATTTCATGCAAGTCTGTTAATCAGCTTGATTTCAAACAATTGATTCAAAATTGGATTTAAACCAAATGATTCATTTGCCAGCAGTATTAATGATAACATATGTCCTCTTCATGCATTCAAAAACCATCATTATCATTGGTTGTAATTCCTCCCTTTTGCAAATTCCATTTTGACACACTTAGGCTGCAATCCTAAAAACACTTTCCTGGGAGTAAAACCCATTGAACACAAGGGGGCCTACTTTTGAGCTCCAAGGCTGCAATCCTAAACACACTTTCCTAGTAGGAGGCCCCACTGAATACAATAGCCTATCTGAGTAGATAGGCTTAGGAGTTCAGAATATGATTGCAGTCCAATTCATATGTATCTGTAAGCATGACCTAATAAATTCAGAGAGACGGGAGAGCTTTCTAAGAAAATGGGCACAGGTTCAGGCTCCATATATACTTGTATTACTGGAAAATCAATAACCTGCAGAAAACATGTAACATATCAGAGTACATGTACATAAAGGCACACACCTGCTCCTGTCAGGTACTGACAATAACTTTTGGGCAACTAACCATACATTCAGTTAGGTAGGAAATATCCCTTTTTTGCAGGTTATTTACTATACAGTAAATTTATTTTATTCCTACAAGATATCAGTTTCATTTCTGTTCTACTCCTTTGGTTGATTTCCAAACTGGATGTGTCATAGAGATTTTTGCTTCTTTTTTTCTGGATGGTAGTTCTTTGTCATGAAAAGTAGCTTTTAAAGATGGTGACTGGGAGCAAATTGTTCCCTAATTCTGAAGAACCCCGTTGTTTTTCCAATATGGGAAAAAAGTAGATGGGGTGGAATTTTGGTAGAAAAATGGTGGATGAGGACAGACTCTGCCATGTTCCCATGTCAGCAGTTTGGAGTAAGGGGATATATTTCTTCTTAGCCCATATTGCGTGGCAACCATTCCTATGAGTCTACCTGGATTTGTGCCAGCAAAATCACTGGTGTGAATCCAAACAGCCTGGTGGGCCAGGCTGGCCAGAAGTGGGGATTAGGATATGGCCTAAGTACTACGTCCCAGACCAATAACCATCATTGTTCCATGCTCCTCCTGCCCCCAAAATGCTTCCATTCTGCACTTCCATCACCCTCCTCAATTCCATGGTTGCTCTCACCAGCACATACACACCTTTCTGCATCAGCACAGGTTTGGTCTCCAAGAGCCAGTGCCAACTCTGAGGGAGGAACAAATGTGCTTTATGGCAAGTTCAAGAAACCCCTAAGTCAGCTCAAGGGACTTGCACAGGTCCATTAACCATTCAGGATTGTGCTCTCAGAAACTAAAAATGTTCAGTCTGAGTACTTTCTACATGAAAGTATTACTCTAAGCATTTTCACTTTACCTGGGACCATATATTTCCCTGCTGTGGCTGTTTTCTCATTTGTGTGTTGCATATAAACTTACATTTATATTTTATGGGTCATTAGAGAGGCAAAGCAAAGGGGTATTGGGTTCCTTTTGGTGCTAACATGCAAATATTCATTCTGAGCATGCTATCAAACAGATCAATACAATTGACTTCTAAAACTTTAAAAAGAAAAGCATGCCATCTGCTCTTGCTCTGGAAATCAAATATTTAACAGGTCAATAAAAATCACCAAACAATTAGGTTCTAAGCCTGTTCTACGTGTTTAATGACATCTCAAGTATCCCTGCAGAGCCTTATCAAGTTCAATATAGATGCTACATAGTAAATGAATATATCAGATGCTATAAATTGGCCTAAAATAGGGGAGTCCATCACAGACACACACTATACAGATTGGAGGAAAATATCCTATCACATTTGGAACCAATAGTGCTATTCAAATGACATATTGGAACATAAATTGGTCTCCCGTTTGCAGAAATGGAATGTGGTTTTGCTAATGAGCCATCACATTCTGCTATCATTATTACTATTTTCACTCTTTCCACATCAAACATATGTCTTTTTCTCAGAAACGTTCCTAATTTTTCCAACTCTCATTAGAAGCATTTCCAGTCATTACTGAAGTGTGTCTTCCCCGATACTGTGACTTGATACAGTATACAGGATACTGGAGACCCAAATGCTGGCTCTAATTGACCTCAGAAAGGGGAAGATAAGAAGGAAAGATGGCCTTTCTCCCAATGTATGTTCATAAAACACAAGTTGTAGTCAATTAAATGATATGTCATGACTCAGCCACAGGTGGTAGCCAGGATAGGGAGATGGAGGAAGGAGACAGCTCGGTCTGAAGCCAGGACGCAACACCAGTTTGCAATGACACACCCCACTAGATATGTGACAAAGATTTATCTTAGGTCATTTGGGGGCTGACACTGGACTTTAATAGAACAGAAGACCATGACATTAGACGAGGTCCAACAAACTAGATAAGTAACTATAATATTCCTAATAAATGAAAATCTGCAATCCTTCCTTCCAGTTAGGCCAGCCTAAGCCCTGACATAAGCTTAAGCCCTAAGCCCTGACAGGTCAGTCCAGGGCTGACCTGGGCATATCACAAAAGTGCCATAAGCCACTTCTGAACCACTCCTGGGGTAGGGTAAGGCCAGGGTGCAGACGTGTGCTTTCCTCCCTAAATCCCT
This sequence comes from Cryptoblepharus egeriae, assembly GCA_030015325.1. Taxonomy (NCBI): domain Eukaryota; kingdom Metazoa; phylum Chordata; class Lepidosauria; order Squamata; family Scincidae; genus Cryptoblepharus; species Cryptoblepharus egeriae. The sequence goes on from JAREYC010000003.1 coordinate 27,303,568, forward strand.
ACGGAACAGGAAGACTAATGAGTTGTGCTGGCCTAGGTTATGATTACACTTAAGCTATCTAAAGAAGAATTCTCAGACCTAAATTTCTTTGGACATTTGACTTGATGTTTGCTTCTTATGGTCCAGTCCTATCCACTCCCAGGGCTGACATAGCCACACCAGTGGGGCATGCTCTGTATTTTGTGGGGGAGGAGGCAGTCAACGGAAGCTTCCTCAAAGTAAGGAAACATATGTTCCCTTATGTCAGATCAGCTTTGCAGCTGCCTCAGTGCTGAAGATGAATAAGATTAGGTCCTCCATCCCTTGTGTGTAATGTAGGATATCCTTGTGTCACAAGTGCTTTCCACATGCTTACACATACTCTTTTATTTATTAATCCACCGTTCCTAGGGAGTAACTAATGACCAAAGTAGAACTGGCTTCAGTAAAGCCATGATTTCATTGCCATGGTGTTGCATTTTTTGAGTGCTATACATTTCTACAATCTATATTTTTTCCAAAGATCACAATCAAGTGTGCATTTTGTTCACAAGAACAAATGTGCATTTTTAAAAGGCTGTACTCTAATATGCAGGACACCAGAGCTTCAAAATCATCTGCAAAGAACCCATTTTTGTCCAAAATATTTAACAGGGCACACAAAAGTATCTACTTAAGTAATACTGCATGTTATCAGTCAAAAGGCAGTACGATTTCACACCCTGTTGATCAGTTCCGATATTTGAGTTCATGGAGATGTAGTTGTGGCTACTGTAGCTTATAATTGGTTTACCTGGAAGAACTAATAGATAACACCCTGATTCCGATATTTGCCTGGGAGTTTCCTATTTAACCCTAGCATTTCAGTGCTAACCTGAACAGGAATTACAAGATAACAGCATCTGTCATATGCACTGATGACATTTCCTTTTAGATAGACGGTTTCTCAAAAATATGCTAGAGTTCATTCATCACTGTTGAATGAAAATACTAGAGCTGCATTTTGATCTCTGTATATTGGTAACTACAATGAATTTGGGTTTACCTCTTCTGCTCTGGAGGCGTGTAATTCATTTTAGATTGTGGAAAAGGTGTTTTAAAAAGTGTAATGCCATGTTTTATTTCCCTATCAGCAAATGAAAACAATGTAAGAAAAAACAAAAGAAGTGGTAGATATCTCATTCATTTTTAGATGAGTGCTCCCCAGGCTAAGACCAGAAAGGACATTTTCAAAGCATGTTGAGGTATTTTTGTGTCTATTGTTCAGCAGGGAAAACCTTTAAGCTGTTTTATATAGGTAAATCTGAGCTATCAGTTTACAACATTCACAAGGTAATGAAAGAACAGGAAAGGCACCTACGGGCTTCAGTTTACAGTCAAGAATTTCAAATAAAAACCTGCAATCATATCAAGAGACAGTCTATCAATCTATATATATCTATATATAAAAAATTGAAAGGTCATTGACCGTCTGACCGACCGACCAATGCACCACTCAATCATTCAAGCATAAAAATTTGGGGAGGGCATTCCTTCCCTTATGTAGGCACCCACAAGAACTGGTTTTTGGAAATTCCAAGCAGAAGGGGGTGAAAAGGGGTGCAATGCATTTTTATCCTATACAGTATTTAACATTGAAGAATCACCGATTCATCAACACACAGCCCCAACCCCTGGACCTAGAAGCATGAAATTTGGGGATGGTATTCCTTCCATCATATAGGCACCCACTAAGAACCAATTTTTAGAAATGTAACCCCTAAAAGGTGAGATGGGGTGCAGCATGTTTTTGTCCCTATACTTAACATTGAAGACTGACTGATCAACATCCACATCCAGCCCCAGCCTCAGCCCCTGGACTTAGAAACATGAAATTTGGAGAGGCTATTTCTTCTGTGATGTGAAGACCCACTGAGAACTGATTTGGTGCCTGGTGGTAAACAGACAGGGATGGTGCACAGGCGGATGGTGGATGGGGGGATAGAGCATGGGGGATGGAGCACGGGGGGTAACACAGGAAAGGTGGTGCATGGGAGGATGGTGCATGGGGTGATGGTGCACAGGGGAGGGTGCACGGGGGAATGGTACATGGAGGGGGGAATGGAACACAGGGGCCAATGGTGTGGGGGGAGTGATAGTGCACAGGGGGTTTAGGGGAGCACCATAACACAATGGTGCATAGTGATCCCTTCTGTGCAACAATGCCTGGCAAGAATGTCCAGCACTCGCTGCTGCCTGCCACTGCCCCAATACCCTCTAATGCCCAGTACCTGTCAGTACCCAGCCCTGCCCATTACTCAACAATGCCCACTGACTACTGCCCTGTGCCAGCAGTAGGAAGTAATGCCCAGGGCCACAAATATTCTTGAAATTTTACTACCACAATGGTGGGTAAATTTTACTAATTTTACCTACAGTCAGTTCACCATTTCCTGTTAAAGAAATTTGGTAGCTGGAGTTCTTTTCCAGGTAAAGAGTCATTCCCCTTGCCTCTGGGTGAGTGCCAGCACCAGCTATGGGTTATCTCAGACCTGTCAGCAGTGTGGCATGGTAGCTTGGATCATCACCTTTCCATGATGGGGAATGCAGTGGAACTCTGCAGAGGACTCTGTAGCCATCAGTGTCAGGGATGCAGTTTTGGAAAAACAAAAGTGATTTTGTTTATGAAGGGATGCATATGAGTCGTAGCAAAGTTTAGAGTCCATGACATTCACTAAAAGAGGGCACACATTCCCTGCTTCTAGCTGTTGCAAAAGGAAGAGAGTAGTTAAGGAACACAAAGTGCAATTCTAACCAACTTTCCAGTACTGGGATAGCTGCGCTAACAGGGCATGTGCAGCAATGTGGAATTGCAGGCAGAGATGGTGGCCTCCTCAAAGTAAGGAGGAGGAATATTTACTTTACTTTACAAAGTAAGGAATATTTACTCTCTTACCTCAGACTTGCATTGTACTTACCCTGGAGATGGAAAATGGTTAGGATTGTGACTACAGTGGATAGCAGATGAAAAACATGATAATCCTGAGGGGTCAGGAGGTGGGGAGAACAGACGCAAGTCACAAATACAACACCATGTACAAAAAGGTAAAAGTATCCTCCACAGATTGCTCTGCCAGTTGTGACCAACTCCAGCGGGTGGTGCTCATCCCTATTACAAGGCCAAGGAGCCAGCATTGTCCAAAGACGCATCTGTGGTCATGTTGCAGGCATCACTAAATGCCAAAGCACATGGAATGCTATTACCACCAAAGCGGTACCTATTTATCATGTACATAGCAACAAGAAATTCTGCTCACCCTGCTTAGTTCACTTGTGTGGATTGCAAGTGGAGCCAGAGATGATAGGAATTATAGTCACTGTTGTTTTTCTCTTTGTCACTGTTGTTTATGGGATTATTCCTAGCGATGTTGTTGGCATAGCATTTTTCTAGCTTTGGAGGCATGTCCATTGTCTGAAGACATTCACATGGTGAATGTTGACTCCTTTACATCCTTACCACATCATGCAGACTTGTGCTGATGTGCAAGTGACAGTCAAGCTACTGTCACTTGGTATGGCATTCTTTCCAATTTTATGCTAGCATCCAGGATGCATCCATTGGTGGGCAGCTTCTACACAGGCAGAGCCACTGGTGGGCAGATGTTAGTTCGGGCCTACTCGCCCGAACCAGATCTTCCCATTTCCCTGCCGCTGGCAAACCGCCAGCGACAAGGAAAGCCAAAAAGAGGGCGGACTGGTTCGCACTGGCCGCCATTTTTTTAGTGCGCACTGTGTAAGCGCCAATGTTGGCGCTTGTGCAGTGCAAAGCTGGCGGGCCAGCTGGGCAGCTGGCCAGGGAGGAGCTCACAGGCGCCCGTGCACGCTCCATGAGGTGCCTGAAGCCTTCCCCGGCCGGCGGGGGGGGGGGGGGCACACAGGCACCTGCACCTCAGAGCACCATTCTATGCAGGTCTACTCTGAAGTAAGTATTTTTTTTTAAAAAAAAATTGTAATTCTTAAATTAAAAACCGCCCCTGGCCCCGCCCTTGGCCCTGCCCACTTCCGGAGAACCGATTCTTGGGCCCAACTGTGCCCACCCCTGGGCAGAGCTATCATGATGCCATAGCAATATGCTGGCATAGCTCAAGGATAGGATTATCTCAAGGATTACAGGCTGTAATAAAAGAAAGCATCCTCTTGACTAGTGCATTCAGGGTGAAACGGAACCAGTGTCTTTTCTTATCATTCATGAAGGAAGCAATCTAGTCACTTGTTTTATCAGAATACTTTTTAATTGACATTCTGCCTAAACCAATGAAAAACAACCTCTCTTCAGCGACGGCTATTAGAGTTGAATTTTGGCCTTGTCAGAAATGATTGACTGGAAGTAAAGCTTAAACACTGATAGCTGGAAATCTTTCTTTTAATCCAAAGTCAGCAAAATCTTCAGAGCCTTCATATTGGATATACAGCTATTATTCTTTCTATCTAACTTGAAGAGGATTTGAAAGAGTAGATAACACAGTTCAGCAAGACCTCGATACTCCTCTTTAAAAGGCTTCACCATATTATTAAATTTATTTTGGTGGGGATAAGCTTTTTAAGAAGGAGCACAACATTTTGAAAAGAGCCATCCCATTTTTAATCATTATCGCTTTCTGCCTTGCAATTCAAGATATCAGCATGGCATGAATGAGCATCTATGACAGAACTGGGACTCCAGCTATATAACAAAAACTGATGTGGATCCTGTTGATTTAGAAACTGCCCTCTTCTTGCATCAAGTTAAAACTGGCCAAGCACACTTGCCACACCATTAAATTTTATGAAGGACAACTTTCTACTGATGTATTCCAAAAAGTGCCATTTCAGGCAGAATTGTAACTCAAATAGAGCATCCTCAGGTGATCAAAAGTGGTACCCAGTCAATGTTGTTTTCAATCAATACATCAGACAAATTTATGTAAGCATATGAACAACTGCCAAGGAAACAGAATTGCTAATGCAGTATTCTGTTCAAATCTCATGAGAAGCCTTTCTATTCACAGTATATCCGGAACAGAGCCATGTTCAGAAACCAATGATTACTCATCAGTGAAATCCTTCTTTGAATCTAATAATGTAACTGTCTGTCAGAGTGAAAGAGCTTGAGCAAGAAACACAGGCTGCAGCATCAACACTGAAGAGCAAGGGGTACTGAAGTCCATCCAAACTGATGGCTGGTGAAGCTGAATCCATCAGCAGCCTATGCCAGAAACTATACCCTTTCAAAAATAATTAGGAATCTGTCAATATTAGATGGGAAAAGGAAAGTGCAAAGTCACAGCAAATTATCCAAACTAGGAAGTGACTAACAAATATAAACAGACAGCAACAGATCCATGGCTTTCAGTGTTGCAGGAGTCCCTATGGTTCCTTGTCATTTTATCATGGTACCTCAGTTAAACAAAATTAGTATAAATGAGCAAGTATCCTTGACGTGCTGCTTATTTTATCATTTTTTATTATTATTATTTTAAAAATTTATATCCCGCCTTTTTCGGGCCATTAGCCCAACTCAAGGCAGCTAACATAAAACATAATTAAAAACATAAATAGAACATTCAATAAAAACAATTAAAACATACAAGCTAGAAAACATATAGAGCAAAAATGATAAAACAAGAGCCCCCCAAATTCTGCCCCCTTAAAAAGCTTTTTTAAAATAAAAGGTTTTAAGGCTCTGCCTGAAGCTCTGTATTGAGGGAGCTTTCCTCAGTTCTTAGGGGAGGGATTTCCAAAGCCGGGGTGCCACCACCAAGAAGGCCCTATCTCTGGCCGCCACACTTCTCACATCTCTTAGTGGCGGCACAGTCAGTAGGGCCCCCTCAGATGACCTTAGGTGACGGGTTGGCTTGTACAGAAGAAGGCGGTCCCTCAGGTACCCTGGACCCGAGCTGTTTAGGGCTTTAAAGGTCAGGACCAGCACTTTGAATTCAGCCTGGAAACAAACGGGCAGCCAGTGTAGTCGCTGAAGCAGTGGCCCAACAGAGTCGAACCGACGAGCCTCAGCAACCACACGGGCCGCCACATTCTGAACTAGTTGAAGCTTCCGGACCATCTTCAGAGGCAGCCCAATGTAGAGGGTGTTACAATAATCCAGTCACTAGGGCATGGGTCACTGTGGCCAGATCCGAGCATCTCATGTGTGGTTGCAGCTGGCGAATCAGCCAAAGCTGAGCAAAGGCTCCCCTGGCCCCAGTTGCCACTTGGGATTCCAGGAGCAGCTTGGCCAACAGTACAAGTCCTTCCTTGCCATGAACAGACACCAATGAGTGCTGGGTGTTCTCCAGGGTTTACTTCTAGTTCTTGTAAGGAGAACAAATAGACTTGGTCAGTGGTAGAGAGAATAAATAGAGAGATGGAAGAGAGAATAAATAGACTTGGTCAGTGCTCCACACAGATGGTTATAAAGCCTAGAATATGACCAGTGATAAATCAATGTGGAAAAAACTCCTTGGGGCAATGATTGGTTGATGATTGATTGATTTGACAACACATACCAGTGGTGGCCCTACCACCCATGCCTAAGCTCCAATTGGTTCCAAATCAGAGCTATTCCGGAAGCAAGGGGTGTCAAGATGACATAAAGGGGTGGTCTCACAGAATGGTCACATCATTCCACCCTAGACTCCAGACAGCCCTACACTGCTGCTGACCCATCAGAAAGGCTGCTAAGATGGGGCCAACAGTTCAGAGGTGCTGCTGTCAACTGCAGGTGAAAGGGGGTGATCTCAAACCTACCGCTTCATGAAATTCACTGCGTGGGGTAATTCAGTTTGTCTTGCTAGATAGTGGGACCAGTCAGCCTAATTTTTTGGGAGAGTTTTTCCTTTTTCTCCTATTTCTTCTACAGACTATTATCCAAATGGAAAAGGAAGCAGTGCGTGTGCATGAGCACATGCATGCATGCATGTTTGTGCGTCTGTGTGTGCGCGTGCGCATGTAAGGGACTTTCTTCTTCTCTAACAGACAGAAGAGCATTTAAATTCCGGCTTGTCTCAGAACCAAACCATCCCTTTGTTTCCCAAATGACTCTGTCTTTCAGATAGATGGTGCAATACCATGAAGCCAAGAAGAACCAGTTCTTCTCATTTTCAGGCATCTCATTGGAAATATGCACCATAACACTCAACACAGTAAAACAAAAGCTTGTCACTAATGAAATTGCCAGTTATGGATTTCGGTTGTAGCTATCTCCTTCCACAGCCACTTAAAGCTTTTAGTTTTTATTTAAAAAGCTTAATTGGAAGTTTTTATTACTCCCAATTAAGCTTTTTAATTAAAAGGGAAAGTTGAAGCAAGCTGCAGGCAACTACAGCCGAATCTCATATCCCTTCACTCCCACCACCCCAAAACACTGAAGGGGAAAAATTGTTTTCATAAAATTGCAACTGCCAGCCAGCTGCAGCTTTCAGTAATGCTCACTGCTGGTCCTATTTACCTTGCCAGAGGCACTTTGTGAATGCAGAGACAGACACAACTAATTGGAAAAACAAGGCAGCAGCTTTATCCGTTATTATAAAGCAATTAAACCCATTCCATCACAGCAAAGTACATATCAGAGGAAAACACCCTACCAATTCCATCCGCTCTGATCTGTCTATCTACCTGGGAGGCTGCAAGACTAAATGCAAGGGCTCCTGACAAACTTCCCTTAATTTTGACTGAATTAATTCCAGAGTCAGCGACATTTGGAACAGGACCTTATAAAGAAAGAAATCCAAACCCAATGGTGCCATGGAAAATTCTATCCACCCAAGTTTTGTGTGGAGTGTGTTGGCATAAACCATGCCTGCACAAACGAATCATTACCACATAACTGGGTTCAACTGGACTTGCACCTTCTAAATGAATCCAAGGTGAACAATTGGGACAATCAAGGTTAAGGGAATAGGACAAAGGAGCAAATATGCCCAGTATTTGCTCGAGGATTCTCGAGGATTCTTCATGGACTACCCACCCCGCCCCACCCTCTGCAGCATATTATTGGCAGGAGGGAACTTGGATTGGGCTGTTAATGTTATTACTCACTTTTGAGCTACGCAGTAATGTTATTACTCACTTTTGAGCTACGCAGTCTTACAAGACCTTGCATGGCCCCAGCTGTACTGCTTTAACATTGCGTCATTACAGCATCAGACATATTTGGTTGCATTAATGCAACAATTAATGAAATTGTTCCCATACAAGGGCACTTAAATGTGACCCTATCTTGCTTCAATTTTCCTTGGCAAAATAGTATTAGGCTGTGAAATAGCTGCTCTATACTGCTTGCTAAGAGGAATTTCAAGCATGTCCTACAGACGTACTACCATTTTCAGCAAACAATTTGACACTTCACTCCATTTTTGTCAAATCTTCTGAATTATTAAACTTGGACCATAGAGCTTTCTTGCCAAGATGTGTTGGTAGCTGTCAAAGAAATTGATGATACTATCATTGAAATTATTCTCACTTACAAAGGAAGGAAAATATGAGCTCATATTTATACATCCTATGATATGAAAGTTGGAGATAAAAAAACATATAATGCAATAATCAGGAGTGAAAGGAAATAGCTTTTTCATAGTATTTTATTTTGTTGATCTGAAAGATAAGTATCACACTGTATCTGCTTTGACCACAGAAGGTGCAATTTTGGACTATTCCTTAGAATCCTGTGGGATTGGAATGTCCCGTGTACATATAACAATATACATGTGATGTATTTCTGGGACGTGTGTGTGTGTCTTTGTGTGTGTGTCTTAAACCAAGAGAACCACAAGCTATTTTATAATGATGTTCTCTTTGTTCTGGATAACTATGCCATATGATATGAAGAAGAAAAGGCTGCTACATATAACAGTTCGAAACATATAATTATTAGTAGTAACACTAGGAAAGAAATAGAAGCACAGCATCTGTATAAGGATGAAAGAAAAAAGGCTGAATGAGTTGAAAGGAGACTGATATGCATTCATACAGCTGTGGAAGGTGTAGGTTTCCCTTATTCAGACGCTTTAGGTAATTACCACCAACCGTCCACATTCCCAATTAATTCTGCCTGATGGGGAAAACGATTTTTAACTCAGCTATCTTTGCCGGCAGGCTTCACATTTGAGGCTGTTTAAAATCTGTCATAAGAACAGTTTATATTTGTTGCTTGCTGAGGATCTTGGGCTTGTTATCAGTTTTTGCGTTTCTTAATCATTTTACCTCCCATAGTGACCCTTTGACCATTGGAAGGTGAATAAAAGCTGTGGCGGTTTAAACAACCATAATGTTGGATGATCATTCTGGTTGCTCCACCACAGAGTTAAACTATTTAAATGCACTTGAATTTAAACTGTCTTTTTAATGCTACAGTGCTATAGCCATCTTCTTAAGATACTAGCCATGCAAAAACATGCAGACATTTTAAGATAGATGTCATGATGTGTGGTTTCATTAAAGCCCACAGGGTAGAAGGCATCAAAAGGCAGCAAGTGGTTATCCTTGCTGGTGATATTTGGGCACATATATTATTTTTTAATAAAGAAAGTGAAAGTACATACATACATACACATACTTCACTATATTAATAAAGTGAAAACAAGAATGTACAACCAAATCTAATGAAGAAAATAAAAGAAAGGGTGAATAATTTTTATTTTGATTTGGTTCACTTACTTACTAACAAGATTCAAATTTTCACCTGCATCTTAATGTGATGGTAAAGGTATAAATAACACCTTATACAAAAATTGTCTAATACAGACACAGCTGAAATCGGGGCTAAAGTAAAGGCATGATTCTTAATTCCATGCCTCTGCCATACAGGGAAAAAAACATACAGGGAATACAAACTTCCACTTAGACATGATATAGGTCACATTACTGCAGCCATGGCTCCTTATAAGATTCTCAACCAAAAAGAAAGATGAATTATGAAAGCCAAATTCTGTATATTCTCAAGGGTTGAGAGTGGAGAGGAAAACAAAACAGAAGTCTGAATTGGAGCAAAAACCCTCTTGAGTGCCCTTTCTGAACAACAGAGCAAACACTCATTTATTATATTTGTCAGGATAACAAATCATGGGAGCACCAGTGAACGGGTGCCAGTTCTTGGAAGGACGCAGGGAATGCATTTGGAGACACGCGAGACAAATACGTTGCCTAATGAAGAGCAATGGAAAGGTATGCTCTATTAAGCTACTAATCACTAGTCTGTTCTTTTTCAGATTGCTCAGAAAAGAAGTAGGATGAAGACTGAGAACATTCACACAGATGTTCACAGAGAAAGCAAGGTTTGGGAAAGGACAAAAAGTGCAAACCCAACATGGAAGACGCTTCAGAATGATACAATAGAAGGAAAACAATAGACTTGCATCATAGGGCTTGCTTGGAGCAGACAAAATTTTTTCAACCTGCAGCTATGTTAAAGATACTGAGCAGGAACACATTGGATAATAAAGAGGGCATTCAGCCAATTAGGAACGTTTAGTCAATTAATCATCTGTCACATTAACCAATTAATGAAGTTTAAATCAAATTGTGTGCTGTACATCGGTAAGTTTTTGAGTCATGGAGGAATGTATGACTGACAATTTTACAAAGGTCACCTTTAATATTTTCTTCTTTCATGCTTTATTAACAACTCTTTAAAAACAAACTGCTCTCAGGATGAAAGAAGAGTGTCCTTAACTCTCAAATTCAACAAGTTGAAATTGGCAGGGACTGGTTAATTAAGTTACAGTCCAATACTACTCACCACCACCACCACTACATAGCATGCAATGCACTGAAAAAAAGCACATGCTACATGCTTTTGCCAGCTTGACCCCTGTGCCCCCAGTCACCTCCTTCTCTGAGAACAGCCCCATCTCCTCATCTCAGAAAAAGGCTGTGCACAGTCTGCTCCAGTGGCCTTCTGAAGCTCCTGGAGGCCTTTTATAAGACCCTTCTGGTTTTCTGACAAAAACTGAGAACCTTTGAAAGCTTTAGAAGGCCTTCATAATAGTTTTTACCTTCTACCTTCTCTGTAGTGGTGGCACAAAGATGGAATTCGCTACTGGGGGAACCAAGAACTACCCATTCCTCAGGGCTTGAAATGTTGCTGTTTCAACTTATGTGTATGTAATGTGTTAGCTTGTTTGTATGTTGTGATTATATTTTGTAGTCACAAAATGTTCCCTTACTAGGGATTGGCTATGATAACACGGGAGACTCCATTTAAGAGCATGGAACAAGTACTTTACACCAAGTTGAGACCCACTTTTGACCTAGGCATAGTTTTCACCGATTCTCCATATTCAAGATGAAGGTATTTCGCACCTTATAATGAAAGTATGCAAATAAAAGGTATCTATTATCACCACTGGACATTTCCCTCCTGCACCTAAAAGAAGCAGGATTGTGGGGCAGGGTAAAAATTAAAATAGATGCTCCCCATGGTTTCAGATCTTCACTCAGAGAACCACGCACTTTACTTTCTACTCCAAGCAGTTGCGATTTGAAAAAATTCATGGAGTATTTGAAAAAATTCACAGAGCCAATCTCTCTGTTCAAAGCTATGCTTCTGTTCACATCCGTCTGCCATATACTCTGCATGTGGAAGAAAGGTACATAACTTTTGTGAACACAAAGACATCTTTGAATAACTTTGCTTTATAAAGCCTATTTAAATACACTTTGCATTCTGAAATTCCTTGCCACAACTATGTTTCTCAACTTCACAGCCTGTGCACACTGAACAGGTGCCCAAATACAGCATGATTAAAATACCCCCCCCCCCACACACACACACACACACTGGATGCATTAGAGAAGAGAAAGAAGTTCAGAAGCTCCAGATGCTCTCACTTGTTTCACCAGAGAAACCGCCAACCAAATCAGAAATGAACAGAATATAATGAGGTTAAAAGAAAACAAACTGCTGATCAAGATGAACTATGAGTAAATGGGTGCCTAAATATTTTAACATTTCATTAGTGAATGTCACTAGTGATTAGGGAGGGGGAGTTGTTTCTTAAAATAGAGATGACAGCCCTGAAAGTGTAATAGGTTTTGAAGATGCAATAGGCAACTTCTTCAGAGTTGTCCTGGGTGGCAGTCGAGTCCACTTGTTCTGGATAGAAGTCATTCAATCAATGATTGACAAGACATGGGGAAACCTGGCCGGCCTATAGCAAGGGCCAGTCAACCAGACATTGCCTTCCCACTTAAGTGCTACCTAGCAGTTTGAAACCTAGCAGTTTGAAAGCATGCAAATACAAGTAGATATTTATCTACTTGTATTTGCATGCTTTCAAACTGCTAGGTTGGCAGGAGCTGCGACAAGTGACAGGAGCTCACTCCATCATGTAGCACCTGAGTCTTGGACCACTGACCTGCTGATCTTCAGTTCAACAGCCACAGCCCGTGGGACTGCAGTCCCATGCTGAGAAGATACAATATTTTCTGAAAACAAATGAAGGCTCTCTTCCCAGGTCAAGGAAGAAATTACTGGGATCTGTCATCCTGTGCCTTTGCCGTATCTCGCTAGAAGATGTACTGTATAAACAAGGATTCTGAAACTCTGCACTACATATTTCTGGTTTTTGGCTCAATCATCCAGTAGTAACAGTTGCTGAAGCACGCAAATCTGATGCAACAGAGCTATCATGGCTTGTGCCATTACCCATGGGGAAATTTTGCAATCTGGAAGTCTCTTCAAGGTAAGGGAAAATTTGTCCCTTAGCCTCAGGGAGAAAGCCACAGCCATGGCAACAGATCTGCAAAGCATGTCCAACTGGATCTTTGATCTGGCATAGTAAGGGGGATAGAATATAGCATGCTGCCTGTACTCCTGCCACTTTGTGGGCTTGTTCCAATCACCCCATTTTGTTCCAAACAGGAATCCAGAACTTCTGATCTACCTGTTCCATGGAAGAGCATCTGCTTGGCACACAGAAAGTTTCTCATTCAATTCCTGGCATCAGTGATCAGGACAAAACCTGTATTCATTAAACAGCAGATTGAATGGCAGAAGATATTACTTTGGCCTATAGCTTACATGCATGCACAAGTGCACACACAGTAGCATGCACACACACACAAAAGGAATTGACAAGCAAGACATATGAAAATGCAGCTTCAAAAATGTGTCGAAAAGCTACAGTTCAAAAAGGACGCAAGTTCCTGTGAGTCACGTTGTATGCAGGCAAGCAAAAGAAGCTATTGATATCTTTGAATGTTTCTGGAAAGCAATAGAGGATGTTCTGGGAAGTGAAAATGCTGCTTTTGGTTCAGTTTGCTGAACAAGCTAACTTTTCAGTATCACTGCAGAGATTTCCAATATTATCTTCTTGCTGAACAGTGCCACCCAGAGATCACTTTGCAATATAAATAAACTCACTCCAAAGGCCAAAGATTGATGTTTTACTAATACTAGTAAATGTACTGCATAGACACAATTGACATTCAAATATATCTCTGGCACAGCATGTCATTCAGCAGGACCCAGGTCAAACTCTAGTAGCTCTTAGAGTACAAACCATGCTGGGAATGACCATGGCTTGAGACCACAAAGAACCTCATCAGTGTGGACAGCATATGAAAAGATGAAACAATACATTCAGCATATGTTCAACTTTTCATGTTCATCTATCCTGCATCCCACAATCAGTCCCCAGGGGTGTGACTACAGGGGGAATTGCGGTAAGAACTGCAGGCACCACAATGCGCTGGATAAGCAGATCCTCCCACGTCTACATATTGATGTCACCACATGGATGGCTCCACTAGTGAATTCATCAATCTAATTGCATTGCAGTATCTAGTATTTGTCACACCACCACTCCTGTAGCTATTTCACTGCCACTCCTGTAGCTATGTCACTTGCATAGCTCATACATTCCATTATCTGCTTGATAGCTGACCCCCCATCATGGGAAAGCAACATACCCACTTTTCTATCATGCAAAGAAGTACCCGCTCATCAATAATATGAACCAGGGTTTAGTGTGAAGATTTCCAAGACCTCATCTAAAACTACTAGATAAGTCAGTAATGAATGAGTGGCTTAAGCACAATCTCTTGAGGGGGTGATTAGGGCAACCTCATAATAAGGGCAACCTCCTAATAAGTAATATAGGCATATTGTAAGAGGCCATTGACAGATTCACTGAACATGTGAAAGGCAAGAAGAAATACACTGGCTAGCCACACACACTAATGCAGGGTGACAAGATGCCAAACCCAAAATTCCTGAACCCCAATGCCAAAATTTCTACCCCATGGGCAAAATTCCTAACTCCCAAGCCAGAATTCCTACCTGTTTAAAAAAATTGCCAAAAATGTAATTTTTTGTTTATATTTTGGTTTTTTGGCCATAACTTTTGATAGGAAGGAGATATCTCAAAACTGATTTTTGCATTGGATTCTGCTCTTCAATACAAATCCAACGACATATGACATGATGGGGTACTGTGCACCATCACAAAGTTAAAAAATGAAGCCAAAATGTAGGACAATGAAGCCAAAATGTAGGACACCCGGACAGGAGGCTAAAAATCCGGACAAATCTGGGTTTTCCTGGTCATATGGTCACCCTGCACTAATGGACTCATCAACCATGCTTCTGGCAGCCTGGCATCCATTGCCTTTCTATGAAGGACAGTTCTGAATGAAGGGAAAAGCCTTCCCCTGGCTGGTCATGGTTCAAAATCAGAGGGGGAGCTCTCTCTGTTCAGTGCAGCCCTAGAAAGCTTATTCAGGCTATTGGACCATCCCGCTCAGTACTGTTGATGCTAACAGTGGTTCTTGTGGCTTATGGAAAATAAGGCAAGGATGGAACCTCAAACTTTCTATATCTTTGCATGCTTTTCCAATGAACTGCGCCCCCTTCTAACAAGCGTTGGATCTGGGGCACCCAGCCAGGACTGCATGGCCCTTGGGCATATCAGCATGAATAAGACAGGTTTGTCTTATAATAACAGCATTTTCTTGCTGTTTCCTCTCTTCATATTCGTTGCATACTAGGACACAAATGAGAGACAAACAAGAACACTAGGACACAAAGTTTAGCCTATGTGCTAGGTCAGCTGTCCACCAATTGCTGCAAATTTGGAGTCAAGAAAAATATTGCAGTGCCATGAATCTTCCCTACACTGAGTCAGATCATTCTGATGACTCCTGTGAGCTCTCCAAGAACTCATACAGCCTCTCCTATCTATACCTGATACATATACATATACAAGAACTCATACAGCCTCTCCTATCTATACCTGAACTTCAGTTCTTCTGTATGCAAAGCACTGAGCTCTGAAGCTGAGCTATGGCCTTTCCTTGAGCTTCTTCAAAAATGCAACATGCATTAAAACTCATATTGATCTTCCAGAAAGGTCTCTTTTGGCAAAACAAAACAGAAAGGAACAGCCAAGGACCCACAGAGGGTTTGCAGGCAAAACTGCTTCATAAAAAAATGAAAATAAATGCAGAGTACTGTATTCATATCTTTTGTACATCATTTTTTAAAAATGCCATTGCAAAGAGTATGTTGAGACGAAACAAATTGAATTCTCCAACTAAAAGTCCCCCAAGGAATCATCACCCATGTTGAAGACACAGATCTCCAAATTAAAGGCATTAGAAAGCAGAAGGTTTTTTATAAAATCCTTTTCACAGTCAATGAGAAAGACCAAACAATCGCAGAGCAAAGACAGAAGTATTACCTAAGTGTAAGCAGTTATCAAGAGTGAGTTCACACATCGCAGTCACGGTCCAATTGTACCAGGGCCATTCTTTGGTGGTACTGCTGGCACTGACTACGTTGAAGGTGCTCTGGCAGTTTGAAATATTACTAAGGAGCAAGCCCATAGATTCTTTCAGTCCTTAGCCATCATGGCTAGGACTTGAGCAAGTAGATATTGCCTCCCGAAAGATTCATAGTATACTGCTTGGAAAAACATGCCTATTTAAGCTTGCCACTTAACAGCACTTTCCTCCACAGTTCCCTCTCTGTCTTATTCAAAAACACATTGCCTTCACCAACCTCTTCAAAAACTATAATTCTTCATTCTAATATGATGGACAGCAGAACAGACACATCTGGGACCTCTGCCTGCATCACTCACCAGTTACTGTTGCACTTGACTCAACAACAGATTCAGACTTTTGTTCCAGGTAATTTTCTCCAAAATGGCTAAAGAAAAACTCTGGTAGAAGCCTTTTGAGAAAAGGTGAGTTAACAATACACAGGTGTTTCTCAATCAGTGGTAATCATACCACTGGTGGTACTTAAGGTGGTATCTGGTATTACTCACAGGACTCTCAGACGATCAACGCCTGGGAGCAAGACCAGCGATGCAGTGCAGTAGTGGGAGGCTTGGTTTAGCATACAGAACTTTTCACTTGCTTGAAAAAGCTCTCTTGACTATGCTGAGCCTTTATTAGTGTTTATTGTATTGCAACTGGTCTCCCAAACTGGAAGTTTGGCAACAGCTTCATCATCAGTTACCTCCAATAATACTTCAAGCAGGTGGATCACACAAAATAGTACACTAGGGACAAGTGCTGAGACACACTGCCATCTACCATAACTTGTTCATCTGATCAACCAGGACAAACTGGCTGCTCTGTTTTATCAAACTACCTGTCCTCCCATGGAAGCTGATTGGAACAATTTGTCATGCAATTTGTACTTCCTTGATATCCTCTGAACAAATGGTGCTACCCGCTTTCTGATCCGCACGCCTCCAGCACAGTCTTTTGCACTGCAGGATGCTCTCTGCAGCTTCAGATTGAAGGGAAACTTGCTCACAGGCGACTGCTCTTCTTTTGAAATGGGCAAAGTCAATTGCATAGAAAACTGCCTTTAAGAGCTGCCTCTGTATAATACGGGAAATCCTTTCCAATGTCATTATTCTCCAGGAATGCTGATTATGTGGAACTTGAGCAGATGAAAAGGCCTATCAAAAAGGTTAATGGATAATATGTTCTCATTTCTAGAAATTTTACTATTGTTGCAATTTTGGGCATTGTGTATTACAGAAGTAATTTAAAACTGTAGCTACAAACTTAATGGTTTGACTCTTAATGTTTTCTTTTTCTTCTAAGGCAGAGCATATACTAAATACATTAGGACAAATATATCTATCTACAGTGGTGTTTTCAAACAATTGTTCTTTTGAGTTTTTTTAGAGCAATTGGAAGTCTGCGGCACATTGTAAAACTGATCTCTGAAAGAAAGGAATGTATTCTCAGGCCTGTAAAAATACATTTTTTAAACTCCAAAAGCCAGTGCAATATATGCAGAGTATGGCCAGGTGATGCAACTTTCCATAAAATGGCATTCATGTTGAGAAATCATATGTAATCCAGACTATCTAAGGATCCTTTGGATCTTTTGAATAACTACATCTACATTTGTTTCCATATTATCACAACCTGTTTTCCCATCTTTAATCTCTTCTGTCATCCTTATTCATCTATCTAACAAAAGTGGTATTATTTATTTAATGGCTTTATCACTTGTCTTTCCCACGCTAATCCTAATGCCCAAGGTGGCTACAAAGTTTTAGTTCCTTCCCTGCTGCTATCCTCACAACAACCCTGTAAGGTAGGTGGGGCTGAGATTGAATGATTGGCCCAAGGTCATCCAGGAAGCTTCAAGGCCAAAATAGGATTTGAACCTGGATTTTTCAGGACTCAGTCCACCTCCCTAACCTCTACCCTGGCCTCTCAGGTAGGTCTACCAAGATGGCATCACTTCTATGAGCGCAAGCACATGACTGTTGATTAGTAAATACTAGACTGTGGCAATAGGGGTAACTGTCGGTGAAATTCTGATCACATTCTAAGTTGCCCTGCATTTATTCTTCCTTGACTTAAATATAAAGCAATTATTCTGAAGCAAAGAAGAAGATGCTTCCATTCAGAGAAACCACCTTTCCACTTGACTGAGAAGTTATACAAGAGCAAGGCAAACATCTGTAAAATCAATATCAGCCTCTATGTACAACCTTGCTTATTTATTTATTTATTATTTGGGTACAAGCACACTGTAATTGCTCTACCTTGTTTTAAACGGCTAATGGCATTCAACACTTCACTGTTGCTGGGGCCATAGCTTTTTTCTGTGGGATGCTAGGTGAGAACAATTTGAAGTACGATGACAAGTTCAGCAAGGACAGAAATAGCAAATGCTATTAGCAATGCTAATAGCAAATGCTGTCCCTTTAAGTACCTCAGAAGAATAAGTAAAGCATTACTTGAATGGAGTAGAGACACTGCAAGGAAATCAAAAAAGATACATAAAATATTCCCATTTATCTAGTACAAATATATTTTATTTGTATGTTTTCTTAAGATACTTCATAATTGTTTGGCACCATTTAGTAGAAATATACCTAGCAACACTCAGAAAACAGTTCAAATTGGATTCATTCTTAACACACGGAGGCCTTGGAGCAACATTCAGCTGTACTAAGCATAATTCACTTTTTGCAAGTGAATATTTTGCATATTTTAGAATGCATATACTAATAAGACTTTCCTACATGATGGGTGACTGGCTATAGATCATCATGTACATTTAGGTTTGCAATCCTAATGTCCACTTAGTCCAGCCTAAGCCCCAGCACAAGTCCCATGCTGGCCTGGGAATGTCACAAAAGTAATAAAAGACACTTCTGCACCACTCCTTGGTAAAGGTTAGGCCTGTGCACAAACATGTGCTTGCAGTCCCTACATCACCACAGGAACAAGAAGACCAAAGAGTTTTGCTGGCCTAGTATAGGATTGCACCCTAAATGTATCTGTAAATATTTCCTTTACAACCTGGTGCTGCTGGGTTTGCTGTCAGCTGATTGAAAAATTCCTAATCCTTAAAATTTTAGCTGTTCTCTTTTACAAGGCTTTTTCCCAGTATTGCCTGGGGAAAAAAATCTCCATGGTCATGAAGCTGGCAGGACTAAAAGCCAAAGGAGCATGGAATACTGTTATCTTCCCACCAAAGAGGTACATATTTATCTAATTGCATCTACATGCTTTCAAACCGCTATTCTGGCATGAGTTGGGCAAGTACTTGGATCTCAAACCACCAACCAGAGGCGTACCTAGGCAAAATTTCACCTGTGGCAAAGACTGAAATTTTGCCCCTATCAAAACAGTTAGAAGGAGGTCATCTAGTCCAACCCCCACCCCCCGCTTATAGCAGAAGAGCTTTTGCTCTAATTTATACACACACATATCTCATAATGCCAGTGAGTTCTATACACATGATTCCACCAGAGGAGTGTAAGTGTGGCGCCCTGGAACCCCTACTGTCCTTTCACCTGTGGCAGATTTCATTCTGTGCTATACTCTCGTTACACCTCTGCCACCAACCCTCCGACATTCAGGTTGATAAGCACAGCACTTTAACCCCTGAGCCACTGCAACTGTGACTTCTGTATATTCTGAAATGGCTCACATAACCAACAAGCACCCACTTGTAACACTGTTTTGGTGCAGCTGATGCTACAGTTATTTTCACCTCAAAAGAGGAGGCCATTAATTTGAAACCTCACCGTTTTCCTCTCTCTATTCCATTTCCTTCTGCTAGAGCGTGTGACTACCTAGTTATAAAAGAAACTGCCTCAGCTGCTCTTTTATTGGCACCACTTTATGATAAATAAATTTTAAAAATGCGACTCTGCAAGGTTTATGACATCCACAAAGAATTTACTTAAACCTTGCCTCCCACAATGCCATCAACTGCCATTCAGATGCCTGCTCCGTATTTTATTGTGAGGCACCCAAAAGCTTTCAAACCATCAGTCATAAAAAAGGTAAATGTATAATTGATACCAGATATACAAGCGATGGCCCATAAATAATACTTTCAATCGTGGAGGTAGGCCTTCACTTTCACAACATGGAAAGTCGACTGCTATGAACAGCAGGATTTTGATTAGTGATTCAATACAAAGACCGTGTGCGGCAAATCATTACTGCATTTCTGTATTTGGTGTTTGTTTTTAAATGGGTGGAAAGCGCTGTGGGCCCCGCTGCTTCACAAGTTTAACAAGAGGCAAACCACTTCTATCAAAAGTGGTTCTATCAAAACAATCCCCCTCTCCTCCACAGCTAGAAAACAGCTAGAAAACAAAGACATTTAATACAAATCCCAAGTATTGAAATTCTGTTAATGAAGCATGTGCATAAACATAACAATAGACCCGAGACAGAAGATGGGGTGCCATCGCCAACATCTGCCAAAGCAAGCCAACCACAGCATTCTCCCTGCTTGATATGCAAAGAATGGGACCCAAACTATTGCTATCAGCATTAAATCATTCTTGAATCAATGGGATATAATAAACATTGACAGTTCCTTTCTGCCTGAAAGGGTGCTCTCTCTCTCTCCTTCCTTGCCTAGACAAAAGCTCAAAGCAAAAATTATGTGAAAAATGGCTAATTTTTAGCAGGGGTGATTTCATGCAGTGAAGTAGCATGGGAATGGGGTGGCTGAACCCATGTTCAGGCTTGTGGATTTCCCCTGCAGGGAATCTCTTGGATGGTTTCATTTTTCCTGGTGAGAGGCATTTCAGTGTTCAGTTAGGACAGGGGTGTCCAAACTTTCAACTTTAGGAATCCTGTACCTTTAATAAATACAGGAGTGTGTAGAAGAGCAAATTTCAGCAGGTACAGCTTGTTATCTGTGAGATGAAAAGCTGCACCTGCTGAAATTCCCTCCTTTACACACATGTTAAATGTCCAGGAGCCCTGAAGTTAAAAGTTTGGACACCCCTGGGTTAGGAGAGAAGATATCTGTGGGAGAAAGCATTGGCAGGAAGGTTTCATGATCTTGATCTTTTGCTGGAAATCCTAATCAGGTACACCTTTATTGGAGCAACACACTGTGTTCTAAAGACCCAATCCTATCTTTCCCTATCACCCCACCTGCTGGTGCAGCCACATCAAAAATGGGCACTCTTGTACCCAGCCGGATGGATATGCAGAGCTTAAAAGGCTGGCTTTGGAGGGAAAAGACTATTTAAATCCCCTTACATCTCTATAAGCTTCCCATTCAACAATTCTCTTTAGACCAGAACCAAGTCTGAAGAGACAAAGAAGGTAGTGTGGTAAAGGATCCAGCACTGCCAGATCCACCCCTCTCACAACCTCCCACCCCCATAACAAATTGGTACCAAGAGCGGGATTCACAAATTGGTACAAGAAGGGAGATTTGGACAGGACAAATTAATACAAGTGGAGTGCCAGGACAATGGGAAATTTGGATGGGATACAGTCACATCGGGAGGTCTGACAGGGAACAGTCTGAGGATTGAGCATTTATGGTGGGGAAAATCCACAGATGCCAAATCTATGGGTAAAGTGACACCGTACGTATGGAAATAAATTGCTAAACCTTTGGTTAAAAAATATTTAAGAATGCTTCCCATTTAGACAACCCCATGGCTTCATCAGTATATCAGGAATGCATAGAATGGTGCCTTCCCTTACACTAAACCAGATAAACTATGGTATCTCAGGAATTCCAGGCTGACCTCATGAGAACCTGTACCTAAGGTCAGTTTGTCTGATGCTGTGCACCAAGCCATTCTCCATATAACATACAGCTTGAAACTAAGAGCACAATGCTAACCATGTCTACTCAGAAGTAAGCCCCATTGTGTTCAATGGGTCTTTCTCCCAGGAAAGTGTCTTTAGGATTGCAGCCTAAATACTCAGATGAATATTTCAATGATTGACTGAACTCTCCAGAAGGAGAAGGGGGAAATGCATGAATTAACAATTGTTCAAACAGAAAAGACTGTCAGTTCTTTTGTTACCTCTAATTTGATATGTGATTATAATTTGGATTTCATTTCAATAATAAATTCAGAGAAAAGGGGAGATTAACACAGCTGTTCACCTACAAAAAGTACTGAATTTAAAAAAAAAAAACTTTAGTCATTCTGGAAACTTCATGTCTCCAGAGGTGGAAAGCCTCTGGAACAAGCTACAAATTATACATGACATGAGACACTGATGATCAAGGATAAAGTCTCTTTTTTAGGGTGTTTAAAAGTTCATGCTTGTTAACTAACCAAAAACTGTACTCATGTGTAAAAAATAAGGCAGTTTCTTTTGAGTAACATCATGATTCACAACCAATTAAAATGCTTCAGTTATTTATTTACTAATGCTAGACCCCCAAATCCAGAGTAACTACGGGAGCACATAAGAGACATTACATGCACCCGTAGTTATTGCACCACCTAGTAAAAACCTATGGGAAATTCAAATTGGTATAGAGAGTAAATTGTTCTTACACCAGAGCAAGGACTCCCCATAGTTACTCTGGATTTTGCCCTAAGTTATTTACATTGGACATTTGTTCTTACTGCCCCTCCACTCCTCCAGTGTTCTGTGCACCTTCGGCAGTCATGCCGGCCCCTGACCACAGAAGTGTATTTGGACAAAACTGGCTCTAAAGGCTTAGAAACAGGGACAAGCACTGCTCCCTACAGTCAGTCATAACAAGCAGTACAACTTGTGGTGGACACCTTTACATCTGGGATCTGTTGATGGCCAATCTGCTGTCCACTGTAGGCAGCGGCATAACTAATGATTTTGTTGTCAGATGCCAAGCCATATAATCTTTGATAGAGAATGAATATTCCAAGGCGGTTTTTTAAATTGCACTCTACATTAAACTACCTTTCCAATGATGTATAAAAAGATGGTGATACATATGTTACATATTATTACAAATTTGCTGCCAATATCAAACTCAGCTTGCTGCTTGATGCAATTACTACTCCCTGCACCTCCTTAATGACACCACTAGCTGTAGGTGACCCATGGACATCTGTGCTTTGTGCCAAACGAAGTGCTCCACAGAAGAGCAAAGAGGCTGCCATGCCAGCAGTTTGCATGGTGCACTAGTGCAATGCATGAATTTGATCGAGTTGTAAATCCCATTGAAATCAGCTGGATGTATTTCTGAATAGACTTATTTCTAAATAGACATGCATAAGATTGACCCAGACCAGGAAATCTATTAGAAACCTTCAACTCTATTAAAATTAATCCCTTGATACTACACTTGTGTGATTAGACCTAACTTCATCAGACCTGACTTCGCAATGGCATGCCCTATTTGTGATCATGGCTGCCTTTGCTTGTTATTTCTATCTCTAATAAACAGTAAACCAATTAAGCATGAATAACTTCAATTACTTTATCCTATAATCATCCAATTAGTAAATAATTTATTGCATTGTAGGTTTATTTACATCTCTCATAAAGCTACACTCTTCTGTATATGGTAAGCAGCTGACTATAAAAAAAGCAAACAATTTAAACAACCTGTGGATACACATAGGGGGCAAAATGCATTTTAAGGAGAAGGTTTTGTTCCACATGTTAGATTTTGAAAGAGAAGTAATGATTAAACATTCCCAATTTATCTATTCCTGAATAAGTCCTGTGAATTTTCGCAGTTAACTTTCAGGCTTGTTTTCATTCAGTAATGGGTTCAGCAATGAAGGGGGCAAGGCATTTGTATAGGAATGCTTGCCATCCTCCCCCCCCCATCCCACAGATTTAATTATCTTCTGATTGCTCCTATGACCAGTCTTACTCTCCACCCCAGTTGCCAGTTTAGCAGCGCTAAATTGCTACTGGTGGTAGTGGTGATGGTGGGGTAATCCAAGAGGTCTCCTCTGGTTAAGGGAACAATTGTAAGCCTCCATGATGTAGGACCTGCATTAGCTAAATCACTGACATTGGTCCTTATGGATCCATGCTGCAGATTGGGCCTGGAAAGATTTGGCACCATTACTCCCCCAAACGCAGCTTCTTCCTTGACCTGATCTGATAATTTTCTGCCCCATCCCAAAGAAGTACAGAAGGAAAAGGTCCAACATTCCTGCTGAGCAGCATTCTACCATTATAAAACTGTTATAAAAAAACTGGCGCTGAATGCTTTGGGGTCAATCGAAGGAGTGCAGTGATGTTGTGAAGTAACAATAGTATTTGGCTCTTAGTATCACAGTGGAGAAAAATATAGTCAACCTGTATTTTATTTCTACATCATAACATCATAAGAAAATAGTGTCATGTGGAGGTGGGGTCCTGCTCCTTTTCTGATTGAGCTGATCAACTTGAGAGCTCCCCAAAGAGGTTTTAAGTATAAATGAAAATGTCAGGAGATCCAATTCTGACCACATGTTAACTGTTTTTCAAGGTAAAACTGTCATCAAGAGTCAAAGTATCTCACTAGCTATAGATTCCCATATTCTTTGTGTCTCTTCACAAAAGCACTGACTTTTGGAAATTCAAGCAAGTCAGAGTCCTTGGCTAGTCACTGGCAGGAACAAGTATTTTAAACCAAAAGAATCACAGCGTGTGAAGATGAAATTGTCTGCTCCTCTCTCGCTTCCTATGTCCACTAGACAATGTGCACCATGGGAGCAAGTTGGCTCAAAGTCCAATAAAACCGTAAAATGGTTTCTTTATGTTCCTAACCTAGAAATAAACTGTACCTTGCTGCAATAAAAAAAATCAAAGCTGAAAACTGGAATGAAGACAGGTACTTTGATTTCCACTGAACATCTCTGTCAGGAAAGAACGCAGGAGAATATAGGTTGACCCTATGCAATTGTGCACAGGGAGTATATACTGTGGTGGAAGTAAGATCACAAAAGCAAGCTTCACATGCAATTTATGTGTGTTTACAAGACAATCTGTATGATCTTTGTATGCATACATATACAGTGGCGCCTCACGTAAAGAATGCCTCACGTAAAGTACGTTTCACGTAACAAACAAAAATTTCTCTAGGATTCTGCTTCACGTAAAGAAAGTGCTTCACGTAAAGAACACATTCGTTGGCAGTTGGGGCAGACGCACTGGCCGGCATCCCTTTAAAAAAGCGTCAGGGCTGCCTAGCGCACCTGTCCATAGTGAAAGCTGTTCCTCCTGTGGCTGGAGGGAGAGAAGAGCAGTGGAGAAGAGGGAAGCAGCTCAGGGCTAGCCAGAAGGGAGCAGGGGAGAGAGGGGCTCAGGATGGAGAAGGAGAAAGTGGGGAGACATTTTGAAGGTGTCTTGGATTGCAGCCTCCTAACCATGTCTACCCAGAAATAAGCCCATTGTGTTAAATGGGTCTTACTCCAGGAAAGTGTCTTTAGGACTGCAGCCAAAGGGCACAATCCAGAGCAACTATGGGGAGTCCTTGCTCTGGTGTAAGAACAATTTGCTCTGGACTGCAATATGAATTTCCCATAGGTTTTCATTAGGTGGTACAGTAACTACGGGCACGCATAATGTCTCTTACGTACTCCCGTAGTTGCTCTGGATTGTAGGGTAAGTTGACTTCATAAGATCATGCACACTGAATGCATGTTTTGAATTCAATCCCAGTGTTCTGTCATCGTTTTTACATCCAGTTAATATTTTTATATGAATATTTTTGGGGTTGTGGAACCAATCATCTGAGTTTCCATTATTTCCTATGGGAAAATCCGCTTCACGTAAAGAATGTTTCACGTAAAGAACATGCCTCCAGAACGAATTAAATTTGTTACGTGAGGCGCCACTGTATATGGATTCTCTGCAAGTACACCGAGGACTAAATTTTTAAAAAGTTCCCTAACTACCACAACCACACTTGCCTCCTTCATGCATTCCCACAATGCAATTTTAAAATTTTTTTAAAAAGCTTTTATTTCCTGGAACTCTAGAAGCCTAATTAACACATAGGAGAGTCAATTTAAGATTAGCACAATCCTAACCATGTCTACTCAAAAGTGAGTCCCACTGAGTTCAATGGGTCTTACTCTCAGGAAGTCTTTAGGATTGCAGCTGTACTGTACATCTCTTAATTCTGGCCCAAAAAATTTTTTTAAGTGGCACAGTTTCAGTTTTCAAGGAAGATATTTTAGCCATTCAGGTGCAGGAAATGTCCATCTGAATAAAGAAGAAGCCTTCTTTCCTAGGCACATTATCAAAGGTCCTGTGGTTGGAATGGTTTTCCATCCTCCTTCTATGTCCAACCTGCAGTATCTATAAATGAGTGAAGTCTACAGGTTGTGCTTTGTTATGCACTGGGGTTCAATTCTGGAATCTCTAGTGAATTTTTTTAAATCAGTGGATACCAAATCAGAGGAAAAATAGCTTTAAAGATGCACTTCCAGGTCCCTTGCTCTTTTTCGCTTCATTATGCATTCATATAGAGACTATATTGAATTCAGCCACTAGAATATAATAGAATGAAATTATAATATATAACAGCATCAAGATAGGAAATTGGATTTTGGTGCTTTTTTCCTTGTTAGAAGGCATTTAAAGTTCGACCTCAGTATCAGGGACAAGTTAAATCAGTGGATACCCAAATCATCAGATACTGAGGCCAATTTAAGCATGCACAGAACTGAAATTCAAGAATCTAATCTTAAATTCTTATTAGATTCTTGATTGGAAGAACTGAATCCTAAATTCTGATAAGATTCAACACCTGATTGGATTAAGACCCATTTTCTTAGAGGAAGAAATTCATATAAGACTGGATTATAAGCAAGCCATAACCTGCAATTCATTATCCACAAGCCTTTACAAATGATTGGTGAGAACTGAATGCAATTAGGACCGCAATAATGTTACCATAGAATATTAATGCTCTCAGTACCTGCAATAACTGACATCCGCTGGGAACTTCTGCCCTTTCTTTGCCAGTGTCAGCTGCCAGTGACAAGTCTTCCCAATGTGTCATTGTGTGGTTTTGACCTTACATTTGTGTTGTCAGGCAGGCTCATTCTCACTGCTTTCCTTTTGACACTTTACAGCCCTCTTTAGCAAGTCAGAAACCATTTTACATTTCCACCTGCCAATCTGAGTCGCACAAGTAAAGAGCATTTGCTTATGGGTTATCTCTTTCTCGCTTCCCTTCTAGGTCTCAATAGCTTTGAGATAACTGGTCTAGCTTTCCAGTTCATGACAAAATACCTTCCTGATTCCAACATGGAGCAACAAAATGGGTTTTGCACATGGATCTCTTAGCACATCTAATATAGTTTTAACAAGGGTTAAAAAGGTAGACACAGATAAACCAGTTATGATCAGTTGCCTTTTTATTATTACCTAGCTTGTTAAGAAAAGTGATACAGGCATTTTTCACCGTACTGGGCACTTACTGGACACCATCCAAAAGTGAAAACCACTGAAAAGTGAAACTAAATCTTTTTAAGTTTATAAATTCTGCTTCCAATAATTTTTTAGCTAGCAAATTGCAAATGCCCCTTTTATCTTGCAAATTCCTGCTGCCACACAAAGATTTCTGCAAATGGATTCAAACTCCTTTGGGAATGGGATTAGTCCAGGAGCTACAACATGGGAGAGGGCAATTTGGTCCTTTACAACAGGAACGATGGAAAGCTGAAAAAGCAAAATATACTGTACATTGAATGAACAAATTCTGGCTATCATTGAAAGGTATTGAGTCGATTGTCAGAAAAAAACATCAGAAAGCAGGGGATACCTGTATCTAGACATGCACACATGAGTACTTAATCAGAGTACTCATCAGAGTACAAAGTATCATCAGAGGTGATAATTTGGTATCTGCTCTTCAATTATAATAGTGCCATTCAATTGTAAGAGTGCCAGAGATCACAACTAGTTGCAGCTTTTCATCATTTCATTCCCTTTTATGTGGTATACTATTCAGTCATAACAAATAATTTGATGTTTTACTGCTAAGAACAGTTGCTAATGATAGATCTGCAGAAATTGCCTTCATCCAACAGTGTGTATTAGGAAAACTGTGCCTGAATACTTTCTCCACATCAGTTCTACTTCTGCCACCCACATCTATGGTGATGTGGAAAATGTTTGTGAGCCAGATGCAGGTGGGAAGAGCACATCTTGCACTTTGTTCGAACATCAAGAAATAATCAGATCTTGTTCACAAGACTGTGAGACCAACTGCTACATTTTCATTGGACCTGTGGTAGGATTTTCCTTAGGATTGGTTAGGATCATTTATAACTGGCTTACCATCTTCTTATTCAAAGCCTGCTAGATGCTTGTGGATGGATTTGATCTGTTGAATAATGAATCCTTCCCAAGGTCCTGTAATATTCACAGCTATCTGCTCTGTTCCAAGGAGAACTGCTTTCTGAAGTTGGGCATAGTGATTTTATTTATGTTCACATAGGATGTTCAGGATGTGAGGCTGGCATAAGTTTCAGCCAGGACCCATGCCTGGGGGTGTCAATAAAGTCTCATAAGGAGTCTGCACCACTCCTGAGGAGGGCAGGTTAAGCTAGTACACAGACATGCTCTAGCCTTCCCACACCACCATGGGAAAAGGGATCAGATATGTTATGCCATCCTAAACTGGTTAGGATTGTGCCCTAATAATTATTAGTAAGAAACATTTATATATCACTTTTCAACAAAACAGTTCACAAAGTGATTTACTAAATGCCTCCCTGTCTCAAAAGGACTCATACTCAGAAAGATGCGGAGAACACTATTAGAAAAGATACTGTGCTAGGGTTAAGAGGGACAGCACCCTTTTCCCTTCTGAGCATAAGAGCATACATGACTCTTTGGTGATAGGAAGCTGCCTTCTACTGACTCAGAGCATTATCCTATCTAGCTCAGTATTATGGGTGCAATCCTAACCTCCAGTTAGACCAGACTAATCCCCAGCACAAGTCCTGTGGTGGCCTTGGGGTGTCACAAAAGTGCTGTAAGGCACTTCTACACAACTCCTGGGGTAGGATTAGGCCAGTGCACAGGCATACGCTTTCCTCCCTACATCTCCACAGGAATGGGAAGACCAATGAGTTGTGCTGGCCTAGGTTAGGACTGCATCCTAAATCTGGCACGCCTGGGATTTTCCTAGTTCTGCTTGGGAATGCCACAGTTTGAATCTTGGGCGGTCTGCATGCAAAGCATATGCACTACCATGAATTCCCCATGATCCTTTCCCAACAAGGAGAATCAGCTTTAACTCATTGTCTCTCACTTGAAGCGCACATGGTAAAATTGCTGATTGGTTTATCCTATAGGAACTAAGGTGAATCTCCTTTTTTGAAAAAGAAAATCTATTATCTTGCATGGTGCTGAACACTAAACGAGCAATTGAAAATAACAGGCTAACAAGAGGTGACATCCAGTAATGTCAAAGGTGACAAAGTAATGCTACCTTTCCTTTTCCTCACATAATTAGATGTCACCAAAATATAATAAACAGCAGCCAATTCTGACCCCAAGACAATTGTGAAATTGGAATTTTACGGATAAGCAAATAAAATATCCTTCTTTTAGACTGATAAAGCAGGTAAAATATACATTGACACACACGCATTTGTGCTTGGATGCACTCAGAATGGACAAATCAATTCCCTGTACTCTTCCAATTTTATTTGGTTACTGTAAAAGAGCAACAACATTTATTATACAATGTCCAGTTCCTCCTTTTCTCCAATTTGCTATCCTTCATTGGGCCTCCACAAAATGGAATTTTGCCAGTCAAATCAATCCAGAATTACAGTTTAAAGAGTAACAGTCTTAATTCCAATATGAGATAAGTGTTAGAGAGAAAGCATAAATAATTCCTTCCTATTTCCTTCTGACACAAAGCTCATCAAATTCAATTCATGTCACAAACTGACAGAGACTCCAATCTCCAAATGCTCCTACTGCACAACAAATTATGATACATCAAAGAAATGAGCTGTGCCTCAAAAATGACACTAAAGGTTATGAGCTAGAAAATAATGAAACAAATGGTGTCTCAGAAATTACATTTTTAAAAATTGGGAATGAAATGAATTAACGGTGATTATTCACCAGATACTTTCCAATTACTCCAGTGGTGCAATGAGAAATGAAATATAAGAACTGAAGGTGAACTATAACTATGATACAGATTTGAGGGAAAGTTCCAATGGAAAATTGACTGGATCAAATTTTTCCTTTAAGGATCTTCCACACTGAAGTGAATTAAGCTTGAAATATGGTGGAAGGACGCTTACATTGGAATGGTAATAAATTGCATGAACTGTCCTTTTTTACTCTTAGGTATACCTGTTATATCTCTGAACAAGCAAGTCTCTCCTCTTCTATTTTACAACTAATGTACTTCTACATTAGTGATTCAGAACAGTTCAGCATTTTGTCCTCCACTGTACCACTTTGCATGGTCCATCTATTAGAAGTATCACTGGAAGTAACATATGATGATGTCATCTCCAGTTACTTCTGAACTGGGAGGACATAATAGGGTGCAATGCTAACCAATTTAGGCCAGTGCAACTTACCTGGTCTCTCCATTCCCATGATGATCTGGGAAGGCTGGCACATGTCTGTACAGCGGCCTAGCCTCTCAAGCCTCCCAAGGCTTGCTGGAGTGCCTTACAGCATCTTTTGTGACACCCCCCAGCGAGCATGGGACTTGTGCTGGCCTAACTAGGATTGCACTGTCAACAAACATTAGTAAGAGGCTCAGAATGCACTAGAGGGCTTCTGCCAAGCACCTTAAAGAATCTTTGGAGTGCCGCCCGCTAAGCATGGCTTCCTACTGTTATTTATCATGTTGTGTTTCTGGTCTAAGAGGCAGCTGGTGTCCAGGGGTCTTTCAAACATTACCATCAGACATCACTTCAAGTACCACTGCTGGTACCCATACCACTAGTTGAGTAAGCCTGCTGAAGTTCTTTTCCTGTCCTGTCTTAGATTTTTCTTACCCTAAATTTACCTCAGAGTCTCTTCTACCATAAAGAGATTGCCATTCTTATTTCTCCTTGACAAAAGGTCAACTTAATGGAGTTTTTTTAGGTGAACCATTTCAAAAGCTATGCTTTTAATCTAGTTGGTAGAAAACAGATTTTGTTTTTCAAAAAGCTGCAGTGCTTGTTGCTATTAAAGAAAAAAGGAATGCAGGGCACCTACCAAGTCGGATCTGAACGTTTGAGAACTACAGTAAATACTGTGAACAACTGTGACTTTCTCATTTGCATTTCAATGCACAGCCCAGAGCTACTTCCTAAAAATACTGTTATATACATCTAGAAATAACCTGAAAAGCTTGGCTGTCACTTTTAACAACAAAATATAGTTTGGGAGAATGACTTGCTGCTTACAATTCTTTTTTGTTTTGTCACAGTCTTTAAGCTAGGAATTTTTCCTCTTGCAAAATACCCCCTTGAACAATTAAAGTCAACTTTCCATTGTGGCCAACATTTGCCTGCCTTTTGGCAGTTGTTTCTACAATATTTGCAGCATCTTGTGAATTCCCCAAGAGTCCAGGCTCAGCACCAGATGGTTGCTGGCTAATGTCCAAGGGGTCATATGCTCATATATGGCATATGCTCATATATGGCATGTTCATGTATGAGTAAGCTTGGATATGCTTACGCTAGTGGACACTAATGGCATGATGTTTGAACAAGGAATAGGCCACACTGCCATATTTTCCACTGCACCCAATGCAAATTCAAATCAGACAGTTTATTGAACATGATAAAAGAACACTGAAAAGGATACCATCAGCCAGTGGAATTAACTGGCAGAAGTACAAAACAACTAGAAGGAAGAACCATCATATATTAATCAATCAATCAATCAATCAATCAATCAATCAATCAATCAATATATATATATATATATATATATATATATATATATATATATATATATATATATATATATATATATATATATATATATATATGAGAAAAGTCACTCACTGACTCACTGACTGACTCATTGACTCATCACCACCCTGCCAAAACCGGTGGGCCTAGAAGCATGAAATTTGGGGAGGGTGTTCCTTCTGTGAGGGAGGGGTGCACTAAGAACCGGTTTTCGGAAATTCCCACCAGAAGGGGGTGAAAAGGGGCGCAACGCGTTTTCCTCCCTATACTTTGCATTGAGAATTGATGACTCATCAAAATTCCGCCCCAACTGCTGGGCCTGAAGCATGGAATTCTGGGAGTTCCTTCTGTCACCTGAACACCCACCAAGAACCATCTGGAGAAATTTAACCCTTCAGGGGCTGAAAAGGGGGCAACGTGTTTTTGTCTGACTGGAAGACTGACCAACATCCAGCCACTTTGGTGCTCTGTGCCTGGTGCAGTGGGGGGATGTTGTTCAGAGGAAGAGGTTGCACTGCCAAGGATGATGCGCATGGGGGAAAGTTGCGCATGGGGGGATGATGCGCATGGGGAAGTTGCGCATGGGAGGAAGTTGCGCACAGGGAATGATGAGCATGGGGAATGATGCGCATGCGGAAAAGTTGCGCATGGGAGATGTTGCGCATGGGGATGATGCGCATGGGGGAAGTTGCGCATGGGGGAAGTTGCGCATGGGGGATGTTGCACATGGGGGATTATGCGCATGGGGTTATGATGCGCATGGGGGAAGTTGCACATGGGGGAAGTTGCGCATGGGGAATGATGCGCATGGGGGAAGTTGTGCACGGGGAATGTTGCGCATGGGGGGATGATGCACATGGGGGAAAGTTGCGCATGGGGGATGATGCGCATGGGGAAAGTGTTGCATGGGGAAGTTGCGCATGGAGAAGTTATGCATGGGGTTGATGAACATGGGGGACTGATGCCGATGGGTGATGTTGCATACGAGGAGTTCAGGCACATGGAGGATGATGCACATGGGGGAAGTTGATGATGCGCACGGAGGAAGATGATGATGCGCATGGGGGAAGTTGTGCATGGTGGGAAGTTGTGCATGGGGCAAGTTGCGCATGAGGGGGTGTTGCGCATGAGGGGATGTTGTGCATGAGGAAGTTGCACATGGGGTGATGTTGCGCATGGGAGAAAGTGGTACATGGGGGAAAGTGGCACATGGGAGGAAGTGGTGCATGGGGGAAGTGTCGCATGGGGGAAGTTGCACATGGGGGAGTTGCGCATGGGGGGAGATGCGCATGGGGAAGTGTCGCATGGGGAAAGTTGCACATGGGGAAGTTGCGCATGGTTGAAGTTGTGCATGGGGAATGTTGCGCATGGGGGGATGATGCACATGGGGGAAAGTGTTGCATGGGGGGACGATGCACATGGGGGAAGTTGTGCATGGGGGGAAGTTGTGCATGGGGGAAGTTGTGCATGGGGGGAAGTGTCGCATGCGGGGAAGTGTTGCATGGGGGATGTTGCGCATGTGGGGAAGTGTTGCATGGGGATGTTGCGTATGGGGATGTTGCGCATGAGGAAGTTGCACATGGAGTGATGTTGCGCATGGGAGAAAGTGGTACATGGGGGAAAGTGGCACATGGGAGGAAGTGGTGCATGGGGGAAGTGTCGCATGGGGGAAGTTGCGCATGGGGAAGTTGCGCATGGAGGAAAGTAGCGCATGGGGGGATGATGCGCATGGAAAATGTTGCGCATGGGGATGATGCACATGGGGGAAGTTGCGCATGGGGGAAAGTTGCGCATGGGGAAGTTGCGCATGGAGAAGTTATGCATGGGGTTGATGAACATGGGGGACTGATGCAGATGGGTGATGCTGCATATGAGGAGTTCAGGCACATGGGGGATGATGCACATGGGGGAAGTTGATGATGCGCACGGAGGAAGATGATGATGCGCATGGGGGAAGTTGTGCATGGTGGGAAGTTGTGCATGGGGCAAGTTGCGCATGAGGGGATGTTGCGCATGAGGGGATGTTGCGCATGGGGTGTTTATGCGCATGGGCGGATAGCGTATGGGGAAATATTTTGTTACAAAATGCTGGCAGAGTTCCTGATCATGTTGAACAGTATTTCTCAATATTTGTCTCCCACTATATCTCTTTGCATCTATTTGTGGTCCATCTATTTGAAGTATCACCAGAAGTAACTGGAAATGATGTCACTTCTGGTTACTTCTGCGTTAGGAGGCAAGACATGATGCAACAAACACCAAGAAGAGGCTCAGGGTGGACAGGAGCTTGATTCATGCATGGGAGAAATATACTAGAGCCTCCTATTCTATTTGTTGTGTTGCATTCTTGGTCTTGCTGCTGGATGGCAGCTGTCCATGGGTCTTGCAAGTTTCTCCAGTTACCTCCTGAACTTGGTGGTATCTGTACTACTGGTTGAGAAATATGAACTTAGGTTATTCTTCCTATATGCAGCTGTACATACACAGAACCCTACATACACAGAACCAGTGGTGGGCTTCAGGGGGTTCTCCAGGTTCTACAGAAACCTTGCTAATAAGCGCCTGGTTCTGAGAACTATTACTTATGGGACATAGAACCTGTTCTTTTATGGACATAGAACCTGATGTTAATTTAGATTATTAGGACATAGAACCTGTTAATAATTTATTTGAATCCCACCACTGCACAGAACCTTTTCACATTCCAGCTCAATGCACAAGGGAAGTCTACATGCCTTTGCACATCCAGTGAATGCATGGAGGGAATGAGCGATGAGGGCTTAAGAAGCTTTGAAACAGGAAGAGAATCAATAACATTATAAAAAATAAAATAACCATGTCCATATGCAATAAATGCCTGGATATTAGATTTTGAGAACAAACTTAACGGGAGATGGCTATCCTTATCATGCTGTGGTTGTGAGCTTTCAGGAGGTGGTTGGATTGCCACTAGTGATGGTTTCAGGAGTTGACCTTCCAGGAGGTGGTTGGCTTGCCATACTGCCACATTTTCCTAAACCCAAAGAACAGAATGTGTGACTTGATGGCGTATCAATCATCAGATGCATTCTTCTATTACATACCTAAGAAGTTGTCTACTTCACTGCCTCTTTTTGGTCCTGGGGGAAAAAATGAAAGGGGCCACCTACCCCATCCCAGCAATATCATTTGCTTTCTTTTGTGGCCAAAACATAACTGAATTGCTCTAACTGTTCATTTATAAAACTAATGTAAAGGTAGTACAAAAATAAAACACATACAAGCAGATTTGATGGTACAGTAATAGGACTAAAATAGGCAGACAGGAATGCAGTGACTTGTAAATGCTGCAGGGATTGGACACTCAAATGGGTTGCTGAATCTTTGGCAACCCAAACTCCCAACAACTCAAATATTGTTTGCCATCGTTGTGAAAAGAAAGCCATTGCCACAAGGTGGCTCCATCCGGCTATCCAGGGAAACAAGCTCCGTTTCACTTTGTTTCTTCTCTGTTTATATTCACAGCTCCAGCAAAACATTTTCACAGTTATGCTTCTCAGCGACGATTGAAAGGACTTCCACAGGCAACCTGCCATAAATAAACTTTCTTGAAGACTCCAAAATAGACAAGAGACTCTGCAATATATTACAAAAAGTCTAGAGTGTTGTAACCATACAGATAAATACTGTATTAAGCAGCTGTATATGTATTTTCCGAGTGGTGCAAAAGAATCGAGTCTGTGTTCCATGCTAAACGTTGTTTCTCTGCAACCAGTGGGAAGTGAATTTACCAGGGATGTGCCGGAGCCACAGTGCCATGACTCAAGTTGAGTCCTGCTCCTTCGACTCGAGTTGCCCATAGTAGTGACCACTGCAACTCATCCATTTTTGATTTATTTTAACTTCAGTATTTTTAAAAAGCAAATCAACTCCTGGAAACAGCAAAAACAGAAAAAAGCTCACACACAAACACAAAACAGAGTCTGGCAACGCAATCCTATCGATGTCTACTGAGAAGTCCCATTAGTGTTAGTGGGGCTTTATTCCCAGGTACTTGAACATAGGATTGCAGCCACAAGCATATACAAAAGTGAATCTTGAGTTTATTCAGGTCTTTTTATATTTAGGATAAAACCTAAAATTCAGTGCCTAGTTTTTTAAATACGTGACTTGATATCATACAAGTCACCAAAAGAGGGTTGCCATGATTCATCTGCAGAAGTGCAGTCTGAGGCAGGGGTGTACCTATAGCAATATGCGCCCATGGCACACATGAGATGATGTCATCACGCACACGGGATCTTCACAGCCAGCCGGATAAATCTTCTGGCCAGCTGTGAGGACTTATGAATACATGAGGGCTACATGTGCCCTTCATAACCAGCTGGCATGTTTCTTTGGCTGGTTGTGAAAAGCACTCAGGAGCTGACTTGCGTACATGCTCTTCTGAACCAGCTGCATTCCCCAGCTGGTTAGAAGCACAGCTCAGCTGGAGTCGAGCATGGCCCTTCTGAGCCACCAGGAAACATTCTCTGGCTGGCAAAGAAGGGCGCATGTACAACTCAGCTGGAACCTAGCACATTCCCTTCTGAGCAAGCCAGGGAGTGTTCTCCGGGGTGCTGGGGTCGGGGAAGTGCTCGCTGGGTGAGTGCACTTGCACTCATCAGCGCAAAGGTGCTCATAGCACAAGAAACCTCGTGCTATATACACAGGACGCCACTGCTCTGAGGCTATGATTTTGGAGGACAATAAGAGAGAAACCAGCACTGCAGTTTAATTTTGGAAACGTAATTAATTGGCATAGCTGTGTTTTTGGCTAGGGCAGGGGTGGCCACACTTTCAGCTTTGAGGTCTCCTGGACACTTTCTTGGAAGTAAGTCTCGTTTATCAAAATAAAGGTTCCCCAGTTAAAAGGATACAACACAGCACAATCCTATGTGTGTGTACTAGTAAGATCCATTGAATTCAATTAAACTTGCTTTTGGGGCTTGCAGTCTGCAATCCTCTGCACATTTACTTAGGAGTAAAGTCCCACTGAACTCATTATTCCATATGGCCATATGCATAAAAAGATAACACAGAGCTGAACATTGTGAATTTGTTTAAGTGAACTTTATGTGAAGTTCTTTAAGTGAACTTTAAAGTCTTTAAGTCTTTAAACCTCATGCACTTTTACTTTAAGTGCACCTACAAAACAAACTAGGTGACACTTTGAAGTCTCAGTAAGTAAACAAGTGCTTAGGGATCAGGTTACAAATCCGGGAGGCTGTCCTTGGAACTTCTCACTATTCATGGAATTAGGAAAGTCACACCAGCGAAACTGAGCAAGTAAATTTATTATTACAGAGAGAAGCACTTGCAAAGGGTAGGTAATCATCTCTACTAGAAACTAGGGCTGCAATCCTAATTACACTTTTCTGGGAGTAACATCCGT
Source organism: Cryptoblepharus egeriae (assembly GCA_030015325.1). NCBI lineage: Eukaryota > Metazoa > Chordata > Lepidosauria > Squamata > Scincidae > Cryptoblepharus > Cryptoblepharus egeriae. The sequence continues at coordinate 27,340,576 of JAREYC010000003.1, forward strand.
TGAACACAATGGAGCTTACATGGTTAGGCTTGTGATCTATCTATCTATCTACAGTATTTATATACCGCTTTTCAACTGAAAAGTTCACAAAGTGGTTTACAAGAAAATGAAAAAATTAATAGCTAATTAATAGCTAATGGGTGCCTGTCCCCAAAGGGCTCACAATCTAAAGTGCAAAAAGAACACCAGCAGAAGCCACTAGAGCATTCATTGCTGGGGTGTGGAGGGCCAGTTACTCTCCCCCTGCTAAAGAAAAGAGGAACACCCACTTGAAAGAGTGTCTCTTGAAGTTTATGGGAAAGTGAGAGAGATGTTGACACAGGCTGCCATCCTATCCTCACTTACCTGGGAGTAAACACCATTGACTATGATGGACTTACTTCTGAGTAGACATGCCTAGGACTGGGCTTGGGGGCTGCCATCCTAGCCTCACTTACCTGGGAGTAAACACCATTGACTATGATGGACTTACTTCTGAGTAGACATGCCTAGGACCGGGCTTGGGGGCTGCCATCCTATCCTCACTTACCTGGGAGTAAACACCATTGACTATGATGGACTTACTTCTGAGCAGACATGCCTAGGACCGGGCTTGGGGCTGCCATCCTATCTTCACTTACCTGGGAGTAAACACCATTGACTATGATGGACTTACTTCTGAGTAGACATGCTTGGGGCTGCCATCCTATCTTCACTTACCTGGGAGTAAACACCATTGACTATGATGGACTTACTTCTGCGTAGACCTGTCTGGGCTTGTGCATAGCATCCACCTGAGCCCCTCATCCTGCTGACTCAGCAGCCCAGCCACCCTCCTCCTGAGCAGGACTACAAATCCCAGCAAGCACCGGGGAGGCTTCCGAAGGGGGCTCCTTCCATAACCATTGCGGTGTTGAGAAGACGCTAAGTCACCGGCGATGTCGGGCCGCGCTGCCTGCTGGGAGCTGTAGTTCCAAGAAGGCCTCACGGGACATGAAGTCGCCAGGACTGACAAACCAGCGGCGGCGGCGGTTCCTCCCAACAGGTCGGTGGGCGCTGCTGCAGGTCTTGGTCGCCGTCCTGGCTCCGTCTCCGCCGGCGCGGAGGTGTCTCCGGCCTCGGCCCTCGCCCGGCGCGGTGCTCCTGAGGGAAGGGAAGGGAAGGAGAGCCGGGAGAGACCGTCTCCCTCCGAGGCGCCGTCGGGGCGGTGAGTGAGAGGCGCTGACCTGGGATTGGGGCCTCCAAGGCTGCAGTCCTCCCCACACTTACCTGGGAAGAAGCCCCATTCACTGCAGTAGAGTTTACTTCTGAGTAGGCATGCAGAGCATTGGGCTCTATGGTTGCAAGCCTAAGCTTCTTTACCTGGGAGTAAGCCCCATTGACCATAATGGAACTTACCTCAGAGTAGGCATGTATAGGATTGGGCCCTGAGGCTGTAATCCTAAACATACTTACCCGGGAGTAAGCCTCATTGATTATAATGGAACTTACCTCAGAGTAGACATACAGAAGATTGCTCACTTGGGAGTGACCCTATTGACTGCAGTGGGGCTTACATTTGAGTAGACAAGCCTACTGTAAGGTTGTTGGGCTCTGGCTGCACACTTAAGCTTGCTTACCTGGGAGGATTCCCCATTGGCTGCAGTTGGTCTTAATTCTGACTGTTCATGCAGCCTAAGCCTCCTTACCTGGGAGTGAGCCCCACTGACTACAATGAGTAGATGTGTCTAGGCTTGAGCTCTGGGTCTGAAACAGTCCCTCCTTCCTGCAGCCTTGACTTCAGACAACCCTTCACCTCCTTGGGTCCAGGCTGAGGCTGCAATCCTCTCCACACCTACCTCGGAGTAATAAAACCCCCACTGACAAAAATGGGACCCACTTCTGAGTAGACATGTATAGGATTAGGCTGTGAGCCTGTATGATCCTAGGTGTGAGTTGTGGCTGGGTGAAGCAGTGCTTCTCACACATTTTAGCATCAGGTCCAGGGTTTCTCAACCCCTGGTCCGGTGACCACTGGCGGTCCTTGGCAGCTGCCTGACCGGTCCATGAGAGGACTCCTCTATGTGCATCTTCCCCTCCTCACAGCAGGACGGCTCTGTTGGAGGAATGCAGCCTCAGAAACCAATCCTATGCCTGTCTACTCAGTAGTAAGTTCCATTGTAGTCAGTAGAGCTTATTCCCAGGAAGGTGTGAACAGGATTGCAGCCTCAGAGCCCAATCCTATCCCTCTCTACTCAGAAATAAGTCCCATTGTAGTCAGCGGTGCTTATTTCCAGGAAAGCACTGATAAGATTGCAGCCTCAGAGTCCAGTCCAGTGCCGGCCTACTCAGAAATAAGCCCCATTACAGTCAATGAGACTTACTCTCCAAGAAGAGTGACTAGGATGGCTTTGTGCATTTTCTATGCATCCTGCATGGAAAAAGGGTTGAAAATCCCTGCTGTGAGTAGACATACATTGAGACATTGGGCTTCCACCTGCAATCCTATCCAGAGTAACCTAGCAATAGCTCTATTTATTATAATGGGATTTACAGCAGGAGGTGGCTGTGCTCTAGGTGGAGAAGCCCTCCCTCCAGGTGCCAGAGGCAGAACTCTCCCCCTATCCCTGGGCTGGTCCTTGGAAATATTTTTCCCCACAGAACCGGTCCCTGGGGCCGAAAAGATTGAGGACCACTGATCAAGATTGAGGGCCAAAAAGATTGAGGATGCCACTGATAAAAAGTGGCATGTTTTAGTGGCAAATGACAATCGATTATGACCCTGGAGAAAAAAAATCTGATCAAGAAAGAAATATTTCTGTCCAATTAATAATGCTCAAGGTCCTGTGCTCCCAATGCTCTTGTTGTTTAGTTGTTAAGTCATTTCCAACTCTTTGTGACTCTACGGACAGCAGGCCACCTTGTGCTTCACTAGCTTCTGAAGTTTGTCCCAAGGCTTCTAGGGACAATTTATATACGTGTGGATGTGTGTAGAGATTTGCTGGACTTCCCTTAAAAATAAGGTTCAAGGACTGTTCCCCCAAGTCTTTACAGTCATTCTGGGGCAGCCAGAAGGCTGAATTAGAGAGGAAAATGTGCATTTAGGGTCTTCAAGGCCAGAAAAAAGGATGGGATCACCCTTTATGACATGTTAATTACTAGTGAGAAAGTTAGAAAAATGTAACATTACAATTTTGGTTATTTATTGGTTTTGATCTAGAAATAGTAAGGGCACCAGTCCATGAATGCAAAAAGTTACAAAGTTGCAAACATTGTTCCATAGACTGGATCTGTTGTATTTTTATGGTGCTTTGGCAATGTTGTTTACAGTTCTTCCTTTTGCCACTCATTGTTTCTACAAAGTTTTATCTTAATCAGCTTCTTTTTAAGGTGCTACAAGTCTCTTATGTCCTCCCTCGCTTTGAAGTAAGAAACTAAACTAATATTTGGAAATACAGTGGTGCCTCACATAACAAGTTTAATTCATTCTGGAAGCATGCTTGTTGTGTGAAACACTCTTTTTGTGAAGCAAATTTTCCCATAGGAAATAATGGAAACTCAGACGATTGGTTCCACAACCCAAAATATGTTCATATAAAAATATTAACTGGATGTAAAAATGATGAACAAAACACTGGAATTGAATTCAAAACATGCATTCAACGTGCATGATCCTATGAAGTCTACTTAGGCTGCAATCCTAAAGACACTTTTCTGGGAGTCATTTAACACAATGGGGCTTCCTTCTGGGTAGACATGGTTAGGAGGCTGCAATCCAAGACACTTTCAAAGTATCTCCCTACTTTCTCCTTCTCTTCATCCTGAGCCTCTCTCTCCCCTGCTCCTTTCTGGCTAGCCCTGAGCTGCTTCCCTCTTCTCCACTGCTGTTCTCTTCCTCTGCCCAGCGGATGCCTAGCCACAGGAGGAACAGTACGGAAGTGTTGCTTTCGCTATGGGCAGACATGCTAGGCAGCCCTGATGCTTTTTAAAAGGGCTGCTGGCCAATGCGTCTACCCCAACAGCCAATGAGTGTGCTTGTTAAGTGAAGCAACATTTGTTATGTGAGACAGAATCCTAGAGAAATTTTTGCTTGTTATGTGGATCGCTTGTTAAGCAAGGTACCACTGTAGATTTTTCTAACTGCTCTCTTCCTATCCCCTCTCCTAGGAAAAAGCAGGGTGCAAATTTTGTATTGCAATACTATGATATATTGTAATTCATTTTGAAAGAATGAATTACAGAAAAGAAAAACAGAATTAGACCTGAGTTTACTGATGCTTTCATTTATAATCATGTGGATTAACGTTGAGCTAAGCCTTTCATGTTCTCCCTTGAAATTTGATCTTAACTTTTGCATTAACCAGCACGCAAACTACCTGGGAAACCTTACCATCCCAAAGTATAGACTAGTCTTTTCAAAGGCTAGGTTCAACTGCCTTCCTTCTGCTGTGTTAGATGGACGATATAATGGAATACATTGAGAATAGACTTTGTCTGTGTAACAATGGAGAAATTGAGTCCTTGGAACATGTCCTTCTAGTATGCGGATTTTACAAAAATGAACGTACTCATCTTTTCCAACACACAAATACTAGTGATTTTTTAATAAGGAGACCTGAAAATTGTGTTAAATTTTATTGGGTGATAAAGAAAAATGCATCACAGAACGAGTAGCTAAGTTCCTCATAGCGGCTCAAAATATGCGTAAGAAACTGTTGTCTAAGTAAAGTCTGTACAAATATATGTTATCTATACTTGATGTTTTATTTTGTTTTTAAATTTAAATCTGTCCTGTAATTAATTTTAATTACCTTTAATTATTTGTAATTTTCTTTTAATTATTTCAACTGCTGAAATATTAGCGGTTGTCATAAATTGTAATTTGGGTCTGTGACCATAAATAAAGAACTGAACTTTTTTTCTTGCATTGGCATCCATCAGTCTTGAAAGACTATGGTATTGCGCTTGACACTGTATGTGAAGCACAAAGGCCTGGGTAGATTAATATGGAGGATATGCTGTTACCCAAGCAGCAAATCCCTCCTCTCCATACCACTGAAATAGTCCAATGGAATGGCAGAGCCGATATGATTGGTTCCAGCTGCTTTGCAGAGCTGGGCTAAGGACAGGCGATCACCCTGTCTTGTGGGGACCCAGGTCTTGAACCCTGGCCTACTGGTTAACAGGCACAGTGTCTTAACCACTTGTGCCACACTAGAATTATCACCAAACTTGTTGATTGTTATGATGATTCTTTTGTATTGTGATGGCCTGTTAGTTAATCTTGAGCAGTAAGGTGCAGTGACTGAAATCCGCTATGTACTTATCAGGGAGTAAATTTAACTGAACTCAACAAGACTTGCCTTTATATAGAGCAGTGATATTCAAAGTGGGGGCCGGGACCTAATTTAACAGCTTCCATCACCATATCTTCAGCTCGAAAGATTTTTGTCAAGATCCATATGGCTTCTTCCATAGATTATTTAACCCTACAATCCAGAGTAACTACGGGAAGACGTAACAGGCACTTACTCTGGATTGCTCTATGCATTTCCCACAGGTGGCACCTTAACTACGTCGGTGTAAAAGGTTCTGAAGTTACTCTGGATTGGAAACTATAGATAGTTTCTTATACCCTGTTTAGTACCCTGTATTGATAAGTAAAAGGGAAGGGATTGTCAGACTTCTGGAAATAATTATGAGAACAACAAAGAATTAGTATTACAGTCTGGTCTTGTAGACTCAGAACAGATTCCAGTAAGGTAAGCTTAATCTTGGTATAAAGTCCAAACTACAGACACCCTCCACTTATTGGATAGGTTAGGGACTGGAGTACTGTCCAAAAGTGAAAACTGTTGAAAGTGGAACCCAATCTTTTTTAGTTTATAAATGTTTCTTGCAATGTCCCTTTCATCTTGCAAATTCCTGCTGCGACATAAAGATTTCTGCAAATTGATTCTCATTGCCCTCTGAAAGAGAGGTACATGCATTGAATGAATGAGTTCTGGGTATAATTGAAAGGTGTTGAAAGAGTGGATCATCAGAAAACAAACCATCAGAAAGTGGAGGATACCTGTGTAGCGATTAAAATATATTTTTCCTTAAGAATAGCTGCTACTTTTTGTTTGGGTTCATCTGCTCTTGAATATCCATGGTTTACTGCTAAAATTACTATTGCATGCGCTCCTATCATTATGTACCAGTAGTTTGTATCTGAAAGTAATAGTTTACTGCTGTGCTCTCTAAACTGATTCACAGGCAAAATTAAGAATTGAGAAGAATTACCTTTTGTCCTAGACAAACATCATTAGGGATAGTGTCCTTTTTAGAAGCAGTATTACCCATACTCCCTTATTGCAAAGGATTAGCAATTTGGAATTGTCAATATATTCTTTCTCTGGGCAGGAACAAAGAAAAGGAACAGAAGTTATTTTAGTTCCTATTGAAGTAACATTGGGAACACTACAGGTATTGTCCTGTTGAAATGATGAGGAAGTAAATTATGGGTAATGCTTCTGTGATGTGAAAATGCAAAATGTCCTTGCCCTAATATTGTTTCTGCGCTCAAAAAACTAGATTCATGAAGGAATACTCCTTATGTTAATATTTATTTCCATTGGGGAACCTTTATAAGATTGTGCTTCAGCTATTAGGTACAAACTAACCCTACAATCCAGAGTAACTACGGGAGCACGTAAGAGACTTTACATGCACCCGTAGTTACTGCACCACCTAGTGAAAACCTATGGGAAATTCATATTGCAATCCAGAGCAAATTGTTCTTACACCGGAGCAAGGACTCCCCGTAGTTACTCAGGATTGCGCCCTAAGTCTTTGTACCTGACAGAGTGAGGGTGTACTTGCACATTTTGGATAATTACATTTGTTGCTTCTGTGCTGATATCCTTTTCCTTGAATTTAAATTATTACATTAATATCTTTAAAAATCAGTAGAATTAAATCTGTTAAATTTTAAGAAAACCCTGTATACGTGTATCCAACAGCCATTATAATAACTCTGGAAATGCCAAAGTTGCCAGTTGACTGGACGTCCCTGGAGAAACCAGGAAAAGGGGGGGGGGTTGCCAGAAAGAATGAAACCCCCTCTTTTCTCTGGGATTTCTCTGGCCATTTAAATTTATATGGCACAGCTGCAGCTGCACGCAGCTCTGGGGCTTCCCAGAGTGGGAAAGAGAAGAGGGGCAAAAGCAAGGTCCTCCACTGCCTCGTGGGCAGTAGCAGCAGCGTGCCTCAGCTGCTGCTTCTCAGGGGGCTCTGCAGCCCCTGTGGCACCCTTTGCACTTCCTCTCCCCCACAACCTCGTCAGCCAGCCCAACCAGCCCTGACTCTTCTGCAGCATGGGCAGCTTCTGCTGCCTCTCCGGCCACGCCACACTGCCGAGGCTGCTTCTCTGGCCAGCCTGGGTCTCCTGCGGCTGGCCGCACTGTCTCTGGTGTATCTCTGGCCAGAGTCTTCCGCGCCACACCCTGAGGCTCCTGTAGCTTCCGCCTGCTCCAGAAAGGTGAGACCCATGCAGCCTGTGAGTGAATGCATGCATGGAGTGTGTGTGAGTGAGTGAGTGCATGCATGCTGTGTGTGTGAGTGTATGCATGCAGTATGTGTGGGAGCAGGTATTGTGGGGCTGGGTCTCTGGGACAAGATTGTGTCTGCTTTGAGCCACTTCACATGTGCATTGTTGGTGAAAACAGTTCTTACAAAGAGATTTTCAATTTTAAAAGTATTGAAATTAAGTACAGGAAAGCAATACGAGCATTTTTGCTTTATTTTAACATGTCCTACATTTGTCCTACATTTGTGGTGTGTTCTACATTTTTTTTACAGGGAGGAATTTTGGCTTGGATGTCAGGAATTTTGGGGTAGCTGGGGGAATTTTGGGTTCAGCATCTGGTCACCCTTCCAATATGCCAAAATAGTGGCTCAGTTGTTAAAGGCGCTGTACTTGTTGATCTGAAGATCAGCAGGTCAGCCATTCAAGACCCAGGTGCTGCATGATGGAGTGAGCTCCCATCACTTTTCCCAGCTCCTGCCAATGTAGCGGTTTGAAAGCATGCAAATGCATGTAGATGAATAGGCAACGTACTGGCGAGAGACCAGCCAGGTTTTTTCCATATTGTGTCAATCAAGGTTTGGATGACTCTAATCCAGAACAAGAGAATCCCACCACAACACAGTACAAATGCTGAAGAAGTTGCCTTTGGTTCTCAAGCTATAGGATGAAGGCAAGAAATAGGGCTGAAGAGTTCAGGCACGAGAGAAAAGATTTGAGACATGTGTATCCATCATAGTGGAAGGAATACCATAACATGGGAGAATTGAATGCACCCTATCAGGACATTCTTAATGTTGGATTTGTGCATGATGGATTTGGGAGCAAAGCTGATTCCTTCTATTAGCTGTGTTATCCATGTATTAGAAGAAATCGGTGGATTCCTGCTTTTCTCTAGTGGTTGTTCAAAAGAAGCTCCCATTGAGTTTAATAGGACTTACCCATAGTAGATTTGTGTAGGGTTGTATGTAGTTAAAGTTTTTACCATCAAAAGACTTGCTTAAAAGTGACTACAGTATTTGCTAATCCCACTCGATCTTGCCAACCCTGAAAGCTATATTTTGTTAAAGGTATTTTGCTAGTCTTGAGCCCATCTCTTATCTAAGAAATAAAGTGTGTAGTTTAGCACAATGCAGTTAAGTGTGTGGAAAAATGAGGAAGTTGGTAAGAACTGCAAACATACAGTTGGGGGGGAACAGGGAGAGAGAGCAAGAGAGAGCACCCTTTTAGTGCTATAGCAATCGAGGAATATATGTTTTGGAAAGAAAAAAGAAGGGCACTGAGTTAAAAAAATATAAACATGGCCCTCAATTATTTGATTCCTGATGGAGCTGGATTATAAAGTGCTCCAGTTCTACATGGGAAGTGACAAATAACATGTGCTACTTAATAGCATGTGATGATTCAGAGACAACAGTGATACCTTTGTGTAAGAGTGATTTGGTTTAAGAGAGTTTTGGATTAAGAGCAAAATTTTCTCAGAAATTTTGACTTGGTTTAAGAGTACTGTCTTGGAAGAAGAGCCCTTCTGAGGAAATTTGGAACAGGCTTCCATGGCCAAGAAACTTACGGATGGGGGAGCAACCAGAACCAGGTGTGTGTGGGATCTGTTGGTAGTGTGGAAGGTGTGTAGGGGTGTTTTGTGTCTGTGTGATCTGTGTGTGGCAGTGTGGAAGGTGTGTCCTATCAATGTTTCAGTGCTGCTCCCCATCAGCAGAAGGGAAATGTTAAAGCTGCATGAAAAGAGAAAGATTAGATTCCATTGAGCCAATGGATAGCTGTGACTCTGTTAATGATGGCGAAAGTCATCCTTCTCTCTTGTCTCCCTCACTCCTACCATGAAAGGTTTCAAAGGTACAGTACACTTTAGTACTGTATAGTATTTTCTTTGTTACAGTGTTTTGTATTACAGTGTTGTATTTATTTTTATATACAGTAAATATTCATATATAAATATTTTTGGATTGTGGAACCAATTGTCTCAGTTTCCATTATTTCCTATGGGAAAATGTGCTTTGGATTACAAGCATGCTTCTGGAACGAATTATGGTTGTAAACCGAGGCCCTACCCTGCTTGAATTCAGTCTCTTTGCAATATTTTTCTAGTTGGGTCTTGGGAGAATAATATATATTATTATTCTTTGTCTCTTTGAATTTTGCCATTTGAATTGATTTAGCAACGACTGGATTTTAAACTATTTTAGAGTATAAAACTCAAGATGTGGATAAAATAGAATTGGTACAATTTTCTTTGTTTTTTGTTAAGAAATGCTTCTCAGAAGTACTTCATAGAACGTAGAATGAGTTTCGCTTTCCACTGGAGGGAGTAATGATTGCAGTGAAATGTGTGTTGGAGCCAAGTTATAAAACTTTAATACTTTACATTAGAGAGTCAACTCATTTAAAATGAGCTTTTGTTACAGTGAACATAACATGTTAAAGTGAACATAAAGTTGTCTTTAAGATAATCTTATCAAAATAATTAGCTGCTACTGTTTTCTAAAAATGCTGTGAATTCAAAACATCTTAGTTACAACTTGCTAGCATTAAAGCTCACTGTGATATATAAATACTGTTGATTCATTCTTTCTATTCTGCCAGTTAGTAGCATCTAAATCACATGTAAATTAACTTTGGCACCTAGTTTTTAAGATGTTGCAGATCACTATTCTTTAAAAAGTCAAATTCTTGCTTTTGATAAAACATGAAAAGTCTGGGTTTTTTGCTTTCTAATAGTTTTTGTTACCTATATCTGTATAGATAACTGTTATCTATATATAGATATCTATGTCTATAAAAGTAAATGACTAGTGAGAATGTAGAACACAAAAATCGTATGTTTAGGGTGACAACGCATATTTGACCAGAGCAACAAGCCTTATAATAGCTGGTTACCTGAAATTAGTGAGTCCTTCTATATTTACAGAATCTCATTCAGTTTGCATATATAGCTGAAATATATCAGGAAATAGCTGTGTTTGAAGGAATATCAAAATTTAATTCAAATTTATTTCGTCTGATTCCAGATAACTAAAGGAAGTGTAAATGAGAAACCACTGCTTAAAATATACAGTCAAGAACTTAATTTTCTTAAGCATTCTAATGAAGGATGGCTACACCATATGTTCCAGTTCCAATTCCTATAGGAAGTTCAACTAGTTTTGCCACAAATAGAAACCAAAGACGATCATCTCTTGGGAGCATTTCAACATGTTCAGACTATTCAAAAGGGCAGTTGGAGGACTCCTGTAACAGTAGTTTTAAAAAGATGAGTGTCCCTGATGAGATTGGTACAGCTTCATCACCTAATAGTCCGCTTGTAAGGACTAAGATTATAGGTACGGACACATCTATGGAATACTGTAGTCAGCCATTGGAAGATACTGAACAAAATACAGACTCTGGAAGCTGGGAAGATCGGCCTGCTACCCCTACAATACTTGGATATGAGGTGATGGAAGAGAGAGCAAAATTCACTGTAAGTTGTGCTTTTTCTTTCAAAAGTTATTAATATCACTAAAAGATTCATAAAATGTTTTACAAATATTGATCTATATAAGAATATAAAATCAAAGACTCACTCATCAATGCCCAGCCAAAACCCATGAATATACTCCCCTTGAAATTTGGGGAGTATGTTCCTTCTGTGATGTTAGGACCCACTAAGCACCAATTTGGTGCCCAGTGGTTCTTGCTGTCCAGTGTTGCTCTCTGGTGCCTGGCACACACGTAATTTGCAATGATGATATTCATGAACTTCAGCAGGTATACCCTTAATGTTAGACATCACAGTTTATGGGACTATATTCCTCCATAACGTTTAAATAATAATGCAAATTTCATAAATGTCATTCAAATTTAAACTACCACAGCTCTTAACAGTTTTTTTTAACTGTAGAAAAATGTCTTTGGTACTATTCATTTTTAATTTTGTTTGAAGTATGAGGCTTTACACTATGTTTTCATCCCTTTAGGATGTTCCTGTGGTGCTAACTTTAGATGTGTAATGTCTTTTACAGCAGCTCTCATTGTTTTTCTTGCCATATGTCCACACACTTCTTAATCTGCCATTTTCATGGCAGTTGTCCAATATATTGTTTTAGAAAGATGTTAAAATACCTGAGCCATGGGAATGTTCACTCAGGCAGAGAGATTGGATAGAACCAAAGATAATTTAGTTTTGATTTCTACTATCTGCTGGTTTCAAACTGCTGCTATTCCAGGCTTTGATCTATTTTTACAGTAGGAAAGACATCAGTTAGTTGCATGTGATAGTGTTTTAAAAAATACAGTTGATGTTAAATGATGTAGTATTTTCCATTGAATTCACTTTTTCATTTAAGTAATCTCAAGTATAGGAATTTACTATTTTATGTTAATTCTTTGAATAGAAGTTGCTCTTGTTTTCCATAAGAAAAACCAGTGTGTTATAACAGTCAGATTGTTGGGCTACCTGGACCAAGAGAAATCTGGTAAAATCAGTTTAACAAATCTCAGTCTTAACCTGCCTTCTAGTATACTGTATTTATAATAGCAAATTGAAGATAACGTGTGTATTCCTTTAAGGTCCTTGAAGTTAGGGAAACAGGGATGTGAGTCTTAAAGCAGACAGGTCTTTGTGGTTCAGAGTGTCTTCGTACATACGGTAATTTACAGAAATCTGTTACTCTCATTAAAATATTTTTTTAATAGAAAAACAATTCCACTTATTTATTTATTTATTTATTTATTTATTTATAACCCGCCTTTCCTCACCTGCAAGAGGGAGCTCAAGGCAGCTAACATCCCATAGAAAATAAAACACCATTAAAATAGAATTATAAATATAGATTAAAACATAATTAAAATACAATTACAATAAAATTGGCTTTTCATAGGCATAATAAAAACAACCTATGTGGATAGTATGCCAACTAAATGTGCATGAAATAGTTTTTAGGTTTTTTGTTTTCAAACTTTGGTAAATATTTGGCAAATTTTTGGTAACACTTGTTTCTTACCTCAAACAGAATGGTTGCCAGCTGTCCAGTACAGGGAAATATGAGTAGGCTGTGCTGTTCATGCTACTTACTGAAGCTGCTTTAATGGATTTTTTTGTTTAACAGGTTTACAAAATCCTTGTTAAGAAAAATCCAGAGGAAAACTGGGTGGTTTTCAGGAGATATACTGACTTTTCCAGGCTTAATGACAAGGTAAAAAAACCTTACTTGACAGGTCACTGTGTCCAGTTATTAATTATCTTATAGTGCAACCCTAACCACATCTACTTAGAAGTAAGCCCCATTATGTTCAGTAGATCTTGCGCCCAGGAAAGTGCTCTTAAGATTGCAGCCAAAGCTAAATACTTTTGATCATATAATACTTTATGACTTTTTAAAAGTCATAACCTTTTCATATTTAACATTCATCTTTTATGAGGGAAAAGAATTGAAAATGCTCGTATTTTACTTCTAAAATTTTATCCTATATATATAGTAAAATTAATAACTTCATTTCCAATCATCTCTTTGAATCAGATTTACCCTTTCAAGCTGATGTTGATAGTGGTGAATTCAGTGCAAATTTGCAGGCTTCAGGGAATCAGGTTTCTAATTTTTCCGCAACACTTCATGTTGTCTAAATAAACGAAAAGTAGAAGGATAAAATCTATCCTAGTAACTCCCAAAGTTTGGGAAGGAGGAGGAGTTGTAGGTTCAAATAACCACCAACAGTAAAGGTCTTTGTGTAATTCCTGTGTTTGCTAATTGGAGTATGCAGCCTAATTGGCTAAAAATTATGCTAAAAGAGAAATGAACATAAAAAAGCAAAGGTTTTGGAAACATCTATTAAGTTTTCAGTACTTGGGTCAGCAATGTGGAGATTCTTATCAAATTGGCAGATAATCTGGTCCTAAACTGAAGATTCTGTCTAAATTCAGATTAGACAACTTTTTGAAACTAATTTTTTGAACTAATTCATTTCTTCTTGTATGTCTTTTTTCCTGTTTTTTCATTTTACTTGAAATGAGGTGAACAGGAAGCAACAAATAAAACCAGAGAATGCACTTCTACTGCAAGGTATCCAGTTATAGAAAATGACATATTCCTTGTTATCAAAATCTCCTGGTATTTTTTTTTTTTTAGCTAAAAGATATGTTTCCTGGCTTTCGATTAGCACTTCCACCAAAGCGTTGGTTCAAGGATAATTACAACCCCGACTTCCTAGAAGATAGACAACTGGGACTCCAAGCATTTCTACAGAATTTAGTAGCTCACAAAGACATTGCTAACTGGTATGTGATTCCTGTCTTCCTCTGAATTCTTGTACCAGTTTTAGGATTTAGATAATCCTTTGTTAAATCTTTAAAAGATTTTACAAGATTTAAACAAATCTTTTAAATCTTTGATTTAAAAGGTATAAAAAGCAAATTTGTGTTAAGCCACTTTAACTCCTGGAAGGGAAGATGAAAGGGAAAGTTTTGTTTTGTTTGCTAGGTTCCAGGAAGAAATTCGTATAGCAGGACATCACAAGTTTTTTCAAGTTTCTGCTGCAATAAGGAGACTCCAATAGTGAAAGCAGGGAAAGTGACTATGGGCAAAATCCGTAGCAGTTATGGGTCCACGCAGTTACATCACCCTCTAGTGTTATTTTATGGAAAGTCATCTTAACTGCTCTGGAGCAAGGGGCTTAATTTCACATTAGGATATAGACCTAAGTGGCTAAAAAGATCTGCAATAGCTGTTGCGCTTGGTGTTTAGATTCTTAGATTAAACCATTCCAAAATGTAGATTTGAATGATATGCTTTTATTCTGTATTATATATTTCCTATGGTTTTTTGTCATTAGGTGCTATTCCAGTTCTCACTTTTCAAACTGAGCCATTCGTTATCTTATGTGTTATGTAGCCGCTTACACTACAAATTCTACTATATAACAGTATTTAACTATCTATGTTTCTAGTGGTAATAGACAAGTTTATGTGCCAATATTTCCATTTAAAGATAAACACATTAGATTAAAATAAAAACCTAAATTTTAATTTTTTGTTTGCATAAATAAAAGGGTAAATACAGAGGCCTCACTGTAGAATAGTTAGGCCTTACCTCAATGTTAATGTCATGATTTAGAGAAGGACAAGAATACGTTAGGCAAAATGTATGGCTTCAAAGCAGTGTTTTTATCTAAGCTTATATTTATAAAAATGTAATCAGAATTCCCATGATCACAAATGAAGGAGGCATACATTGCTTAAGCTGGTGAGCAGCTTGTGATCATCTACATGTAGATGTGTGTTGTGGAAGCCTGAAAAAGACGTTAAACCTGTAAAGCAGATTCCTAGATTATTTTTACTTCTCACAGGTTGAGGCAGACTCTATTCTGACTCCACCCTTTCATGGTGGAATATCTGAAGGAATCAGAGCTCTGCCGAATATACTGTGTACAGTCAAAAGGGAATTAGTGATTCCCAACCTATCCTGGCTATAGCCTTTTGTGCAAGATACAAATTTTTCTGCAATCATTCTTTCACATTCAGACTGCTTCCAATATTTAGAAGACAGTATTCCAGCAGCTGTAACTATAGTCAAAGCTAATTATCTCTTTTGAGAACTCATCTTTCAGTATATATTGGCAAAAATAAAATTTGATACTTAAACTGAACATATGAGACAATCCAGAGTAACTACGGGAGCACGTAAGAGACTTTACGTGCACCCGTAGTTACTGCACCACCTAGTGAAAACCTATGGGAAATTCACATTGCAATCCAGAGCAAATTGTTCCTACTCCGGAGCAAGGACTCCCCCTAGTTACTCTGGATTGCACCCATACTAAGATTTTTTTCTGAATAGACTTCTTTTGCTCAAATCCTT
Organism: Cryptoblepharus egeriae; assembly: GCA_030015325.1. Classification (NCBI taxonomy): domain Eukaryota; kingdom Metazoa; phylum Chordata; class Lepidosauria; order Squamata; family Scincidae; genus Cryptoblepharus; species Cryptoblepharus egeriae. The sequence goes on from JAREYC010000003.1 coordinate 27,355,951, forward strand.
CTTCCATTATGCGTTGAAGCTAAAGTACCATATTTACTCTAATGTGACATCAAATCTAATGCACATCCTGATTTTAAAAGGCTTGAGATAAAAAATGTTTACTGGTGATTATAATGCACAGCTGCAAAGCAGGTGCAAAATTTAATTTTACTGAATTTAACAGTGAATTATAAGACAATGAGGTGTATGTTGTTAGTTTTACGTAACTGCACTATGCAACAATGGCTTTTTACTACATTTTTCTTACAATAGAATAAACTGTTAAAACTAAATGCTGACCTATATTTATAATCAAAATACTATATTTACTTGAATCGAATGTGCCATCGAATCTAATGAAGACTCCAATTTTGGAGACTACATTTGGCTGAAAAAAGGTGAGCATTAGATATAAGTAAATATGGTATTTCTTCTAAATAGGTTCTGCTGATTTTGCTTTCCTTTCAGTCATTCCAAAAATTGTACATTAAAAGTAATATTTCCTTCCACATAATCAATTGAAAGGAAGGAATGTTAATTGTATCATCACTCCCTTCCATTTAGAAGTTTTCAGGAGCAATAATACTACTGCCATTAACTCTTCCACTTTCAGCTGTTTGTAGGGAAGCACGTGAATTTTACTAATGCCAATGAGTGTAATTTCACAACTCTAGAAATACTAAGCCTAACATCTGACCAAAAGTTTGTCTTATCCAACACCTGTTGCCACTGTAATCAGTTGCTCAGTACTTCTCAGAAGCCCAAGTGAAGACAGAAGCCATCTCTCATTCAGAGATTCTTCTTTGGCCATGGATATTTTTATAGCTCTTTCTCAATTGTGATAGTAATGTAGTAAATGTTCCTATATTCCATTTATTGTTACTTGTTATACGATGGTAGTCATTAGAGAATGCCTGGTTTGCTCCTAGACCATTGGCACTTTTAATAATTATCACCCACTGATTGATATTTCTATATCTTTAAATTCTTGGATAGGATTTACGACAGTCATAATTTCTCCATGAATGAGTTGTATAGCAATGCTTAAGAAGTGCATTCTATAGTGTTATGCTCTCAAAACTGTGCTGAAATTCAGTATTTTGATCTAAATGTGTTACACAGCAAGAGGACAGTGGGGGGTAGCAATGCTTCCATGTAATAATATTCTGAGATGACCATTTGCAACCTCATTCTACTGCAAAAATGTGGTGCAGTTCAACCATGAAGGGATGGTCCACTGTACATATAACCCTGTTTGGAAAGGGTCAGCTATTGTAATTGCTAAATGAAGCAAAACAGCATTGTTTTTATTCAGTTTGGCTGAATAAATACTGTGAGTGGGAAACTTATGCCAATACTTTTGCCAACCTACTAGAAACATGAAAGTCAATAAGGGCACAATCCAGAGTAACTACGGGGAGTCCTTGCTCCGGTGTAAGAACAATTTGCTGTGGATTGCAGTATGAATTTCCCATAGGTTTTCATTAGATGGTGCAGTAACTACGGGTACACGTAATGTCTCTTACATGCTCCCGTAGTTACTCTGGATTGTAGGGTACATGTTCTTAATAATGCTTTCTAATTATAATTAAGAATATTTATATTCTATAATCTGAGCAATTTGATTATAAAGTACACTACTGCATTCATGTGTGCAGACTGCAACAACAAGGAGGCAGCCACATCCAAACCCATGTGTGTTTGGGACCTCTAACTGTATTTCTAAAAATTGCAGTACATCAGTGCAATGTTAAAAGGAGGACTGACTTGTGAAAACTGTCAAAACAGAGGAGATGCTTCATTGCAATGATTTGTTATTTCAGTTATGCTTCCACTGAGTGCTGGTATAAGTTATACAGATTGAGGTATCAGTCCTCAAGAGATTCTGTTTTGGGACCCCTTGTGGATACAACAAACCACCAGAGTCCTGGAAGATCCATGTTCAAATGGCTATGCAACTTCTTTGGTGACCTTGGGCCAGCCACTCACTCTCAGCCTCACCTACCTCACAGGGTTTTTGTGAAAGCAGCAGGATGGGAATAACTAAAGCTTTGTAAGACACCTTAGGCATCAACATGGGAAAGGCGGAGTATAAATCCCATTAATCTATAAAAATAACTAAACAAAACATGCTGATTTTGGCCCCTTTAAACCCTCTAAAAAATGACTAGAATTATGTTCTGGTTGCCTCCAGAGGGTTATCTCAAGCCCACAGGCAGATGCCCACAGCTCTGAAGACTTCACAGAGTCCCCAGAGAGGAGTGGAGTGAAGCTCCAGTTGCCCTTGGAGGGTTCCACTCAGTGGTGGGCCTGGCATGGCCCAAGAAATGGTTCTCCGGAAGTGGGCGTGCCCAGGCTGGGTCAAGAGCGGGGGCGGGGAGGTTTTTAATTTAAAAATTTAAAAAAATTTAAAAAATAAAGTTACTTACTTCTGAGTTGTCAGGTTGGGCTCTCAGGCTACAGTGCCAGCCACACTTTCCTGGGAGTAAGACCCATTTACTGTCATGGGACTTACTTCAGAGTAGGCAGGCATTGGATAGGGTTCTCAGGCTGCAGTTCCAGCCACACTTGCCTGAGAGTAAGTCCTATTGACTGTCATGGGACTTACTTCAGAGTAGGCATGCATAGGATAGGGTTCTCAGGCTGCAGTTCCAGCCACACTTTCCTAGGAGTACGTCCCATTGACTGTCATGGGACTTATTTCAGAGTAGGCATGCATATGATAGGGTTCTCAGGCTGCAGTTCCAGCCACACTTTCCTGGGAGTACGTCCCATTGACTGTCATGGGACTTACTGCAGAATAGGCATGCATATGATAGGGTTCTCAGGCTGCAGTTCTAGCCACACTTTCCTGGTAGTAAGTCCCTTTAACTGTCATGGGACTTACCTCTGAGTAGTCATGCATAGGATTGGGCTCTCAGGCTGCGCCCTGTCCACACTTTCCTGGGAGTAAGACCCACTGACTGTAATGGGACCTACTTCTGAGTAGATCTGCCTAGACTTGCTTCCTGAGGATGCACCCTGTCCACACTTTCCTGGGAGTAAGACCCATTGAGCACAATAGGGCTTACTTTTGAGTATACATGGTTAGGATTGTAATTGGCAGGCTAAGAAAAGAGGATCTAACCTGGAAAGGAGGCAGGAATCCTGAAGACAGTTTCCTGGGAAAGACCCATTGAGCACAATAGGGCTTACTTTTGAGTAGACATGGTTAGAACTGTAGTCACCAGGCTAAAAAAGAGGATCTATCCTACTCTACTTCAGAGTAGTCATGCAGAGGATTGGTTTGGGCTCTCAGGCTGCAGTCCCAGCCACACTTTCCTGGGAGTAAGCCCCATTGACTATCATGGAACTTACTTTTGAGTAGTCATCATAGGATTGGGCTCTCAGGCTTAGTCCTAGCCATACTTCCCTGGGAGTAAGCCCCTCTGGCCGCTGGAGCGGCAGTTAAATGGTGCAGCTGGCTGAGCATAGAAAGGAAAGGACGCTCTGCGTTTTGCTGGGCTACCCCTTGGAGCCGCAAATTTAAAAGTGCTCAGCCAGCCTCTTTAACTGCCGCTCCAGCAGCCGAACGAACCAGTTCCCTGGTCATCACCCCCTCCCTGCAGCTACTGGCTCACCAGCGCCAGGAAATTCTAACAACTGGTTCTACAGAGTAGGTGCGAACCTGCTGGAGCTCACCACTGGATCTGGCTCAATGTGGGTCTGGAAAACCTGTGTTGGGCCAGATCCACTGATGGAAAATTTGTGGATAAGTAGGTTCAACTTATACAAACGATACACTATAATCTACAAGTGATCCATTCCAGGGCGGCTGTCCCGACAGAAACAGAAACTTCAGAAATGGAGAACACTTATCTCCATGACACCCCCATTCTCATTAACATTAAAGCTTACTGCTTGGAAATATTTTTTTTTCCTTTTACAGTACTGTACATGTGCATGCTTATAATGATGTAGGTTGGCTGCAGACTTGAAATACTTGATAATAACTGTTTCTTGTTAACCTTTGATTCTAGTCCAGGGGTGTCCAAACTTTCAACTTTAGAGTTGCTGGATCTTTAACAGTTTTGCAGAAGAGGCAATTTCAGCAGGTTCAGCTTGTGATCTGTGAGAAGATAACCTGCACCTGCTGAAATTCTTCCTATAAATTCTTCCAATGAAATTCTTAAAGGTCTAGGAGCCCTAGAGTTGAAAGTTTGGACACCCCTGTTATAGTCTGTTCAAGCATTCAGACTGCCTCACTATAAGCTTGCATGTTTCGTGTATAGGAAAAAAATATTTCCCAGTGGTAAGCCTTTAAACAATATTAATGGGTATTAGTGTTGTTATTAACCAATAGGTATGCGGGATTCCTATATTTCACAAATATCTGAAGTCTTGCAAAGAAGTCCTTTGAAGTAAGTAGCCAACTTGCCAATATACATCAAGTCTTTTATAGCACATCAATGTTCTGGCAGTGGGATGGATGGCAGCAACCCCCATTTTAGTCCAGTTTACCAAAAACCCATATTTATTTGCATGGAAGCAATTCTAAGTATAGGTGAGTCGGCAGATGGTTGTTCATGTATCTGTTACATATATTGGATAAGTGTTTGGATGTTTGAACAGGCTCTCTTTGAATAGATACTTATTTGGAAAAGTGTTTCAAACTTATTTGGAAAAGTGTTTCAAAATGCTTCCCAGTAATTACTTGGACCATGGTGAGGCTCCAAAGAGCTGTTTTTAGATGTTCCAGGGAGAATTAACTGAGGAGCATTCTCGGAGAAGAATTGTGACTTAAGAAGTTTCTGATATCTCCTTCTTTCCTTTTAAAGCCTTGCAGTAAGGGAGTTTCTTTGTTTGGATGATCCACCTGGGCCATTTGATAGTCTCGAAGAGAGCAGAGTACGTATAAAGTATAAGTTAATTTTAAAAAACTGCAACCTTTAATTGCTTTGAATGTCTTGATTTGTTTTGTGATTCTAACAGTGTAGCTATCTACTCTTTTTTCAGAGTGCAGCTAATATTTTCTCATAGCTGCAAAAAATATGTTTGCAACATTAACACATATCAAAAGAAGGTAGCCAGTAATGGAGTAGACATCTCTCAAAAGATCAGGAAGATGAGGGAGGGAACACAACAGAGAAGCAATAAGTCATAATTTTACAAAATGTCCCAGTTTTATGTAACAATTGGTCAGATTATTTTTTTTTTTGCTTTACATACAGTTTATTTTGGATATACCTGGAAATGAATTTTTTTGTTCCTTTGAATTTGTTTCCTCTGAGCTTCGAAATAATCTTTTGTTCATCTGTCAGATTAATAACAGTGTCATGCTTTGCGCCTCCTATTCAATTTATTATTTTCTCTTGTGGCTATGTCAGCACTGTTCTTACGCTGATCTACATTTTCCTGGATTATTTTTATATTTTAAAAAGTACTTGATCACACCATGTATTTAACTCATGTATTTTCATGAACTAGTTGCCCAGTATCCCTAACACTCAGCTCAAAATAGGATACTTTGTCCAAATTACATACTAGTCTTGTGATTTTAATGCAAACAATGCAAAACATATAATTGATTTTCTGAAATGAAAAGTAATGAAAATTGAGTAATAGGACTTCCTTAATACGTAACAGACAACTTGGCGTCTTTGGACCTTTTACAGTTTAAGTGGATATAAATTAGTCTGTTGTATGACTGACTCATTGTGTTCTAATTTTTTTATCAGTTATCTCACACTCAGTCTTTTTGGCATGAGATTAATATCTCACCTTAACATGAGATTAACCATGTGACCAGTTTTGTGTCTGAACTGGATAAACAACTTAGGTGCTTTGAATATAGTTACAGAAACTAAGCAGATTGAATACTGGTGACTATTGCCATTTAGGAAATGACACTTAGGGCACAATCCAGAGTAACTATGGGGAGTCTTTGCTCCGGTGTAAGAACAATTTACTCTGGATTGCAATATGAATTTCCCATTGGTTTTCACTAGGTGGTGCCATAACTACGGGTGCATGTAATGTCTCTTACATGCTCCCGTAGTTACTCTGGATTGTAGGGTTAAACCACAAGGATGAAGTTTAAAGTATACATTAATATACTTCATTGCCTGTTAACTTGGGCTGTATGTAGTAATCCTGGCATTGTCAATATGGTTTCATGGTTAAGGGATTAAAGCTATCCTTACAATCCTGAGCAACTATGGGAGCATGTAAGAGTCATTACATGCACCCATAGTTACTGCACCACCTAGTGAAAACCTATGGGAAATTCATATTGCAATCCAGAGCAAATTGTTCTTATACTGGAGCAAGGACTCCCCGTAGTTACTCTTTGAGCCCTAAGTCTGCATCAGGACTATGTGAAAACAAGATTAATTGAATATGCTTCAGTTCAAAATGAGAAAATGAACAAGCTACAAGTTCTGCTTAGTAAACAGTTAGTGATAAATTGTGAAGTGTAAACTTCTCAGTTCAGCCTTTCTATTAAGTAAGGGAATAGTAGGCTGTCATTCTGTCTTGCAATTTCCTGAACTAATGACTGTATTTGTATAATGTCTCTTTGTAAACCAAGAGTTCAGAGTTGAGAATCCTGGATGTACTAAATTTGTAGAAATGAAGAAATACATTGCTTGCTACTAGATAAGATCTCAGGAGTCATCTCGTGTTTACCTCCTTCACAGTGCAAGTTCTTCAATAAATTCTATATAGCTGTTTAACATGCATATATTATCCATTACCTATCATTGCCTTGTAAAGTTGGGTAGCAGAATACTATTAGGACATTGATTTTTAGCATTCAATATTTAAATACATTTTTGTGCATCTAGTTGGGTTTTTGAGTCAATATTATTTGTCTTTGGTGATACCTATTTCCACCATCAGATTGGATGATGGGGTTAACTATCACCCTAATGTTCTGCTAGTAGTTTTCAAAGTTTTTCTTCATTTTGTATGTGTTTGTATGTTAAAATTTTGGTCCTCAACTGTTGGAGGACCCCATCCCGGTTCTGTGAGTTTTTTTTACATGGATGGGGGTGGAGGACTGTACATGCACAGTTCATGGAGCAAACTGCTGCATGCACAGCCCTGCAACCTGGCTGCACCTCCTCAGTTCACTCCAGGCAGTTCACTCTGTCTTAAAATTTGCCATTCTTCCTCTAAAACTTTGAAATTCATCCAGTTTCTAGTGTCAAGATATTTCTATTCTTATAAATATGCCACTTAATCTTCCAGCCCCAATTTTCTCTGCTTTTATCAAATTTACAAGATTGTTTTAAAAACAGTGAGAGAGATAATTACTACATGTTTGATTCTGACTAGACTGTAGGGTTTCATTGAAATTCAAATTATATTTTCATTACGATGGGTAACACTAGATCAAGAGTATGAATATGAAATACAGTTGTACCTTGGTTTATGAGCCTGGTAAATAAACCTGGTTTATTTGTTCTGGAAGCATGCTTGTAATTTAAAATGCTTGTATATCAAAGCAAGTTATGGAAACTCAGATGATTCATTTCACAACCCAAAAATAATTCATATAAAATGATTACAATACATATAACATTGCATATAATAGATATGCAAGGGTATGACTCTCAGGCTCCTTTCAATTGCCCTCCTTACATTGAGCCCCATTGACTGTAATAGGGTTACTTCAGAATAGACATGTATAGTCACTCAGTCCCTCAAGAGAGACTGAGCAGATGGTGGCAGAGCACCGAAATTGGCTGTATCAAGACACTTCTTGTATCTCAAGTCAAATTTATGAGAAATGTCTGCTTGTATTGCAAAACACTCTCAATTCAAATTACTAACACTAGCTCAATGGAGTGTTTGCACATTCATAGTTCTGAAAGACTGTCTTTCCCTAAAAGAAGAAATTAAGGCATGACTTGTATAGTAATTTAGGAGGATGTTTATCCTTCACTTTGGTAAAATGTCCATTAAATTTACAGTATATTGTCCAATATGTGTGTAAGTATATGTATGAGTATTTATGTGTGTGTGTGTGTGTGTGTGTGTATATATGTATATATATATATGTGTGTGTGTATGTATGTATATATATATATATATATATGTATATATATATATATATATATATATATATATATATATATATATATATATATATATATATATAAAGTACATAAACACACACACACCCCTGTTCCAGAGGGAGGGGGAAGTGCTTTAATATGTTGCAGAGTCAGACTGGTACACAGCAGAGTAAGAAAATTATTTTGCCCAACCTTGTTCTTAAGACAAAGTTGTACGTACATCTGAAAATTCTAACAAAAGTGGACTTGCATCCATGATGGATTCACTGTTCAGGTTATGTGCCCCCATTTTGTCCGATCCTGTTCTTATTGGATGAACAAACAAATCTGTCTTCTTCATAATGTAATGAAATTGGAACCCCACGTTAAGAATCATAGAATCTATGATTTGTGTGTAATGCACTATCTGCAACTTATTACCCTGCCCTGAAATGCAGAGATACATTATACTGTTTGTGCTTACGGGACTTTATTTCTTTATGGATTCAAATTGACTAAATTTGAGTTGGGGGAAGTACATCTGTAGCAATTGTGCAGGGCCATGGATTTTCATGTAACATTTATAAATCTCAAAAAATTGAAGACATTACTAAGAGAGTTATACCATGCTACTGATTTTGGAGCATAACTTATTTATTCTTTTGTTGTTATTTTTATGGACAATAGTGTCTCCTCAGGCTTAAGTTGGAAAGTCTTCAAAAGCTTGAGCCACAATAAACTGTTTAGTCTTAATCCTAAGAATGCATTCTAAGAAGTAAATCTTGCTGAACAAAAAATAATTTTCTAGTAAGCATATTGAGAATTGGTTCATTAATGCTGCATTTCTGGTTTGTTTGTTTTTTGTTTTGTTTTCCTATCGTAGAGTACTATAGCTATTTTTTGGTTAAGTATAATTGAATCTGGAATTAAGAAATAATGATGTAGCATTTGCAGTAATTTCTCAGCTGCAAATTCTGGAAGCTCTTCGTGTCTTTCAGGATATCATGGTAGGAATTTGTCAACTTTTTAGCGTTGGTGGTACCCCATAGGAATCTTAGGTACATGTTGAAACCACTACTTGTCATTCTGGGAGTCTTTTCAAATGTGAGCTGTGATAGTTAGTATAAAGTTGCAATCCTAATCTCCAGTTAGGCAGGCCTAAAGCCTGGCACATGTCCTGGGCTGACCTGGGGGGGTCACAAAAGTGCTATGATACTTCCCTGCTCCTGGGGAAGTGTTAGGCGAGTGCTTTTGCATTTCTACATCAACATGGAAATGGGAAGACTTGCCTGCCTAGGTTAGGATTGTACCCTAAATTATACCCTTGTTCTTTTCTATTATATGCAATGTAAATATCTACAAGACATCTTATCACAATTGAAAACAGCAGTTTATGATATATTTACCACATTACTGCTTCATCAAATGTTACTTTTAAAATTAATGAAATGCAAAACTAATGAATGAAAAACAAAGTGGAAGGTACACTTCTGACACTGGAAAATGTAACATAATGGAAGCTGTCCATAGGAAAATCAATTTGGTTTGTGGCATTGTATTAGCATTTTTTTTGCACAAAACCTGGATGTATTTTAATTCTGATTTTCTCCTAGGCTTTTTGTGAGACACTGGAGGAAACAAATTACCGACTGCAAAAGGAACTTGCTGAAAAACAAAGAGAGTTGGAAGCTCTGAAAAAATTACTAAATGAAAAAGAAATTTGCATAGATGCAATGAAGAAAAGAATTGGGTGGGTTGAAAGAAAATGCTTATACCACTCTTCCCAAAGACAGGATGAGAGCTTCTGTAAGATTTCTGAAACATTCCCTTTCACCCACAGCCAAGTCCCTTCTCAAATCATCTTTGAAACTGGAGATAAGGGAGTAGCCTCTCACACAATGAAGGATTACAGTTGAAAAAGGAAATTAGGACAGTCTCGGGGAGGCTGAAAAACACTTGAGTATATGTATGTGGGACTTGCTTGTTCCAACTCTAGAGGCTGAACTTTTGAGAAGTAAACTTGGTAACATAAATTAGATGGCTGTTTAGATATTTGAGTTCTAGTTTCTCAAATGTTCACTTTTTCAATATTAAATAATAGTCATACTTTTTAATATGTTTTGGAAAAAGAATGATGAAAATATTTTATTTGGTATCTCACAGGGCACAATCCTAACCAATTTATACAAGCATAAATCACCTGGTAATAACATTCAGTGCTGGTGTTAGGAGGGCAGTGCATATCTGTACATTGGCCTAACCACCCTAGGAGCGGGGCAGAAGTGCCTTACAGCATCTTTGTGACATCTATGCGGTGACGTATGCCAGGATTTATGCCAGCCTAACTGGGGTATAGGATTGTAGCTTCCATATCTTAATGCTTTGCCAGAAGACATTTTATCTCAATTTTTCATAGCCAAGCTAATTCCAAGATGGGAGATGCTTCTTTTTAACCCATAATCCAATAATTAGCATAACTTTTTCATAGCAAAAGGATTGTCATAAAGTTAATGGATGGAAATATATTTTTAAAATGCTTCTGAAGGAAGGAACACTTCCATTCTTGTTTATTTTCTCCTAACTTAAGACATATTATGTATCTTAAGCATATCTTGATTTTGATGCAGGGATTTAAATTTAGTGGAAACAAAGTCTCATAAGTTGCCAGAAGATAGTGACTATACTGCAGAAATGAAATCATCTATGGTGGAGGAAGAACAAGATGGCCTGAAAGAAAGCAACTGGTAAGTTGATCTCAATAGTTAGCTTTAAAATTTTCCTGAAATGTATTTCTGTTTGTAGTTTTAAAGCACATTCCTTAAGTGTTTAATGCAGAAGTTCCAAAACCCCCTCTCCTGTTCAAAAGATTCATGCATCAAGCTTAAATCCACTTTTTAAAAAGTGAGAGAAGGTAAGAGAGGTAGCTCTCAGATAAAAAGTGAGAGAAGGTAAGAGAGGTAGCAGATTCAGAATCTGCTGAAGAGGTTATATTTGGATAAATCTGGCTTATATTCATACTGCCATGCACATTGTGGATTGCAGATACTGGTATGTGTAATCTGAAAGTAGTCTTTGCTAAATCTTACTGAAAATAATAGGAGCATAAGTGACCGGCTGCTAACTTGTCACATTGTCTTTGATGGTGCTTAGTTTTCACCAATTTATTAGGATACAATCCACAACTTAATACACAACTTATAAACAGGACAGTTGACAAAAGTGCATAGAGTCCTTTTGTAGTCAAGGGGGTTAAACCAGCTTTCCAAATGTTGTGTGGATCAGAACCGTCAAGACAGGTGTAAATTATCCTGTGTATATTGTGTGACAAGCATATTGATCCTTGTTACTGCAGTTCTGCAAAAGAGAATCGGGAAGCATCGTGGAGTGATTCATTAGCTGAAAATGCTGTTCCAGAAATTGAAGTAGCTGAGGTAGCATGTACGGCTGATGAAGAGATATAAGCAAGCCTAGTTGCCTTCTTACTAGTAACATAATAATAATCACAATGTCTGGAAAGCATTGAACGAAATGGGAGAAGCATGTTTGAATGTTTACACAAACCAGTCTGGATAAATTTAAGAAATGTAATCAATGCTGCTTTGATTCAGTTGTTATATAGTCTCTCTCTGTGTGTGTGTGTGTATATATATATATATATGTACATATATATATGTACACATATATATATATATATATGTACATATATAAATATAAAATATGTAATAAACACTCTGGTGAAGAAGACCAGACCCTGTTATGCCTGGAATTCTAAGTCATGAATAGAAATCATTATAAGTTACATGTAAAAACTACACGTGTAAATATCAATCATGTTTATCATGTGGCATATTGTTGCATATCAGGTTTGCTACTAATACATGACACATTTTGTATGGGCAGCTTTTTGGTATCTGTTTTTTTTTCCAGATTCTTTATATAGGTATATAATGTTATGCTCTGGGAAGTATAACTATGCCATGCAGGCTTAGTAAAAGTATATCTGTTGTGTGTGTTTTTTAAAAAAATCAGAAATGTAAATAACTGATATGTAAATTTTAATGCAATCAAATAGGAAAACTTGCAGTACCAAAATATTTCATAAATAGGAATATAATTTAAAGATTTTAATGAAGAGGAAAAGATTTGTTACATAAACTGTAGAACCCAGACACTGTGGATGTTCACCTTCAGTTGAAATAATGTAAGAATAGATTTACATTTAACTGTCTTTCAATCTCATGACACTTTTGCCTCATGGTCATGTAAACATAAATAACAGTTGCCTTATATAAAGAACACTACCTCTTACTTTGTTGCTAATGCTTATGTGTTTAAAATATGTATGTTATACACAGATAATTTGAGTTGTTAAAGCCATACTTTGCCTGCAAAGTTAATTAACTAGGTTAAACCTAGTTGCAGTTTTTGTTTTTATTATGCACATGGAGACATGTTACAATGTGTCCTATAGCTTATTTTTCAAATTGTATTAAGCCCCGTGATGCACTTTATAATAAAAAAGTTTATTATAAATTTGCCAAAGTCAATTGGCTACTTCTTTAATTAAGTGTTGACCCTGTGGGATAAGCGATGGTGGGGTGTGGACTGCACAGTAGTGCCTTTTTGTGTTTTGCTATGATAGTCTGGGTTAGCTTTATGGAATCTGCAAAAAAATTGGTGTTTACCCAGTGCCTTGTTTTGTCTGCTGTTCCAGTAGGAAAAATGCTGCTTTTGTTTCTCTGTGCCACCTACTTCTTTGCTTAGTGTTGTTAACATCTTTCCCTTGTGCTAGAGCTCTCAATGCTCACTTTGTATTTTGGGGTATAAGAACATCTCTCTAGAACTGTATAAAATTGTCTGGGGTGAAATAAACCTTTGGTGATGGCGACTTTTCTTGTTTTCTGTTGAAAAAAAATATGGCCAGTAAGTCACAAAGTGCCTGGAATAGGTATCAGAGAGTTAAATCCTATCCAGCATTCTAGGAAACAATGCTGCCATTCCAGTGGGATGTGTGCTGAATCTTAAGGGGGGCAGTCACAGAGGTCTTCTCTAAGTTAGAGGATGCTTGTACCCTTTCTTTGGGGATGCATCATTGCTTCATCAGCACTGGAAAGCTGGAAAGATAGGGTCTTTCAATCCTAACGGTGTATACTCAGAAATAAGACCTATTGTGTTAGATGGGGCTTACTCCTAGGAAAGTGTCTTTAGGATTGCAGCCTAAGTAGACGTCATAGGATCATGAACATTGAATGCATGTTTTGAATTCAATTCCAGTGTTTTATCATTTTTACATCCAGTTAATTTTTTTACATGAATATTTTAGGGGTTTTGGAAATAGTTGTCTGAGTTTCCATTATTTCCTATTGAAAAATCTGCTTCACTTAAAAGAGTGTTTCACTTAAAAAGCATGCCTCCGGAACAAATTAGGCTCTTTATGTGAGGCACCATGGTATATATATTTATAAAAATTACATTATCAGCCTGAACAACTCTGGTTATATAATATCCTAGTATAATCACTTTCAACCTATCCTTGAAACAACCATCATGACCAACTGATGTGTACAAACATTTCTCAAATTTTCTAGTCTTGTCTGTCAACTAGTATCTCTGGAAGTTCTTCTCTGTCATCTGTGACTCAACAGTCAGTGCTTGTTACCGGCAGTGTTTTTTTATGTGTAAACTGCCAAGCCTATAATTATCAAATCTGAGCTAGATCAGCTTCAAATTGGGTTTTGAAAAGTGTGGCTTCCTCCCTGCCTCCTTTTCCCAATATTGTCACTCATTTTCTATCTCCACAGAGCAATATTGCAACAAGCTTGTATCCTCTCAACTATGATGGAACAAAATAGATTGCTGATTCTGGATCAGGAATTGTAAGAATACAGTGTAAAATTAAAATCTAGTATCTTGTAACAACTAGATAGGCAGTCAGCCTATTGAGGGGTTTCCTTGCTTATACAAGGTGAACTAAAAGTAGGTGGATAGGGTTTATGTTAGAATTATACTATTTAATTCTGTCATTTACTGTCCACCTACCCCAAAAAGGCTCACCATCTAAAATGCAAAAAGTATATGCATTTTCTTCAGAATAATAAGTCTGGAAATGTGTAGATTTTCTTTACTATGCATTCTGTGTGATCAAGCAGATCACCTTTTTCCCAGCTCTGTTATATATAAGCAGTGGTTCTCAAACCCTTCTTAGAATGATAGTCTGATACCCACTGGAAGTGATGTCATGGCAGGAAATGACATCAAACAGGAAATGACATTACTAAGGTCTACTCAGCAGTAAGTCCCATTGTGTTCAATGTCTACTCAGCAGTAAGTCTCATTGTGGTACATAGTTATCTATTGCATTTACATGCTTTCAAACTGCTAGGTTGGCAGGAGTTGGCCAGTTGACAGGAGCTCACTCCCGTCTTGCAGCACTCAGGTCTCGAACTGCTGACCTGCCGACATTCAGGTTGACAAGCACAGCATCTAAACCTACAGCACACAATATTAATGGTACTACAAGATTTTTTTGAATTCAATTTGTGCTAGTGACTGTGTTTGGCTCAATTTGTGCTAGTGACTGGGTTTGGATATCAATCCATACAGATCTGTGTGCAGCAGATGGTGTTTTAATTTTTATTTATAATCTATTTTAATGATGATTTTTTTTTCCCTGATGTTAGCCGCCTTGAGCTTCCTCTTGCAGGGGAGGAAAGGTGGGGTACAAATTAATTAAATAAAATTAAATAAATAAAATGTATTGTGAGCAGCCTTGAATTGGCTACAGCCTGAGAAAAGCAGGATATAAATTTTTTTAAATATATCTTCAGAAAGCATAGTTATGTTGACTTGTTTACATTGATGCATGAAATGAGAGTTCAGCCATCCCACAGTATTGGATAACAACTTTAAATTTCACTAGTGAACCCAAAGCTCCACCTAGTGGTGGACATAAGACCCCTAACTATATGCTGTCCATTCCAAATACTGTAAAATGTAATTTCCTTGTCCTAAACATGTCAGTGATAGTATTAAAAATCAAATGCTTTTCATAACTTCAATCTTTTTTAAAAATTGCAAAGTACAACTATGCTATCTGCACTTAAATATCTGCTCCTGACAGTGAGGGCAGTTTGGCAGTGGAACAGATTGCCAAGGGAGGTGGTGGACTCTCCCTCACAGGAGATCTTCAAGCAAAGGCTCGACGAGCACCTGTCGGAGATGCTCTAGGAGGATTTCCGGCTGCAGGCAGGGGGTTGACCTACTGGGTCTCTTCCACCTCTATGATTCTTTGAAATGAGCAGGTCAGTTCTTAACCCAAAGCAACTTCTTTAGGATAGGTTGTTTCGTGTACATCAAGGTTCTGTCTTTTGATTAAAGTGTTTAGAATTAGATTAACAGAATAGGACTTAGCATTTTCCCTAGTAGTTATGTAATTTTAGTCTGGGCTAAAATATGGTTTTGAGCAAGTCCAGCTGAGTTCACAGAATGACAGTTCATCATAACAGCTGATGCATCAAGAAAAAAATGCAATTTCTAGCTGGTGTTACTGTCTTGTATAGCCAAGACTAATAAGTAATGAGTGTCTTAATTGGCTTTCAAAAATAGTTGTGAAGTACAAGGATTATTCGTTCCTGGTTGGTTGTGACATAGCAGTTTAAAAGATTGTTTTATCAAGCAGTTAAATAGATTAGCAGATGACTGAAAGATCTCACATGATCTAAAGTTTTGGTATATTGCTTTCTCCTTCTGCTAGTAAAAAGAAACTGCAAGTGAAGATGTGAACAGTTTCCTCTGGTTTATCCTGCTTGGATAAAGCAGGATATCAAGCACTTCCTCTGCTGTACTATTGCATAATTTCAACAGGTACAGCCTTGTTTTAACAAGGTGCAAGAATCACTCCACCTTCTGTGAAGTTGTGGAATAACTTCACTATGTGACAGAAAAGGGCACAAGTTTGTGTAGGTCATCAGTGCCTTTGCAAGTTTTAACTCATTTTTGAAGAGACTGAATTTTAAAGGTACAGTATATTCTTCCTAGGAACTGATTTCTGAACACTAATGGTTCAGAAGGTACATAAATTAGGTTGCAATCCTAAGCTCCAGTTAGGCTGGTGTAAACCACAGCATAAGTCCTGTGCTGACCTGGGGTGTTACCAAAGTGTTGTAAGACACTTGTGTACTACTCCTGTGGGAGGGTTAGATCAGTGCACAGACATGCACTTGCCTCCCTACATCACCACAGGAACAGGAAGACATGAGTTCTGGCAGCCTAGGTTAGGCTTTCACCCAAAGTTTCTCAATCTTCTATATATAAAACTGAAAAGTCACTGACTCACTCATCAATGGCCAGCTAAAACCACTGGACCTAGAAGTATGAAAGTTGGGGAGGGTGTTCCTTCTGTGATGGAGGCACCCACTAAGAACCAGTTTTCAGAAATTCCAACCAGAAGGGGCGCAATGTGTTTTCCTCCCTATACATTGAAGAATCAGTGACTTAGGGATGTTCTGCCCCAACCCCTGAACCTAGAAGCATGAAATTTGGGATGTTCCTTATGTGACATCAACACCCACCAAGAAGTGATGTTGAGAAATGTAACCCTTAAGGGGCTGAAAAGGGCTGCAACACATTTTTGGCCTATACTTAACACTGAAGACTGATCAACACCCAGCCCCAAATCCTGCACCAGCCTGGAAGGGGTGCCCATGGTTGTAGAAGGATGTGTATGGGGTGAGAGGCTGTTGCGCATGGGGGGGCTGGTGTGCATTTAGGGTTGATGTGCATGAGGGGATGGGATACAGGGTGGATTGTGCATGGGGATATAATTTACTCCTGCAATGCGGGCCCATTTGACTAGTTTTACATAAGTTGCAAACAATGTGTTAAAGCTTTCCCCAAATTCTACCAGATATTTCTATCCAAGCAAACAGAACCCACCAGCTTGTTGAAGGTTTTCTAACTTTGAAAAAAGTGACATCAATCTACAAAAATTAAGACCGCCAGGACTTTAAATACCTTTCCAGTTGTACTACATAAAAATGCATAGGGTTTCTCTGTAATTTAAACTAGTGCTGCAAGCCAGTAAATGTATCACAATAATTTTTTTAAGCCGGAATTTATTTGTAATTTGAACACAATGGCAAAAGGCCCTGGCCAGAGTGAATATTTGTAATTAACATATGTATGGAACCTTAATAAAATGTAAAAACAATTTATCAAAGGCATTGTAAGCCTCTAAGCAAAATGTAAAAGGTCAGCCGATCAGAAGACAGCAGCTCTGGTATAAAGGGATGAAAGGATCTTACCATCCCATATATCTAAAGAATAGGAATTTTTCTGTGATAATATACAGAAATACCTGCTGATAAGTGGCTGGGTTGCAGACAGTTACAGCACCTCAGGCTCTTACTTGTACACTTAAATGTCCCAGATTCTAAGTTTCCTCAGATTTTTTTTCCTGGAAAAAATTGACAGGTTTTCTAGTATGTGAAATTTTCCTACATACACACAAGTATGCATCTCTAATCCAACAAGTAATGCTTTAGAGAACTGAATAAGAGGGAAAACAGCACAGGTTTATAAAACTAGTGAAAGTTATATAGAATGTGTAGCCATAGTATGGCAAATACAGAAGGCTCTGGCAAATAGTCACATATAATTTTATTTTATTTATATCCTGCCTTTCCACTCAAAAAAGGATATGCATGGTGGTATCCTCATCAATATCCCACCTGCATATGTTCAGTTATTAAAACTAAAACTAAATTTGTATGTGCAGTACTCATTGTGTCACACCTTTTAGCATGCCAGTCTGATCAGCTCTATTGAAATACCATCCTAATCACATGTTCTAGATATGGACTCTCCTGGCACAAATAAGCTGTGCAAAAGAAAAGGAGGAGTACTCAACTATCAACAAAATCTAATCAGTTGTTCCAAATGCAACAATTTTGTCAAAGGAACCTGCATTAGAAGAGCTTTATAAAATCATTGCAAACTTAAATTAAATTTTCTTTAAGTTTTCTTATGTAAGAAAATTCTTTCTTTTGAAAGATGGTCTCATAGAGAACAGAGAATTTTTCTTGAGTAGGTTGGTGCCTCTTTTTGCTGAAGCTTTCAGAACCTTCTATTTCCTTTTTACACAAAGATGAATGATCTAAGATCTTTTGACAAGTGACCCCTGAACTTGAAAAGTGCAATGATCTTATTGCTCCTTAGACAAACACACAAACTTCTACTACCTGGAGATGTGGTTCAGTGATTTAAACCCGCTTGCATGTCTCATCTTGAAATATGGAGCTGTATTTAGGCAGCAGGAAGAGGTACAACAAGATCCTTCAGGATCCCTTTGAACTGGTACCCTACATCAGTGGTCAACCTTTTTGGCCCGAGACCAGTTCTGTGGAGAAAAAAAACTTCCAGGGACCAGTCCAGGGGTGGGCGAAGAGTCCTGTCTCTGGCGGACCTGAAGGGAAGGCCTCTCCACCTAGAGCACAGCACAGCTGCCTCCAGCTTTAAATCCCATTATAATAAATAGAGCTGTTGGTAAGTTACTGTGGACAGGATTGCAGGTGAGAGCCCAGTGTCTCAGTGCATGTCTACTCAGAGCAGGGATTTTCAACCTTTTACAATGCATTGGATGCACTGAAAAAGCACAAAGCCATCCTAGGGCACAATCCAGAGTAACTGCGGGAGCATGTAAGAGACATTACTTGCACCAGTAGTTACTGCACCACCTAGTGAAAACCTATGGGAAATTAATATTGCAATCCAGAGTAGCTTGTTCTTACTCCGGAGCAAGGATTCCCCATAGTTACTCTGGATTTCACCCCTAGTCCCTCTTACTGGAGAATAAGCCTCATTGACTATAACGGTACTTTTTTCTGAATAGACAGGCATTGGATTGGATTGGATTCTGAGGCTGCAATCTTATCTGTGCTTTCCTGGGCGTAAGCTCCACTGCCTACAATGGGGCTTATTTCTGAGTAGACAGGCATAGGATTGGTCTCTGAGGCTGCAATCCTCCGAGAGAGCCCTCCTGCTACGAGGGAAGATGCACTTAGAAGAGTCCTCTCATGGACCGTCAGGCAGCTGCCAAGGACCTCCAGTGGTTCCCAGACTGGGGGTTGAGAAACCCTGCCCTAGATAGTCATTAGAAAGCTATAGATTTCCTGCAAAAGATTAACATTTCAGCTGGGGGGTAGTAACTAAAGGTAAGTTAGTATTCTTTTGCCTAAATACAGACACACCAACATTTTATCAACCCTACTAGACTAACAACTAGAACCAAAAGTATTTCAAACAATGTTTTTCTCATTTTCCTGACCAACCACACAAAACTAGATCAACCCTTAAATTGCATCTGTGTGAAATTCTGACACCAATCTATATACATCAGGGCCTCAACAGCCAACATATAAATGTATATTCCTGTATGTTACATCCACTACATTTTTGGCAATTTGGACAGTCTAGTAGGCTCAAAATCCATGATTTGTTGTCTTAAACGTCTTTGTACCATTACTTATTACTTTGAGGTTGCTGCTTTTTTGCATATGGTTAACATTTCTGGCCCTCAAAATATTTTCATCAAGGCACCCTGAGGTGATGACTAATCATCAGCCTCCAAATTGCAAAATAGACTTTATGCCACCAGATAAACAGATTTATAAGATCATTGCCACCCCACATCAATGTCACTTTTTAACATCAAAAAAGTTACAGTTGAAGCAGTTGGCTTACTGTGCTTGACAAACTAAAATAGATGTAGTTATTTTCTTTACATGTTTTATTTAGCTCCCATTATCAAGTCACATGTACATACTTCTATCACTATAGTCAAAAAAATCACATGAAATATGATACATAAGGTCACATTCATTACAAAATTAGAATAATTTAACATTTTAAGTAAGGAAATTGAACTAAGGTAAGATGACTACCTCAGAAAAACAGAAAGCAAGTAAGCTTCTCTTTTCTGATAAATGGTAGCATGCTAGGAAATCTCATGAACAATTCAGCACTTTTAAGATAAGCAAGGAAAGCTAAAGTCTATTTACACCTATCAGTTTACTGTATTGTGGGCTCAACATTGATTTATCAAAATGTGAAGTTGGTTGATCAAGTCAACCACAATATCAGTTAAAACTGAGTAAACCCCACTCATGAGAATTCAGTGGGAATTTGGGGCTACCAACTCTCAACAAGCTGCTTTACTCATGATTTAAACTGCACAGTGCATTGCCACAAAACTACACCCAAGATAGCTTTCTACAAAAATGAAGTGCAGTCTTGCTCAGACTTGCTTTATATGTTCCCTCAAAGATTCAGCAACAGTTACTACTAAGTAAGTTTGCTTGGGATTGGAGCCTTTGTGTGGAAGTCACATTGTGTACAATGCCACCGGACTCTCCAGGTTTCCTATACTAGACCATGAGTAAGCAGGAATGCCATAGATAGCAAAGACATTTGATAGTGCAAAATTGGTGCAAGGCCTGGAAAAATCTTAGTTTTTTAGAAAGATCTGCAATCTTAGTTAAGTAGGGACCATAAAGAGGCAAAGCTTGTTTTGTTTTAAAGTCTTAGAATCATAGAATCATAGAGTTGGAAGGAACCTAGTAGGTCATCTAGTCCAACCCCCTGCCTGCAGAAGGAATTCCTGTTTTAAAGGAACTGAATTCATTTCATTAAAATAATTTTGATCACTTACTTTCACAATTATATGAAGACACTCGCATTTTCACTGTCATAGAATAATACTGTGTAGTTCATAGACTACCCAGCAAATTGTCATGTGCAACCTCTGGTTTCTTAAATGTGAAAAAGCCAGAGTATAGCCAAAGAGTAAGTGTCATAATTGAAGATTGCAGGTAAGTTTAACATTTAAAAAAATATACATACAAAACTTCAACACATCAAACACAGCTGTATTCTGTGTAAAAAACAACACAGTTCCAGAAACATTTGTGGCATTTGCTGTAAAGCTGCAGGCTGGTGTTAAGAAGCCCATGCTGCCAGCTCCTTCATATCATCCTCCTCTTCTGGTCGCTTCTTCGATGATCCTGCAGCAAGAACAAAACAAGTACTCTTCAGCCACACAATTGCACAAATGTAGCAGCTCTGGGGAAGTCTTGGACAGCTGGGAAATGAAGAACTGCTGATAACAGTTCAAAAACTATCCCTAACTCAAACTAGTCACATACTCAGTGTTGACTAGTACTCAGAACTGCAAATGCTGCTAAAGCTGGTATACAGTGAATTCCAATAGCAATTTGCAGTTGTTCCTATCCAATGTGTTTATATCAGTTGTACCCACTGACCTGTGTGCACATCATTCCCAAGTTCATACAAGTATTTGCGGAATCTCCTTGCAAAACAAGGGCCTCATGGGGAAAGTGGAGATGCTGGCCAAGAGTGGTTAGGCATTTCTGCCATTTCCAGTGACTGGAATAGGCTGATTTCTCCACCTCCCTAGTACATTGCAGCCCCTTTAAACAAGCAGATGTTGCAACAGAGAAACAATATTTCCCATAAGTGTCAACTCAAAACAAGTGATTGTTACCATGAGGCTTGAAATGCAACCCTGTCTGCATGGCTTTAAACCAATGGTTCTCAATCTTTTTAGCCCAGGCCCCACTTTTTAAGAATGACAACTTTTGGGGGACCCACTGAAGTGATGTCATGGTCAGAAGTCCCGACATCACACAAATTAATATTATAAATATTAAGCTAATACATATTTAAATATTGGGATATGAGATGGGGAAGCCAGCCCTATTCTACTAAGTGAATTCTCTCTGTAACCTGCCTGCACTAACCTCAACCGCCTCCCCTCAAAATAAAACCAGTAAGATTTCCAGGGATGTCCAGTGCTATTTAATTCAAGTTCCATGGAAGTTCTTATATTTAAACCACTTCAGTTATCATTTGGGATGAAATCAATTTTAAATTGATTTTGTTTTGCTTTGTTTTGGCTAGATTGAGATTTAAAGCTTTCCTCTAAACACTACATTAAAAACCTGGAGTGATGAGGAGAGAAGGGGGGAACTGCAATGATAAACTGTCAAATTGCACTAGTGTGGCAGACAGCTTATATGTCAAGCGGCCTCACAAAAATGGTAGTATTTAAAAAAACTTTTTAGCCTTGGCCTCTCTTGAATGATCTTGAGAAATCACAGCTGGCTGCCAACAGAGACCAATGTTCCCCCTAATTATGTAGACAATTTTTTAACTTTTTGGATTCATAGAAGGTCTCTCAACATGCGAGAGAAAGAGAACCAAGATTGTACTACAGCCTTCTAGGTCCTCCCTCACCACAAAAAGAAAAAAAATCAGAACTATACTGTCTTTATCTTTTTCCCCTCTTTGATATTTCTATAACAGGTGCACTATGTACAAGCATCTTAACGTAGCTGACAGTTTACCAGGTCTGGAAGGTAGTCGTGTGGATGGTACACTGGGTAATTGGACATTTGCCATTTTATTATTCAATTCTTCTTGCTCCAGTTCCTCCAGTTCTGCTAGCAGCTCATCCTGAAAGCAAAACATTGAAAGGTTACATGTCAAGAACTCTCTCCCCTCAATCCCAGCACCCTTGCTAAACTGCCATTTGCCTGGTTCCCAAGACTCCTGGCAACCAAGCAGCAAATTGGCTGCAAATTTAGCGTTGCTTCTTTCAGGCTTTAATGAGTATTTGTATATCACTTTCAGCATATCTTCATATCTGTCATCCTTTATATCTTTATATCATTATATCACATTGAATAATACCATCAAGTTGTATACCTGACACAAATACCAATATTTAAAAATTTTGGTGAGTAGTGGTGTCACACCTTCCACTGATTCACCTGGTGTGGCATGAGTCCCCCTAGCAATGCCACTAACAATATTAAGAGGGCACCATTCATAGTTTATTTCATGACCCACCTCATCAAAATCATCCCCAACTTTTCTTGTCAGTGCTTCTGTGATTTCCTGCGCAATATCTTGCTGTTCAGTTATATCTTGCATCATGTCATCTATTTTGTCTAAGTCCCTGAGGAAGAAATAAAATATAATTACTTTGCTACCCCGCTGCCATTGGTAACCATTTAAAATAAAGATGCAGTTCATATTTCAGTGGCAGAGCAGACTTTGTAAGCAACAACAGTTCAGTATAGTTGGAGGAAGATATGTTAAAAATTCAACCTCTCTCTGAATAGTAGCGACTGCAATGACATTTATTCCAGGCACACTAATCTTGGGGAGGAACTAAAAACACTACAGAAATGAACATTGGCCATGAAGCAGAAGAGTCAAGACATGATGATGGTGCCTGTGGTTTCAAACCACAATATTATCCAAATTAACTCAAATGGAAACCAGATGTAACCATAAGAAAGAGGTTATTTTCAATGAACACTAACCACACGTTCCACTTACATATTTTCATGTATTTTTTTCATCGCTTGCGCAGCATAGCCCATGTTCTTGAACACCTCTGTGTTAGTGTAGGAATTTTCAAGTGCTTCTCGCTGGAATTCAATAGTGGAGAGTGTCCCATCTATTTGGCTCAACTGTTTCTCATATCTCTTTTTTCTCTTTAACGCTTGCAGCGCAGCTGTTTTTATAAGAAGAGAGAGAAAGGTAAGCAACATACCATTTCATAGCAAAGTCTCAAGGCAGCTGCTGCTATGCTTTCTGTCAAGAGAGGCAGGACAGTCAGGAAGGAAGGAAGCAAGATGGAAAACTTGAAAGGAAAAACTGTTTCTAGAAAAAAAGTTAGTAGTATTGCTGGGATGGGTGCAGGTGATGCACACACAATGGGTTGACACCACTATTGGTCAAAATGTTTATCAATTTTGAATAATACCATCACTTTATATATCATTTGATATGGAAAGTCATGTGGAACGCAACAAAACAAACACCGAAATATCCCTCTTCCATCAAATGTTATAGCTAAAAAACCCAGCAAGGACAGAGCAATGGTATATCACCACATCTACTCCCACGGATATTGCTCTACCCACTGCATAGAAAGGAGGTCTATCATGAGGGTGAAGCCCTGACCTCTTATACCAGGCATACAAACGGTATAAACACCGAGGAAGTTGCCTTTTTTGATGCTACTGAAACATTTAAAAAACTAGGGTCTAATTTTGGTCAAAAGAAAGTGCATTAATTAAAAGAAAATCAAACATAAATACATATGCATGCTATTTTTTATTAGATTTATTTGGGGGAACAGTCTAGGTTCATGAACACAAAACAAACTGAATGGATTATAAATGGCCAGGAAGAGTGACCAATAAAAATCCTAAGTGGATTCACACCTGCTGCCAGTCACAAGTTTTAATGCAATCAGTGTTTTCTGAGGTGACAGGGTTCCCCATTAAATTCATTTCACATTGATTGTGCAGTCAACATGCCTTAACCTTAAGGTTACACAGTAGAAGAGATCAACTTACTTCAGAGAGTGGAAAAAGATCACCATTTCAAAGATCTCAGGGAGAAAAAAAGGAGAAAGCCAGATAAGAAGAATCAGAGTAATCTGAGAAAAACAAAAGATCACAAGTCACTATGGATTTTCACAGGATAGAAACATGTTACAGACGTATAGACAGAAACACCACTATTATTCTCAGAGTGTTGACAAAATTGTACAAGAGACACACTGGGATTCTTTTAGACAGCAATATTATTTCTCAACTTAGGTCAGCCTAAGCCCAGCAAAGGTCCCCCGCTGGCCAGGCCGCAGACATGTACTTGCCTCTCTACATCACCATGGGAATGGAAAGACCAATGCATTGTGCAAGCCTAGGTTAGTATTGCACCCATACAGAATTCCACAGAGCTGTTGTACAGATTATATAGTTTTTATTCTGAAACTAGCAGAAGGAACCCATCATTTCGGGAGTAAAATTTCAAGAATACATGTGGGCTCGGCACAGATGGACACTGGCACTGGCACTGGGTATCCCTACCTGACACTGGGAACCATTGGGCAGCAGGCACCACCTGCAGGCAGGCACGGGGCACCAGACAACAGGCAACAAGTACCATCAGGAACTACCAGGAACTACACATCCCTAGCAGGTACCAGTGGGCACTGGGCATCCCTACCGAGCACTAATCATCAAACAACACTGGGCATCAGTGGGTCATACTGGGCAGCAGGCACCACCAAGTGAATCTTTAGCTACAATTCTATGCATTATACTTCATAAGACAGCAGGTTTTTCTGTGGCTTTCTTGGCTGGTTGCTCTTGTTCCACAGGGAGCCACTGCTCACAGTTTGGGAACCACTGTTTTGTACATTCACTGAAAGTTTGCAAGTAAATATGGGTCATTTTGACATTTATAGCATGAATAGAAGTCTATTCAGAAGTGTGAAAAATTTATATATTTAGGATTTTTAAACACGTCATGACCAGGTGGCACCTGCTCCCTACATGGCTGAACTGATGGATTAAATATGGGATTAAATGCGTGGTGAATAATAGCTCAAAGATCTTTACACCTGAGGAATGAACATGTGTTCATATGCTAAGATCAAAGGGAATTTTGAATCAACTTCTCGTTTTCAGAAATATGGAAGATTTTCCTCTCTCCTGGGCAGAAAGTAACTGGGATTGATGGAACAATCTAGGTTGTGGAAACAAAAAAAGAGAGAGCCACTCAAGGAAGTATTTTATTACTGGGAAAACTTTGTGCAAATTAAAGAAAGGATAGTTTCTCTTATCTTAGTCTGCCTTTTTCAACTAGCTCACTCTTCTGTCACTGAGTGAAAGATGAAGCAACTGGCTGCTTTCTGAAAGTGTTGCAAGAAAGACAGAAAGCACACGAGGTACGGTGCCTGACAGTGACACCCTTCTGCTTTTCTCTGCTTCTCTCTTCCTCTGGAGAAACTGGGAATAGATAGGTTTAGACGGCCACCACACTAAGCTAAGAATCTCAGTCTATGGGCAGATCATATTTATCAGATCACATCGTATGTGTCTGCCACCCCACAAACTATCATATCAGGAGGGAAGGGTTAGCACTAGAATGGGGAGCAGTACAAGCTTGACTGGGAGCCCAGATTCACCTACCTGGAAGTGGCAACTCCAGAAGGCAGCCAAAATAAGAGCCCAGGTATAACCAGCAAGAAGATCTGGGTGCCAAGGCTAGACAGGAGCAAAGGTCTATAGGCCCCGCAAATCTTGGCCACATACGTTAAAATTCCACTGATGGCCAAGATCTACCTGACTGGTTGACCAGGGCTTTGGAGTTAAGGCAGTGCTCATAATCCCCACAAACATAAGTGATGGATCTGCTCCTGGCTCAGGAGCAAAAAAACACCTTAGCCAAGTACCCCCCCAAATCCAGGGAACCTTAAAACCAAGCAATAGCGGAGTATGATCCAATGATCATGTTTTTGTCACTTCCCAGGAACACCGCAAGTGATTGAGCCCAGAGCAGTCCAAAGGTAGCTGAATGGAAGTGGACTGACAGTAGGCTTTTTTCCATTTAGAGCAAACACATTGCCCAGAAGGTTGGGGGAATGTTTACATGATATGTTTACATCATTATGCGTACCCACAAATTTCCAGAAGGCTGACCTCCAGTTCAACTTCTCAGTGGCTGAACTGTGAAGTTCAACCACTAAACTTCATAGTGATTGAAAATGGATAGGTCACAGCCTCAGGAATGTCAAACTCATTTCCTAACATCACTTCACAGGACACCATACTCCACTCTACCCAACAGAATAGGAATAAGTAATTTCACGGCTCCTCCAGCTCTGATAATTCCACCTCTCTTTACTTAAAAGCTCCATTCCCCAATGGTTGTTTTAAACCTCCAGTAATATTCTCCTTTTCTCCCACTGGGTCACCTCTGGCTGAGAAACCTTAGCCCAATACTTTACCTCTTTCCTAATATCAGTTAATGGTGCTAGGACTACCAGGCCTTTAAAAAAACACAGCAATTTATCCATATTCTTCCATCAATAACTCCTAAAAATCTTTGTTTAATTGATTTCCAAGGAACATTGTTTTTTCCTTGTCCCTAAGCATGTAAGAGCCCAGTCCAAGATTGTGTAATGTGGCTGACACACACCTGGATGAGGGAAGTGTGGACACAATACTCTGATGTGAAAAACTGAGAACCACTTGTACACTTTCTAGCAAAGCAATTAGTATTCTTTTTCTATTAGCAATTATTTCCTTCCATTTATGTCCTTTTTTTCTTGCACAAATTAAAGTTCACATGCCATCTCCTACACAAAACCAAGTAGCAATTGGGAGACCATTTTCCAAAACAGATCTCCAGCTTTGGTGCTCTTAAGATAAGCTGCTAGGCTTGTTCTATGGTAACATGAAACTCTTGCATCATTCCAGAACTTCAAACAACAGCACAGTAATGACATCCAAGTCATACTCAAGGAATGTAGATCAACATGAGAAACACATTAACACCACCACCAACATGTGTTACCTTCTATTAGCAACTGCACAGTCATAACTCACATTGTCCTAACAACTCTAACTTGTTAGAAAAGAAAACATTTTCTGAATACTCAAAAGAGTAATTTTTGGTGACCAGAAAAATGCAGTTTTCTCGAGCTACATTCCCTGAAGGATCTTGAAGAATGTAGTTATACAGGTGTCATGAATAGCTCTCCAAGACCATTTCTGATTGCAAACAATCCTTCCATGTTTGTCTACCAATCCTGTATAAATTCTGCATAATTTTTTGGGATACTATTTTGTCTGGATGTTGAATTCTCACCTACTATACAACTCTAGTGTAGGAAGGTTCATCTTTCTTTTTTGAAACGGATACAACAGCTGCAATGAAAATTAACCAATATTTTGTTATTTTCTTTTGAGGATTCCCCCAATTTCCACACACAAAAGTAGGAAAGAGTCCTCTCCTATTCAGTTGTGCATATTTAAGCACATTTAAACAAGGCTGGCATGTACAGCAAATAAGCAATCCCCTTTCTATAGCAAGATAGTTCTCCCAGTCATTGGTTCAGCTATGCTGCCACAGTTGTGAAAAGCGCTTGCAAAATCTGCCATACGACTGGAACACAATGTGATATATTGTATGCATAACTGGAAGGAATTCATTAGCTGTTCCGTTCATTATTCTGAAATGGGACTGCATCCAAAGAAATATAAACACAGAATATGTGCAACACTGATCTCTTCCAACTCTTTTTCGTTAGTACAATAGAGATTCCTTTATCTCCAGCTTGCACATCCAAGGAGACTTCCTCTATCCACTTCTCAGCAAAAGAGAAGTGGTTTGAGAACTGTGCCAAACACAAACAAATGCACAGAATATGCCAGCATTACTCTGGAACTAAATAATTATAGCACCCATGTCTGGAGAGAACTATTCTGATGGCTTTTACAGTTGAGTGACAGCAATATTGTCCATTTCAGCATTGCCTGCATGTGTTTTGGAGTTCAGCTCCCTTCCTCTGTAATTATACCATAATCCAGGGAATAATTCCAAAAGTGCATCACAGCAAACTGTCAGGGACACTGCAGGGTGTCTCCACTGGCCCCTCTCCCACCTCATACATTGCAACAAATATCTTTCTTGGAAGACTTGCACCAGAAGAGAGATTGAAAAGCAAAGTCTTCTGATGGAATCCACCAGCTACCAAATCTGAACCCTCACAGCAGTGAGTAAGCAAGTGCAATGGAAACACCACTACCTGATGTTCCAAACTAGACAATTTTTAATTAATGTCACAGTTCCACAGAAGTTGACCATCAATGCTAAATATCTAAACTCAGCCAACAACTCAATAATCCATCAAATACCAATGTTTTAGTGCAAGAGAACCTTAAAAAGGCAAGTATTGTAGGAGTTTTGTATGGGTTAAGCACAGGGTTGCCATAATTCTCTTCCACAAAATAGGGACAAGACACTCTGTCCCATTTGTGAACACAACCCCCAAAATCAGGATTGTCCATGTTTTGGGGGACATATGGCAACCCTAGTTTAGCATGGAACTGCAATGTTTCATTAAAAAATTAATGAATCTACTGAAGTCAAGTGCCTCTAATAGACCACATATTTATTTATTTATTTACCCATAACTACATATTTAATAACTTCAAAAACCACACATGGCAAGATTTTAAGAGGCAATCCCCATTTTCTCTCATACACATTGTCTGCTCTCAAAGAAGTGCATCATATAATCTAATCTAATCTAATCATATAAGGCACTTCCTTATACAGTGCATAATTCGTCTGTGAAATTTATTGCTGCAACATGTGATCATAGTCACTAACCTCGCTAAAAGGGGACAGAACAAATTCACAAAAAAACAGGTCAATCCATAGCTATGTGCTACATCTGGATTCAGCTGTGGTATGCTACTGAATTCCAGATGTAGAGAAGCAAGGATGGGAGAGCAGCAAGCATTTCATTCTTGCTTGTGGACTTCCCAGAGGCAACTGGTGGTCCCTTTGGCTGATCCACCCAGGCTTTTCTTATGTTTCTTATCCATGTACAAAGTATGCATCTTGTTCAAAAAATTTTTTTTAAAAAAAACTGTATTCAACTTAAATAAAATCCTAATCAAGTACTGTAATCAATTAACAAGGTGAGAGCCTTAGGCTGCAATCCTAAAAACACTTTCCTTAGTGTAAGACCCACTGAACACAATTGGGCTTACTTTTAGTAGACATGGTTAGGATTGTGCTTTGGTCTGGCATCACACTGTTGGGATAAAATTTAAGGATACAGTTCATAAGTTCACAACTTCCAGTGTCACTTTTATTTCAAATAGCTGAAGCTGATGCTGCAGATCAGTGTTTGACAGGTCCTAAGAATTAGAGCTTTCCACAAAGGAAAGGAAGAATGAGTTGGTGTCAGATGCACCCCTGCTCTATTCATGGTTCCTCTGAACTTGGTGGAATGAACTTTTTCCCCTGGTATCCTTACCTGTATGCAATCTCAGACATACAGTACAATATAAGCATGTTTTCTCAGAAGTACGTTTAATTATGTTCAGTGACACTTCCTCCAAGGAAAGAATGCATAAGATTGCAGCCTTATTCAGTCTTATTCAAGTTAAGCAGAGAAATGAACCACAAGCACAAAACACAAGCCATCCTTCCAGTGAACTATTGTATTATGTAAGTTCAGAACACACCTCTGTGACTTCATTGCTGCTATTTTTATAAGGTAGTTAGCTAGGGTGAGGCTCAAGGATGTGGAAAAACTCCTCAATTGTCACACAAAGTCTATCAGATTCTGGCCAATCCTAAAAATATACAATATAAAGGCCAACAACAAAACCAATATATCCCAGTGTATTCTGGCAACTGCTACTTAAGCCATGCAAAGCTTTTTAATTTTTCAAACACAGCCCTAGAAATTTTATTGCCTGAACTTTTTTTTAAAAAGCCTGTTCATCATATTTTACAACAGCAGTAATATGTGAATAGTCAGTCACCAAAAAATTATTTTAAAAATGTTTGCATGTTGTGGATAGGCTTAAACAAGTCACATCTGAAATCTTAAGGTTTTCTTCAATCTCTACACTTCGTTGATTCAGAGGGCTATCTATGCTTGTTTACTCAGAAGTAAGCACCACCAAATTCAATAGTATTTACTCCCATGTAAATGCATTTAGGACTGCAGCCTTATTTATCATTAGTGTTAACAGTGTTCTAAGCACTATAACAGAATCATAGCAGTGACACTATCAGTGAACTATTTCTGTAGACATAAAATACATATTTGTATCATACTGTCAACATCATATCAGTCATACAGAGTTACACAGCAGCACAGGTAAGTTTCTTCTCCTACAGAACTTAATCTAGACTATGAAAGTAACAGAAGGAAGGAGGGGCAGCCAAAGGAGAGTAATGTTGGCAAACACAATCACACCTATTTAAAGTTATAGATGGAGAGAAAAGTCATTTAATCCTAAAGCACTTACTAGAAGTAAGATCCACAGTGTGTCGGTATGGAGTAGTGGTTAGAGCAGTAACTTGGAGAGCAGGTTCATCACTGCAGCCATGAAATTCAGTTATTTTGGGCTAGCAACTACCTCCCATCTAATCTGCCTAAAGGGCTTGCTGAGGATATGGTGCAAGAGAGAGAATTTTGCATAATACCCTGAACTCTGTGAAAGAAGAGAATATTACATCAAGCTAAACAGAATTTATATGTTGGGATAAAATCAGATTTAGTTCCATTACTACACTGTATGAGGAAGTGAAAAGGCAAGGTTTGAAGGTGTCAGTTACTACACACCTCAATAAATAACATGGAATCACTTAAGGAAAGCTTTGGTTGATGACATTTGCTGGACATGATACCATTTTCAAAGTACAAGATTCTGAAAACACTTTAAACCAGTTCAAAGTTTATAGTTTTTTTTTATAAGCCAGCTCGGTAAAGGTATCAAACTTCTGAATGGGTGCAAAGTTCACAGACCTCCATCAGCTGATTAGAAAACAAGATTAAAAGCAGGAATAGCAGAGGTCTCAATTTTATGAAAAGAGTTTTCTTTGGGGACAGATTCCCCAAATGGGGACAAAATAGAGACAGTTACTGGCCATCAACTACACTGATTGGGAACAGAATGTCAGAACTTTTTCCATAGGAAAAGACACTCAATCCTGCTACAGCATACAGCCATAATCACACACAAGGATCACAAATGAAGAGGAACAACTATGACTCTCATAAACACAGGGTGAAAACCCTATACAGCAACGTTTCCCAAACTGTGGGTTGTGAGCCGAAATTTGGTAGGTTGTAAAAAGTTTTTGAAACTTTAAGAAAAGCTTTACAAGCACCCTTGCCTAGTTTGCAGAAGAAAACAGCTGGGATGATAACCTACAGTACAAAAAAATCAACATACCCCCAAATTAAAATGTCACATTTCCCCATTTTTCTCTATTATTTGGTATGCCACAGATCATGTGTCAGCCCAGTTTCAGCCTTTTTTGTCTAGCATGGAAATCCCTAACTGTGCATCTTGTTGTTCAGTTCAGCCTTCAGGGTACCCTGGAATGACTTGAACAGTCCAAATCCATTCTAAGGAAACTCTAGCAAATATCAAAACACACACTCTCTCTCTGTAGACAGACAAACAATCCAGGGACAGTGGCAGGCAGCAGTGAGAACTAGGCATTCCTAATAGGCACTGATGAAGAATAAACCTACTCCCCCAAACCACCACAAACCGCCTTGGTGCACCATCTCCCCTCAACTACTGGACTTGTGCAGGGTTTGGGGCTGGGTTGGATCAGTCTTCAGTGTTAAGTATAGGGATGAAAATGCATTGAGCCCCTTTTCACCCCCCCCCCAGGTTGATAAACCTCTCCCATCACCAAAGGGACACCCTCCCCTAATTTCATGATTCTAGGTCCAGCGGTTTTGGATGGGCATTGATGAATGAGTGAGTTAGTGACCTTTCAATTTTATATATACACAGTGGTACTTCAGTTTATGAGTGACCCAGATTGCAAGTATTTCTCAGAAATCTTTGCTTGGTTTGTGAGCAAAACCAGTAGCTGAAGGTGGGGGGGGGGGGGAAGGAGACATCCCCCTCCTCGCCAAGGTGAGTGGTGAGCCGCTTATCTTAGTGTGGAGGGCAATCTTGCTCCGCCATTTTTATTGGTAAGGAGGCTCAGAAGGAATGAATCGTCTGAGTTACCATTATTTTCAGTGGGAAAACTCACTCTGGTATGAGAGTATTTTGGTTTACCAGCATGCTTCCAGAACAGATTATGCTCATAAATCAAGGTACCAATATATAAGATCTTTAATGCATAAGATCTTTAACAGCCTCAGGAACATAGCAACCAATTATTAATCAATTATTCTTTGTCTAGATTTTTGGTCTAGTGTGTCACAACAAATTGCCATTTTATAAAGTGGGTCTTGGTGCTAAAAAGTTTAGGAAGCACTGCTATATAGTATATACACAAGTGTGTGCCACTTAAGGATGGGGTTACCTTTTCTAACTCCTAGAGATAGTGTCTTTCTTACATTAAGGCTGAAATCCAGAAGTGCACTTGGGCTACCCTATCACTGGGGTGGCCCAGTTCTAAGATGGGTCACCCCAGTTATACCAGAAATGCTTGGGGGAGCCTACATTAACATAGGCTTCCCCAAAACAGATGGACTTGGGCTGCCCCAGTTGTGGCAACCTGTTAGGTAGTTCAGGAGAGGCATGTTGAGGGCATGTTTAGCATGGCCTAGAACAGAGCAGTTAAGCTGTATTCTATACTCACCCCTCTTGTCCAGGGTGCCATGTCTCAACTCCTCAGAGTTATCTCAGAAGCAGATATAAATCTGAGTAGACCCATAGAGGTCCATGATAAGGTAGAATAAGAATGGGAATGTTGAAAAAAAAATCTGAGTTCTTGGCCAGCCTAGCTGCAACCCCTGCCTCTCAACTTCAGGAAATGGCACAACTACAGCAGCCAACTAACCTGGGGATACAGCAGGCCACTCCAAAAAGCCCCTTGCATCCACTGTAAACTTCTGCAGCTGTTACGGGTTGTCAGCGACTCCTTATAAGCAGGCACCACAGCTGTTCCTTGTTCAGTGTGATCTGAGGGGGTCTCCTCAGGAGCAAGCTCTCCCCAGATGCCACTTGTTGGTGCCTGCTGAGCATGCTCGGGAGCAGCTAGGGCAGCCCAGGCATCCTGACTCTCTGGATTCAGCCCAACTTTCTGCACTAGATAGGGGCAGCCCAGCTGGGCCACTCTCACTGCCCTAACTCTCGATTACACCCTAAGACACTCTTTGTTGTGTAAACAAACTCCCTCCTGCAAGAGATCTGACAGCCTCATTAAAGCCACTTTGTTGTACTCTGACCATCTCCACATGTGTGGTCTGTTGTTAAATAACACACCTGTAATCATGAAGTTTTATGGCTCAGATGCAGAATTCCCTTGCTAAAAGCACCTCCTATGTAGTAGTGACTACAAAGAAATAGAGAGCCATGATGGTGTGGTTAGGGAGCTGGACTGAGACATGGAAGATCCAGGTTCAAGTCCACCTTCAGCCATGAAGCTTCCTGGGTGACCTTGGGCCAGTCACCGGCTCCCAGCCTGACCTACCTCGCAGGGTTGTTGAAAGGACAAACGGATCAAAGCTCTGTAAGCTGTCCTTTGGAATTTGCTGTGGCATGTGCAAGGTGGGGTATAATTCCCATTAGTTGTGCCTTAGCAACAGTTAGTTAAGGATGAGAGATCAGGGTGACCATACGTCAGTGGTACTCGAAGTGTGGGTTGTGACTTCAGGTCAGGATGGTTGTAAGAGGGTAGGATCCACCATCTCGGAATCCAGTGCTGTACTTTCCTGGGAGTAAGTCTCATTGAACACGATGGACTTACTTCTGAATAGACATGGAGGAGCTCTGGCATCACAATGGTGTTACATCATATACGTTTGACAAGAGGGGGGGGGGGTCAGATTTTTAAGTTTGAAATGGGGTCCTGGGCTGAAATGCTGGCACCACTGCCATATGACATAACTGCAAAAGAGGACAATGAACCCCAAATGTAGGACACTCAAGAAAAATGTAGGACATGATAAAATAAAAGCTTAAAAACATGCATACATACACATATGTATATATATGCGTGTATATATATACACATATGTATATATATGCACACACACACACACAAAGTGAGCCAAAAGTAGGCTTACACTTAATAGGCACTTTACATTTTTTTAAAATATTTTTTACATCTATATGCATTTGTTACAATCATTTTTGTTCACTACTGTTTATGCACCTTTCCACAACGTAGATAAAAGATATAGAATACTTGTTTGGAATTACTGTTTGGAAAAATTAGATCTAAAACATGAAACCAATAGTGAAACAACTGTGAGCCTACCTTTGGCCCACTCTGTGTGTGTGTATATATATGTGTGTATGTGTGTAAATATGTATGTGTGTGTATGTTGTATGTATTTGTGTGTGTATGTTGTATGTATATATATATGTGTGTGTGTGTACATATATACAGTATATATGTGTTTGTGTATATATATATATATGTGTGTGTGTGTGTATATATATATACATAGTATATTTGTGTGTGTGTGTGTGTGTGTGTAGCTTTCATATACTTAAACACTATATTTAACTTAAACACTACATTGGTATAAAGGGTATATGACTTTTAATTAAGTTTAAGTATCATAAGTTATGAATTCCAAGGAGGCTGAAGGAAGGCAGGAGGGGAGAGGAGAGGAAGCTAAGCAGAGGCTGGAGGGGGCAGAGGGTGACCCCCTGAGGCAGGCTCTCTGCACATGCCCAGAGGTCCTCTGCCGAGCCAAGGGAGCTCCGAGGAGCCTGGCGGGTCTGTGGCTGACTCACCCCTCTTGTCCCGGGTGCCGAGTCTCCTGGCCAGCGCCAGCTCCTTCTGAATGCGGGCCTCCAGGTACTCCTGCTTCTTGGTCAGCATCTCCTCCGTCTCCCGCAGCCGGGCCAGCGCCTCCTGGGGGGTGGGCAGCCCCTTCCCCTTCTTCCCCCGGTCCCCGCCCCGACCCCCGCCCCCGAACAACCGCTGGATCTTGCTCATCTCCGGCCCCCAAAGCCCCGCGGACTCAACAACCACAGCCCCGCATCCTCCGGACACAGACCCAGAAACCCGGCAGGGAAGGAGGGAAGAGGCGCCTCCTCAGGGCCACCCAGGACACGTCACTCCCACACCTGACACAGGTGAACACCCGGTGGCCGCCCCGCCCCAGCCACTCCACACCCATGCCTACTCCCAAGTAGCTCCCATTACAGTCAGGGGCTTACGCTCAGGTGAGTGTGACAGGCTTCTGTTCTCTGAGCCCAAGTGTGCCTCCTCAGGAGTAAGTCCCATTAGAGTCAGTGGGGCTTACTCTCAGGTGAGTGTGACAGGCTTCTGTTCTCTGAGCCCAAGTGTGCCTCCTCAGGAGTAAGTCCCATTAGAGTCAGTGGGGCTTACTCTCAGGTGAGTGTGACAGGCTTCTGTTCTCTGAGCCCAAGTGTGCCTCCTCAGGAGTAAGTCCCATTAGAGTCAGTGGGGCTTACTCTCAGGTGAGTGTGACAGGCTTCTGTTCTCTGAGCCCAAGTGTGCCTCCTCAGGAGTAAGTCCCATTAGAGTCAGTGGGGCTTACTCTCAGGTGAGTGTGACAGGC
Organism: Cryptoblepharus egeriae; assembly: GCA_030015325.1. Lineage (NCBI taxonomy): Eukaryota > Metazoa > Chordata > Lepidosauria > Squamata > Scincidae > Cryptoblepharus > Cryptoblepharus egeriae. Next base: position 27,392,119 of record JAREYC010000003.1, read on the forward strand.
TTCTGTTCTCTGAGCCCAAGTGTGTCTCCTCAGGAGTAAGTCCCATTAGAGTCAGTGGGGCTTACTCTCAGGTGAGTGTGACAGGCTTCTGTTCTCTGAGCCCAAGTGTGTCTCCTCAGGAGTAAGTCCCATTAGAGTCAGTGGGGCTTACTCTCAGGTGAGTGTGACAGGCTTCTGTTCTCTGAGCCCAAGTGTGCCTCCTCAGGAGTAAGTCCCATTAGAGTCAGTGGGGCTTACTCTCAGGTGAGTGTGACAGGCTTCTGTTCTCTGAGCCCAAGTGTGCCTCCTCCGGAGTAAGTCCCATTAGAGTCAGTGGGGCTTACTCTCAGGTGAGTGTGACAGGCTTCTGTTCTCTGAGCCCAAGTGTGTCTCCTCAGGAGTAAGTCCCATTAGAGTCAGTGGGGCTTACTCTCAGGTGAGTGTGACAGGCTTCTGTTCTCTGAGCCCAAGTGTGCCTCCTCAGGAGTAAGTCCCATTAGAGTCAGTGGGGCTTACTCTCAGGTGAGTGTGACAGGCTTCTGTTCTCAGAGCCCAAGTGTGCCTCCTCAGGAGTAAGTCCCATTAGAGTCAGTGGGTCTTACTCTCAGGTGAGTGTGACAGGCTTCTGTTCTCTGAGCCCAAGTGTGCCTCCTCAGGAGTAAGTCCCATTAGAGTCAGTGGGGCTTACTCTCAGGTGAGTGTGACATGGTTGTGGCCTCAGAGCCCAAGCTTAAGAGTGCCTACTCAGAATTAAGTCCTACTAAAGTCAATGGGACATACTCACAGGAAAGATTGGAGCCTGAGGCAGGCAGCAGGAAGCATTCATCACCCTTGCCAAACATGTGAGAGCATCCTGTATGCAGTGCACAAGCAAGCAGGCATTTCTGGCATGAAGGCGCGTTGATCACTGCAGGGTTTATTTGTGAGTAAGCGCACAAGAGGTTACACACTACTGAAGTGTGTAGTTCCATCCACACTGCTAAAGTTCCATCCACACTGGAGTATGTCCCATGACTATAATGGGACTTACTTCTGGGTAGACATGCATTGGATTAGGCTCTGGCAGCCCAAGTTTATGCACATATCAGAACTAAATCCATTTATTTGAATGGGATTTACTCCCAGGTAAATGTGCATAGCATTCTGCAGCAACAGGTGAGCATCTGGAATGGCTGCACCACCACCAGGCACAACCACAGCCTTGGCCTATCTACTTGGAAGTAGGTCCCATTGTGTGCAATGGGGTTTTGATCAAGCTTTCCCCATCCTGTTCCTCCGGCTTGTCCCCCTTCACTGCCCTCACCATCTACTCTTCAACTACCCTAAAATGCAGTGCAATCAACAGTCTCAAATTTACCCATGCCCTCTAAAAAGGTGCTTGTTTATTGTTCCCATTTTACAGACAACACACTGAGAATAAGATAACCCCCTCTTACCCAAATAGTTGCAAGAGCATGTACAGTGCAGGTTTTTGTGTGTCTATTCAGAAGTCCTTTTAAATTTGTATGGGACTTTGGCTACAATCCTGTGGACACTTTCCTGGAAGTAAACCCCACTGAACACAATGGAACCTAGTTTGGGGCAGACATACATAGTATTGTTCCTCCCTCATATGTGTGTATAGGATTGCAAAGTACCAGTTTGATAACCCAATACAGTGGCACCTCATGTAACAAATTTAATTCGTTCCGGTGGCATGTTTGTTCCATGAAACGTTCTTTACGTGAAGCGGATTTTCCCATAGGAAATAATGGAAACTCAGATGCTTGGTTCCACAACCCAAAAATATTCATATAAAATATTAACTGGATATAAAAATGAAACACTGGAATTAAATTCAAAACATGCATTCAATGTGCATGATCCTATGAAGTCTACTTAGGCTGCAATCCTAAAGACACTTTCCTGGGAGTAGGACCCATTTAACACAATGGGACTTACCTCTGGGTAGACATGATTAGGAGGCTGCAATTAAAGACACTTTATTCTGCAATCCAAGACACTTTCAAAGTGTCTCCCCACTTTCTCCTTCTCTCAATCCTGAGCCTCTCTCTCCTCTGCTCCCTACTGGCTAGCCCTGAGCTGCTTCCCTCTTCTCCACTGCTCTTCTCTCCCTCTGCCTAGTGGACACCCGGCCACAGGAGGAACAGTGCACAAGTGTTGCTTTTGCTATAGGCAGGTGCGCTAGGCAGCCCTGACGCTTTTTAAAAGGGCTTCAGGCCAGCGCGTCTGCCCCAACTGCCAATGTGTGTTTGTTACATGAAGCACAGTTTGTTACGTGAAGCAGAATCCTAGAGAAATTTTTGTTTGTTACATGAAACATACTTTACATGAGGCGTTTGTTATGTGAGGCTCTACTGTACTATATGTTTACTCAGAAGTCACATTAGAGTCAGAACCTTATTCTGCTGCCTTGGAAGCAGGGACATCTTGAGAGTGGTGTGACTGGTGCAGAGTGCACCAGGGTGATGCACTCCTGGGGTGACAAGCCAGAGGAAATTGACAGAGGTAGGGTGTGTGTGTGTGTGTGTGTGTGTGTGCATGAGTTTGGGGTGTGTGAGATCGTGTGTGACTGATACAGGGTGACCATATGACTGGATTTTTCCAGATTTGTCCTCTTTTTTTAGCATTTTGTCCATATGTCTTTCAAAAGGGCTTGATTGTCCTCCATTTGGGCTTCATTTTGGAACTTTGTGATGGTGCACAGTACCCCATCATGTTACATGTCGTTGGATGTGTATTGAAGAGCAGAATGCAGTGCAAAAATCGGTTTTGAAATATCTCCTTCCTATGAAACGTTGTGGCCAAAAAACTAAAAATAAAAAATATGCATTGAGCTCTATGGGAAAGTGGAAGTGCCCAGTATTGTGGCCATACTCTTGAGTAGGTAAATGTGCCAGTCCTCTGGAAAGGCCAGGCTGAGAGCAATACAAGACTTTGTCCTCCTTTTTCGGTTCAGAAGTGGTCACCCTGAACTGACACAAATAGTGACCACCTCTTTTGCAGGACATGTCCTCCTTTTTAAGACTTCTGTCCTGCAAAAGAGTCTCCATTTCCTTGTGAGCAGGCAGCCTATATCCAGGGGGACCATCTTTTGCAGGTCATGTCCTCCTTTTTAAGGCTCTTGTCCTGCAAAGAATCTCTATTTTCTTGTGAGCTGGCAGCATGTAGCATGCTTGTAATTCATAAATGATATGTGGTAAATTATATATACACAAGGGTTTTGAGCTTTCAGCATTTGTTATGCTCTACACTTTTCTTGGGTGTCCTACATGGGAGGGGGCTTTTACTTTGTCCAATTATAAATTTTTTGGTGGGGGTTCAGGCTATTCACTTGATTTTCTTTAATGTATTTACAAGTACTTGTTTTAATTTACTTGATGTCACTTCCTCTCATGACATCACTTTTAGTGGATCCTGGACAGATTTTCCCTCTACAAAGTGGGTCCAAGCTCAAAGTTGAGAATCCCTGCAATAAGTTGTTAGAAAGGTGGCACCCTTGAGGTGACCAGATGACTGGAAAAACCTGGGTTTGTCCGGATTTTTAGCCTTCTGTCTGAGTGTCCTACATTTTGGCATCATTGTCCTACATTTTGGCTACATTTTGAAACTTCTTGATAGTGCACAGTACCCCATCATGCCTTATGTCGCTGGATTCGTATTGAAGAGCAGAATCCAATGCAAAAATCAGTTTGGAGATATCTCCTTCCTATCAAATTTTATGGTCAAAAAACAGAAAAACAAAAACAAAAAAATACATTTTTGGCAATTTTTTTCAGCAGGTAGGAATTTTGGCCTGGGATTAGGAATTTTGGGTTTGGCATCTGGTCGCCCTGGGAGGCGGAGCAATGGCACATAACCAAGTCCACCATCCAGATGTTGCTCTGGGCCAGCTTCTTGTCTGCAGATAATAAACACTTGCATTTCAGTTGCATCAGTCCCTGATGTCTGTTACATACCCATTGCATGGGGGTGATGCGCTGGCCTCCCGTACCAGCTGATGCTACTGCCTGGAAGTGTCACAAAAGTGCCATAAGGGTGACTAAACATCCACTTTTTCCAGGGCATGTCCTGGATTTTAGCCTATGTCCTGGAAAAACTTCATTGTTCTACTTTGAGCATGAAATTAATAAACTTCTTTTTGTAATTAATAAATTGTATGTAATAGTTTTAGTATAGTGTTTAAATTAAGCACACGAAAGCCATATATATCTGTGTTTTTTAGCTTTTATTTGGTCATCTGCGTTTTCCTTGGGTATCTCTCTATCTACAGTATTTATATACTGCTTTTCAATAATTTAACAAAGCGGTTTACAAAGAAAATTAAAAAAGAATTAATAGCTAATTAATAGCTAATGGGTCCTAACAGGGCTCACAATCTAAAGTGCAAAAAATGTGTCCAACATTTTATATACTGTATTTATACAGGGTGATTGAAAAGTAACTCCTTATTTTTTTAATTTATACGTATTTATAATAAATTTTATAATTTATAAGTATTTCAAAATAGGGAGTTAAAAGTTTTCAATCAGCCTGTATATGATGCATACACACTAATAAGAACACTGCTCATATGGATCTAGCCCCATTAACTTCAATGGGACATTCTCCCCATTGACTTCAATGGGACACTAAGCCCCGCCTCCCAGCAGCCCAGCATAGTGACTGATATTGTGACAAGTGACAAGATGGCCGCCGGCTGCGCATGCGCAGTGCGCGAAGATGGCTGAATTGGAGATCGGGCAGCACTGCGAGGCGGAGGGCTGTGGGCAGCTCGGTAGGATCCCCGGAGGGAGGGGGAGGGAGCGAGAGGTGTCTAGGCCTCCCTGTCCTGAGGGTGGAGGAGGAGCGAATCTGCCAGAGCGAATGAGAAGGCTGCGGGTGCCGCTCTCCTGTCAGGTCGCGCATAATGGGAATCGTTCAGTTGAGAACCGGAAGTGCTTACGCATAGGAATGAGTGGTACCATAGAGTTTAAAGTGAGTTCTCTGTCTCCTGCCACGCATATGGCCGCCTTGGAACTGGAAACCGGAAGTGGTCGGTTTTAACTCTATTGTTCCAACTCTATGGGCCGTTCTGGCTAGCGTTGAAGGGGAGGATCACTGATAAGAAGCCAAGTGAGGGGCGGGGCCTCATGTAAGTGGGCGGGGCTTGGACCTGGCTGGGCAGCTGATGACTTTCAGTGCAGCTTGTAGGAATTTTGGCCTGGGATTAGTATAGGATTTGGCCAGTATAGGACAAAAGGGGGGAAACAGTGCAAAGTGTAAAAAAAATCAAAAAGTGTAAATTTAAAAAAAGTATAAAGGATTAAAAAAGATAAAATTGTTTTTAAAGAGAGATGTTAGAGTTCATGCCTGCCTACCTACTGCTAGAGGGAGGGTCATTATATCCAGTGATGGGCTTCAAAGAAATTAAGAACCAGTTCTCTGTCCATCTGGCAGCCACTTTTAAATGGCTATTTTTAAACTTTATATGTACTATCTCTTGTTAAGAACCAGTTCTATAGAGTAGGTGCGAACCTGCTGGTGCCCACCACTGATTATATCTATTCCAAAGCTTCCCAAACTGGGTGGGTCCCGACCCACTGGTGGTGGGTCCCGACCTGATTTTTTCTGGGGATGGAAAGATCAGATAACTAATTTTCTCAGGCCCTCGTGCTATTAAATATCAGATAGTGTAGCTGCTAAACGTCCTGCAAAAAGTTCAGCTCCTGCAAAAAGTTCAGCTCAAGATAGAGTAAATGGAGAGAGACAAAGTTTTGAGGGTCTTTCTTCTCATCGTTATTACTTATAAATTAATATAACTTCTTTCTTTATCTCCTTTTTAAAAAGTATGATAAACCCAGCTGGGTTCCGATAAGAGTGACATTTTAAAAAAATGGGGCCCCCAGTGCTAAAAAATTTAAGAATCGCTATCCATTCACACACACACAAAACACTTGTCCACAAAGCGTACTGTACTCAACACTATAGTACATTTGCAAGCAACACAAAACAATAAGCACCAAAACCTTGAATGAAATTAAAAGAACAAGATTGGTGGCTACAAGAATTATTGCATGGTGTTAACCAATGGGGTTAGTACAGGGTGTACAAATCCCAGCCCTGGGGCCAGAAGCGGCCCGTGGCAAGACTCCCCCATCCACCCTTCAGATAAGCCTTGTAATCCTCCAGATCTGTCTTTAATATACACTTATATGCGGTTATGTATTTAGGACTTCTGGCACCCACGGCCCATAATTTTTTATACACCCCATATGACAAAATTATTTAATTAATTATTATCAGTATCAATTATTTAATAAAATATTAATATTTTTATACCACTCTTTATACCACCACTCAGGGTGGTGTATGTACTACCACACCTTTTTTGTCCTTACAACAACCCTGTGAGGTAGGTGAGGCTGAGAGATAGTAATGGTAGACATGAAATTAATAATAATAATGGCCAGAAAGTATATGCAGTGAATATTTCCTCACAAGCAGTGGGTGAATATCAGTAGCTTCCCCTGAATCGGGACCATTCTGGTGTGATTGGATTCCTCTCAGCTTGCCCTTTCTGGTAGACAATGGCACATTCACCTGCTTGCTGGTAAAGCCATGATGTGGGGCACTTTCATTTTCCCATAGAGCTTAATGCATATTTTTTATTTTTAGTTTTTTGGCAATAGCATTTGATAGGAAGGAGATATTCAAAAACAGATTTTTGCATTGGATTCTACTCTTCAATACGAATCCAGTGGTATATGATGGGATTTCTCCATCTTTCATGTTGTTATAATGTTGGTCACCCCCCAGAGTGTCACCCTCATGGGTCGTACCCAGGGAGAAGCGCCCCCTCCGCCCCCTCTAGCTATGCCACTGCTTATATGTAAATTTATTTAAATTTGAAATGTAAATTGTTTTTCCAGCCTCCAACACATTTTCATAGAGATGATGTGGCACTCCTGCCAAAATCATTGGACACCACTGATTTAGTAGCACGAAACAGCCTTGTGTTCCAGGTTGTGAGAATCTGTGCTTAATTTGTGAAAAAGATATGGGGAGGCAAAGAAGCATTTAAGTCAAAGAGCTTGTGTAAAATGCAGCTTCAATATGTCCATGTTGCATCCTACCAGTATGGTGGCCCTTTCGGATTTCAACAGAGGCATTTCCTAGTCCATGCAAGGACTGCATCTGAGCATTCTGAATCCAAACTTCCTGTTCTGCCTCCCTTGTGTATTGACAGATGAGGAGGGAGGATTTGGTGTCAACAACTGCATTGCTGTTTGGTGACTTCTGACAGTCTTTTTCATTTCAGACTTCTTGCCTTTTGTGTGTGATGGCTGCTCACGGGTTTTCTGGTAAGAAATTTGTTGCTGTTACTATTTACATATATGTATGCAGAAAGATCCATCAGAGTTATTAGTATTAAATGCAAGCAAAAAGAAATGTGAACATCTTCTAAAGGTTGCTTGCTGCCTGATTTAGGCTGCAATCCTAAAGACACTTTTCTGGGAGTAAGACCCATTGAACACAATGAGGCATACATATGAGTAGACATGGTTAGGATTGTGCTCTTAGACACTTGGGACAAGGTGTGAGCCCAAACTTAGAAACTAAGAAAGAGAAGGTGGGATTGGAAAGGGAAATAAAGAGTAAATATGAGCCAAAATTTAAAAATTTTAGTACAAGTTTTATTTACTTGATTTAAGATGGATCTTATGTGCTTTGTTTTTATGGAACTCTTAAGTCTTCAGCACAGAAGCCAAGCTGCTCATGGCTGTTCTGAGGTTAGTTGATGATTCATAACTTATTTGTAGCTTATAATGCTTTCATATAGTGTATCTACTAAGAAAGTTCAGTTTGTTTGACTCCATTTGGAATAATTTTGTAAGTCATACTTGCTATATGCTGTTTCATGTTACTCTAGATCAGGAGTCTCCAAACTCCAGCCCTGGGACCAGATGTGGCCCTCAGCAAGCCTCAAGACCCCTCTATCCCCCCCCCCCCGGCAAGCCCAGTAATCCAATCCAATACATTCTTATTTGTAAATTTATATAAATTTATTCAAATTTGAAATGTAAATTAGTTTTTTTGCTCCTCACACAGTGTCAGAGAGATGATGTGGCCCTACTGCCAAAACATTTGGAGACCCCTGCTCTAGATCAATGGTTCCCATACTATAGTCTGAGATCCTCTGGAGGGTAGGAACCTGACTTATGTAGGTTGACAAAGATCAGATAAATAATTGCACCAATGTCTGCGGGTATTAAAAAATCAGATATTGTAGCTGCTGATTGCCCTGCAAATAGCTCAGCTCTAACAGTTTGCTAGCACGTATATAAATGTTTGAGGGATTTTTTCTGGTTATTAGTTTATATACATAAAAATATTATTAATGTTGGTTATTATATATATATAAGTCTGGTAAACCTAAGTGGGTCCTGATAGAGTATAATCAAAGTGGGTCCCAGTGCTAAAAAATTTGGAAATCTTTGTACATGCTATACATGCCAATGGGCTGCTTTTTTAGCTTACACATTCTAGGGTACAATCCTAACCAATTTAGGCTGGCCTAACTCAGCGGGCACATCTTCCCATGATGATGTGGGAAGGTCAGCGTGTGCCTGTGCACTAGCCTAACCCCTCTAGGAGTGGGCCAGAAGTGCCTTACGGCATTTTTGTGACACCCCCAGGTCAGCAAAGGATTTATGCCAAGGCTTAGGCCGGCCTAACTGGAGCTTAAAATTGTCTTTTATTCAGAAAAAGCTACTAAACAGGTGGAAACTGTGGTAAATATGAGGTGCTTTACTGCTTCCAATAAAATTCTGTGTGTTTAAGACATAGTAATCTATACAAAAAATATTTATCTGTACTTTATTTTGGAATTAACCTAGGTAAATCTAAAAAGTGAGGATGTGAAGCCAGATCATCACAGATCCTTCTTGTGCACATACAAAAATTGTGATGGGAAAGAACTTGTGCCAGTCTTATGTCCTTATTGTGAAAAGGTGTTTTGCCTAAGGTGAGCTATGGAATGCATCTAACAATATCATCTCCGGTCCTTGTATTTGCCTGTGAGTTGCATAATGACTGTTTTCTCTTCTGTTCATAGGCACCGCCATCAATCAGACCATGAATGTGAGAAGTTGGAAGCTCCTAAACCCCGCATGGTTGTCACCCAGCAGCTTGTTAAAGATATTATAGGCAAGTAAAATATGACCTGTAAATACAGTATTCTGCAGCAGAATATTTATGGGTGTAATCCTAACCAATTATCCAGCTTTAGGGTAAGGGCGATGTAACCCCAAAGAAAGAGGACAAACATTGCCTTACATTGAGGAGGCCTCCATGACTAGTCCCCAGCTGCAGGATGCAGCATACGTCACAATGGCCCAGCGATGCCAGTGCTGGAAAATTGGTTAGGATTGCACCATAGGCTAAGAATAAAATCCAAGAATGTTAAAGGGAAAAATATTCCAAGACAATCCCTGTTTTTGTAATGTTCTTCTAGCAGCCTTTCCCTTTAGAAAAAAATGGGCATCAAATGCATCTAAATATTTCAACTTTTTTGAAAATCAGGCTATTATCTAAGATGCATCTAGATTCCCATGTTCGTTTTTCCCTATTGCTAAGCTTATACTTATGTATCCTCAATATGTTTCCAGACAGAGAAACCATGTAGAAATTGATCATAGTGAACTATGATTTCCTCCTGACGCTGTATTATAGCTCAAGTGCTAGTAATATGCTAAAGAAAGCCAGCAAAGTCTATTTCTTACACAATTGATGCTCACTGTTGTGGATCTGTTGCACTAAGGAACCATTATCTGGAACTGGTTCCAGTGCCAGGCTGCTGGAGGCCCTAAACAACTCTGTGAATATCACTATCAACCCATTGAGTACCATTACTGCCAAAGTCAGTCCAGGTTTGGAGGCTATCCTAGCCTCTGGGCAGCACCCAGCTTCACCAGTCCCTGATCCCACTGCTACTTAGAAAGATGCAGATGCAGAGCTCAGATGCAGAGCTCCTCAGATGCAGAGCTGCTTCTCTTTTTACTTTCTTCGAAACTACTTCTAGATTTCTGTGCTGTCCATTCTCTGTTCCACACGTAGAATACTAGTAAGCATACATAACTTGACGTTTGTATACAAGTAAAAGGAGAGAAACACATTTTTCCTGTATATATGCCAACTACTGAGCACTTTGAAAACTTATGCTTATGCTTCATTGATTTCTGTAGCAAAATGGGGGGGGGAGATATAAGTGATTGCAGTTAAAATGGTACATTCCACATATTTCAGAATCTAAGAAAGAGGCCACCGTGAGTAAAAAAGGCAGAGGAGCTAAGAACAGTGAAACAGCAGCTAAAGTCGCCCTAATGAAACTGAAAATGCATGCAAGTGGTGATAAGTCTTTGCCACAGGTAGGTCATGCTCACTTATTTCCTAACATAATACACAGCTGTAATGCATTGCCATAGTTAATATGTTTTGGGAGATTATAAACTGAGATGGAGTATAAGATGAATGAACTAAGAGGAAGGAATCCCCTCCTTTTTTCTTTTCTAGTTTAAACCATTGAAAAGAATAAGCCTTACAAGAATAAGGCTACAGTCCTATCCACTCAGTGCATCAGCACTGGAAAGTTCAATAAGATTGGACCTCAGATCCTTAATACTGAGTTGCTTTTAAAAGAGTGAACAGAAATACTTACTAGATTATTTACCAGAAATATGGGTTTTTTCCCCTATTCTAGACAGAGAGAATCTACTTCCAAGTGTTTTTACCAAAAGAAAGCAAAGAGAAGAGCAAACCCATGTTCTTTTGTAGTACTTGGAGCATCGGCAAAGTAACAGATTTTGCAGCTTCCATTGCAAACCTTAAAAATGACAACAACAAAACCACAGCCAAGGTAAATCGAGACAACTCTCTTTTGTGGGTAATATTTGTGTTTGTTTAGAAGTGAGTGAAATAATAACAGGTTTTTGTTATTCTGTTTCAGAAATTAAAACTCTGTCATGCGGTATCTGGTGAAGTCCTGCCTTTGGACCAAAATCTAGCATCTTGGATAACCAAGGAAGAATGTCCATTACGCAATGGCGGAAATGTTATCCTAGAATACCTTGATAATGACATTCAGTTTTTAGAAGATGCAAATTCATATCTAGAGTAATTATGTAGATTGATGTGTATCTGCATATAAATTCTGTCTGAAATAAATGTTTCTCAATCCACCCTCAAGTTTTTCTAGTTAGTAATCTATTTTTCTTCAAAAGGTTCATATTTTATTGATTGGTCCAATGGTGGGTGGCAGTTTAGGAGGATTGGTGTATGATAGGTATGTCCATATGCACAAAATTTTCAGATATTCTATTTATTATTTCAAAATTCCTTTGATTGAATCAATTAAAAAAACTGATCTAATTATTTACTTAAATGCCTGTATTAAAAGAATCATTTTTTGGTAATGCAGCAAGGAGCTAGCTGTGGCACCAACATACTACATGAACCCAGTGTCCAATGAGTCAGCCTTTTCAGTGAGATGAAAAGGTGACAGATCCTGGAGGTGGGAAAAAAAAAACTGGTCACCTTTCCAGACAATACACTGATGATGTGGCAGCCTCTCTTGTGGTCTTAGTGATCAAACTGTGTGGTCTTGGGGGTACAGGCAACCCCCACTTATTGTCCAGGTTAGGGACTGGAGCACCATCCAAATGTGGAAACTCTTGAAAAGTGGAACCCAGTCTTTTTTAGTTTGCAAATGCAAAATGGCCACCAAAAAAGACAAACATCACTTGCAAAAGCCTAAGTAACACATATTTATTAACTCACAGCCAAAATACATAACATACTAAAGTAAAATGATCAAAGGCATGTGTGGGCAATGAATATCTGCTGTATTCAAATAATGGTTATTTACTGAAGAAACATAAGGAAATGTCAAAAACAGTTTGATCACCATGTCACATGCAAATCAACATCAGGGAAGACAATTTCAGCCTTTAGACTAGCCGAGAGGAGTTGAAAGAGTGAAGCATGTGTTGAATGAATGAGTCCTAAGTATAATCAAAAGGTGTTGAAAGCAGAATCATCAGAAAATGAACCGTCAGAAAGTGCAGGATGCATTGATTTGTAGGCACACATGCACAGATTTCATACCTACACAGGGTGACCATGGTTGCAATCCTAAAGACACTTTCCTGGAAGTAGGCCCCATTGAATACAGTAGACAGGCTTAGGATTGCAGTAACGCCTATATCCTAAAAGTGGAATTAAGCCCTCTACTCTGGAGCAGTTAAGAAAACTTTCCATAAGATAACACTAGAAGGTGATGTAACTGCGTGGACCCTTAACTGCTATGGATTTTGCCCTAAATGTCATAACCATAAAAGAGGGCATATGTTGTAACCCTAAAAGAGAACATAAAAGAGGAGAACCATAAAAGAGGACATTTTGGGTGTTCAGAATGTAGGACACTTATGAAAAATGTAGGACATAAAATAAAAACTAAACACACTTTCTTAAGAGTAGGCCCCATTAAATACAACAGGGCTTACTTCTAAGTAGACAGGCTTAGGATTGCACTGAAAACCACTGCTGTATTTTGTTTTTGTGTATAATTCAAACACGATCAGTTCAGTCCTAAGCCTGTCTACTCAGAAGCAAGTCTTATTGTATTCAATGGAGCCTACTTCCAAGAAAGTGCTTTTAGGGTTGCAGCCTATTAAAACTATTGCATATAATTTATGCATGACAAAAGGGCAACATGCTGCCTGCTCACAAGGAAAAGGTCAATGAGAATTTATTTATTTTTGTCTCCCAGGCTAAAAAAAAGAGGACTTGTCTTGGAAAAAGAGGACAGCTGGTCACCCAGTGAGCAGGTGATGTGGGGATGCATGCATCTCCTGCAGCAGAGTGCATGGCTGTGGAGAGAAGCAGAGGTGCTGCCTGCTTTCCCTGCAGTGCACGCGCTGTACTGGGGCTGCTGCACGCGCCATCCCCGGGGAGCAGCACGCGCAGCAACGGAACCAGCGCCTCTGCTGCAGGAGGGCGAGTTCCTTCCAGCCTGGGAGCGGCTGCGCAGTAGGGCCGTTGCAGCCTCTCCAGCAGCGGATGCAGCCCCAGCAGTAGGAGATACAGTGTAGCTGCAACTCTCTGGCTTGCTACAGGGAAGCCCTGCGCCTGCATAAGCTCCACAGCCTCTGCACACTCAGGTCAGTTGCACTCTGCACATGCCCAGGGGCACTTCCTAAGCATCATTTCAAGGTGACACCCCTGCACTGGGAGTAAGCACCATTGACTATCATGGAGCTTGCTTCTGAGTAGGCATGCACAGGATTGGGGTGTACATGCCCTGATCCTCCCCCTGCCATCACATTGCGTTATAGACAGGGTGACATAAGTGGGAAAAGAGGAGCAGATCCTTTGAAATGGAGGACACCCAAGAAAAATGTAGGACTGGTATTCAGGCATTTCAGCCCAGCAGAAACCCCCCCCCCCCACTGTCAAACTTATTGGGATGTTCTTCCATGTCTACTCAGAAGTAAGTCCCATTGTGTTCAATGAGACTTACTCCCAGGAAAGCCCAGTGCCAGATTCCAAGATGGCAGATCCCACCTTCTGATGACCCCTGCTTTGAGTACCACTAATGTAGGACATTACTAAATAAAAGCTAAAAAACTCATATGCAAAATATTATTATTATTATTATTATTATTATTATTATTATTATTATTATTAATAATAATAATAATAATAATAATAATAATAATAATAATAATAATAATAATAGGAACCAAATCACAATAGAGCCAGTTCCAAACACCTGGTGACTGTGAAATACTACATAATAATAAACAACTTTATTTATATCCTGCTTTCCCACTTTCATGTAGTTTATTTAACCACTATATTACTTATTAAATTTAAAACTATTACTTACTTACCTACTTAATTAATTGCAAGAAAGTGACCTGCTGCCTGCCCACAAGGAAATGGCAGACAATGAAGATTTTTTTTCCCCAGGACCCAACCCTAAAAAAAGAAGACATGTCCTGGCAAAAGAGAACATAAGATCACCCTGAGTATAGAATTCCCTACAGACAGTGTTTTTCATACTGTGGGTTGGGATCCACTAAGTGGGTCATGAGCCACTTTCAGGCAGGACCCATTCATTTAAATGTTTTATTTTTAATATATTAGGCTTGATGTCACCATGCTAAATGACTGCATTTGGAGAAACTGTTACAGATCTGTACTTTTAACAGGCTTCTGTGCATGTGTTTTTAACAATGAGAGTCTTACCAGGACTTACTCTTGGGGATTACTCACTAGGATTGGGAAAAAAATATTCCTGCTTGATGATGTCACTTCTGGTCATGACATCATTTCTGGTGGATCATGACAGATTCTCATTCAAAAAATGGGTCTTGGTGTTAAACGTTTGAGAATCACTGCCCTATGCTGTTGCTGTTTACATGTTGGGTGTGTGGTGGGGGGATTGTGGAAAAGATTTTCCTGGAAGCAAAGTACAGTATGACTGTTTCAGTTCTTTGAAAATGAAACCATTTGCGCAACAGATGTGCAAATTAATAGCAACACTAGAAACCGATAACCTTGTTTTAAGTCTTACTGCTTCTGAGCATGAGGGCTGCATTCTTGGTGATCATGAGTTCATTATTCAATTATTTTTCAAGTAATCTAAAAGTCCAAGCAAGTACTCCAAACTCTAGTTTGGGAACTACTTCTCTAACACTGAAGTACTGAATATAATGGGACTTACTTCAAAATAAATGTGCATAGCATTGCACTGAAAATGATGTTAATAATAATAATAATAATAATAATAATAATAATAATAATAATAATAATAATAATGAACAGATCTGTGTGCAGAAAGCTTACAATCTGGTAAACCACAAGAAAACCCCTCCATTTTTAAGCCTCAGTCCACATTTTAACCCCACTTGCTTATTTTTATTCAAATATCATCTTTCCACCTTCTGTCTTATCTTATTGTGAGATGGTACTAGTTTTAAGCATGCATAACAGGAAAATCTCTTCTGAAAGTTAGCAGCACATATTTATTATACATTGGCCCAGCATTATGCAAGTTGGCAAAGATGGGAAATAAGAGACATCAGTTTGTAACCCAACATTACCGATTGTGCTGGATTGAGGAAAGACAAATTGCTGCACATCCTTCCTCTACCATGAAAAAAGATGATGGGGACATTGCAAATCCATCATCATTGTACATAAGCCGTAAAGTTGTCCCCCGCAGGTTGCCCTGCTAGACGTGACCAACTTTAGTGAGCAGTGCTCATCCCCATTTCTGGAGCCAGCATTGTCCAAAGATGCCTCCATGGACATGTGGCTTATATGCACACAGAATGCTGTTACTTTCTCAAGGAGGTGGTAAATATTGATCTACTTGCATTTGCATGCTTTTGAACTGCTAGGTTGGCAGGAACTGGGCTAAGGAAGGGTGTTCACTCCGTCTTGCAGTACTCAGGTCTTGAACCGCTGACCTGCTGACCTGCAGATTGACAGGCACAGTGCCTTTAACCACTAAGCCAACTGCTTAGTAAAGCAATATAGTAAGAATTTTCTGGAATGGACTCTTTATTGAGAAATGAATGGTAGTTTTCAGTTGTTTATCATGTTAGCATATGTAGAAACTATTTGCCAATACATAGCAAATATTTTGGAAGTTAAGAATGTACCTAGTCCATCGGCCCATTTTAATTCTTTTGATTACAAAATCACTTTTTTCTACTGTATTTATGATCTTTTAACATGTAGACATTTTTTAAATATATGGTCTTCATCTAGGGAAAGATGGCTGATCCTTGGAAAGAATGCATGGACTATGCAATCACTTTGGCAAGACAAGCTGGAGAAGTATGTAGTCGTTGTTTATTTTATATCCTTTTCTTATTTATTAACCATATTATTTATTCTGAAACCAGAATCTAGAAGAGCTTCCTTTGCAGACCTATTTTGACAAGGTTCTTTGTTACTGCAACACAGCATAAAAGCATGCTATTTAAATCATACTATATCAAGCCATTTTTTCAGCCATATTTAAATCAAGGAACAGAGTTTCTAACCATCCATATTATGGGTCCAGTCTTATCCAACTTTGGAGGACTAATGAAGCCATGCCAATGGGACATGCATTGCATCCTGTTGTGGGGTAGCAGTCATGAAGGTCATCTCAACGCAAAGGAACATTTGTACCCTTGCTTTGGGACTACATTGCAACTGCATCAGGATTGGGCCTCAAGAAGTGTTGGAAATATACAAGGCAACTAAAGAATTCAGATGTAATTTAAAAGATACAATTAAGGTTAAGTTAGTAAACATGATCAACTTTGTAAGTAATAACAGAAAGTTTAAGTAAAGGTGCTTCTCTACTCAAGTATACCTTACGTTAGTTGTGATCCATGGGCACAACTTGAAAGAGGAATAAATATTCTTTCAGTACTCACTTTTTACCCTACAATCCAGAGTAACTACGGGAAGACGTAAGAGGCACTGACTCTGGATTGCTCTATGTATTTCCCATACGTGGCATCATAACTACATCGATGTAAAAGGTCTGGTAGTTTCTCTGGATTGTAGCCTGGCAGCACAATCCAGAGCAACTAATCTGTCCACATAAGAGCCCTTGGGTTACCCTATCTATCACTAGGATGGAGCAACTGTAAGATGCTCCAGCCCAGTTACTCTGGAAGAGGCTTAGGGCAGAGCAAGGCAACATAGGGTGCCCTAAGAGAGGTGGACCTCTCTGCCCTAACTGGGGCAGCCTAAGCAGCTCAGGAGAGGCAAGTTGAGGGCATGTTTAGCATTGCCTAGGGCAGAGCAGTTACTCTGTATCCAGAGCCTTTTTCCAAGGCAGAAATGCCCTCTTCCAGCCCTCAGAGTTATACCACCTCAGGAGCAGGTATAGTAATGAGTAGACCCATAGGGGTCCATGATAAGGCCCGAGTAAGAATGGCAGTGTTGACCAAAAATCTGAGTTCTTGGCCAGCCTAGCTGCAACCCCTGCCTCTCAACCTCAGGATATGGAACAAACTACGGCTGCCCACAAACCTCAGGATACAGCAGGCCACTCCAAGAAGCCCCTTGTATTCACAGCCAGAAGCTGCCACTCGTCGGAGCTGGCCCGAACGGCCAGCTGAGGTGCACTGAAACACACTGAGCATGCCAAACAGCTTCAGAGGAGACTTCCATAGAGCAGAGGAAGTCTGTGCCTCTGCACGGCCATTCGGCCTCACTCAGGAGGCGGAGCGGCAGCCGAATGGCTTCAGAAAGAATACTGCACAGGCACCAACTTTGACACCTGCACAGTCTCCTCTGAAGCCGAAAGACTTCAGAAAAGTACTGCACAGGCGTCAGAGATGGTGCCTGCGCAGTACTCTTTCTGAAGCCAATTGGCTTCAGAAACAGCTGCGCAGGCGCCAACTTTGGCAACTGCACAGTCCAGGTGGGGGTGCGTGCATCCCAGGGGTGACGTACAGACTTCCACACCGGATTTTGCGCAGAGTTGTGTCACCACTGTAGGCACCACAGCTGTTCCTTGTTCAGT
This sequence comes from Cryptoblepharus egeriae, assembly GCA_030015325.1. Lineage (NCBI taxonomy): Eukaryota > Metazoa > Chordata > Lepidosauria > Squamata > Scincidae > Cryptoblepharus > Cryptoblepharus egeriae. The sequence continues at coordinate 27,409,676 of JAREYC010000003.1, forward strand.
GTGATCTGAGGGGTGTCTCCTCAGGAGCAAGTCCTCCCCATGTGTCAATTACTTAGCATACTATGGAGCAGTTAGGGCAGCCCAGGCTTCCTGACTCTCTGGATGCAGCATAACTTTCTGCTCTGGATACAGAATAGTTAGGAGAGAGCAGTTAGGGCAGAGCAGGCTGAACTTGCTCTGGATTGTGCCCTTAGTCTTGTAAAGCAAAGTGGGTCCCAGTATAGTATTATTTTCAAAAGAAGATCCTGGTGCTAAAACGTTTTGGAATCACTGGCCTACATTATTAATGGCTCTCCAAATTTTCTTCACAGATCATCCGGGAGGCGCTGACAAAGGAAATAGCTGTTATGACTAAAAGCTCTCCATCTGATCTTGTCACGGTTACCGATCAAAAAGTAGAAAACATGCTTATTTCCTCAATAGCACAAAAATATCCTTCTCATAGGTATGGCATATTTTAGAACTTTAGTTTTGGGGCGATAAGGGGAGGCATTTGCAAGTCAGCTGTGAAGCCATGGTGGAAATCAAGTACACTGAGCGAGTACATTAAAGGATGCTGATTTCATTTTGTGTCAAGGCCTTATTTCCTCAGAGTTCCAATATGTTAGATCAGTGACAGTCCAGTCCTATCCCTAGAAGGGCCGCTGTTTGCTACAGTGACAAAAAGGTGACTACTTTGTCCTAAAGCCCCACAGAGGTAACCAAAAGTTTCCTCAGGGAAAATGGGATGTTCTCCCAAATAAGGGTCCAGGCCTCACAATTGGGATCCTTGAGTCTGAACTGCCTGTTTTGCTGGCATAGCACAGCCTCCATTTTTGGGCTTTTCAGTCCAATATAGGATCTGATAGAACAAGCCTCTGTTAGTCTCACTTCCATTACCCTTGCAGTATTTATTGCTGCAGCTCCTTTCATTAGCGGTGATGCACAAGACAAATTTCCATTCTGAAAGGAACAAGATTGGAATCTGTTCAGGAAATAAAAATAGCAGGAATATCTCTATAAAATGTGCAGCCTAGCAGAACATGGTCAACATGTTCAATTTAGCCCAAACCTCTTGGACACATCCCCTCAGCGAATTGTGCCATTTTATAGCAACTCTCTAGAATAGCAGAAGGAAGCCCACAGCAATGAGCTAATATAAATGCCCTTTTATTTTTTGGTACTGTATTTCCAGTTGAGTCAGGTAGAAGACAGTCATAAATCTGGCCAGTCATAAATGCTTTCATACATTGGAAACATCTTTTGGTATTCCTTGGGCTGCCCTCAAGAATTTTTATTATTCCAGAGAGAGAATACTAGTCATTGGCCTTAACTGAGTGCCTTATTTTAGTTGTGTTGAGGCATTAGCTTAAAATAATTTAAGAGCTGAAAGGAAATAATAACTTCCTTTGTTACAATTATTATGAATTATTATAAGTTGGAAATTAGCCAGCTTGTTATCTTGGACAACGTGCTTGAAAGTTCCTTGAATTCCTGCATGAATTCCTGCTTGAATATATAGTGGTGAGCCAGTTTCAGGAATTCCCAAAGGAAACTGATTGTCCCTCTCTTGACTATTCTATATTATTTGTACTTTTTTAAAACGCTGATTGTTTTCTCTGATATGTTTTTATTGTATTACTGTTCTTTTTTATTATACTTTGTTTTAGTATGATTTTAATTTTATTGTTGTTCCCCACCTTCATGGTCATCTTTATGAGTAAAGTAGGATATAAGTATTTGAAAGAAATATTCCTTACAGCCCAATCCTAACAAAGTTCCCAGTGATACAAGAACAGTCTCCACTATATCTAGGGTTGCCATGTATCTCTTCCATAAAACTGGGACAGGCCCTTGTCAAACTTGCAAGCATATGGACACAGTCCCCTAGAACCGAGATTATCCCAGTTTTATAACATATGGCAACCATAGCTATATCCAGCCTAGGAAGAGAGGCTCTTGGATGTTTATCAAAGGAACATTTGTCCCCTTCCTCAGAGGTAAGCTCCAGCAGTGGCTATGGGGCTACTCTTGGCCTGTACCAGCAAAATTGCTCCACAAGTCCAAGCAACCTCATATGAGGGAAGAAGAGAGGGATACAGTGGTAGCCAGCTCTGAACCTGCCGGTGTTTCTGAGCACCTTCTCTCTGCCTTTCCCCAGCCCTGCTGCTGCTTGGCATGGGACTTAACTGCTCCTGCTGTTTAACAGGCCCTGCAGTAATGGTGGCAGGCCAGCCACCATTTCTACCATTTCAGACCTTTCTACCAGAATCATAATTGTTGGTGTTTTTGCAACATGCTTTACACCACATTTGCTACAACACATGCACTCATTTTGCCAGTGCTAGGCCAGTTAGAATTGCACTATTACTGTACCCACACATATATGTATCTTTACGTCTTTCTTACAAAGCACCTACCTATTCAAGTACTGTATGTGATTATTAGCAACAACCTTTTTTTGGTTCATTTCATTTTGGGTCATTGCAGGAGCCATTAAAATCTAAAATCTAAAAGCCGCAGAAAGTTATCAGATCAAGGTGTGGTACAACACAAAAAAGTAAGAAAAGGCTTTACTGAGTGTTGCTTGGTTTTGCAAGCTTCTCAAAAGTGTAGCACCACAAGTCCCAGAAAAAGCATTTATAGAGAGTGAATTGAGGCAGAGGGAAAATCCAGGTCTGAGCACATTCACCTGATCACAGATTATATACAGATCATAGTTTAGAGCTCAGGCGCCTCTCCAGATTATAGCACAGTGATGTGATATAAAGAAAAGAGGGAACAAAGCAGTTTTAGGCTTGGCTCTTTCTTCTCTGTACCTATGTTCAGACATTTGCTTTCTCCCCAGCTGCTGCACATGCACACATATAATCTAGTACAGAGGTGTTTTCAACCTTTTAATTTCAGGGCTCTTGGACCTTTAGCAATAGTGTAAAAGAGGGAATTTCAGCAGGTGCAGCTTATGATCAGTGAGATCAAAGTCTACACCTGCTGAAATCCCTTCCTCTATACAACTGTTAACTGTCCAAGAGCCCTGAAGTTAAAAGGCTGGACACCCCTGATTTAGTAGATACTTTTACTCAACTTCTCCACCAAAGGAAACACTTCAGGGACTTGCTGCCTTAGTGAAAGGTACTTGTAAAGTACTCCTCAAAAGTAAGCAAAAGTGGTTTTATTTTATGAAGAGTGGTTTTTCATGTTTCATGTTTTTCTCTTAATAACATTTTATGTCATGATTTCAGAATAAATTATTATTATTTTGTGTTCTGTAGTGATTCTTAGAAAATATATCCCTATCTATAATAGACCTGTAAATAGCAGACTGTAAAAGAAGTACCACAGTATTCAATATAATGCAGAAGACATTTATTGAGATCAGAGATGCTCCAGAACGCTTATGTCCTGGGTTTTTTGTTTGTTTGGTTTTTTTTGAAGTAATGATACCATTTTAAAATGCTATATTTTGAGTATACAAGAAGCTTAACTGTGTTCTGCATTGCTCCACTACAGTATACAAAGTCTTTAATTTTAAAAATATATATTTATTTCCTCTAGTTTTATTGGAGAAGAATCTGTTGCAGCAGGTGCAGGAAGTACCTTGCCAGATACTCCCACTTGGATCATTGACCCAATTGATGGGACTACTAATTTTGTACATAGGTATGTATCTTCTCCTTGTTTGAATATATCTGAATATGAATACAGTGGTACCTTGCTTAATGAGTGCCCTGCATAATGAGTGTTCCACATAACGAGCACTCTGTCATGCTGTGTCTCTGCCTCACTTAACCAGCACTTACTATCTGTCCTTTCATCTTTAAAAGCCAACCAGCAAGCACTCATTAAAGGATTAAGTTAGTAGTGCTTGGGGGCCCTTTAAACTTTAAAGGTGATTAAGGAGGCAATGGGGGATTAAATCACCTTGGCCTCTAGCACAATGGGGGGATGCTTGTGCTCCTTTCTCGTCCTCTTGCCAGCCCTGAGCCTTAGTAAGTCAGGCTGGCTGGGCTGTTTGGGCTGGGGGAGCAGGCTGGGCTTATGGGGCTTAAGCACAATCCTAAACATGTCTACTCAGAAGTAAGCCCCTGTGTGTTAAATGGGTCCTACTCCCAGGAAAGTGTCTTTAGGATTGCAGCCTAAGAATCATGCACATCACCCCCAGTCCAGTGATGCTGCCCTGGGCTGGGAGGGCTGGTGGGGGCTTCCCCGTAAACCCAGCCAGCAAAGGTGATATTGCCCCTAGGCTGGGAGGACTGGAGGGGAGACTTCCAGATCAGCCCAGCCAGCAAAGGGATGGTGGTGATGCTGCCCCTGGGCTGCAATGCTGGAGAGAGCCCAGGCAGAGGAGGAGAGGTGGTTGTGGTGCCCCTGGAGAAGTGGTACCTTTGGAGAAGTGCTGGAGATTCTTCACCTCCATCCTCTTTCCTGGACATGTCCTCTTTACTCAGAAGTAAGCCCCTTTGTGTTGAATGGGTCCTACTCCCAGGAAAGTGTCTTTAGGATTGCAGCCTAAGTAGACTTCATAGAATCATGCACATTGAATGCATGTTTTGAATTCAGTTCCAGTGTTTTGCCATCATTTTTACATCCAGTTAATATTTTTATATGAATATTTTTTGGGTTGTGGAAGTAATCATCTGAGTTTCCATTGTTTCCTAAGGGAAAGTCCGCTTCACTTAAAGAGTGTTTCACTTAAAGAGCATGCCTCCAGAACGAATTAAGCTCTTTAAGTGAGGCGCCACTGTATAGGATATGAATATATCTGAATGTTTTGTTTCTCTGAAATCAAAGCACGATTTTCTGAGCAGTTTTGTAAATTATTTATCTTTTACTTGCCTAGGAATAGTTGCCAAAGTTGTATTCATCAACTCTCTGCTTAGGCAATGATTACGTAATCTCTCTTTTTCATTTAAATTATTCCTTTGAGTTTAGTAATGCAATATGTTTATTTTTTGTTTTGATTTCAAGGTTTCCCTTTGTGGCAGTTTCAATTGGTTTTGTTGTGAGGAAAGAGGTAATTTCCAATTTGATTTTTATATCAATTTAAAAAGCAAAATATTTTGATCACACCTTTTTTCTTTCATGTATTTATAAAATTAAAATATTTTATTTTCCTGGTTGCAGATGGAATTTGGAATTGTCTATAGTGTTATAGAAGATAAAATGTACACTGGCAGGAAAGGAAGGGGGGCATTTTGCAATGGTCAAAAGCTTCAAGTATCAAAGCAGCAAGGTAAAACTACTTCAGTATTTATATAGTATTTATATATTTATATAGTACAGTTGTAAAGACTAGGGCTGCAGTGGCTCAAGGATTAGATGCAGTGCTTGTCTGCCTGAAGGTGAGTAGATCAGCAGTTCAAGACCCAAGTACCACATGACACATGACCTGTAACTTGTGGAGGTCCTGCCAACCTAACAATCTAAGGACAAACAAATGCAAGTAGATAAATAGGTACCAATTTGGTGGGAAGGTAACAGTGTTCCATTCCCCTTTGGCATTTAGTCATGCCAGACACATGATCACAGAGTTGTCTTCAAACAGTGGTGGTTCTTTGTCTTGTAACAGGGATGAACACCACCCTTAGAGTTGGTCATGACTAGCAGGGCAACCTGCAGGACACCTTTACCTTCACAGTAATTTAACCGCTTCCTATTAACTTTGATTTACCCTACAATCCAGAGTAACTACGGGAGCACGTAAGAGACTTTACGTGCACCCATAGTTACTGCACCACCTAGTGAAAACCTATGGGAAATTCATATTGCAATCCAGAGCAAATTGTTCTTACACCGGAGCAAGGACTCCCCGTAGTTACTCAGGATTGCGCCCTTAATGTTTTTAAGAGTTCAGGCTACCTGGCGAATTATAAGATTGGACGCTTACAGTTACCTGAATATGGAAAGAATATTTTTGGTCCAGTAAGCCTTTAAATCATGTTAATGAGTATCTGGGAGGGTATGTAAAGATATGGAGAGTTCTCCATGTCTGTGTTTCCATAGTTGTGAGGAGGGTTTTTGGAACAAATCCCCTGTAGAAATGGGGGCATACCTATAATTCTTAAATAAAAAATTTTAATGATTGATTGTTAGTTTTGTTTTCTTTGAACAACAGTGACTGAATATATATAGTTGCAGGTGCAGTTAATAACTTCCTTTTTTGTATTTTTCAGATATTACAAAAGCACTTCTAGTGACAGAACTGGGATCTAACCGAGATCCAGAGGTTATAAATACTGTTCTTTCTAATATGCAAAAACTTCTCAACATTCCTATCCATGGGTATGTCACCTTTTGGTTTGTCTTCCGTTTGTCTCACTTCAGTAGTCTCCTTGTCAAGTGTTTCTTTGCCAGTAGATTTAGAATATAATCCCAATGAGAATATTCCTATGTCCTAAGAAAGGACCCCATTCTCTCTACCCCAATTGATTTTCCAATTGGACACAACTCTCTCTACCTCTCATCAAACAAATTGTTTGCATTTTTCCTGCCTGGAAGGATCAGAGAGCAAGCATTAGAAAGGGGAAAGAACAACATTTGCTGCTTCTTAAGTTATGAAGAACTATGTGGCTTCTTCAAGGAATATGAAATAGGGATAGGAATTGGAACGTAGGCAGTGGTGAGAAAGGTACCTCTTGAGCAGACTATTGGAGATGGGCCCTTGCAAAAATGATAGTCTGAGACCTATGTGTTAAAATAGTTTGCTTTAAACCATAATTTGCAGAACAATTCTGTACATGTCTTTTCATAAACAAGTCTTACTGTGTTTAGTAATACTTTATCCCAGGAAAGTGAGTAAGGTTACTCATGTTTTCTTACCTCAAATACGCCCCAATCAACACAGTAGGGGAATACTAAGATCTGCACTAGTGAAATCAGCCTGATATAATGCTGAGCTGCATAGGAGAGGATTTAGGATCCAGCCAAAGTATTAGAAGCCAGTTCCCCGCTCCTAGGCCAAGACTGTGTACCTCCCCCCCCCCCCCCCGAAGTACCCTCTTCTTGTTGTCCTCTACCCTTCCCACTGGCATCCTTGGGCCAGCAGAAACTTATTTGCTCATACTTGCATGGAGGAATCTTTGTACTGGCATCCTTGTACTGGCCTGACTGATGTGATGCATGATGTGCAAACATGCCTTATAATATATTTGTGACACTCACAGTCCAGCCCAATTCTATGGGCACAGAAGCCCCATTATAGTCGGCAAGGCTTACTCTCCAGTAAGTGTGGATAGGATTGCAGCCTCAGTTAAATAACCCTACAATCCAGACTAACTACGGGAGCATGTAAGATACATTTACATTGATGTAGTTATGGCACCACCTAGTGAAAACCTATGGGAAATTCATATTGCAATCCAGAGTCAATTGTTCTTATGTCAGAGCAAGGACTCCCCGTAGTTTCTCTGGATTGCACCCTAAGTTTGAGTTAACCTATAATTTCTTTTAAAAAAAAAATAGGTTTAAACACACTCTTGCCAGCCTAAGGCTGCAAGCCTAACCACTCTTTCCTGTGAGTAAGTACTATTGAGAACAATGGAACTTATTTCTGAGTAGCAGGCCTCCGTCAATCTTGAAAACTATGGTATCGTGCTCGGCGCTGCATACGCTGCATTTGAAGCACGAAAGCCTGGGTTGGATTTTTTATGGAGGATAGGCTATTACCCAAGCAGCAAATCCCCACTCTCCACGCCACTGAATTAGTCAATGGAAAGGCAGAGCCAATATGATTGGATCCAGCTGGCATCGCAGAGCTGGGCTAAGGACAGGAGCTCACCCTGTCTTGTGAGGCCAACCCGGGAATCGAACCCTGGCCTTCTGGTTAACAGGCACAGCGTCTTTACCGCTTGCACAATGGGACTTATTTCTGAGTAGACATGCCTATGATTCCACTCTAAAATAATTTAGTAGGGCTGCATTCAATAACATTCCTATCAATATCAATAACATTCTGATACTGTTTACATCCTAAATTGCTGGAACAAATCACTAATGTGTTATTTTTTACTTTATATCTTGCTCTTCAGTGTATGTTTACAGAATTAGTAACCAAACAGTCACCCTTCTCTGAAACACAAACCCCCAAATCCAGAGTAACAACGAGAGCTTGTAAGATACTTTACGTGCACACGTAGTTACTGCACCACCTAGTGAAAACCCTATGGGAAATTCATATTGGAATCCAGAGTAAAATGTTCTTACACCGGAGCAAGGACTCCCCGTAGTTACTCTGGATTTTGCCCTGCTGAATTTAAAACAGCAGCCCTCCCACATTATAGAATAACTTTTTTTCTAAAATCAATCAAAATGAATTAGAATAAAATTCTTTGGTTTGCATTGTAAAAGTTAATACAAAGCCATAACACCATGATGGTAAAGGATACAAAAAACAATGCATGGTAATAGAAAAAGTTTTATGCACAAACATTGGGAAATCAATGCACTCTTAACTGTTAGGAGGCATTTCTGTCAGTCAGGATGGCATTAGAGGCAGAGAAGGCTTACTGTGTTTTGCCGTATGTGAAAACAGTCCATTAGCATGGTTCAACAGCACTTTTTGCTTGATTTCTCCTTAATTTCTCCTTAAGGTCAAGGTATTTGTGCTGCACCATCCTGAGATTTAATGGAATTTAAACACTGTTTAAAGAATGCCTTTTGAAGTAGCTAGCACAAGACTTTCCAAGCATCTACATTCTCTGTTTTAGGATTAGAGCAGTTGGGACAGCAGCTGTGAACATGTGCCTGGTGGCAACAGGAGGAGCAGATGCATACTATGAGATGGGGATTCATTGCTGGGATATGGCAGGAGCTGGAATCATCATTATTGAAGCCGGTGGAGTGTTGCTGGATGTCTCGGGTAAGGTTTATCAGATACACAGCAAGATCTAATTTCCCACATAGTGATACAGTGGTGGTGACATGATTTCTGCTACATTCAGCAGGCAAATCTCAGCTGCTAGAGGTCTCCTCAGAGTAAGAGAGCATTTGTCTCCTTGATGCTCTGTACATGTCAGCAACCTCTATGGATCAACTCTGATGCATGATGCACTGGTGATATCACTAATGCAAGCATGAGTTAATTCATATTAGTGGTCCAAGCCCAGGAAGGCAATTAGGATATAGCACATTAGTGGCTCCTTTCAGCCTCCTGGGTCCAATCTACCCATTCCCACCTCTCCCTTGAACCAGACTTTCTTGGTATCTCTGCAAGCACTGGAACCACATGAGTAGGTTATGGAAGATCAGCAAACTGGCTAGAAGCACTTACCTTAAAATGTTTAACAATATTTTTGCAGTACTGCATGGTGGTGGAAAACATGCTCCTCTGAGCATCAGCTCAATAGGATTGCACTATTAGGGCACAGTGCTAACCAACTTTCTAGCACATAGGTCATGGCAGTGCAGCTACAAGGTAAGGGAACAAATATCTTGAGACAACCTCTGTGACTACAGACTGCAGCACATCCCCAATGGCATTGCTGTGGCAGTGCTGGAAAATTAGTCAGGATTTGGGCCATACCTTACAATCCAGAGTAACTACAGGAGCACGTAAGAGACATTTACATCAGTGTAGTTACGGCACTACCTAGTGAAGATCTATGGGAAATTCATATTGCAATCCAGAGTAAATTGTTCTTACATCAGAGCAAGGACTCCCCGTAGTTACTCTAGACTGTGCCCTTAGTCATTGAATAAACTTTAAAAGCAGAATTTTAGCTATATCCAAGCAATTCCCTATTACCAACAGAACTCAGCTGGTTAGATTGTACTTGAACCAAATTTAAAGTGATTCAGAAAATCTGTGATCAAGTATCCCAATTTTTTTTCTTAAACTTAGAAAGTCTGCAGGGGAGTGCTTAAACAGGCTTAGGATATGGGGCTATTTGTGAACTTTGTGAACTTTTCAGTTGAAAAGCAGTATATAAATACTGTAGACAGATTTAATCCACACTGTTTTCCTACTTGCAATCCTCACCTTGCAAATCCTACTACCCCAACTTGCTGGCAGTTTTGCTGCAAGTGAAAAACAGGTAATCATGATTTCCCCCATCCCTCGGTGTAATTTGGTGTGCCTTTTTGATGCTGTCTCCACTTGAGTGGCAAGCAAGATGTACAGTAAAGACAACATGACAAAACATCTGCTTTTTGATGTCACTTGCAGGCCTCTGTCAGTCTTGAAAGACTATGGTATCGTGCTCAGTGCTGCATACGCCGCATGCGAAGCACGAAAACCTGGGTTAGATTGTTATGGAGGATAGGCTATTACCCAAGCAGCAAATCCCCTCTCTCCACGCCACTGAATTAGTCAAATGGAAAGGCAGAGCCAGTATGATTGGATCCAGCTGACGTCGCAGAGCTGGGCTAAGGACAAGGAGCTCACCCTGTCTTATGGGGCCAACCCTGGTCTCGAACCCTGGCCTGCTGGTTAACAGGTGCAGTGTCTTAACCACTTGCGCCACCCACAGCCACTATGAAAGTGAATAATTGGCTGTGGGTGTTATTTAAGATGTTTTCTGTTTAAACACACAGGCAGATATTTAAGATATTAAATATCTTAATTTACTTAATATTTAATAAGATATAAACACACAAGATATTTAAGATGTTTTCTGTTTAAACACACAGGCAGCCCCATCCTAGGCTCTTTGGCACCCAGAGGAACAGTGGTGCCAAAATGGCCATTGCTGAATCCTACCGGAGGAACAGGAGATGTTGGAGTCTCGCAAAAATAAGGGAGTGTTTACTATTGAGCAGTTGCAGAACCAAAGAGACCCCTGTAGGGCTCTGTGACCAGGGAAGATGTACAGATTCTGCTGCTGTCTCTTCCCTTTCCCAGGACTGATCCTTCCCTCTCCAGTTTGGTCCTCCATCACCAGTATTCCACCAAATGGTAGTGCTGCTTGCTGCTGCTGCTCCTCAGCAAAGTATATCATGAGCCTCTACTGGATCAGGCCAAAGGCCTATCTAGACCAGCTTTCTGTATCACAAAGTGGCCCACCATCCTAATGCTGCCCTAGTTTTTAAGATTTTCAAATTGTAGTATTTGAATGCTTCTGGCACATTTCTTGCCCTCCATGTTTTGAAAACTACAGCTAAGGTGCTACAATCTTGCTGTAAATAACATCTGGTTAGACTTTGGGCTACAATCAATAATGCCAAACAATCCAATTGTTTCTTTCTTTTACCTCCTAGGGGGACCGTTTGATTTGATGTCAAGACGGATAATTGCTGCAAATAGTCCAGCTCTAGCAAAGCGGATAGCAAAAGAACTCCAAATCATTCCTCTTCAAAGAGATGATGCTGAAAAAGATGGCGCCGAAAGTTAAATGTTGCACTTGGCCTGTCGTTGTGATTGACAATTATTGCACTTTTTAAAATAGTTTTTCTATGTGAAACACATACTTTACTTTTGAGTAGTGTTTCAGACAAGTATCAGTGTAGTACTGAATGTCCTGATGTTTCAAATCCTATTGCTTAAATCATTCCCCCAGTATTTCCAGAAAGGGTGCATAAACATTTCAAAAATGTTTTTAAAAATTTTCTGTTTCTGCCAGTAAAATAGCTGCAATAGGAATGATTTCCTAGGAATTTAGGATATGGTATATGTTGTACCATGTTGTAGTACATCCGTAAAGTAATGATGATTAAGGATCTGCTTGTTTTAGTACAAGGCAGTGAAACACACGGATACGCTGATTGTAATAAATGGTTACCTCCACATTCTGGTGTAATGTTACTGTAAAGGATTATACAGAAAAGAAGAAATCCTTGGGTAGTTGAATGCAACAACAATGTTATCTAAACTTGAAAGCAGAGCCACAAAGAATGCTCCAAGGAGGAAGAACATGATATTTACAGCTTAGAATCTACTGGTGAATCTGGGATTCTCTCTCTAGGCTGAAGCCAAAACTAGATATTGTCTTGGCAAACATTTGGTCACAAATGCACATTTCCAAAATAACAGGAAGGGAAGGAGCTCTTAGTGGGAGTGTTAGAAGTGCTTAATCCTTGTGTCACCAATTCTTATCTACTTATGTTCCCATATCATCTTCCCCCAGGTGGAAACACAGCGAGTTTTGGATTCCCAGCACTGGTGTAATGAGGGATAGCACAGGATAGCAATCTGCATGGGCACCAGGGGGCACTACTTTGATACTACTGTGGTGGCCCCCCTGTTGCCCCTCCCGCGTGCCTCCTCAGGCACCCCTCCGCCCAGCCCAGGTCTTTCGCTCCTTCTCAGATGCCCCTGTGACTGCTGCAGCATGGACATGGCTGCCCCACAGGCACTTCCTCCCCCCACCCCCCGGAGAACTGGGCACAAGTGGCAGCCATTTTAAAAGTTGTGCACACTGCACATGCTGCTCTAACAATTCCCAGAGCAGGAGAGGAGTGAGGCAGGCCCAGGAGGAAGCTCCTCCCCCACCTTGTGGACAGAGCAGGCCCAGTGGCCTGAGCAGCAGCAGCCCACAGCACTGCTTCATTGCTGCCAGGCCGCTCCTCCAGCCTCGCTCCACTGAGAGCCACAATGGCCAGCCACCCGCCTGCAGCCCGGCAGCCAAGAGTGTGTGTATATATTATACATAAATATAGGCCTATATATGTATGTATACACACAGAGAGAGATAGGTGCAAAAGTCTGGTCCTCTGCAGATTCTTTCCTGCTACAAGCAGGGGGTTTGACTAGATGACCTCCAGGATCCCTTCTGTTTTGATGGGGTGAAATTTCGGTCCTTGCTACGGGCACCATTTTACCTAGGTATGCCTTTGATTTCCAGAGAATATCAATGGGCAAGTACAGGATTGATCGGTCTCTTATCCTCCCAGTTCTTCCCTGCAAATAGCTTTTTCCCTTGCAACATCAGCCTATTTTTTCCCACTGTTTGTCTCAAATTATACCACTGGATTTTGCACATGATGGTTCTTGAACCTGGCCTGCCAAGTTGGTCTCACATTGGTGCTAGAGTCACAGTCTGGTTAACCACTGAGCCCATATAAAGTATACAATAAGGTATTAAACATAAAATTACATACTTCTGCACATTCACAGGCCATTTGGGGTACCATGGCCACTGTGAGGTTGGTCAGGAACTGCTAAGCATTTTAAAGAGGCAGAGACTTGTAGACATGGCAATGACGTCCTTTTGTCTCCTCACAAGGCAGTCTATGCTCCACTCTTGTGACAACTTTAAAGGCTTAACAAAGTATGTCATATTACAGTGTATACTTTTGTCCGGAAGACCCATTTCATCAGATGCATGGAGTCTGACCCATAAAAATAGGCAACATATTTATCATTAAATGTCTTTAAGATCATTGTCATATGTTAAAACAGATTTAAAAAACTGACTAATCTGGAATCTTTCAGGGAGATTTATCTCCCAGACCAAACAAAAATCTAAGTCTTGTGTACATGGTTCATGTGTACAACCTTATTAGGCTTGCTTTGCGTAGCTGAAACTTTGGTGGTCAAAACGCTTTCAGTATGAGGTGGAATCTCCCTTCTACAACCATGTCTTTGTCACAAGAGGTTGTTCACGTGTTAAAATGTACCAAGTATTTCTGCATATCCAGATAAAAGCAGTCTATACGGTTTTTTCATATGTTCTATGCAGTTCAGCTTTGTTTACCATTAAAATAATTGAACATGCTCTTTTTAGAAACTAGTTTAGTTCAAACTAAGCAAACACAATCCTTTTATTTCTGGAGTATAGTGTTATCGTAATTCCATCAACCAGTAGAGGGACTCAGTTCACTGAAATACTGCACATTTCATTATTATATTTATCCAGTACCGTGGCTGTTATACTGCTTTTACCAAACGATTAGAGCACCTGCAAGTGTGTCTTCTTCTGACTCCAAGGCTGCAATCCTAAAGACACTTTCCTGGGAGTAAGATCCATTCAACACAATGGGGCTTACTTTTGAGTAGACATGGTTAAGATTGTGCTCCAAGTTGTTGCTGTTGTAATCTCAGGGAATAAGAGCAATCTTTGCACCACCTGGCACTTTTTCTGTGTAGAAACAGTAGTACATAACACGTACTGGCCTCAAGGGCTTATCATACATAAGAAACAAAACTAGAGACATGTCACCACAACTGAGCTGACACCCTGCTGCATAGTAAGCTGCTTGTTGCAGGTTGAAAATCATAAAGCATTACATACTACAAGACTAGGTGATGTAGAAGATCAGTTGCAAGAAGCATGGAACTGCAACTACTTGGAGAAGGAACCACGCAGGGGTCAATTCAAGCACATTCAGGCTGCAATCCTAATTCCCATCTAGGCTGGTATAAGTCCAAGCCCTGTGCTTGCTTAGGGATGTCACAAAAGTGCTGTAAGGCATTTCTGCACCATTCTTGTGGGGGGGGGGGTCACGCCAGTGCACAGGCATGTGCCGACCTCCCCACATCACCATGGAAATGAGGAGACACATGAGTTATGGCAGCCTAAACTGGTTAGGATTGCACCCACTATGTAATGCCTACACTAATGTCTAATTGCACTGCATAGAAGTTTCATCTATATACCAACTTAGGATGCAGTCCTAAAGACAATTTTCTGGAAGATCCATTGAACACGGTGGGGCTTACTTTTGATTAGACATGGTTAGGATTGTGCTTCAAAGTCCCAATCAAGTCATATTCCTAACCAGCTATAATCCACGCTGTAGTTTTTAAGAATACATCACATACCTTACAGCTGTAACAAAGTCAATATAGGAACTATTATGCATTCATGTGCAACTTGAATTAAGGAGCACAAAAGAAATTGCTGTCTATTACCCCCTGAGAAATCAGCCATAGCTGAACACATAATAAAAAAAACAAGCCATAAAATGCTGTTTGAATGTTCACCTCTATTATCCATCATTGTTCAAGCCTCCAATTAGAAGCCATTGAGATTTCTAAACTTTAAAATGACATAAATCAAAAGAAGCTGTTGCACCAAATCTGTTGGCACATATTGCTCCAAAGATCTTGCATATTAAAAAAAAAACAGATTTGGCAGGGAGGAACTAATAATCAACAAGAGGAAGAATCTTTGCTTTAAATTTCTACAGTCCCTTTAAAAAGCAGCAGTAGAGGCAGACATACGCTGCTCAGCTGACAAAACAGTTTCCAATTGCCTTTTAGGTCCAAACAGAAACTCTCTGTACATTAACCAGAAACATCTATGCCTTGACATCTGGTATCTGGAACAGCCTTCCAAGCTTCCTTATTGAAACTTATGATCTTGGTTTTTGCTAAGCACAGGAGTCCAGGCATGACTAAGGCTTCTTTATTTCCCAAGACTGTACAGGTGGCTCCCTAGCATTCTTATGAAATCTGTGATGTTTCATATCAACATTGAAATCATATACAGAAAAGCAGAGAAATATTTATGAAGACTGTATAGGTATTTCCACTAAACATCCACAAAATAACAACTAGAAAAAGAGGATCTACTAGCAGAACATGATGTCATGTCCTAAAAAGGACCTATAAGGGTTTTAAAAAGAAATTAAATCAGTGGTGTCTTGTAAGACGAACATAATTCGCTCCAGAAGCATGTTTGTCTTACAAAGCATTCTTTTATACAAAGTGGATTTTTCCAAAGGAAATTATGGAAACTCAGACAAGTGGTTCCACAACCCAAAAATATTCATATAAAATGTGTGTAAAAATGACGACAAAACACTGTAATAGAATTCAAAACACTAATATAATACAGAACACAATTAATGTAATGTTAATAAAAAACACATATATTTATATTGCTTTCCTGTACTTAATTTTAACACTTTTTAAATTGAAAACCTCTTAACATGTTGGTGATCAGAGTCTTCCTCTGTAATTTAAGGGTGACATTCCCACTTTCTCACACACAAGATTATACTCACTTTGATTATACTAAATAGGAATTTTCTTCTAAATAGGACATTACTTTTTTCTTTCAGAATCAGAAAGAAGAAGCTCTTCAGATCTCTTCATTTGCAGAGATTGCTCTGTTTTTCAGCAGTGAAGATTGGGCTGTACTGAGTCTGTGGCAAAGTCATTTGTATGAAACAATGTGATGAAAAATTACAAAAATCTGAGCTTTAAATTGTTTGATGACAAATGCTTCAAATCAGAATAGATAATCAAATAGAGCATCCAAATATCCAATGGATATTACTGAGCGGGGTTGGTGCTCAGGCTTTGGTCAACGATCATGGTCTCTTACTGAGGAGAGTAGAAATAAAATGGGGACATGGTGCTAGAAATGAGCTGGAGGACCCCAGGCTGCTCCTTGAAAAAAGTAGGCCTGTTCCACTTTGACCTAAATTCCCAACTTTCGTCAATTAATGCCCAACTTTAGTCAATTAATGCCCAACTTTAGTCAATTAATACCTAGACAGTGTACAAAGGAATGAATGAATGCAGAACTCCCTTATCAGTTTAGATATACTTAGCAGATTTGTTGTTACACAAACGCAAAGACTCTGATAATTGCTCTTATCCAAAGCATCTTCCCCATAAACTCCACTTAACTCAGACAGTGAAGTCTAGAGAATGCAGCAAAAATCCAGTCCAGTTCATCAGGCAATCTCAGTAAGCAGCTCCTGATTAGCAAGTCAACATCTTCCTCAGAAATCACACCAAACACCATGTTCTTTCCAGGACCACTTTTATCCTTCCAGGCTCACATTAGTCCAAATGGAGTTCAGATGTGAGCCGTACCCTACTGCAGTCCTGCAGAGTCCCACCAGTTCCAACAAGATCCAGGTGTGAATCACACTTTCAGCTGTCAAAGGCCATTATCCATTAATTCAGTTGTCCTGGATTGTTGGATTATTTATTTATTTATTTATTTATTTATTTATTTATTTATTTATTAGTGAAATGTACCCATGTTGCAAGAGTAAAATACCCCCAATACTATTCCCCCATTGCACAATACCCCCATTGCACAACACACCATTGTACATCACTCCACATGCGCAACAACCTCCCCATGCGAAACACACTCCATGCACATCAACCGCCCATGTGAAACACCCCTATGCACATCAACTCCCTGTGCACAATAACCCTCCCAGGTGCAACAACCCCCATGTGCAACACCATCACCCCCATGTGCACCACTCCCCACTGCACACTCCCCACCCCCATGTGCAAGAGGCACCAAGCACCAAATTGACTGGATGTTGATCAGTCAGTCTTCAGTGTTAAGTATAGGACAAAAATACGTTGTACTTCTTTTCACTCCCTTAAATTACATCTGTTCAACATCCGTTCTTGGTGGGTGTTCACCTCGCATAAGGATCACCCTCCCCGAATTTCATGCTTCTAGGTCCCGGGGTTGTGGCAGAGTGTTCATCAGTCAGGGACTCTTCAATGTAAAATACATGGAGGAACGCAGCTTGCACTCCTTTTCACCTCATCCTGGTTGGAATTTCCGAAAACCGGTTTTTCGTGGGTGCTTCCACCACGGAAGGAACACCCTCCCCATGTTTCACACTTCTAGGCCAAGCTATTTTGGCTGGGTGTTTATGATTCAGTCAGTCAGTTAGTGAGTCAGTGACTTTTCAGTTTTATATATAGAGAGTTATTTTGTCATGTCCTTCATTTTTCTTTGATGTCCTACATTGGTAAGGGGAGGACTTCATTCCATGCTGGTTCTATAACAAGTGCCATCTCATAGGTTAAGTGCCTATATTGGGAGTGCTGCATGGAGTATTCAGTTGAATCCAATGGACACTGTAGTGAAGGGCATGGGAAAACAAAAGAACAAAATTCTATACAATAGTTAAAGATGTAGGCATTCTGTCCTGCATTGGGTCTGACCACCCTGTAATGTAGGTGAAACAGAGAATGCAATCATAACCAATTTAGGCCAGCACAACTCACCCATCTCCCTGTTCCTGTAGTGGTGTGGGGAGGCCGGCCCATGTCTGTAGCTTTGGCCTAACAACCACCCCCCAGGAGCAGCATACAAATGCCTTACAAAACTTGTGTGACACCCTCAGGGCAGCACGAGACTTGTGCCAGGACTTGTGCTAGCCTACCTAGGGATTAGCATTGTAGTGACTGAGAAACAAATTACTGTAGTTGACTGAAGGCACTAAACTGAGAGTTGTAGAGGACACTAATTCTAAGCAAGAAGTTACTAAGATAATTCTCAGACTTGCCTTTTCTGCCCTATATGTTTTTCTCCAACTGCAGTTTTGATGATTAACAGACCCATTGTCAAGATACTCAATTTCCTGGTTAACCCATGGGAACCATTTTTATCTAGCAATATTCACCCCGGCATGCCTGTAATCCATTGTTATTTCCTCAAACTTTTGGCCCACACTGAAGGAGATCTCAGAACCGTCTCTGTTCTGATTGTGATAACAGACCACGTTGGGTTTTGCAAGGCTGCCTTGTTTCTTTGGGGCAAAACCTACTCCTACACATGAGACAAAAAAGAGAATAGCAAATAGCAAACATCTTTGTCAAAAGAAATAATGTGATGATTGGGGAAAGGATTTTCAAATTAGAGGGATCTGATAGGATTGAATATATAACTTACTGATATCTCCTGCTCCTTAAACAGCTAAAAGTAGTCATGTGCAGTTTTCCCTGCTAGCTGTGACTGTGCCTTTGTGTCACCACTGGCATCTGTTGCCATGGCCATTGGTATGCTTCCCCTTTCATCCCCCAAGTCACAGCCCACCACATACCACAGCAGCATCTGAATAGTCAAAATGTGTTAACAACAAAATCTAAAATTTTATTTTTAAATCACGGCCAAAATGTGAATTACAGTGATTAAAACAATATAACATGATTAGACATCTTGTGCAGCACAATTTAATTTAAGTGTTTAAAGTGCTTAAAGGGAGAATTTAAAGTGAGCTCCAACATGGTGATAGCAGCTCTGTTTTTTTTTTTTTTCTGTAGCAAGCTTTTTAAAGAGGGAGGAATGACTCAACTCAAGTACTATTGGCTTGTGGAGGGTTGATTTGAGTACTCTAAAACTGCCTCATTATGACTTTTTTCTTTTGGGGGGCAGTAACTCCAAACTCAAACCAATTCTCCCTCCAAAACTTTTCACAACACTTGTTAATCACTCATGCCTTGTAATTCAATTGTTGGAGAGGATGCTTCCCCTAATTCAGTTGTATTGATCAACAGTAATGATCTTCAGTTATTTTTCTCTTCCAGAACCAAGTTATCATGTTACTAAGGATCTCACAATATTGACCATGCTAACCAGATAAAAGGGGAGAAAGGGCTGGATACCCTGGATTCAAACGAAAAGGCTGGGCCCCATTTCCCATGTATATGCACACTTGATGCACACACGCACATACACACACACACACAGAGGATGTGCACAAAATGCACATTCACACCAGAGTTGGGGCAGATGTTCTGTTTTTAAGAACAGCAACCCAGTTCATGCCTAACCCAGTTTAGGTTATGGAGGTCAGCACCCCATGGCAATCACTTCATTCGTACAATCACAGAGGAAAGCACTCAGGTTGTATGAGACAAGATTTCAAAAAGGAATTTCCAAATCAAGACCATTAAAGTTTTCATTAAGAGAGTGAATTCTCATGGGGGGGGGGGGGAGACTTGTCTACCCCTTCAGAACAAAAAGTTTTAGACTCATCCTGCTTTCAGAATCTTCCAGGCTCCCAGTTGACTTAACTGGTTTACCAGTTCATAGTTGAGAGGGAACAAAGAGAAGTAAGGAAATGCCCTGGCCTGAGCTAGAGTCTTTTGTATGTCCAAGCAGATTAGATGTTCCATGGTTTATGCTATATTCTTTGAAAGCACACAAGACACCAGAATAAGCTGCAGACACCCTTGGAAAATTCCATCTTCCATGTGACTTGTCATGGGAATGAGAGGGAGGTAGAAAGAGAAAAAGAAGAAACGAGTTTTAAAACATGCCTGACTTTTGTGCTCTTCTGGCATTAAATCTAGGCCAAAAGACGCAGGCTTCATGTCTCAGTGGAAATGAGAAAACTCTGCAACACTGGACTATGCTGATCTTCTGTACTGTCTTTATAACTTTATACAAAGGGCAGGGTGGCAGAGGTCATGTGAACATATTTAGCTGTTGAACTATTGAACTGCCTAATTCATAACGCAATCCTAATCCCCAGTTAGAGCCGCATAAGTGCCACCACAAGTCCTGTGCTGGCTTAGGGGTATCAAAAAAATGCACCTCTGGACTACTCCTTTAAAGTAAAGAAGTAAGGCACTTCTACACCACTCCGGGGGTGGAGGGGTTTAGGCCAGTGTACAGACTCCCAATACCACTGTGGGAATAGGGAGATAGGTGAGTTGCACTGGCCTAAATTGTTTAGAATTGCCCCCTCAGGGCAATCTTACACACTTACTTGGGAGTTGTCTTAATGGGATTTACTTCTGAGTAGATGTTCACAGAATTGCACTAGGTATCATGTCTACGTCAAATGATACTGAGGAGTTATCTTCAATGTGGTAAACCTTGGATGTAGGTAAATCCTATGTGCAAAGCGGGTGCTTAAGCCGCATTGGGTTTCCCTTTATAAGGAAGAAAGGTAGGATGTCAACTGAATAAGTAAATAAATTATAAACCACTGAGTTATGCTTGGTAGATCTAACCACAACTTTAATATATGGATAGGCTTCCCAAGCACTTGTGCACTGTTTCCTTTGTCAATGTTAAATTGGCTTTGTGAATCATAAGTATTAGGGCAGCTGTCTTAAGATATTAATTCGGGAAACGGCTTTCTAAATCATTCCCCATTGCCACACTTAAGAGGAAACCAACAAGAAACAAAAATATGGAGTACGAAGCATGTGCAGAATAAGATCTTGGCAGCCAGGATCTAGGAAACACCTGATGTGATCTGTAGTACTCCAATCAAAACAACATTATTGGTGTTTACTTCTCCAGAATATTTCAGTTGTCAGTTCCCTCTACATATATGTTTCAGAACAGAATGGCACTTCTGGGTGGTTAATGTCAGTTTCATACAGAACTGTGAATGCTTATTTTTAGGGGATTAATTGAAATATAAACAGCAGTTTCCATGACCCTTTGTTACTTTTTCTTTCTTTTTTGGTATTGTAAGGAGAAAAATAATAAAAGCTTAGCATAAACTTTAAATGTCAGTGCTCAGCCCTAGTGCATCCTAAGTAAAAATAAAGAAAATTCCTTTGTGACACTGCAGTCTGAAGCCCCTTCCAGCTTGTTGATCTGCTCCAACAGAATGGCAGCAAATGTGCTGTCTGGAAAGGGCTCTAGTAAGCCATTTCAAGTGAGATACAGCGACCTTCTCCAGCTCACAGAATTACTGTCAAGGAACATAAATGAACAAAGCCCCATTTGACAGTTCTCTTGATCAGTTGGTTGCCTTTAAGAAGGGATTGGACAAGTTCCTAGAGGAAAGGACCACCACAGATGTCAGGATGTAGACTAATTGATGTCCTGTGACTGTTTATGTGGCACAAAAGTGAAGATATACACAGCAGAGTCGATTTCTATTAACTGTATTTACAATCCAGAGTAGTTCAAGACAATCCTGGTCATACACGTAAGTTCAAGTCCTTCAGTCTAAAATATCTCAGAGGTTATCAGTTTTACATAGCTTCTCAGCTTGCTTCTGCTCTAACCGATAACTGAGCAAACAGAGCACCAACTGTCAAACAGAGCACCAACTGCCTACTCCAACTGACAGTTCCAACTGACAAAAACCCAATTGTCAGTTTAAATTCTGAAAGTCTTAATCAGCCCAGAACCAATAGTTCACCCAGAACCAATAGTTAGGTTCCAAAATCTAACAACAGATTACAAGCCAAGAGAGGAGTGTGTGGATGTGGATAACCTCAAAATGCCAAAATGAAGGGGGGCACCTGAATGCAGGTGTCATATGTGCTCCCTGAGCTATCTGGAGGGCCACTGTGTGATACAGGAAGCTGGACTAGACAGGCCTTTGGCCTGATCCAGTGAAGGCTCTTCTTATGTTCTTATACCTCAGCAACCTGACTGTTGACACTGGCTGATAGTAGCTCTCCAGGTTTTTAAACTGAAAAGGACCTTTCCTTTCCCACCTGGAGATTTTAGGAAATTGAACTAGGACATTCTTCATGTTGTCCTTGTGCTCTGTCACTGGGCTATTGTCCTTCAGGAAGTGGTCAGCATTTCTTCAGATCCTTGTTGAAATCTGTGCTGCATTCCTAACTGAGTTCCAGCCTCTCCCAAGGAATGTCAAGCTAAAAACAGGCTCCTACCATCATATACTGACTGGACATTTTCAACTTTTGACATGCCAGTGCAAACCTCTGTCATGTGAATTTTAAGCCGCATAACTCCAGAGTCCAGATTCTGAGTGGCTTGGATGAAGCGGAACAAGAGCATGGATCTTTCTGTAAGTGCCATGAACTGAAAAGGCAATAAACATAAGCCCTCAGTTTCCTCAATGTGTTGTGGAGATTGTACTGTGATTGTCAGACATCACATCTAATGTAAGTGTATCTTTCAGAAGATTGGCCTCTAGGACCCAGGCAAAAGAAATATAAAAATGCAGAAATCATTCTGCACTGAAAATCAGTTGTGAAGGAAAGAATTAATTTTTTTTTGTACTATCAACCACTAAAGTGCACATGAACCTAATGATTTGTTTTGAGTAGACATGGCTGGGGGCTGGGGTGGTGCAAGTGGTTAAGACACTGTGCCTGTTAACCAGCAGGCCAGGGTTCGACACCTGGGTCTCCACAAGACAGGGTGAGCTCCTGTCCTTAGCCCAGCTCTGCGACACAGCTGGAACCAATCGTATTGGCTCTGCCGTTCCATTGGACTATTTCAGTGGCATGGAGAGGGGGGATTTGCTGCTTGGGTAACAGCCTATCCTCCATATTAATTTACCCAAGCCTTCGTGCTTCACATGCAGCGTTGAGCACTATATCATGGTCTTTCGATACTGATGGATGCCAATACAATAAAAAGACATGGCTGGGTTTTAAAATATGCAACTGTAACAACAATGACTTATCATGTGGGAAATATAGCATGGCAATATTCCTTTCCAACTAGGTTTGCTAGGCCGTTTGTACCTACATGCCTATCTAGAAATTGCATAACATGAGCAGTGATGGGCTTCAAAGAAATTAAGAACCGGTTCTCTGTCCGTCTGGCAGCCACTTTTAAATGGCTATTTTTAAACTTTATATGTACTATCTCTTGTTAAGAACCGGTTCTATAGAGTAGGTGCGAACCTGCAGGTGCCCACCACTGAACATGAGGAAAAATCACAGGTGAAAGCTTTCCCCATCATTGCAAGTATATGAAGGGAAAAGCGTCATCTGCTGAATTTCTTCCTGTCCTGAAACTCAGGGGCCTACCAGAAAAGAAACAGAACACTACTGCTGATAACAATAACTGATAACAATGTTATCCCCCGGGCCACATCAACCAGAACTGTTTGTTTCATAGCATAATAGCCATCATTTCCCTCTTTAGAAGGGCAGCAGTAAAACCAAAATCTCATTTCCCCTTTGACAAAAAGAGAAAAAATTAAAAACACAAGCAAGAGTCAAGAGTTTTGAGCCAGAAGGGGAGAAAATGTATGAACAAAGTTGAGTGAGGCCATTTCCTTTCTAAACTAAGTGAAAAGTTCCTGAATACGTCATATCTTATCTGGTTGTTAAAGTTGTTCTAACATTTCTTATTCAAGTTTCTCAACTTTTGGAAAAGTTTATATGTTGTACAGTGTGCTGTGTAAGCTCACAAGGATATATACAAGAATTATATAAGAATTGTAATATTGTAAGCACACTCAGCCAAGTACAGAAGGTATGAGAAACTGGTTAAACACAAAATGTTTTTCAATAAGATATTTAAAGTATGAGGACATGAAGCTGCCGGGATTGGTCTTGGGAAAACAGTCTCTCACGCTTCAGTCCAGGAGAAGCCGGTAACTGACAGGGCAATCCTAACTTGCTCTGAGGTTGTGTGAGTCCTTTGCTCTGACCCAGGTTTGCTGTCAAAGGTTTGCTCTTACACCTGCCACTCTGTGGGGTTGGTGCAGAGCTTCTGCAGTAGTTTGGCAGCAGTCCCAAGTCTTGAGCCGGATTCAGCGCAGACAAGTCAGCCTGCCTAACTGAGGATGTTAGGATTGTGTTGCCAGTCTGGTATGATCCGCATACAATGAGATCATATCTATTGAGCTAACCTACTGAGCTTCACCTTCTCATAGGACATGCCCTGATCATAGGCCTTCACACAAGATATCAGTTGAAACCCCAATGGCTGTATCTGGGTTTGCAATTCACATGGTCATTAAATGTATCTTGAGCTACTGTTAGGCAGACTTTTATAATAATCTGTTTGGTGCCACTGCCAGGAAGGTTTTTAATTCCCATTCCTGATTCAAAGGTTGGTGGCATTCATTGACCTAAGCCTTCTCTGAATTTTATGAGTCACTCCCATAGAATTGAAACACACTTTTTCTGTTGCATGATAATAACAACTACATGCAGATTGTAGATGTGGCAACACCTGGTGAGGCACAAATTAAAGGCAAGGTAACCAAGTTCAACCTTCTTCAGATTGAGATGGAGTGCCTCTAACAAAGGTAAAAAGTGTGCTGCTAGTAGTGGGTGTTTCAGATGCCGTAGCAGAAAAAGTGGAGAAATACCCACGTACTTCAGGTGTAAATGAAAGTGCCATATATGAGCTGGGTAATTAACTGTATCATTATATAATACATTCTAGTTAGGAGATTGCTGAAGCTAGTAGTTGTTTATGGGGCCACTGGAAAAATCCTAGTGGTCTAGAGATAGGATCATTAGATAGTATATCATAATATATGAAACATGTTCCATTTTTCTGTTTCATTTCCATAATTCTTCTTATAGGCTTTGCAGGAAAACAATTTAAATTTTCATTCTTACATATGGCTAGTAAGCCCCAAACAGAAGTTGCATGCACGTACATGTACATTTACTTGGAAGTAAGGCTTATTGAACCCAGGGCACAATCCAGAGTAACTATGGGGAGTCCTTGCTCTTGTGTAAAAACAATTAACTCTGGATTGCAATATGAATTTCCCATAGGTTTTGACTAGCTGGTGCAGTGACTACGGATGCATGTAATGTCTCTTATGTGCTCCCGTAGTTACTCTGGATTGTAGGGCCAGTGCTGCTAACTTCCAACTAATCATTCCTAAGACTTCCCCATAGCTATCTCGGTTCAGAGTCACTTCTGTAATTGAAATTGTATGGTGACAAACAGAAATATCTGCTCTCCATAGCTTAATTACTTTTGGTGCATGTTGCCACATCTTAGCAGCTTTGAAGCATGAGATTATTGGCTTTGATCTACCTATAAGTGGATCATGAAAGTGAATGCAATTTTCTTTCTCTATTCAATTCACTTTATGTGGACTTTATGAGAACTTTAACTTGCACCAGTTGAAGATACTGAGATGTTTATACATTGCTTAATAATTAAGAACATAAAAAGAGCCACCACTGGATCAGGCCAAAGGTCCATCTAGTCCAACTTATATATAACAAGTCCAACTTATATATATCTAGTTCAAGCGTGTATATAACAAGGGAAAATACTGTAATAGTTTTCATGAAGGTATAATCATGTAGCCCAGAATAATTATTGCTAAGCCATTAGAACAGAAAAAAGGTTGTAATAAATGATTGTGGTCTAGTAATACCAAAGGTAATTCTTTAAAAAAAGATACCGGTACTTTTTTAATGAAGAAAATTATCACAACTGGATGAGCAAAGTAATTAAGTGCTGATAATGCTGTTTAGGGCTCCATATGCCAATGACTAATAGCACTTTGACCTATAGAGTGGAAAGGAAGAAAAACTGGTAATTAGAGTTCCTGACACACTCAGTTACCATTGGGTACTCCTAAAGGATCACATGGTCAGGGCTTCTTTTTAAAGTCATCAGTGGGATTTTTTTTAGGTATAGCTGGAGTTCTCTGAGGAGCTTAATTTTCCTAGGAAGCTGACTTTATTAACTCTTCACAATGTGTGACCAATTTTTGGGAACTTGGAAGCTGGTTTCCAGTGAGAATTTTGAGGATTACATGAAAGAACTTGGTAAGAAATCAAATGTTTGTGCTGAATTAAATATGGGTGTGATAGTGAATTTGTTTTAGCTTTTGCTCCTTGGAAATTAATTCTCTGTGGGTGTTCTGAACATCCAGTATTTCAGTCTGCCAGCAGACTGGCTTACTTCTAAATCTTGCAGTCTATTGTATGTTGTTCCTGAATTGTTGGTTTTAATGGATTTAGGACTGTAAATTGTTGAATACCAAGACTGGAATGCTTCATTAGGCCCTGTTATTTTTCTAGATTTAATGCTCTTAGCATGCATCTGAAGCTGTCTTCATTTGGACTTGCTTTCAGATTATTCTGCATAGTAACCTTAAATACGCTTAGTAGTAAAATAACCCATACTTGCTTATGAGCAATCCTAGCTGGGGCTATTCTGAGCAGTGATTAAAGAACTGCTATCAATCAGAGCTAATGATGGGGGTTTCTTTTATCTACAGTTGGGGGCACAAAGGGCTAAAAGGCTGGCTATGCAATGGCAGTGGATGGCCAGTGACTCTTAAACTACATTAGGATTAGTGTCAAGATTAGGTCCTTTAGGAATGCGGTCGGGGATAGGTTTTAGGCTAATCTTCAGAGTTGAACTTCTAAATTATGGGGTACCCTGGCAGTGAAGAATAAACTTGCTGTTTAGTGAGTCTACTGCTATAAGAAGGGTTTCTGGGAGGTGAGGCTTGGACTGTGCTTTGTGCTTCCAAAGGCATTTATATCATTGATATCCTGAATGATTTCTTAGGTATGTTTTACTTGGGGATTCCCATTTCAGTTGGTTTAAACTTATATCTGAGAAAGTGTATATTGGATACTGGCGTTTCAGTCTATGTGTCTATAGCTTCAGTTGATGTATCTAAAGCTTATTAGCTGATCCTACAACCTTTAATACCCTTCTTGCTTGCCTTTATTTCTAGTTTAGTCAACATGTAAAGCATATAGCAGAAAAATAGGCTTGCATTCAAGAAGATTCCTCAGTGTTACTTATAATTCAAGCATAAAGACTATAATGAAAAAGCCATTTTCTGCATTCCTTAAACTGAGTATCGAAAACTTGGTCAAACTTGCATCTCATCTATAAACCTGTTTACTTAGTGCTGCTTACAATTGCAAGTGGCTTCTGATGCAGTCAAATGAGAGATAGCCATTGTAACTAATGTAACCAGTATAGATATGAATGGTTCCTCTCTCCCTGCAGTTGGAAATTATTGGGGAGGAGGTTCTGCTGACTCAGCAGAAAAGCATGTAGCAAATGGCTTCATTACCGTAACTTGGATAAGTAAAGATTTAAGTATTTACTACTAGCTTTTGTTTTGAGGTTGCCAAGTACAGTGGCGCCTTCACGTAACAAATGCCTCACATAAAGAATGTTTCACGTAACAAACAAAAATTTCTCTGGAATTCTGCTTCATGTAACAAACTATGCTTCACGTAACAAACACACTTGTTGGCAGTTAGGGCAGATGTGCTGGCCAGCAGCCCTTTTAAAAAGCGTCAGGGCTGCCTAGTGCGCCTGCCTATAGCAAAAGCAACACTTAAGCGCTGTTCCTCCTATGGCCAGGCGTCCGCTGGGCAGAGGAACAGCAGTGGAGAAGAGGGAAGCAGCTCGGGGCTAGCCAGAAGGGAGCAGGGGAGAGAGAGAAAGACTCAGGATGAGGAGAAGGAGAAAGTGGGGAGACACTTGGAAAGTGTCTTGGATTGCAGAAGAAAGTGTCTTTGATTGCAGCCTCCTAAACATGTCTACCCAGAAGTAAGCCCCATTGTGTTCAAGTGCTGTGGCAGAGTATGCGGATCCATTCCCATCTTCCCCAGAATTTTTGTAGAACGTAGCTTTCAAGAGAAGTGATGGCAAAACTAGCATTGAGAACTTGTTGTTTGATATTCTATGCCAGTGACTTTCAGCCTTTTTCATCTTGCAGCATGCTGACAAAGCACTAATATTATCAAGCATTACAGTGTCTAATGCAAACCATTCATGGCACATCCATATGCCATGGTTCACTGGATGAAAATATCTGGTCTGGGTTTAGTTTTCTGTCCTATATAAAATTTGTTGCAGCACAAACTTGGTTGTTTTTGCCATCATAACTCATTGAGGTTTTTGCAGATCACAAAAGTTTCATGTTTATGATAGGTTTGAGACCCTAACTGTGTCTGGTTTGTTTTCTAGGTGTAGGATTTGCTACCAGGAAGATGGCTGCTGTTGCCAAACCCAATGTGGTCATCAGCTGCAATGGTGATACTATAACCATCAGAACAGAGAGCACTTTGAAGAACTCAGAGATTTCCTTCAAATTGGGGGAAGAATTTGATGAGACCACAGCAGATGAAAGGAAAGTAAAAGTAAGTACCCTATAGTACAAACCTTTCTGGTTTAAGTCTCATGGTTTCAAGAGAGAGCCTTTGCTTAAAGGGGCCTATGGAGATCTAAAGCACCTAATGTTCACCTGGGGAACATTGATTGTCTACTGTAGTGGTAAAGACCTATATTTTATTTACCAAGACATGAAACTCATCATCTGCCCAAGAACTTGGAAATTACCCGAGTAGTCATAAGTGTCTAAAATAGCACATTTCAGACTTTTACCTCTTATGGCACACTGTCTAGTTACTAAAATTGTCAAGACACACAATCGGTCATTTGACAAGATACACCATGCTAATAATGGTGGGGTGTTCACATCCCATAGAGGCCCTACTAATGATATTTACTAAATAAATTTGCCAAACTCCCATGGTATACCGGTGGACCTCTTGCAGCACACCAGTGTGTTGCATCACACTAGTTGGAAACTGTGGTCTAGAAGTTCTGTGTTTTTGAATATCTGAATGGTTAGTCTGCTAATCAGTCATATTTGAAAATAGGTGGTTAGTGCATGGATTGCTATTGACCCAAAATTGATTTCAGGACTGATCTCAGGCTCAGAACAAGAGGATCGGCCTGGGTCAGCCCATATGTGAGGCTGGCCGAAATGGTCACCTCAGGTGGGAGACTGCTGGGATGCCAATTTTGTCTAATATTGGAAGTAGTTGAGAGGTGGGTTAGAGCCCCTTCAGCTCACTGGATCTGAAAAGTAAGGAGAATGAAATAAAAGAGGAGGAGTAGAAGGTAGCAAATCAAGCAGAGGAGGAGGCAGCATTTAGTTCACCATCTTGGATGCTAGGAGGTCTTAGGCTGATTCTGTGGTCAGCAAGTCTTGGTATTGGAAAGGTCTGTCTTAATCAGTAGTGAGCTTTCCCTTGTTTGGAGTTTTCAAGCCTAGCTTGTCAAGGATTCTCTAACAGTTGCCTGCACTGAAGAAAGGGTCCAACTCTTAATTTTGAATTGTAAAATGTTAAAGCACATCCTTTTGTTAAATGTTAAATTGTAAAATGTTAAAGCATAACTATAACAATTCTCTAGCATGTAAGGAACTAGGAGGCTTTATCTTGAGATATAGCCACTTGCTAAATGATAAAACATGATAAAACTTCAGGTGTTTGATACCTGTAGTATTTAAGCAGCATTTAAATTCTTAAATATTTACTCATCATGAATAAACTTGCATTTCAATCCAGTAGTATCCAATTTTCAACTTCAGGGCTTTAGGACCTTTAACAATTGTATAGAGGAGGAAATTTCTGCAGGTGCAGCTTTTTATCTCACAGATCACAAGCTGCACCTGCTGAAATTCCCTCCTCTACACAATTGTTAAAAGGTCCAGGAGTCCTGAAGTTGAAAGTTCAGACCTCTGTAAACTCTCTTGAGTTTATACCTGGTAAAATTTATATAATTTTACCCGTTTTACATTGTGATGCAAAATGAGCTTAGCCAACATTTTTGCAAGCTGCACAATTTATGTCAAAAGACTTGCATATGGTTACCTTGCCACAGGTTGGCCACCCCGTGTTCTTTTTTTGTACACTCTTCCTACACAATGGAGATCTGTGTTCCTTTTTCCAGTGTTGCCTGAACATGGCCATGCAGCCTGTTATACTTGTCACTCAGCTGACAAGCATACAAAAACAAATGTGAGCGTGTTCATGACATCTATTAGTCACCCTTTTTATGTTCTTATGCGTTGTGATCTAGAACTAGTTTGGCTGCAATCCTAAAGACACTTTCCTGGGAGTAAGACCCTTTGAACCCAATGGGGCTTACTTTTGAGTAGACATGGTTAGGATTGTGCTCTGTGTCTACTCTTTTCATCTGCTTTAAAACTTGTTTCATTGATGCAATCAGCCCTTGGAGACAGACCCATTACATGAGAAATCATGGTTTTGAGACAAGCATTCTGATCTCTATGACCTTGACTTTCCAGCACTGCTGTGGCCCCATGGTAAGGCTACAAATGTTTCCTTACCTTGAGGAGGTCTCTGTCACTGTACCATGACCACAGGATGCACTGTGTCCCTCTATTAAAGTGGCTGCATCAGCAGTGGAAAACTAGTTGGGTTTGGTGTAGAGGTCATGGTGTGTCTCAGGTTTGCATAGTCATTCCTTCACATTGCCCTTTATGTGAAAAGAGAACTGGAAGTGTTAATCAAATATGAAATGTTGGGGCTTCTGAAAAGCAATACCATAAAAAACATGCCTGTCTGGCGAGGGGTCTCCAAACTGTGAACTTCAGGGCTGTAGGACCTTTAACAATTGTGCAGAGGAGGAAATTTCAACAGGTGCAGCTTCTCATCTCACAGATCTCATCTGTAATTCCCTCCTCTACACAATTTTTAAGGTCCTGCAGCCCTGAAGATAAGTTTGGAGATCCCTGCTAGAGTGATCGCAATAGTTAGACTATTAGTTACTGTCATCTTGGATATACTGACACATACTTTCCCTTTCACTCTCTGTTGTAATGTCTGAAGTAAGCCTATAAATGATCTGTGGCTTGGCAATGCCTTCTGTTACTATTGGTTTTTACAGTGGGCTAGGATGCTGCTAACATGATCACTTTTTTCCCTGCGCAGAGTATTGTGACACTAGACAATGGCGCTCTCAATCAGCTGCAAAAATGGGATGACAAAGAGACCACGATAAAAAGAAAAATGGTTGATGGAAAGCTTGTTGTGGTAAGTTGACCTCATTTTTAGCACTGTAGATGCAGATACAGGGATAAAAATAACTCAAGTTAATGCAAGGAAATGAGCAAATCCAAGGTGGCACAAAAGTACTTGGCAGGTTCAATGGAATAAATGCTCCTAGCATATAAGCTTCCTTTGCCCATTAAGCTAATGAGGCATGCTATGCAAACACTGATATCAAAATGACTCAAATGACATGCTTAAAATATATGAATATTTGAAAAGCTAAAATGTGACATTCAGTATTTAACAGGAGCATAGAAACTTTTTTTACTGTTTCTGCAGTGCTTGACGTATATGTATGTACAATCAGCCCTGAGCATAATGTATGAAGAAGGATGCAGGCAATTGGGCAAATGGGGTGTTACAATATCAGTGTTAAAATAGGGGAAGTCACAGCACAGACTTCCCCTTTTTAAAAAAAAGTGTGGGTGTCACTCGCCACTGATCCAGATCTTCTGTCAGAAAATTATAAGGCTGCCTCTAATCAAAGATGAACAAAGCCACCAAGTTAAAGTAGAAAAACCTAGAACAAGATTAATACTGCAAAATACTGGCATGAATGTCTATTTCCAGTACAATATTTTGTATGGAACACCAACTGCTTGTTTTGAATTATTAGCCAAATTTTAGCAGAACAGTAGGCTTTTCCTGTTTTTGAAATTGAGAACATGCAGTCATCTGGATAAGTGCTAGTATGAGGAGCAATTCCCTGTTTCAGAAGCTACCATACTTGGTACTTGGTTTCTGGCTGCCAGCTTTTAATATGATTATTGCTACTTGGAGCAGACAATGCCTGCAAAATGGTAGAGATGAGATCAAAGTACAGGCAAAACTAGTATAGTGGCACCTCACGTAAAGTATGTTCCACATAACAAACAAAAATTTCTCTACGATTCTGCTTCACGTAACAAACTGTGCTTCACATAACAAACTTGTTGGCAGTTGGGGCAGACGTGCTGGCCGGCAGCCCTTTTAAAAAGCATTAGGATTGCCTAGCATGCTTGCCCGTAGTGAAAGCAACACTTCCGTGCTGTTCCTCCTGTGGCCAGGCGTCCGCTGGGCAGAGGGAGAGAACAGCAGTGGAGAAGAGGGAAGCAGCTCAGGGCTAGCCAGAAGGGAGCAGGGGAGAGAGAGGCTCAGGATGGAGAGAAGGAGAAAGTGCGGAGACACTTGGAAAGTGTCTTGGATTACAGAAGAAAGTTTCTTTGATTGCAGCCTCCTAACCATGTCTACCCAGAAGTATGCCCCATTGTGTTACTTGGGGCTTACTCCCAAGAAAATATCTTTAGGATTGCAGCCTAAGTAGACTTCATAGGATCATGCACATTGAATGCATGTTTTGAGTTCAATTCCAGTGTTTTGTCATCATTTTTACATCCAGTTAATATTTTTATATGAATATTTTTTGGGTTGTGGAACCAATCGTCTGAGTTTCCATTATTTCCTATGGGAAAATCTGCTTCACGTAAAGAATGTTTCATGTAACAAACTTGCCTCTGGAACAAATTAAATTTGTTATGTGTAGCACCACTGTACTTGGGTTTTCAAAGGTCAAACCCGTACCTTTTGGTATTAGAATTATTCTAATTCCAGTTTGACGTCTTATGGTCTATGCTTATGCAGCAGAACTTATATTTGTGAGGAAGAGGGATGAAATCTTAGGAGACAATCCTGAAAAGGAAGAAGTTGCATTACAAACTAGAAGTCACTGAGGAATAGATGAGGTGATGATTTAGTTTCCATGTATATAGATTCAGGTTTTCAAAATGGCATTAATATTTTCTTGGGAATAATGGACTTCTGGACCTGGGGACTAGGAAAGTCCAAGAAGAAATGATCTGTTACTATTTCAGCAAATGCAGGTTCTCTTTGCTTTTTGTATTAAGAGTTAGAGAATATACTCCAACTCTAAATCTCAGAAGGACTAACTCTTCCATCTGGATTTCAATTTGGTATAATATCACTGTGGGGGAGAGGGTGGGAAATAAGTTCTTCTCCCATAATCGCTCTGGATGCCATGCTCCTATGCATGGCAACTGTAAAGAACTGTGGACTGATGGCAGCTACCTTTTGTGGGTTCAAATTGCCATGAAAGTAGAGCAACTACATTGTTCTTTTTCAGTCATGTGGGATTAAAATGGAGAACCATCTTCTGCAGTACTTTGCCTGTGAAGGGAATCATTTTCTGGTGCTGCTGGAAGGGACCCTATCTTTCATGAGAAAATATTGTAATGAGCAGATTGAACTAACTGGATTTCTTAAAATGCTTCTATTTGGGCAACATAATACCTAACAAGTTTCATATTGTTTATGCTAAGCAAGTATTACCAACTCATTTATACTTCTTTGTTTTATCTTCCTAGGAATGCACTATGAATAATGTTATCTGTACAAGAGTCTATGAAAAGGCGTGAAGACTCCTCTCAGTCGGGGTCTTATCCTTGCATAGTAGGAAGGAACTCGATTCAGGGAGCAGAGGCCTTTGGTGCTATTGCTGTCTTCAAAGATCTGAGAATACCACCCCAAATGCAGTATTTGATCTCATATGGAGAGATATTGAATAAAAAACTATCTTGAGAAAACTGGTCTTGTTCATTGTCCATAATAAATTACAAACAAGGCAGAAGTTTTTTTTTGTGAGATCTGCTTAATCTTCACTAAACTGCTCTAAATGAAGCAGGACAACTGGTATATGCAAACATTCTATGCTTTCAAGCACAAACTGCACACTACTGTACATGTTTTTCCGGGTGCGAATGAGAAGCTGGTTTAGTCTATAATATTTATATACCACTTTTCGAAAAATCCAAAGTAGAATACAACATGGTTACATTTTTGCTAGTATATCGTAAAACAGTTATCTATGCTATACAGGCACTTCTAAGTGGTGCTCCTCTTATATTTAGCAGGGAAAGAATAATCATTCTTCTTTGTTCCAGCACAGTTTTCCTATCCAATAAGGGGCACGATTGTCATTTTTTGACTTAATTAATTTTGATTTTGTTGTTGCAGGGGAAGAGGGGACAAAACACGGACAAAATCTTTTTCAACTCCCGATAGCAAATATATGCATTAGCTATGCCACTAGCAAAGTAAAGGGGTGGTGAATGGCTGAGGAGAAGGCAGGTCTTCCCCGATGTTATTTTTAAAAATACCTGGGGATGACATAACTTCCAAACCAATATTTTCAGCTTTGCAGCAGGCTACATGATCATTAGTGATGCCACTGACTGCTTGCCTAAAGTTTCTTGCAATGCAATCAGTGTTCTTATTTACTTGGAAGCAAATCTTACTGTGTCTAATTGGGCTTGCTCCTTAGTAAGTTTGCCTAGGTTTGCAACCTCAGCATTTGGAGGAACCATTCTAAGTCTTGACATCTTGCAATTTAAAAAAGTGAGTAAAGAAAGGCTGACAATTGCAAAAAGATTAAAAGCAACAGCACAAAGCAGATTTTACAAATGATTCTTAAAACAGGTGTGTCAAACTTGTTTCATACAGAGGGCTGGTTAGCATTCATGGTGACTGCTGAAGCCGAAAGTGGCATCATTAAGCAGGAAGTTACATCATTAAGAAGATGTCTAAGAAATCAGCATATTGTTCTCACTAACCCTACAATCCAGAGTAACTACGGGAGCACGTGAGAGATATTTACGTCTACGTAGTTATGGCACCACCTAGTGAAAACCCATGGGAAATTCATATTGCAGTCCAGAGTAAATTGTTCTTATGTCGGAGCAAGAACTCCCCATAGTTACTCTGCATTGTGCCCATAGACACTTATTAGCTGAATGACAGCATAGAAAATGGTACAAAGCTTGATCATATTTTTTTTAATGAGTGTGCCCAATTAGAATGTGGTCCAAATAAACTGCTTCCAGGGGCAGCATTCGGCCTATGGGTCTGAAATCTGACACCTTTGTTTTAGAACGTCTCTTTGCCTAGTTGCTGTGCATGCGTAAAAGACAAATTTGGCTTTTACTGTCCATGTATAAGAATGAAAATGTAACTGATACCATTCAGAAATGTTGATATAAATTGTAATTTTCACTGTCCTGCATTTTTGGTGCCACGTTTCACCTGAGGCACCTTTTTGACTACCAGTTTAATTATATCTGGATAAGCCCAGATAAAAAACTTTCATTGGACACAAGCGCAAATTGTTGTGTAAGGGGCCTCTCGGTATAAGAACAAGCTGACATAATTCAAGCTATAGCATATTGAATTCCAACCTCAAGTTTTGAGGTGACAACCCAATCTTGTTTGAAAATTACCACATTCTTTATTTCTAATAGCTCAATCTGCTATGCCCTGACATGAGATACTTCGAAGAGCCAATGTTGTTTTCAGGGTGCACCACTCTTGTCATTGTGCCAGAGCTTTCTTCGGGCATAACATAATCAAGCTCATGTTATTGTTTCCACATCATCATCCTAACTGGTTTGCTTTATGACATGCCCTCAAATCCAGAGTAACTACAGGAGCACGTAAGAGACTTTATGTGCACCAATAGTTACTGCACCATGTAGTGAAAACCTATGGGAAATTCATATTGGAATCCAGAGTAAGTTGCTCTTACACAGGAGCAAGGACTCCCTGTAGTTCCTCTGGACTTTGCCCACAGTGGTGTCATAAGAGGTTGTGCCTCTTATGAAGTGGTTCCAGGCACAATGCCGCTTGTCTCTGGCACTCATGAATGACTGGAGACAAAGTTCCTATTGTTTGGCCTTTGACGTTCTCCATCTGCATTGGGTGGTCCGCAGAACAACGCATCCCGGGCATCTTTTAAAAAGACACTATTGTGATATGTGAGGCTAATACAAGCCTTCTCTTCCAAAGAACAATTACGCTCGCTCTGAAGAGACCAGCAAAAATGTGCAACAAATTTGTGGGAACCTGGAAGCTTGTCTCTAGCGAAAACTTTGATGATTACATGAAAGAATTGGGTGAGACATTTTTTATCTGGAGATCAAAGCTGCATTGCTAGACTTTTCCAGGATGACTTTTGAGAGCTGTGG
Source organism: Cryptoblepharus egeriae (assembly GCA_030015325.1). Taxonomy (NCBI): domain Eukaryota; kingdom Metazoa; phylum Chordata; class Lepidosauria; order Squamata; family Scincidae; genus Cryptoblepharus; species Cryptoblepharus egeriae. Next base: position 27,445,817 of record JAREYC010000003.1, read on the forward strand.
AATTTTCAGTTATATGACTTTATAAACTTTAACTTTCACTGTCTTAAAAAGTGAAGACGGTGTCTGTCTTTCATTTTGTCTGTCTTACTAATCATTTTCAGGCTCTCATTTTATTTCGCGCACAATCCTAACCATAGCTACTCAAAAGTAAGTGAATGAACTTAATGTGAATGAATTTGGGCTTTTCACACTAATTGTGTTAGGCATATTTTTTAAAATTTCCCTTAACTTACACATTCTTACCTTACATCTTCTAGAAAAGGCTTAGGAAAATAGCACTTTCAGTATTGCTACATAAACAATCAAGATTAATTCTGCTTCAAGAGCTAATCTCTGTCCCTGAAAACATTTAACTGATTGATTCAGATATATTTGGAATACTTATTTAGTAAATTTCATTATTTATAAATTTATTATTTAGGGAATTAAGGACAGCTAGCATTTACATATTCATGCTTTCCTTTAAGTTATGTTGTTTCAGATAATTTTAAAAATGGTATTATATTGTGGCTGTTTGAACATACTAGTTCAATGGAGGCAGAAATCCACTTTCTAACCACTTGATAGCATCAGTTATCAGGCATGGTTTTAAAACAATTTCTTCTTGTATTTTAAAGACACTTCTTGTATTTCTAAAGATACTATTGTATTTTAGTGCACAGTCACAAGTCATACCTAAGACAAATGAGATAACTTCTGTATAGTAATAAGTGAATATACCAGGTATAAAGTAAGATTCAGGAATTATGAATACAATGATTCCACAACCAGTCAGTGTTCTCATAAAAAAAAAAATTCCTGAATCTTACTTTATACCTAGGCTGCAATCCTAACAAATTTAGGCTGGCCTAATTCACATGGCATATCTTTCCATGGTGGTGTGGGGACTAGTGGGGCAGAAGTGCTTTATGGCACATTTGTGACATCCCCAGGTCATCTCAAGACTTATGCTGGCCTATCTGGAGGTAAGGATTGCAGCCATAGCCTTGCATTTCTACTCTAAAATAAGCCCTATTAGAATCAGCCGGATTCACTCCTGTGTAAGGGGGCAGATTGCACACACTAAAGACACTTTCCTGGGAGTAAGACCCATTGGCTACCCTTCTGAGTAGCCATGGTTAGGACTGTGCTCTAAGTGCAGGTTAACTAGTTTTATTTTTCTTTATATTTTGTATTTTTAATTATTTTGTATTATATGACAGTATTGTAATCATTTTTATATGAATATTTTTGGGTTGTGGAACAAATTGTCTTAGTTTCCATTATTTTTATGGAAAAATTTGCTTTGATATACAAGTGTTTTGGATTACAAACATGCTTCCATAATGAATTATGCTTGTAAACTAAGGTACCACTATAGCTGACGTTTTCATTTTCTCTTTCAACTGATATTTTTACAGTCACTGATTTTGTAGTATGTGTCCTGGTATATAGAGTTTTTTTTTACCATAAGGTGTGTATAACAATATTTTCTGGGCCTATCTTTTAGGAGTGGGGTTGGCCACTCGCAAGCTCGGCAGCCTGGCCAAGCCAAAAATCATCATCACCATGAAGGGTGATGAGATAACTATCAGAACCGAAAGCACCTTCAAAACTACACAGATCGCTTTCAAGTTGGGGCAGGAATTTCAAGAGACCACAGCAGATGACAGGAAAACCAAGGTGAGACTTTTTCCTATTCATTCTTGTAATCTGCAAATTGCTTAAGTAGGAAGCAGTTTGTTCCACTTAAACTGCACTGTAAGGTTTCATATTCAGCACATAGCCTGCTTAAAGCCAAGATCTTTTGATATGAGAGATATTACAAAATATGGATATGCTAGTGAGATGTTTCCATTTGACACAAGAGGTACTATTTCAGATTTTAGCATAAGGAAAATGTTCTCAGCAAGGTGATGTCTACCTATCTACATTAGTTGTGTCTATCTACATTGGTGTCTATCTATCTACATTAGTATCTACTAGTTATCTACATTAGTGTCTTTCAGCCAATGTATTATGACACATTGATGCGCTGCGGACAGTCCTCAGGTGTGCCGTGGGAATTTGGGAAGGGATATTTATTAATAGGAAAACCTGGGGATTTGAACATCATGGTGTGCCTTGTCAATGGTAAAAACAAATGATGGTGTGCCATGAGATGAAAAAGGTTGGAAATCACTGATATACATAAATGCCATAACCTGTGTATGAGGGTGTCTGCATATTCTGGTCAACATTCCATCTCAATAAAGCAGGCTGAGGAGAGAGAACTGTGAACATTCCAACTGCCAACTGTCAACATTCCCGCTACCAGTGAAAATATGAGAAGATGAGATGTTAGAAAAGGGGATTTTTTAATTGATGAATGATATAAGAAACAAGAAAGAAACAGCCTGTTCCTGCAAGAAATAGCTCTGGCTGATACTAGTATTGTTATTACTAGTGTTTACAATATATAATACTGTTACTAGTAATTTATACAGCAGGCCTCCATCAGTCTTGAAAGACTATGGTATCGTGCTCGGCCCTGCATACGCTGCATGCGAAGCACGAAAGCCTGGGTTGGATTGATATGGAGGATAGGCTGTTACCCAAGCAGCAAATCCCCCCTCTCCACGCCACTGGATTAGTCCAATGGAAAGGCAGAGCCAATACGATTGGATCCAGCTGCGTTGCAGAGCTGGGCTAAGGACAGGAGCTCACCCTGTCTTGTGGGGCTGACCCGGGTCTCGAACCCTGGCCTTCTGGTTAACAGGCACAGTGTCTTAACCGCCTGCGCCACCCACAGCCCAAATTTATACAGATGTGCTGCAAAACCTGTATGCAGATATACAGATATACCTTTATGAGGACTTTCAAAATATCTAATAGGACAATCCTAATCATGTCAACTTAAAAGTCAGCCCCACTGTGTTCAATGGGTCTTACTCCTAGGAAACTGTGTTTAGGATGGCTGCCTTAGGGCACAATCCAGAGTGAGGGCAATGAGGAGTGCCCCAGCTGGGCTGCCCCAACTATTCTGAATCCAGAGCAGAAAGTTATGCTGCATCCAGAGAGTCAGGAAGCCTGGGCTGCCCACACTGCTCCAGAGCATGCTCAGTAGGCACCAAGTCAGTGACATATGGGGAGGGCTTGCTCCTGAGGAGACTCTCATCAGCTCACACTGAACAAGGGAGAGCTGTGGTGCCTGCCTGATAAGGAGTCCCTGACGAGATGCAAGTACAGTCTACAGTGAATTCAAGGGGCTTCTTGGAGTGTCCTGCTATATCCCCAGGTTAGTGGGATGCCATAGTTGTGCCATACCCTGAAGTTGAAAGACAGCAGTTGCAGATAGGCTGGCCAAGAACTCAAATTTTTGATCAACATTGCCATTCTTTCTCTGCCTTATCATAGACCCCTATGGGTCTACTCATTGTTATATCTGCTCGTGAGGTGGTATAACTCTGAGGAGCTGGAAGAGGGCATTTCTGCCCTGGAAACAGGTTCTGGATATGGAGTAACTGCTCTGCCCTAGGCAATGCTAAACATGCCCTCAACATGCCTCTCCTGAGCTGCCTACGCTGGCCCAGCCAAGACAGCCCAACTCCATCTGTCTTGGGGCAGCTTATTTTGCCTTAGGCTTCCCCAAGCCTTTTCCAGAATAACTAGGGTGGCGCATCTTGCAGTTGGGCAGCAGTTGTAGATAGGGTAGCCCAAGTGCACTTCTGGATTGTGCCCTTAGTTGACAATGCAAGTCAAGAGACAACTCTTAAGAAAAAGTAAGCCTGAAAGGAAGATGTGTATAAATTTTCTCTGGGACTAACAAAAGTTAAACAATACAACTCTAGCTAATCTACAGCAGAAAAAAATTTCAACAAAATGCATTATGTGCTGTAGCAAAAACTTTTTGGACTACTGGTCACATTATTAGATGCATGAAATGTAATCCTGATTAAACAGATTAGATGTAGGGATAGAGTAAGAAAGCAAGAAAATCTCCTATATGTTTCTGCAAAAAAAAAAAAAAAAAAAGGTTACCTTGTTTCCATGACTCAAAACCTGAAAGTTGGCTCAAGTTCAGCAGAAAGTTCAGCAGAAACTGTTTATAAGTCTGAAGACAGCTTATCTTTTACATACCCAACAGCAGTTATCAGTATGTGTATGTGTGTGTGTTTGCCAAATGCAACTGTCAATAACTACTGTGTGTCTGAATATCTACTTATGTACAAAAAAGTACATTTTTATTTCGGTACTTGCAGACCGTTGTGAATTTAGAGAAAGGCGCATTGGTTCAAGTGCAAAAGTGGAATGGCAAGGAGACAACAATTAGGAGGAAACTAGTTGATGGGAAAATGGTGGTGGTAAGTAAATTGAATTAAATTATTCTGGGCATAATCCAGACAATGTCAAGCCCTAACATGCTGAACGTGTAATGATTGGGACTTGAAAGGGTTTGAAAATAGCAACACATACCTCAGTCACAATTCTTATTAAGGGGCAAATATCTTCAAGGGCTAGTAGGAACGACCGTAAGAAAATATAAAAACACAAGATGAAAAAATGCATCTGAATTTTTGAAGGCTGGCTGAATTTGAACTTTGGACTTCTTTTAATTTGTATGCCCATCTTAAACCTATTTGTTGTAAGATACATATAATAATCCTGGTAATAAATCAAATGTTGACATTATTGTATTTTTGACAGTATTGTATTTTCTAAAAATTAAAGCATACAAAATACAAAATATTTTGTATTTTTTTTAAAAAAATTAAACTACTGTATTTGTTTTTTAAAAAAATTAAATTAAAATTAAATTAAAATTAATTAAAATTATTTTTTATAAAATTAAATCCTACCTTTGTGTCATCCACTCTTAAGATGGGATAGGGCATAAGTTTAATATAAAATAACTCCACAAAAATAGGTCCTTAATACAGGAAAAAATTACAACAGTATCAAATAAAAATACTGTAATCTACCAGCATTTCCCAAACTGTGGGAACCACCAGTGGATCATGACCCAATTACTGATGGTTCACAAAACTAACAAGTTAGATCAGGAGACTCCAAAGGTTTTGGCAGGAGGGCCACATCATCTCTCTGACACTGTATCAGGAGGCAAAAAACTAATTTGCATTTCAAATTTGAATACATTTACATATAAAAATGTATTGGAGTGGATTACAAGGCTTGCCCAAGGGCCGGATAGAAGGCTTTTGCTGGGGGCAACATTGAAGCTTGCTGAGGGCCGCATCTGGCCTTTGGGATGGCATTTAGAGACCTGTGGATTAGACGATGGGCATTAAGGATTAAACAAGCTGATACTAAGGAGGAACACTGCTGCCCAGTTACACTCATAGCCTCACATCTGGCATTTATACATTAGTCAACAGCCTCTATGGCTTCTAAAATGTTTGGAAACCATTGATCTAGACCAGCAGTTGCCAAACTATGGACCATGAGCCAGATCTGGTGTTTGGCAAAAGCCCTCCCCCCATGAACACTGTTTTTTCCCACCATTCTGCAGCTTCATTCTTCACCCAATCTGAACACTAGCATCCTCTGGAAACTTATGTCTGCCTGGACATCCCGGTGCAACATCCCTTGTGTCTGCCTGGACTTCTGGGACACTGGGACTTCTGTTGCAACATCCTAGTGCAACATCCCTGCCTGGACATCCCTTGTGTCTGCTTAGACTTCTGGGACACTGGGCATTAATTGGCACAAATGACCAGTGTCCTTGTAGTGCACTGATCGGGTGAATTTATGACATCTTTGCAACACCCAGAGCCAGTGTTGCACACCCAACCCCACATACTTCCAGTGAAGGTTCACTGGATTGAGCCCTAAGGGAACTCTAGCAGGAAGAGGGTTGAGAAGTTGCTTTGTACTATTCTTAGACAGAAGAGAGAAAGAAATGCAAGAAAATTGGGAAAAACAAGCAGTTATTTTACAGTGTATATAGGTACTTGGGGTTAAAGCACAATCCAGAGTAACTATGGGAGCTTTTATGTCAAGGTAAGGGACATTTACGTCGCTGTAGTTACAGCACCACCTAATGGAAACCTATATGAAATTCCCAGAGCAATCCAGAGTAAATTTTTCTTACGCCGACGTAAGAGCTCCTGTAGTTACTCTGGATTGTGCTGTAAGTTGCAGTAGAATACAGAAGGGTGCAAAAGTAGGTAAATACTAGGAATGTAGGAACCATTAGGAATTGTAGAGCTGACTGCCTTATTCTTCCCTACTACCATTTTACAATCCCCAAAGTCTTCTTTTCTGATGCTATCCTGGAAGTGTAAAATGGCATGGAGGGAGAAAGAGGGTGGTATACTGATCCTACTGCTCCCTACCATTACTTGGAAAGTCACTAACTACACCCCTGAGAGGCTTACCGGATCTGTTGTGAGGAAGACTGCAGTAGTGGATGGAGGATGCCACTGGAGGACCCTCACAAGTCTTTTTCTCTAGAAAGCAGCAGTCATGATCCTGATTTGGGTAAGATCCAAACAACTGAGACTGATGTATGTAGCTAGTATCTATATTACTCACTACAGTAGGCAGTGAATGCAGGATCAATATTATCTTTTTTATATTTTAGGAATGCAGCATTAAAGGCACCATTTGCACAAGGGTCTATACAAAGGTGTGACAAATCTTCATGTGACATAGCTGGAGTCCAAATCATTGGATCTATAATACTGCAATGGGGGAAAATGTCATCATTATGCTTTTTTCCTCATTTACTGAAGAGCAACTAAACTTTAAACCTACATTTCAGAACTGTTGTGTAAGTAATAATGATTCAATAAAATCTTACCACTGTACAAAATATGGGTATATTATTTCAATGTGATAAGATTTTGCAGTTGGCCTTCTGGGGACATTGCCAAGAATTTTCCTCCCAGGAATATGTACGTCAAGTATGTCTTCTTGAACATATTGCATAATGTTGATCAGTGGACCATGTACCTCAATACCATCAACAAGTACTACCAACTGAGTGGTATCTGCTTTTCAGATTTCAGGTGGGGGCATTTCTTGTCCTATCTGAAAAAGCTGCTGATAACTGAAACGGAAATCTTCTGAATGGAAAGCAGCAGTTCTGTTGGTACAATTAAAAATGTCTAGGCTTTAAGGCCATGGTCCAAAAGAGCATCTTTCTCTGTTGGATCATGGCAGGTTCTCTATGTTGAATCATATCCTTCAAGTCCAGAAACTTTTAATTGGATTATCAGACATTCTGGCCATGTAAGCCTCAGTATGTACTAAATATAGAAGATCTGCTGCTGAAAATATTTTCCTGGACCTACATTCAGTCACACAGAATAAGATTAGAAAAATAGCTCCTTTGGGAACCTATACTGAACGTGGGAACACAACTGATCATAAGAACATGTGTTCACCTTGAAATTTGTCCATACACACCAGAACCCTGGAAAACCTAAGAAACTCCATAGAATGGAACTGAATGCTGTACAAACATGCTAAATTGCATTACTATCATTATAAAAAGGGGTACTATCATGGGGTGTGTGAGGATGGAGAGCAACGTTATTTTTACCATCTATATGAGATGCTCTTTTGCCTTCTTGCTGCTCAAGTGCCCTCTCGCCTAAATTTATTTTTGTTTGTTCTTTTCTGAATAATTGTTTTAGGGAGTTTTATAAGCTCACTCTCTCTTCCCCCTCTTTCGTTCCTCTGTGATAGATCTCCCTGGCATGTCCTCGGTAGAGCAACAGTCATTAGCAAGAGTGTCATGGGAGATGGGAGTTTTTCCAGAGCAGGAAAAGTGCAATTTTGCTGATAGCACTAAAGACAAAAACAAGCAAGTTAGATGTTACAGAGAATCAATGCAAGAGAAACATCCAGTCTACTCCAAAGCTTTTGCCTGATTAATATTAATTTGAAAGACTGGAAAAAGAAAGGCTCTGAAACCATACAGACCTTTTCTGAAAACACTTTTTGGTCACATTCTATGTTTTCGCTTAATGAAAGTTATACATGTCTAATGCTGCAATCCTAAAGACACTTTCCTGGGAGTAAGACCCATTGAACACAATGGGGCTTATTTTTGAGTAGACCTGGTTAGGATTGTGCTCTAAGTGAGCATGCATACACATTGTTCCATTCACAACTTCTTTTACTCCATTTTCTCAGATGATCTGATTGGGCTAGTTTTTTTTCCTATGGGTACATCAGAATGCTATTCCTACCTTTCATCATAAACAGAAAAACCCTCATCTGCTAATCTGAGGAAAGGTAGGAAAACAAGGCTACAGGGCTGGCCCATCACCTCCTGGTACCTGGCAGGCAAAATATTGCTCCTTTATCCTGTTGCTCCTGATGCTTACCAGCCACTCTCCAATGTTCTAGCTCGGGATTCTTATCCCCTCAACATATCCTCTTCCTCCTTGTCTTCCTTTTTCAACCCAAGAAGTGGATGGATAAGCAGAAACAGAGGAGGAAAGTATGTGGACAGAGACTGGCACCAGTATTCACTCTGAGATCTAAGCAGCGATGTGGACCATTAGGTTGCAAAGTGGCAGCTTGACACCATTTTCATGACATCACACATTCTGGGAATGCTGAGCTTTGAGTTTCCAAGGGTTTTGAGCTGTGCAGCTATGCAGATTAAAGGGAAAAGTAATGGGCACCTGTATACACCAATTTGCTACTTATGAGTTCATGGTTAGTCTGGCTCTGTATGAAATTTCAAAGCTTATTACTGGATCTGCTCACTGGACCTAGATTATCTATTCTAACTAGTGGCTTTCTAGTATATCAGGGAATGGGGGTATTTCCCTACCTTTCTTGAGATGCCAGGGATTGAAACTTGGGACCACTCCATGCCAGCATGAAGCTGTGCTGATGTGTTGCAGAATTATATAAGTGGAATGAGGAGCTCCCTACAATATGCAAGCAGGCCTCCGTCAGTCTTGGAAGACTATGGTATTGTGCTCGGCGCTGAATACGCTGCATGCGAAGCACAAAAGCCTAGGTTAGATTGTTATGGAGGATAGGCTGTTACCCAAGCAGCAAATCCCCCCTCTCCATGCCACTGAATTAGTCCGATGGAAAGGCAGAGCCAATACGATTGGATCCAGCTGGCGTCGCAGAGCTGGCCTAAGGACAGGAGCTCACCCTGAAAGGTAGGTGGTGTGATAAAACTGGATCAAATTCCACATAAAATTTGTGTTGAAGCAAACAAATTATATGCCCACCACTGCATGGATTCTTATCAGATCTACACTCTCCATGCTGGGTTTTTTTTAAAGTAGTGTTAACTACTCTTTGAACATCAGGGTTCTGATGAAGAAATGTTCATATTGCAAAAAGCACCATGAAGTGGTACTACTCCACTACCAAAATTTCTGAAAAGGCAGATCATTTGAAAAAGTGGGCTAGACTACAACATTCAAAATTCTTTCATAATTCATGAAAATAAGCAAGGTGTTTGCTAGTAAGCTAGTAAGCACTTATAGCATATCTTGCTATTTCAGTATAAGAAATTGCATCAAATAAGTCTTTTGGATGTTGATTGGAAAGTTAGTATTCTATAAATAAAGATATATTATGGACCAAAGGATAAGAACATCTTTGATATTTGAATGTAGCTAAGTTTCTAAGGTGAATTATGTGTGCCGCTTTTTACAAAAACAGTTTATATCACTGAGTTCTATTTGAATTTACATCTGTCTGAATCTACATCAACATCTAAAGATGCTTTTCCATGTGTTGCTTCCATCCAACAATCTGAAATTAAGGAAAGGCTTCAGGAATTTCAAATGGAATGGCCAAGTTTCTTTTCTGGATCAGCAATTTGGTTCAGAGCCAGGCAGGTTGCCCCGAAGGTTTTGACCATATGTGGACAAACGTCATTTAGGGAGCTATGTGTTCTCTTGCGTGTTTCAAAAGAGATCTCAGTCCATTTATCAAAGAATGAAAAATATGCAAATACTGTCAAATTTGCAGCCAAAGAAAATGGATCATGACAAAGGCTACAATCCTAGATTTGCTTTCCTAACAGTAAGCCCCACTGAATACAATGAGGCTTACTGCTGAGTAGACATGCCTAGGATTGTTCTGTAGCTCCTTTTAAATAAATTTATTTTTAGCAGCAAAAATCCTGTATCACTGAATTAGTACAAGCACAATAAATGTACTACACTCTTTACAGATCTTAAGAATTTTAATGGATTGATAAAGGAACAATTTTGTTCACATTATACCACACATTATTGTGTCCACCCATAACCTCTCCCCATTGAGCTTATGGATAAGGCTCTTCATCAGTATGTTTAATCCACAAATATCAAGGACAATGGTTATAAAATGTTGCACAAAATTGACATTATTAAGATGTTATATAATAAGGGGTTATACAAATAAAATTAAAAAAATTGCATTAATGGTATTTATCAATGCAGTCATTGCAATCATTTGTCAGAATGTGGCAAATAGATGGTGAATTAGTAAAATATTAATTAATGGAGATCACAGAGAATAAGGGCTGGTAATAATAATGCTACTTTATAAACTACTTTACTATATGCTACTTACTATATGCTACTTTACTATATGCTACTTTATATACAACTTTACTATATTACAGAAAGTATATGCTACATCAGTTGTTCTCAAACATTTTGGTCTCCAGAGCCCTAAGATTCCAAGGAGTGCATATTGAGAAGTATTGTGCAAATGCAATACTTTAAAAAAATTCTCAAAATTGTATACATAGAAAATCAAGTTGACCCCAAGAATATGGTCTCCCTCATAAAAGGATTCACATTCTAAAAAGATACAGAAGAAACACGTAACAGTAACTTGAAAATATTCTGTGCTTGGGTGAAGACAGACAGAAGATCACCTCCTGCTTAACATATGGAGCAACGTGTTATATATGCTCCAGTAGGCTGTTTTACTCCAGACCAACTTCAATACCAGAAGAAACATAAGGTAAGTCTGATTTTCAAGATGAAAGTTTGATATACAGTGAAGTCACTTCTATTCTGATTTTTTGCACAATCATTTTTAGTATCTGGGGAAACAAGGCATAAAAGTGATACAAAAACAACATACTAAAGAGCATATTTGTTCTATCAGTGTATACAAAGAACCAGAATTGGCAACAATGTAAGACATTGAGATGTTTTACAGATGACTACAGGCATGTTAAAAAAGAGACATTAGTTAAAATAATCAGAATAAACACTGCTGCAATTTCTGATCTAAAGTAACAGGAATCGTTAAATTTCCTGTTAATTAACCTCTGCATCTTGAGGAACATAAGGTAGCAGCTGTACATCAGGACATACATGCATCAGGACATATACAACAACACATGCTAATGAAATGAGCTGTCAAATAGCATTCCATCAACAAACTTGGAAGTCAAAAAAGATGCTACATCTTTTCCTTTTCTTATATTCTCTGGCTGAAGGCTAAGAATAGCCCAGCCACTATCCTCTCCATGTCAAATCAAATAAGAATCACCATCTGCAAATGAAAGGGCCAGCAGAAAACCTGCATTTTCCCATCTCCTTTAGATTGAAGACATATTTTTTAGAAGATTTCTTGAAAGGCGTCATTTTCACTACAGAATCAAATTCAACAATAATAAGATGAAATTCCAGCAAACATCTAAGTTGAGTGAAATGTTGCTTCAACCTGTAGAACAGAGGAAAATGGAAATAGGTGGAGTTAAATGGCCTAGAGAAAAAAGGAAATAGAAAGAGCAGATTCAGGGCCTCTTAAGACCTTGGTGAAATGCCAGGACATGGAGTAATGTAGAGAAAGGTTCAAGCATCAAGGGTTTTATTATTTGCTTCCCCACCATGTCTCTTGGACAACAACTAACCTGTTTTTATTTTTTCTTTCATTCAATGCTGCAGGCGGTGACAAGCTTTGTTTAAATACAACTGTGAATATAATTTGCCATTAAGATTGACCTGCAACCTTATTATCACATCCTGCTATTGTCAAGCGTGAACTTGCTACTGATTGTCTTAGTCTGGACAATCAGACCCTCAAACCATTGTTTATTTTCTTAGGGCTGCTGGCTAAGGACGTCTTTATTAGGCAGGCTATTGGTTAAGAGGCCAGATGTCCAGTGGATAATTCTTCTTAGGAGCAAATTCTAAATTGGAGATGGTGTCCAGATGCGTTGGAAAGCCATAGCATGTTTTGAAGGAAGTAGCTATTAGAACATGTACAAGGTGACCTGCTCAAATAGAGGGAAGTGAGGCTAGTGTGTACTTTCCTGCTTGGAAGAGAAGCCAGAAAGGAGCCAGACAGGCGTCTATCAAGAACACTGGAACTGAGAACAGAGCTTTTGGTAATAAAATGCCAGAGATTGCGCTTTGGACTGTTGACCCCTTTTCTATAGGTTGAAGGGTTGGTTGACGACCTCTGGAATCTCTCTGGTGACCTGCTGCCTCTTGAGTGACTGCTTTTTAAATTATTTGTAAGTGGAGTCTTAGCTCCTGCCTTCTTTCATATCATAGAAATCAGAGCAGCTCTTTGAATCTCAGCGCTCAGGAAAGTGTGTGTGCACAATGGTAAAGTTCAATGCTGTTGTTTAAACTTACCATGCAGAAGCAGGTCTCATCTGGTATTGGTTTCTACAGAATTTTTGAATCTTTGAAAGTACATCTTTCCCCCAGTCTAGATAGCTAAAAAGAGAAAAACTACTCTCAAAGCTATGTAGACACTGATTCTGACACATGGTGAAAACAGAAATCTCCATCCTAATTCAGATTCCATCCAGGCAGAAACATTGAACATCCACACAGATATTTTTATTTAAAGAAAGCTTTTCCTGCCAGAGTTTGAAGCACATTCCTCACCCGCTGCGGTCTTTGGCATACTTTAAAATCCGTTGCTTCCATAAATATGGGATTAAGAATACAGTAGTGTCAGAACAAAGAAGAAATAATTTACTATTAAGGATACTCTACCTGTACTTGCTGGCTTCAGTGTCAGGAGAAATGTGCAGTTTCGCCTAGGAAGGTTATATCAGTGCTCTTAAAGGTGAAACCAAGCTAGAATTCTGAAACAAATGCCATGACTCATGTGGTTGGTGCCAGATTTGGGGGGAGGGGGGGCCTCAGGCAAAGCCCTGTGATGGAAACCCAATGTGGGCTGTGCCCATTGCATGATGGTACATGGGGTACAACTAATATCACCAGCACTGATGTTCCACATATCAGCCCAGCCAGATGGGCCCTCTGAAGAACATGGGACCTCGGCCAGTATCCTGACTGTGCCATCCACACAGCCACAGAAGGGGCTTTGGTTCTATTGAAGCAAAACTAACCTGTTTGTCTCCAGTCCAGCAACCCACATGACTGACATCATTTAGCAAATCTTTGCCAAAGGCCTGACAGCCATTTCCCAATAAACAGACAAACCGACCTGTAAAAATTGCAGAGTCAACTGAGTCTTTCTTATGCTGAGTCAAACACTGGTCCATCTAGTTCAGCAACAGCAGCACAAACCATCAGCAGCTTTTAGAGGTTTTCAATTACAAGGGTTTATTTTCTCTGCCTGGAAATACCAGGGTTGGGCTTTCTGCATGCTTGGCAGGTGTTCTTCTTAAGCTTTGGCGCTTTCCTGGTAACGGCCCAACTGTTGCAAGATATTGTGTTGCAACACAAGAATCTAATTCTTGAGAAACAGAAACTGTTCTCACTTTTGACCACAAAATTACACCACAACAATTTGGTAATAGGGCTGAGTTGATAGGGAGAAACACCTGGAAATATGTGCCTCTTTATAAGAAAAGCAGCTCAAGCAGACCAAAATCCTAATGAAATCCTCATGTGCCAACGCAGGAACTTTGGCATGGCTTCTGCTGTATCTATGGATGATCTTTATGCTTTTAGTGAGTGATGGATTTCATCCAGAAATTCATTCTCCTAACTATTCTTGCTGACCAAAGAATGGTACACTCCTTCTATCTGGGATGATCATCCTCTTCCTCTGAGCGCACAGCTTCGGGAGGGACGCACGTGGAGCAGTGAGGGAGGAAGGGGACATCCACCTAGCCAGCCGGATCAGCCAAATCAACCCTGGTGTTCAATGGAGTGACAGATGTCGCAGCCAGATCGCCCTCACATCTATAAATTCCAAACGATTTAGGACCTATTGCAATGGATACATTTTATAGTTGCTGATTTTATGTATATAACTGACAACAAATGTTATGATATGTTATGATATGCTTTTATATTCGACTGTTTATGTTGTTTGATCTTGGATCGTAAATAAATTATTATTATTATTATTAACCCCTTGCTGTAGGAATTACACAGTAGTCCCAGCAACATAATGGTCTTCTGTAGTTGGGGTCATAAAAAGGGTGACCATATGTACTTTTTTCCAGGACATGTCCTTTTTTTAGCTTTGTATCAGTGGTGGGCCTGGTCTGGCCCAACAACCGGTTCTCTGGAAGTGGGCAGGGCCAAGCTGGGTCAGGGGCGGGGGCGGGGTCAGGGGGTGGGGAGAGGACACCACCTTAACCCTTAGTTTACCAAAAAATTGTATCACTTGTGATCGCATCAATCAGTTTTAAGCCCCTGAGTTCAGTGTAATTTATTCCTATGCATTACACTTTGTTGTGCTCTCAGGGGAATGTGAGCCACAAATAAGAACATAAAAGCATAAGAAAAGCCTCCACTGGATCACACCAAACACCTATCTAGTCCAGTTTCCTGAATCACACAGCACCCCACCACCTGCCTCAGGGAGCACATATGACTCTTGCATCCAGGTGCCTAATACAGCAGACACACCACAAGTTCCACAGGTGGTGCTCATACCACTGAGAAACACTGATCTACAGTTTAGGACCAGAATCTGTGGTGTCCCCTCTGCAGGCTGAGGTTTGCCTCTAAGCCACTACTTAAGGCTACAATCCTGTCCACACTTTCCTGTAAGTAATTTTCATTGACTATAATAGGACTTCTGAGTAGTCAAGCAAAGGACTGAGCTCTTAGTAACCAGCCTCTGGCTGCAATCCTATTCACTTTCCTGGGAGTAAGCTCCACAGACTCTAATGGGAGTTACTTCTGAGTAGCCAAGAATAGGTCTGGGCTCTAATGCTTCACTCCTCTGCCCACTTTCCTAAGAGTAAGCTTCATAGATTGAGATGGGATTAACTTTTGTGTAGTCAGGCATAGGATTACAAGCTCTTAGAGCTTGTGGCTTCTGGCTGCAATCCTATGCACTCTTTCCAGGGAGTAAGCTTCACTATTATAATGGAACTTACTTCTGAGTAGACAGATTATTGGGCTTTGAGGTTACACTCCTATCCTCGCAGGGGAGTAAAACCTGCTGACTTCAATAGGATTTACTTCAGAGTAGGCAGTGGACTGGGCTCCTGGGGGGGGGCAGGATTGGAACTGGGGCTATTTCTTTAAGTGCCCCCCATACTGCCTCCCCACAATCTCAGGTGGAGAGATTTCTCAGAGGGGCAGGATGAGGTGGCGAGATCTCGGGGGGGGGGGGGAGGACTACAGTGTGGATAGGATTGCAGCCTGAGACCAAACCTAACCGTGTCTACTCAGCAGTAAGTACCATTCAAGTCAATGGGGCTTACTCCCAGGACTGTGTGGTCAGGATTTTAGCCTTAGGGCACAATCCAGAGCAAGTTCAACCTGCTTTGCCCTAACTGCTCTCTCCTAACTATTCTATATCCAGAGCAGAAAGTTATGCTGCATCCAGAGAGTAGGAAGCCTGGGCTGCCCTAACTGCTCCATAGCATGCTAAGTAATTGACACATGGGGAGGACTTGCTCCTGAGGAAACACCCCTCAGTTCACACTGAACAAGGATCAGCTGTGGTGCCTACAGTGGTGACACTACTCTGCACATCACCCGGTGCGGAAGTCTATGCGTCATCCCTGGGATGCACGCACCCCCCCCCCAACCTGGACTGCACAGGCACCATCTCTGACACCTGCACAGTACTTTTTTGAAGCCTTTCGGCTTCAGAGGAGACTGTGCAGGCGTCAGAGTTGGTGCCTGTGCAGTACTCTTCTGAAGCCATTCGGCTGCCATCCGCCTCCTGAGTGAGGCCGAATGGCCGTGCAGAGGCTCAGACTTCCTCCACTCTAAGGAAGTCTCCTCTGAAGCTGTTCGGCATGCTCAGTGTGTTTTTGCGCAGTGCACCTCAGCTGGCCGTTCGGGCCAGCTCTGCGGACAAGTGGCAGCTTTTGGCTGCTGCTCCGCCTTGGGCGTGCTGATGCCTGGGGCCTGCCAAAGGACAGTCAAACTCCTCTGGCACATCACCCCATACGGAGTGCATCACCCAATGCAGCCCACACCAGCCGCACCAGTCTGGTGACGCCACTGGGTGCCTGCCTTATAAGGAATCCCTGATGAGATGCCAGTACATTCTGCAGTGAATACAAGGGGCTTCTTGGAGTAGCCTGCTGTATCCTGAGGTTTGTGGGCAGCCGTAGTTCGTTCCATATCCTGAGGTTGAGAGGCAGGGGTTGCAGCTAGGCTGACCGAGAACTCAGATTTTTAGTCAACACTGCCATTCTTACTCGGGCCTTATCATGGACCCCTATGGGTCTACTCATTACTATTCCTGCTCCTGAGGTGGTATATCTCTGAGGAACTGGAAGAGGGCATTTCTGCCTTGAAAACAGGCTCTGGATACAGAGTAACTGCTCTGCCCTAGGCAATGCTAAACATGCCCTCAGCTTGCCTCTCCTGAACTGCTTAGGCTGCCCCAGCTAGGGCAGAGCAGGTCCACCTCTCTTACGGCACCCTATCTTGCCTTGCTCTGCCCTAAGCCTCTTCCAGAGTAACTGGGGTGGAGCATCTTGCAGTTGCTCCATCCTAGTGATAGATAGAACAACCCAAGGCCTCTTATGTGGACAGATTAGTTGCTTTGGATTGTGCTGTTATAGTCCAATCCTATGCAGGTTTACTTAGAAGTAAGTCTCATTCTAGTCAGTGGGGCTTACTCCCAGATAAGTTTGGATAGGATTGCAGTCTCAGAGCCCAGTCCTAACCATGTCATATTATAGACAGTGGGCTTACTCTCAGGAAAGTAGACAGGGCTGGAGGAACAGGGCTAGAGGGAGAGATCCAAGCCTCTGCCAATCTCCTCAGAAGTAAATCCCATTATAGTCAGTGGGCTCACTCTCAAGAAAGTAGTACCTAGGGGTGGAGGAACAGGGGACAAAAGCTCCTACTCACCTACTCTAAGGCTCCCAGATCTTTCTCAGCAGCTCTGCTCCCATCTAAGGACCCCTTTGTAAAGCTGTCCATGAAAGTGCCTGACCCAAAAGACCCACAAAATCACCATCCCCAGAGAGGCTGCCTCATTTGCATATGAGTAACCCATCATGCTTTGCAAACTGCGCAAGGAAATAACTCCTGAAAACTTGCTAAAAATAAGGTTTTTAATCAAAATAAGATGTTTAGCAAGGACAGACTTCCTGAATAGCATCATCCAAAGATTTGGGGCATGAAGAAGCTCCTCACTCTCACTTGAAAGTATTGAGCTTATAGTGATCCTAACACCCTCCCATCTCAACAGTGTAGTGTCTGAGTGTGCTGTGAAATGGTTGCAATGCCTTGTCTGAATGATGGTCATGGGAACAGTCTATTTATATTTTAAAATTAAAAATAACCTTAGAAAGGTGAAGGAGGGGGGAGAGAGAGCCCCCCCTCAGAAGGGGAGGGAGGTTCAAAAGGGGAGGAAGGAGGAGGGAGAGGAGCTTCACCCCTGGGAAGACAGACCCAGAGACCCTTTAAGAGAAATTCAAACACACTTGCATGCAATTCAAAGATGACAGCCCCCTCTTAGCTACCGGTTCGCTAAGGGTGTTCCCAAATTAACAACCGGTTCTACAGAACCGGTGATTTGTATCCTGGGAAAATATTCCTTTTCCTCCTTTTCCATTGAGCAGGCTGCCCATCTTGTAATGAATACATTGTAAAAATTATATGAATTGCTTGACACACCGCATGGTGACATCAGAACCATGCACCTGCACCTAGAACAAGCCCAGAACTGGGAGAAATGGAGACAGAGATCCAGAACAGCAGATCTATAAACCACTATGCAGAACAAATGCTGAAGAAGTAATAAATTATATGTAATACCATAGTTTTAAATTTAATAATAAGCAATATACAGCGCAATCCTAAGCATGCCTATTCAGAAGTACCATTATGTTCAGTAGTACTGACTTAGGATTGCAGCCATTGTATTTAAGTTAACCCCATGGAAGCAATATACTGTATATGAGTATTTTTTTATTTTATTTTGTCATGTCCCTTTTCTTGGGTGCTCTACATTTTGGAATGACCTTGTCCTTTTTGGGGGCGTTATGACATTTGGTCACCTTGGATCAAAGGGGTCTTTTATGTAAAATGCTTCCAGTCTCCTTCCTAGTTAAATCCATTTGAACATAACTTCTAATTTGACCTTTTGTCTCCGTTGACAAAGTTCAGGCAGAGCATTAATCTTTGTTTTACCTAGAACAATACTGCAAACCTGTCATCTAGAATCATAGAATCCTAGAGTTGGAAAGGACCTAGTAGGTCATCTAGTCCAACCCCCTGCCTGCAGCAGGAAATCCTCCCAGAGCATCTCCAACAGGTGCTCGTCAAGCCTCTGCTTGAAGATCCCCAGTGAGAGAGAGTCCACCACCTCCCTTGGCAATATGTTCCACTGCCAAACCACCCTCACCGTCAAGAATTTTTTCCGGATATCCAGCCGGAATCTCCTTTCTTGCAGTTTGTACCCATTGGTTCTAGTTCTGCTTTCAGAAGCAGCAAAGAACAACGAGCCCCTTCTTCCATATCTTTTGAAGACATATTGAAGACAATATCTTTTGAAGACATATTGCCCATGATATTGCTCCTGATAGTCCATGTTGCAGATTGCTCCAGCCATCTTTGAAAGTGGAGCATAGCATCACTGCTCTCTTTTTATTCGTCTTAAACAAACAAAAATTTCAAACAAAAGACATTAACAATGATGCATGATCAGAGGTGGAAACTAATTAAGCCACAGAGAAACAACATGTGGTACAATAATTTAATTATTGTATCCAAGACGGTTTGGGGCATCTTTACATCTTTCCAAATTCATTAAAACTAAGGGAAAAAATCACATTTGGGAATAAGGTGACTGGTGACTTTAACATATTGCTCACAGCCAAGAATGACTTACAAAATGGATTTGCTCCCTGTGCTGTTTTTGCAATGATAAAATTGTGGGAAAGGACAGCTTTTCGGAGCATGATTTCCTAAGTGTACAGAAATATCTTGACTCATAAAGTCCATCAGCAACTTAAAAAATGTGGAATCCTTTGTGATCTTCTAATTTCACTCCCTGAGTTCACTTCTGCCTTAATTTCACAAATGTATTCAAAGCATATATAGTTGCAGTAATACTGAGGATAAGGTCACACTGAAATTCAGTTTTACAAAATAGGATGACTTAATTTAAACATGTGAAACCCCCTATGTAGGAGCCTCTGAAAAGTTTGTATTTTATTACAGGACTCAGTGAACGTTATAATTAAAAGGCCCTTCTTGAGACCATTACCTGAATATTCTATGCCCACCATATGGATAACTTTTGTTGAGACTTCTGTATTAATGAACTCATAGGATCCGTGATTCCTTTGCTTCTTAATTTTGGATAAAAATCTAACTCAATACCAAGTATGCCTTTGACTAATGTCTGCTTGCAATGTTTAGCCCAGAAATCTATTTATAGACCACTGTTCAGTGGAGAACAAAAGAGTTGATGCAGGTTCCAAGGAAATCCATTGCAGGGCAAGACACTTATGGAAGGGAAAGGGAATTCAAAAATCCCCTTTCTTTTCTAAAACTTCCTGCTCTACTACCCCTACCTCACTGGACATGTTTTGCATGCCTGCATGGAAGGAGGTAAAGACAGGATTGGGCCATAAATATGATTCTTCCATGATGCTAACAGACTGAGATCTACTCTTTCTCAGACCCAGAACACAAACTTTAGTTTCATATACGTGATACATTTAAGACCTTCTGCTTTGCAATTCAGATAATGCTTTTAACTAGATAAATTGATTAAGGGTACAATCCTAACTTAGGCTGGCAAAACTCATTGGTCTTCCCATTCCCATGGTGATTTAGAGAGGTAAGCACATATTCACTGGCCTTCCCCCTTCCAGTAGTGGCACAGAAATGTATTATGGCATTTTTGTGACACTCCCAGGCCAGCATGGAACCTGTGCTGGTCTTATGCTGGCTTAACTATAGGTTAGGTTAGGATTGCAGCCTCAGTCTAATAGATTTGCATAATCCTATATACTCTTGATGCTATCTGGAAAAATAATTGTCTATTAGCCTTCCAGGTATAATTATGGCTGTGTCTTATGATTTATGTTGATGCACACACCCCTATATAATGTGCTCTTTTGTCATTTGAGAAGCCCGAAGCAGAACAAGCAACAAACTGAAATAAAAGGTTGAAATAAGAATAAATGAACTCAGAGACAGTCCACAGTGGAGCTATGTTCTGGTGCAGTGATGACCATAAGTTACTCAGTTACAGTGCATATGTTACTGACCCTACAATCCAGAGTAACTACAGGAAGTTGTAAGAGGCACTTACTCTGGATTGCTCTATGCATTTCCCATAGGTGGCACCAAAAACTACGTCAATGTAAAAGGTGCTGTAGTTACTCTAGATTGTAGTCTAAGTGCATAAGTTACTCAGGATAGAAACTGTCCTAAATCTAATTGGATATCACCACGCATATGCATAATTCTCCTATTGAAATACACTGGGCTTACAATTGGGATTTTATACTGTTCCATAGATTGAGATATGTACAAAGAAGCAAATAATGTAATGAAAATTACAGAACAATGCAAACTGTGGGAGAAAAGAACCTCTGACAATTTGTTCTAAACTTCAGGGTAAAGAGAAATTTGTAAACCAAATTTACCTACTGTGTGAAGCTCAGTTTGTTATTTCCAGGATGACAATATGCCCTCTTTTTATAGGACATGTTCTCTTTTATAGCCTTGTGTACTGGAAAATTTTTTCATTGTCCTCCTTTTCCTTGTGAACTAGCAGCATGTAGCCTTCTTGGAATTAATAAATTAGATATAATAGTTTAAATTTTAATAAGTAATATAGTGTTTAAATTAACCACACAAAAGAAATATCCATGAATGTCTTTAGCTTTTATGTTGTCATACCCTACATTTTCCTTGGGTGTCCTGCATTTTGAGGGTCTTTGTCCTTTTCTGAGGTTATGAAATATGGTCACTCTGGTTATTCCTTTGCTCTAGGGGAAAAATGGACTTGCTTTAATAAGAAGCATTTGTTTCCTTTTCTGTACATTTTTCTGAGATGTGGGAGTAGGCAGCAGCAGACAATGTACAGTTGCTGGCTTTGTGGGCTTAGATTAAATAACTGCTTAGGAAGGCAATGTTCTGTTTGATCACATCATGCTGTGTAGGCAGTGCTGATGTCTAGTTTGAGGGCTTTTGTTTCCATCAAGTCACCTCTGTGCTATTGGTGAGCAACACAGTCATTTGATTGATCAAGTTGGACTTGGAATTCTCTATTCTCAGTTATCACACTGGTTTAAGCTCTTCTGCATGACAAATAACTCTTGGCGTGCATTCAACACCATCCCTTTGAACTTGCCCTAACACAGTTGTTTCAGGTTCTACCTGATACCTGTTGGACCTACACAACAGCTGTAGTTTAGAAGTGGAGTATTTGCTTTGCCTGCAAATGGCCCCAGGCTCAAACTATGGGTATCTCCAAACAGGGCTGGGAAAGACTCTAGTGAAAGCCTACTGCTGCCAATCACAGACAGTAATGATCTCAGTGAAATAAAGGTCCAACTCAGTAGATAGCTTCTTAAGTTCACGGAAGTTTGATCTATTTTTAGTGATCAGTTCTGTGATGGAAGCGAGTGATGAGAAGAACGTTGGTTCAAAGATCCAGGTGTGGAAATCCACTGCCTGCTCTCCCTCCTAGACACAAAGCTGCTCCCCTGTTGCAGTTGCTTGGGACCTGGCAGGGACTGCAGAGTGTGTCCCTCCTTTGGGGCTGAAGGTCTTCTTCATAGAATAGAGACTCCTTCATACCTCCCTGCCATCCCACTGCCATCTTTAGGTGGCTCTCGCTGGTGATGCTCACACTGAGCAGAGAACATGAACAAGTGCTGCTGAATATGGTGGGATTGGAGCAGAATCCTCCCCCACCCCCTGTTTGGGAAGTGAGGAAGCACAGAACTCTTCTGAGCACCATAAGATAGCATCCAGATGATGGTGTGTGTGTTCGTGTGCATGTGCACATGTGAATGTCTGTGTGCATGTGCTGGACTACTTGTAGGAAGGAGGCTACATAGTGAAATTATTAATGAATCTATTTATGATAATAACCATGGAGTTCTATTCTTGGCATATACTTACAATACAAAACAAACTAAGCCTTCATTCTAATGGTCGCGAACTTCTCGTCCAGACAATAGCAAATGAAGAGTGTAGATAGGGCAAGGAGAGAAGAATGAACAAAAATTAACAGTACAAGGAACAAAGTAATCATACCTTCCTAAAAATCATGCCTGGCCATGGACAACCTGAACACCAGTCTGGTTATGCAGACGTGCCTTAACCACTACACCGAACAGCCACACAGGAGCTACAGTGTTCTTCTGCTTTGATCAAATGACTTCTGTTTATCATTCTATTCTCCAATCTCATACCAAAAGAAATGTACATTTAATATAGGCCATGTCTGGGGGTTAGTCAATGCTCCTATTGTTTGTAGTATTCAGCTGTTGCAAGCAAACAGTGACTCTGCTGTGAATTCCAGATGTGTACATGACACAGGAAGTGTGTGTCACTCATGCTTCTTCAACTGCTGGCTTGTTTGTAACCTCAAAAGCCACCCTGAAGGACAGTTTCAGATGTGCAAGCAGTTGTGTAACTAGTAGAAGAAGCTGCACAAACTCACCATTTATATGAGTAAGTTTGTTTACTTACTGTATTTTCAGACTGCTTTTCCTTACATGCTCTTTAGTTAGTCCA
The DNA here is from genome assembly GCA_030015325.1 of Cryptoblepharus egeriae. Lineage (NCBI taxonomy): Eukaryota > Metazoa > Chordata > Lepidosauria > Squamata > Scincidae > Cryptoblepharus > Cryptoblepharus egeriae. The sequence continues at coordinate 27,468,856 of JAREYC010000003.1, forward strand.
CTGCTACATGTACAAAGGATGTCATAAAGAGGCATTGTGTGAACTGTTTCCAGTACTGTCACCAGGTTATTGAGGTGTGAGATTGACACCAGATGTAAATCCTTGCATCAGTGCTTCCACCATCCCTGAAGACTCATTGGGCAGAACACTGCCACTAAAGTAGAGATTATTGTGCATTTCAGCCCAGGACCCCTTCTGAGAATAACAATCTCTCCAGGACTCCCCCAAAGCTTGTCATCAACGTAGAAGTGATCTTATGGCCAGAAGTGCACGATGGTTTCCAGTGATACCCAGTAGGGATGCCTCGTGTCCAGTAAGGGTGACAAGTGGTGCCTGCTGCCAGTGCTACTTGGTGGTGCCCAGTAGGATTCCCAGTGCTCAGTAGGGATGCACAGTGCCCAATGGTGCCCGCTGCCCACTGATGTCAAGTGGGGCCCAGTATTTCCTACTGCCCAGTGGTTCCCAGTGCACGGTGGTGCCCAGTGGTGCCCACTACCCACTGGAGGCCCACTGCCCTCTGGTACCCACTGCCCCCTGCATGGTCATACCCGGTGGTGCCCACTGGCTGATGGTGCCCATAGGAATGTCCAGTGGGGTTCACTGGTGCATATGCCCCCAGTAGGGCCCACAAGTGCCCTGTAGTCCCTGCCTGTATCCAGCTATGCCTGGGGACCACAAATATTCTTGAAATTTTACTCCTGCAACAACAGGTACATTCAGCTAATATTAATAATAAAACTAATTTAGATATGTATTAATTAATGTATTCATCTGCCTTTTAATAATCTGCTGAATATAAAAAGTGGCTCAAATAAAATCATTATAATGAGATGAAACAAGTGATCAATAATTTTAAGTGAGCTCTTTAGAGTAGAACAATCTAAAAAATACCTTGCACAAAACCAAGGGGATTCTAGGACTATGTAACCCTCCCTGGGAGAGATCCCAGTTTGTTAATATGGTCAGATTATCCTAGCCAGTGCCGGAAGATAAACCTTGAAGCCTGTGTCTGTCACTGATTTCTGTAAAGAGAGGAGGATGCCATATAACTGTAAATGAGATTGCCAAGGAATAGGTCCCACTCAGAAAGGCAGGATGACCTGAAATGTACTCTGGATCCTAGCCTGAGAGATCCACCACATTTAAACTTCTAGCTTCATGAAAAACAGTGTATTGAATAATCAGCAGAGGAAAGCCTCAGCAGCAGTGATGGGCTTCAAAGAAATTAAGAACCGGTTCTCTGCCCATCTGGCAGCCACTTTTAAATGGCTGTTTTTAAACTTTGTATGTCCTATCTCTTGTTAACAACTGGTTCTATAGAGTAGGTGCGAACCTGCTGGAGCCCAACACTGCTCAGCAGGTCAACATACTGGAAGAATCTGTGAAAGTAGATAAAAGTTGAAAAACATTTAGGGAATGCTGAAACACAAAAAAGAAAAAAATAAGGTGGGCAGTGGACATTTGACAAGTAATAAACCTACGTTTTCAGATGAATACTTTCTTCCAAAAAAGAGGCCCATACAGTTTAGGAATGCAGCATCCGTCATTATTTAGAAGAAAGTACCAATGCTTTTCATTCATCCGAAACAGCACTCTTTTCGAACTGTGCATAAGAGAATGAACTTGTGGGCTGACGAAACCACATCTCATATTTTTTAAATGAAATCAATGACCTCCAAATTTGACATGGAAGCAGAGACACTGCACTATTGATTTATCACTAGACAATGACTTTTTTGCAATGTACATGCTGCTAACTTGGTGGAGTATCCCAGCATAGAGTCCTTTTCAGTGGCTAGGACATACCTAAAACATTTCTAATCCTTTGGACAGGAAACCATTCTCTGGAAATGTTCTTTTTTATATCTTCAGCTATGCAAACTATGCTGAAATTTTTTTGTTAAAAAGTAGTATCTAAATATTATCACTAGTTTCTAGTAGAGTGTGGCCTCCATTGATTAGTTTAGTTTACTTATTTTAAAATCTGCTTGCTGAACAACAGATTTTAACAGTGAATTTTTCAGTTTAAAACACTGCCACTAATGCAGCGGCACTAAAACACTGCCACTCAACGCTTTCTTTTGCCAAAAAACCCCATCAACAAGCTGAAAATAAATATATTTTGCATTATACATTGTACTAATTGTCCACAAATTATCACAGTCGCAGCATTTCTGGATTAAGGATAGCAATGAAACTTGCCTTATCCATAACCTCAAAGGAAATGGAAGAACAATATTGTGCAATATATTGAAAATGTATTTTTTTATTAGTATTGCAGTCAAATGCTTCAGATCCGTAAAATCTCTATTATTCTTGGATTAAATTAAGTGATAAAGGGTTGTTTCCTCTGAAGTATTACAAACAGTAACAGATCAGATATAGGGGGAGGAAACAACACAGTTCAGTCACTTGGCTTTTCTATTTTAAGCACTTTTCAGAGCATAACTTTGCTTTGTATCAAGCAAAGTGTAATCATTCAGCTTATTCCCAGAACACATTTAAAAGAGCTGAAGACCTGCAAAATAGTTGTAGCTATGTGGGTGTTTATCAGGGTTCCATTTTAAACTGCAGTGTGATAAATTAAGGGTGTTTCCAAATTGCAACATAGAGATTATCCATATGTCTTCCCAGGAGGAAGCCCTGTTGTCTGCTGCTTCAGAGATAACAAGTGAAATTCTTTCCCCGATCAGTGGAGCCATTGCACTCTGAGAAGTGTCTGGCATGTGGCAGCAGTACGTGGCACAGTCCCCAGCTGGCAGTTGCCATGATGTTTCATGATGATGATGATGATGCAGGGTGACCAGATGCCAAAGCCAAAATTTCCTGCCAAGTCCCCCAAAATTCCGGTTCTCCAAATCAGAATTCATACCCAGTTAAAAAAATTGTAGGACACCTCAAAAAATGTAGGACAAATATAGGACATGTTAAAATAAAGCAAAATACTTGTATTGCTTTCTTGTACTTAATTTCAGCACTTTTAAAATTGAAAACCTCTTTGAAAGAGCTGTTTTCACCAACAATGCATATGGGAAGTGGCTCAGACCAGACATGAACTTCACCCAGAGACCACAGTCCCAAAACACCTGCTCCCATTCCTGCTCCCTCACACTCCGTCATGCACACACACACACTCACTCCATGCATAAACACATACACTCACCCTCACTCCATGCATGCACACACACACAAACTCACTCTCACTCCATGCATGAACACACTCAGTCACACACTTAATAACACACACTCTCACACACACTCACTCCATGCATGCACTCACTGACTCATACACACACAGAGGCTTCGCAGGTGTCACCTTTCTGGAGCAGATGGGAGACCCTGGCTGGCTGGAGATGCAGCCAAAGGGCCAGAGAAGCAGTCTAGGTGGCATGGCATGGTGTGGCGTGGCTAGGCCGAACCATGGGAGAGTCAGGGCTGGTGACTGAGGGCTCCGCAGGGGCCACGGAGCTCCCTGAGAAGCAACAGCAGTAGCTGCTACTGTGCACGAGTCTGCCTTTCTCCTGGTCCCACCCCTCCTCTTTCTCCCTGTGATTTTTTATATTTCTTGGGATGGGGGACAGCATGGCCACTAACATAGGGGTCTCCATCTTACCAGGTAGTGCAGCGACAGGTAAGTAAGACACTGGAGCAGGTGGGTATATATCAACAGACAACACTTTACTTTCTTCCAGCATGGGAGGCACAGCTTCTTAACAATGTTTCTTTCCAACAGCAGAAGGTAGGTTTTTACAAAGTCTCAACAACAACATGGCATAACAGCAAATGCCAGAGATGCACCAGGAAGGAGGATACCAGCTGGAGCTAAGCCTGCTTGTCTCCGCCTAAGTGGTGGTCACTGAGGCCCACAGGCTGGGGCGGGGCACCGATGCCCCAGCTTCACTTGTCAATTGCCTATCCCACACCGCTCCTCTTTTCCCTTTATATCCACCAGTTTCCCCACCCCTATCCTCTCCCTCTGGAATGCTGCATGGGACCTGGGAGGTTTCCTCTTCCCCAGCTGGAGTCAGGCCTGTAGGTTAACCTCCTTGCAGGCCTTCTGCCATGGCCGGGAGGGACCTGCAGGACTGCCTTGACATCCACATCCTTCCCTTCTGTTTCTCCTATTTCTCCCCTTCTTTTCCTCTCCAGCTCCTCCATCTCTGCAGGCACTCTCCTGGTCCTCCTGCAGGGGTAAAGTAAGGGAAGCTCTAGCCTGGGGAATCATTCTCATTGGACCACTATAGGTGCAGCAAGTCCTGAGCCAGCTCTTCAGCTGGGGTCAATCGTCCTTCCTCACACTCCCACTCTAGGAAGCCACAGAGCCGCACGCAGCTGTAGCTGCAAGCACCATAAATTTGGACGGCCAGCAGAAATCCCAGAGGAATAGGGGTTTTTCCTCCTTTCCAGTGACCCCCTTTTTCTTAGTTGGTCCGGGGAAATCCAGTTGTCTGGGAACCCTGTGATGATGATGATGACGACAACGACGACAACGATGATGATGATTGCACTATCACTGTTTACTATACAAGAGATGATAATGCAGCATCCCATGCTGGAATTTAACAGGCTGGCTGGAGAAATTTTCAAAGTCAGGGAACAAAGTCCAAAGAAGGGAAGGTCCCAGACTGCACAAGCAGAGCAGTAATCCAGGTAGAGTCTCTCACCCCAGATGTGACACCAAGGTATGACTGATGTGACATCAGCATGACTGACACATACCCTACAATCCAGAGTAACTACAGGAGCACCTAAGAGACATTTATGTCAACGTAGTTACGGCACCACCTAGTGAAAACCTATGGGAAATTCATATTACAATCCAGAGTAAATTGTTCTTACATCAAAGCAGGGACTCCCCATAGTTACTCTGGATTGTGCCCTCAGGCTCTGTTGAAGTTATGAAGGAAACTTCATTTAAAAATTATTTTGCTAATACCTCAGTGAGGGATGTCTAGAGTATTCTGGTTGGGAGTGGCCCAAATTTATTGACCTTAATTCATTTTTCAGTATTTTGTATGTGAAAACTTTCTAAAGGACCAAACCCAACAGCAGCTTTTGCCAGTTTATTTTCACATATTGCTAATATGCCATCTTTTTGGGGTAACTGCATTCCCCAAATTCAAGACAATCAATGGTTGTATTTTGTTAGAATCTGTCTGGCTTTGTCACATCTTAGCACATGATTTTGTTCCAGGTGTCTGTGGGAACTCCGTGGGAATTCTGTGAATAGCATTTCTTTTTAGCGCTCACCCAAGTATTTGCTGGTAGGTCTAGAATGTCATTGTTTAGCTGAAGTTGGAGGGTGTAGACTAAACATTTTTCAAGCTTTATAAAAAACAAACAGTCCTGATCACATTGGATTCTATTTTTGTATATCCACATTTCCTCATTTTTATGCTCTCTTGTCTTTCTATGTACTTTGCATTTCCTCTCATAAGAGTACCGTTACTACTGGTGAGTCTTTGCTGCCTATTATGTACACCAGTGTACACTATGTACAACTAGTGTGCTGTTACATATTGGTGTGCCATGAAAGGCCCACCAATGTGCCACAGAAGTTTTGATCAAAGCAGTTGAAAATGGCTGAAAAACTATTCCGGGTTCAGTGGCTCTGTTTTTAGGATAACTATCTGTAGTAATGTTGTTGTGTTTCCTCCACTAGCAGATAGACACTAGCAGATAGATAGCAGATAGCAGATCCTCCACTACAGATAGACATCACAATCATCATTCATCATTGGCGTCCTTCAGTCTTGAAAGACTATGGTATCATGCTCTAGAAACTCTGCCACCAAATCCACAAGAGTCTCCTGGAAGCTGTAAAGGCAAAGATCACAGAAGTCAGTGTGCTGTGAGAAAAAATTGAAAATCTCTGATGGACACTTTCATCAGTGTAGTGCTCAGAACATTACTATAATTCCACCATCAATTACCTGTGTGATGCTTTGCCATGCCAAATGCCACCGAGCAGGGCAGTGTGTATGGAGAACAATAGATGCCCAATAATTAAACTATGGTTCATTGAAAAAGTTCAGTGCATATACCATATTTACTTGAATCTAATGCTCACCCTTTCCAGCCAAATTTAGAGCACAATCCTAACCATGTCTACTCAGAAGTAAACCTCATTGTATTCAATGGGGCTTACTTCCAGGAAAGTGTCTTTAGAACTGCAGCCTGGAGTCTCCAAAATTGGGGTGTGCATTAGATTTGATGGCACATTAGATTTGAGTAAATACAGTATTTTGATTATAAATATAGGTCAGTATTTAGTTTAACAGTTTAGTCTAATAAAAAATGAAGTATAAACCCATTGTTGGTGGAATGAGATAAAAATCATAAGATAAACCCATTGTCATATATATTTAGGATGATGAGGGAAAAATCACAGTAAACTGAACCAGAGTTATCTGCCAACTGTTTAGGTTTCTAGGGCTGCAATCTTAAACTCCAGTTAGGCCACCCGGCCAGCCTAAGTCCTGTGCTGACTTGGGGTGTCACAAAAGTGCCCTAAGAGACTTTTGCACCACTCCTGGTGAAGGGTTAGAGAGGGCACAGACCTGTGCTTGCCTCCCTACATCACCATGAAAATGGGAAGACCAATGAGTTGTGACAGTTTAGGTTAGGATTGCACCCTCAGCCTAGGATTATTTAGGCCTCTGAGGAGACTGTAAACACCCTACCACTCACACAGGCTTCTGCTGTCAAACAGGAATAGGTCTGTACTACTTATCTCACATTAGCTGACCTCAACCTGTGATCTCCTGGGCCTGATTCATGCAAAGGCAATAAACCATAAAAGCAAACTGCCTCAGTAGGACTTGAAAAAGTTGCTACATTGATAAGGACCATTGTAAGATACAGGAAGCTGGACTAAATGGGCCTCTGGTCTAAGCCAGTGGGGCTCTGTTTATGTTCTTATATACATTTATGTTACTTGACCTGCTCCTGTACTAGCAGCATGGGAGACTTTCCCTACAATCCAGAGTAACTACGGGAGGACATAAGAGACTTTACGTGCACCCGTAGTTACGGCACCACCTAGTGAAAACCTATGAAAAATTCATATTGCAATCCAGAGTAAATTGTTCTTACACCGGAGCAAGGACTTCCCGTAGTTACTCTGGATTGCGCCCTTTGACGTTGTTTGGGTAGGATAAAATAGAGAGATAACTACTAGTCGGTACATTAAGCAAGCAAATAATTTCCATAGAATTTTGGAATGTCACTAGAAAGCACCAGAACAGGCTGCAATAAAAGGCACAAGAGTAGACACAGATTTAAAAGAAGGCAACTCTTCCTTCATTGTTTTACCTTTAAAAAAAATAGGAAAGTAATCAAAGTTTTCTCAAAAGTCAAATAATTTAGATATGTTTTTTATTTTTAAAGAGATATGTTCAGCCCCAGGTGTTCTCATCTTTTGGTCTGACATTGGATTAGTTGTATGAAAGCTTGGTCTTATGGATAAAATAAAACAAATCTGATCTGAAATATATTAGTTTCCTCAATCTTTGATACTTCATTCTTGTGACATCTAGTGGCTGCAATTGCAAAACACACATCTATTTTCTAATATATATATTTGAAAAGTCACTGACTCACTGACTTATCACCATCCTGCCAAAACCGCCGGCCCTAGAAGCGTGAAATTTGGGGTGGGTGTTCCTTCTGTGACAGAGGGGTGCACTAAGAACCAGTTTTTGAAAATTCTAACTGGAAGGGGGTGAAAAGGGGCACAACGTGTTTTCCTCCCTATACTTTGCATGGAAGAATCGGTGACTACTTTGACTATTCTATACTTTGCATTGAAGAATCGGTGACTGCCCCAAACCCCGGACCTAGAAGCGTGAAATTTGGGGAGGGAGTTCCTTCTGTCACATGAACACCCACCAAGAACTGATGTGGAGAAATTTAACCCTTAAGGGGCTGAAAAGAGGTACAACACGTTTTTGCCCTATATTTAACATGGAAGACTGACCAATATCCAGCCAATTGGGTGCCCAGTGCAGTGGGAGGATGTTGTTCAGAGGGAGGGGTTGCACTGGGGAGGATGCTGTGCATGCGGGGGTTGCACATGGGGAGATGATGCCATGGGGAGATGATGCTCATGAGGGTTGATGCTCATGGGGGAGATGATGCGCATGGGTGGTTGATGCGCATGGGTGGTTGTTACGCATGGGGGGTTGATGCGCAGCGGGATGTTGCACAGGGGGGATGTTGCACAGGGGGGATGTTGCACAGGGGGAAATGTTGCACATGGGGGATGGCATGCGGGGGAATTTTACTCCCGCAACATGGGTATGCTTTTCGCTAGTTATGAAATAAGAAAGAGAATTGAATCTAGGGTTGCCAAAAACAGGGACAGTCCTGATTTTGGGGGATTGTGTTCATGCACAGAGGGTCCTGTCCTGATTTTGTGAAAGAGAATTAAGGCCTCCCTTTAATTAAAGAACAAAAGCCCCATAACAGGAAAGCAGAGTGTTCCTGAAAAAATGTGGAATAATTAAGTAATGTTCAATAGATTTAACATGCATGAACAATGAGATCCTTTATCTAATTTGCTGCAATACATAAATTTGCTTGCCGTCATTATCACTAACAAATTCAGAGTGCATTTTTTTCATGAGCAAGCAGGCCCCAAAAGGAAAAGATAAAAGAAATCCCCCTTCCCCGCTGAAGCCTCCCAATCCATCCCTTCCCTCCGTACAATGACAGATTCTTGTAATGGGCACCGTTTGTAATTCTTTCACTTACACTTAAGAGCTGTCAAGAAGAACCATCTTTAGTATGAATTACAACATTCCCTTCTCACTTCATGGATTTAGCATGAAATCTGGCTGATGGTTTTGTTCCTGTTTACAAAATAAACCAAGAACACACTCCTACTTATGGCTACTCATAAGCCAGTCCTACCTTACTGGGGGGGGGGATGGAAGGGGGGTTCTTTTAGGATTACAATCAAAATCTTTTCCTTTGTTTCAATAAATATCCTTCACATTTGCATCAGTCAGACAAACTTAATTCCTAGAAGTAAGAGAAATAATGTTCCCAAATATCAAAAGTGCTATATCTCACTAGCAAAGTGCTATGAAAACAACAGAAAAGTAGGGTGTGGAAGGATTTGTTTGCTGGCTTCTGGCAGATGGTATAATCTGGGACCTTCATTGTTGCTACCTATAAAGAACAGCTTATGTGAGTGTTGAACTAAATGTATTGTACTGTACATTATACTGTGTTGTCAAATAGATCTTCTGGAAAAGAGGAAATGCTGAGTGAGCAAAACAGTGTGGGAAATAGCTGTGCATTGGAAATACTGTATATTGACGCTCCACTCATGCATGCCCAAGCTTGGGCTTGTTAGGGAATGAGGGTCAAATGAGACTTTATTCAGATCAGCCAAATAAGTTGATCAGTCTCCTATTGTACTTCCAACTTGTAAGTGAGGCTTGCCACATTTGGGGATGGTGAGTTTAACCCCTCCCTCCCCTACAGTCTTGATCCAGATTGAACCCCATTTCCACTGCCATTTTGTCCTAGAAAGAAAGTTCTTTTGGTGTCTGAAAGCTTTTCTCGCACAAGTAGCATCTGATCTGGACTAGGATGATATGTTATGTGCAGAGGTTAGACCCTCCTTCCTCAATCCTTGTTATCTGGAGGGCCTGAAGGTACTGCTATTTGCTGAAAAATAAAAAAAAGCACTCTGGCTACAATCAGATGCTTCAAGTAATGTCTAATTTGAATTCTGCCTGGTCCTCTCCAGGATGTCAGCAAACTTTGCTGGTCATCATGACTGCTGTCCATTAACCACGGTGAACTCATAGCAGAAAGAAAGAAGAGGTTCCCCTTTGAAACCATTTAACTTATAACTGTTTCAGTTCCTGAAAGGCAACTTCTTAGCAACTTACCTAACTACCAGTGCATAACTGTTGCAGAAATTGTACTGAGATTGTACTGGTAAGTTACTACAGTTGTTCTTGGCCGTCCCCTACCACCAACTGCATAGTAAGGCAACACTCTGAGTAAGCCTATCAGAGTCACAGTTATCTCTTCTGTCTGGCAGAAACTCTCCAGAGGTTTTTCCCAGCAGTGCTGTAAACCTTTAAACTGGAGTTGCACAGAATTCAGCCCATGGCTCCTAACAGGCAAAGCACTGAGCTACAGCCTTGCCATATAAACCACATTACCAGATATTCTTCCTAAATTAAGAAGCATTTTGGCATGTTGTCATGACAGTTTCAATGCTTGAATAATTCTTGTTTTGGGAGACAAGGAACCATCCATCATCAGTGAGAAAGGAATTTTGAACTTGTAAAGCATCACATCCAAGACACACCTCACAATCCATGGAATGAATGAAATCAGGTCAGGGATGTGCATTTCAGGGCATTCTAACCTTTTGAGTTCAACTACAAGGTTACTCCTATCCTTATTTTTATATATGGAAGCAAGGGAATGCTACCTATTAAACTGTTCAACTCCTTTGAAGAAATAATTGTGCTGATTTTGGTACTCATATTTCTATGACAGAAAGGACAGAAACCCAAATCCATATCTTCTTCCCATTTTGCTTAATAAGGAGTAATAACCTTATCAAGGCAGGAGGGTGGATTTTGGAGCAAACTGACATTAGTGAAATTCCACTCTTGTTTCACCATCTTTACAGCTGACATTGTTTATTCAGTGTGTTGAGATAAAGAACTTTAAAGCTCACTAGAACAGACTACATAGCAAAAACATCTACAAATCCTATATATTGTAGGATCATAAGCAATCAATGAAAGAAGCCCAAGCTTGGGCTTGTTATTGTAGGATCATAAGCAATCAGTCAATGAAATGTCTTTCTTCAGATTCATGACATGATTTGGCTACAGGGTATACAAAAGCAGCAACTTTCTGTTCCACACTTGTCTTATGTCCTTATTTTAAAAAATAGACAAGAAAACAAATACAGTGGCACCTCACGTAAAGAATGCCTTATGTAAAGTATGTTTCACGTAACAAACAAAAATTTCTCTAGGATTCTGCTTCACGTAAAAAACATGCTTCACGTAAAGAAAACATTCGTTGGCAGTTGGGGCAGACGCGCTGGCCGACAGCCTGTTTAAAAAGCATCAGGGCTGCCTAGTGTACCTGCCCATAGTGAAAGCAACACTTCCATGCTGTTCCTCCTATGGCCGAGTGTCCGCTGGGCAGAGAAGAGCAGTGGAGAAGAGGAAGCAACTCAGGGCTAGCCAGAAGGGAGCAGGGGAGAGAGAGGCTCAGGATGGAGAGAAGGAGAAAGTGGGGAGACACTTTGAAGGTATCTTGGATTGCAGCCTCCTAACCATGTCTACCAAGAAGGAAGCGCCATTGTGTTAAATGGGGCTTACTCCCAGGAAAGTGTCTTTAGGACTTCAGCCTAAGTAGATTTCATAGGATCATGCACATTGAATGCATGTTTTGAATTCAATCCCAGTGTTCCATCATCATTTTTACATCCAGTTAATATATTTATATGAATATTTTGGGGGTTGTGGAACCAATCGTCTGAGTTTCCATTATTTCCAATGGGAAAATCTGCTTCACATAAAGAATGTTTCATGTAGCAAACATGCCTCCAGAACGAATTAAATTTGTAACGTGAGGCGCTACTGTAATGTGGTCAATGCTTCACCATCCTTTCCCTGCAAATGTAGATACTTAATATTTACTGGGACTTTCCTAGTTATTGAGTCAGACTTGGTTGGGATTGGAGGTACTTCCTGAACAAGCCCAGAACTGCCACAACCCCTTCCCAAATCTTGCAGGTTCATTAGTTCAGACATGCCCAATTGCCCAAGCCCTCCTCAGGGGTGCTCCTTTCTTCCTCTTCATTCAAATAGGATCCATACAGAATGTGGAGGCTGAGTGTGTCCAAAGGACAGAGTAGGAGGACAAGAGACCTGTCTTTCTATTTCCCAACCCAACTAGATTTATTCCTAACCAGCTGGAGAAGGAGAGCTGATTGTGACAGGTTTCCCCCTGTCCTTTCTCCAGTCCATCCTCAGAATATAAGGTGCAAGGAAGTGGCACCTTCCTTCCAGGATGCAGGACTCTTGTGATCTTACGTGCTCCCTGAGGCATCTGGTGAGCATCTGGTGGGCTTAAGATACAGGGAACTGGACTGGATGGGCCTTTGTCCTTATACTAGCCACCGTCACCTAGGCATGATAAAGCTGACCTGGGAAGATCCAAATGTTTTGACCTAAATATTTTTTAACTTAAGTACAGACCCCTGGAACTCAAATAGGAAATCTTTTGATAGATCATGTGGGGCCATTCCTCTCCTAGATTACAAGGGTTGTCATTACATTTACATTACATTACATGTCACCCTTCATCCAAGGATCTAAGGTGATAAACATAGCTCCTCATTTAATATTTCACAGTAATTCTGTGAGCCATAAGGCTGAGCAACAGCAATTTGCTTAAAGTCACCTAGAGGTTGTTGTAGCCAAGCACTTTAACCACCCCATAATGTTTAATCATGGCTCCAATAAGGTACTTTTATTTTATACATAACCTTTGAAAACCTACACCTGTGTCATAATTTGGTAACAGAAGTAAAAAAATGAGGGCTGTGTAAATATTGTAAAATCCCTGAAATGGCACAGGCACTGGTCCAAGAAGTAATCTGTTCCATTTTCATAAGTGCTTTCCTTGACAAAACCAGTTACTAAGCATTACTGAATACTCTTTTCTGTATATGATGGTTACATTCAAGTGTAAGAACAAAAAACACATTTTGCCTGGCTTCCTTTCCAAGAACAGTCTGTCATATCCAAGCAGCGGGAGCAATGTACATTTTAAAGAACAAAGCTTGACACGTAAGAGGACACTTACTCTGAAAAACACCCTTTCCTTTCTGCCTCCTCTGATAACTGGCACCAGGTTGATGGGGATGTAGAGCAAGGTCCTGCCCTGAGCTACCCATGGCACCTTCTGCCTGTTCCCTGAAGGTACAGTGGGTCCATTGAGGCAGTCATTGAGACAATCTGGCAAGTTGAGCATTTTAATAGGCACAGGCCGCTGGCCAATGCCCACCTTACAGCAGTGGTGCTCCAAGCAGGGGTTGTGATTTCTTTTCAAGGGAGTCGCAAAAAGCTGGGCACCACCTTCTTGGAATCTGGCATTGGGCGCCACCATCTTGGAATGGGATACTCAGGCTGCAATCCATATTTCCCTGGGAGTAAGTCTCATTGAACACAATGGGACTTACTTCCAAGTAGATATGGAAGAGTTCTGGCATCACACTCACTTCTGGCCATAACATAACTTCCAGGGAGTACTGGACAGATTGTCATTCTCCCAGGATGAAGTGCTGAAAAATCACTGCACCAGAGGCTGATGCCTCTCCAGACTGCTTTTCTATTCTCTGGTCAACTGTTTTTTAGAGAATTGCGACATTCTCCTTTCTTGACTTGTGTGGCCTTCTTACTGCATTTAGGAAATCTGCAGGGAATGCGTCTTGGTCTTCTGTATCTCTTCTCCGATCAGATCTTTTGTCTGCATAAGTGTCTGTTGATTTCTGCTTTTAAAGCTTCTTGGCTTAGTTTTATGCCTCTGCCTATCTCTGTCTCTGCCTATCCCTGTGCAGTGAGAAGTTCCAGGACCAGGAGGACGGACACAATTCTATTATCTTTTGAATGAGAGTTTGATGGTACCTTTGTAAGATTTTTTGAAGCCAAAATGGAATCTAACCTCTTTCCTTTTAATTAGATTACTAGCGTCGTGGATGCTGGGAATCTTGTGGTTGTCATGTATCCTGATGTCAGCTAAGCATTCCACCAAGTTCTCCATGACATTTGATCCACAAGCTAATAAAATATGGGCTGGATGATATGTTTCATTAGTTGTATACAACATGCATTTATCAGTGGCTGCTTTTCAACCTGGAATATAGTTTCTAGTGAAGTATTCCAGATACCTGTGCATCTAAGATACATCTTAGTGCATATCTAAGGCTGCAATCCTAATCTCCAGTTAGGCCGGCCTAAGCCCTTGCATAAGTCCTGTGCAGACATGGGGGTGTCACAAAAGTGCCGTAAGTCATTAGTGTGCCACTCCTGGTGCAGGATTAGTCCTGTGCACAGACATGCGCTGCCAACCTACATCACCGCAGGAACAGGAAGGCGAATGAGTTGTACTGGCCTAGGTTAGGATTGTACCCTAAGGTACATCCTGGAGCGGCTTCACCATGTGGCTACACCCCCTCCACACGGTTCCTTCTCCAACCACTTCCTCACTTATTTTGGCTTCTGTTAAACCACTGCAGGCCTCCTAGCATAGGGTTGTCTTGTGCTTGGATGTTTTTAGTGGCTTGGCATAGGCCACTGCCAGAAGCCAAGTGTTAGCCAGGAGGCTGCTTCTCAGTGGCATCCCCCTTCAAGTGGTGTGTATTCTTGGTGACCCACTCTAGGTGCCACACTTCATGACAGATGCAGCCAAACTGGAGAAGATTCATGAAAGGGCAACAAAGATGGTCAGTGAGCCAAAAACATGTCATATGAAAAAAGAGGGAACTCAATGTGTTTAGCCTGGAGAAGAGGCACCTAAAGAGTTCTCTCCAAATAACTCAAGGGCTGTCACATGGAGAGGTGACATGACTTCTGGGTGACCAGAAGTCATGACTGCAAAAGAGGATGAGACGTCTCCCTCTCAAAAAAAATGCAGGACATCCAAGAAAACTATAAAATGACAAAATTTAAGCTAAAAAACTTGTACTTTTATTTAAACCCAATGTATTCCTTATTTTCAAATTTCAAACTGCATTGCATATAATTTATTATTAATTTCAAGAAGTCAAGAAACTGCAAAAGTAGGATTTTGGAAATCAGGGAAAATTACTTATAACTTCAGTAAAAAAATTAATTATAACTTCAGGAAAGATCAAGAATAATTATTTCTAATTTCTTACTTCTGGTGCAGTGTCACTGGGAGATCCCTACCTGAGCGCTCCAGAGGTGTCTTTTGCAGATGTTTTTGAGTGTCAAGCAGGGTGTTGCACTTAATTAGCTTTAAGGCCCCTTTCAACTTTAGGATTCTGAGATTTCCAAATATACAAACTGAGCTTTGGACATAAATAGAACACTCCTACAGATAAGATGTCAGGCATTCCCAAGTCCTAAAAAGTGCTGTCAATGTATACTCTGGCACTTTAGGAACCAGGATAATTCTTACCAGGCTGAAAAAATTGCTTAGGGCAGAAGGAGGAACAAGAATACGCCATCTTTGCTTTTGCTCTCACCTTGTATAGGTGAACTGCCACATCTTGGATAGGATTACCTGAACATACCAAAAAGGAAGGACACATTTTTAACAGACGGCTTAATTAAGATTGCAGTCCTATAAACATTTACCTGAGAGTAAGTCATATGAAACAATGCTATTTACTGCTGAATAGACATGGTCAGGATTTCACTGTTACTAATCTTGAAACGAATGCATGCTTTTTCCACACAAGGAACACTCAAAGTAGCATTCAACAATTTAAAAAAAGAACTAGAATAAAAGGAAGTAACCAAAAATAGTATCACATGAAGAGTAAAAACTATTTAATCATGAGAGAAAACATGAACAGACACAGCAAGGAGACCAAGCTGCAACTTGCTTCCTGTGCCTGGAACACTCTACCACATCCACTGCCAAAACAATTTCTTGCTTTTTCCTCCTGAATATTCTAAAAGTCCCTCTATAATGTCATCTATAATGCCACTATAATGTCATGAGTCACTTTTCTATACCTCCTAAAATCAGGGTATAGCTGATTTATGCTACCCTATTATCTCTTTGCTACTTCATTCATAAGTGCAGGAAACAGGTATCACTTGTGTGTTCTGATCCTAGTACCTAGTTCATGACTGGTGACAAGCTGGTGTTAAACATTGCATACATCTTTCCATTATTCAAAGGTATCAATAGCAGCAGGGGGATCTGACTGCTCTTTTAGTGGATAAAAAAGATCCACTAGAATTCTAACAATGGAGCATACAGTTCTAACACAATCTTACATATGTTAATGTGGAATACATCCCACTAAGTTCAATGGCGTTTACTGCCAAATAAGTGCATATAGGATTGTATCCATATCATTAATATATCCATATATTCCATATCATTCTGCTTCACCAGATGCCTGTTCCAAACAATCAGGGATGCATGATGTTGGAACAGACATTGATTGTGGCTTCCCGGCTTATGTTCGTAGTGCTTTCAGTATCAGATGGCAAGTGGGAAATTAGTATAGCAAGGTGTGGGTTGTGTTTGAACACTCGTCCTTTGCGTGTTCATTTTTGTTTACTTGCCGACTGTCTTTTCCCATGGAGAAGAACTCAAAAATGGCACCACTGCCCCGACATTCAATCTGAAGTGACTCAGTTCATGCTATACCATCTTGAAACTTTACCATCTCATTCTGCTGCATGTGTATCCCAGATCTAAGGGCCAACGTACTCTACACAACATCCTTTTCAATCTTATTTTCCTGGATGCAGCTCAGAGAAATATCACATTGCAGTTCAGAACACCAATCTATACTGCATGACTGCAAAGGCATAGGAAGCTTCCCAATACCAGTTCCATATCTTGCTCAATAGGTTGGTACTCAATAAGAGTTTTGGAGTGAGATCTGTGTTATCCTGATTAGTGGTTCTGGGGAATAAACCTGTGTTTTATCATCCCATTGTGTTCCCTTCTTCCCCAAAGCAAAGACACATGTAGGAAAGAACACTTGAGTTGTACTGTTTAAAGACTCCAACAGTTAGGAAGTGACTGATAGGATAAGTGGTTAGGTTTGGCAGCCTTTCCTTGGCTAGTGTATCAAACAATCCATCATCAGTCATTTAAAACATGGCTGCCATCACCACTCCTGGGTTCTATTCTTGTAGCAAACAGCAGTCCGAACTATAACAATAGCATAGCAGAGGAACTGCGTCAAAAGCGATGTGTTCCAGTAAACAAAGTCTGTATATTTATAAAAGTTTCCAAATTATTAAATAGGGAGAAGAATTTCAGATGGATAGAGAATTTTAAAGTTTACTTTGAGCTATTTTTTAAAAACTGGAAAAATTCTCAGTATATGTTATAAATATTTAGAACAAGGGTGATGAGTCCTGTTAACTAATTATCTGGCAGAAGATACAGGACATACAGTATTCTGGGCAAATGTGTAATTTGACTTGTGTAGATATGTGTACATTGCATGCATAACTTGAATTTCCACTTCTGTAAAAGGGATTACTAGTTTAGCACTTTGTGGAATCATTGTTTCCAAAGAGTTGCATATGTTGGGGATTTTCTCTTTGCAATCTGGAACACTGGAATAAAAATTGTGCATGGATCTGGTGATCCTGATTTATTTGGGGATTTTAAAATACCGGTATATTTTTAGTGGAGTGGAACTATTTGTTTGATTTATATGAGGAATCTGTTCAGTTGCCTCAGAATGATGGGAAAGAATATTTGCACCTTTTCCAGGGGATTTGCTTCTAAATTGTGACCTAGAAGTGTGATTAATAAGGAAAGCCATCCAAGCATTTCCCCTAGGCAAACTTGCCCAGAGAGATATGGGGCCAGGCTTTCTGAACTGGCACAGAACAAGCCTGTGCTTTATTAGTACTTCACCTTGAACTCAAATAACATTTGCAGGTAAAGATGGCAAATATATACAGCAAACCAGCACAATATCTTTGTACTGTGCTGATTTGATCTGCCATGTTTTATCAACCACTGTAAAGGGATGGGACATATTCATTGGTGTCACTCATGAGTTGCCCGCTCCACCGGGGAACATGCATGGGAGGTGACACTATTACTGGACAAACATTTTGTTTGTATGTTAGGATAATCCCATCATGTTATATATCATACAATGTGTGATTTCGTGAACAGTGACTGAAACAAACCACGTTGAAATACCTCTATTTTTAAAAAAATTATTCCCAAAAACTAGTGGGGCAGGACAATAGTGCATCAGCCTGGCTATCAGTCCAGGGCATTGGCCATCTCCTCCATGGGAGGAGGTCCATAATGGCGGTAACATATAGGCCTCCCATATCAGGTGGCAAAACCCTAATGATGCCACTGACCATTATCTGTTTTAAGCTCTTATGTGATGTTACAAACTCTTCCATTTGCAATGGATTCATTTACTACTACAATGAAAAGTGAACATGATAACTGTATTTCAAAATTTTATTTTATCAGTAAGGGGAGAGGATAATTACTGCAGGTTTTCCTCCCAGAATTTTGGAGACAGATTGAAAGGGTGATTCCAGGTAAATAAGTTCCTTGAACTTCTTGTAAACTGTTCTTGCAGGGTTTCATGCTATTTCAGATATAACCCATGGACTCTGCACATGTTGTCCAGAATAATCATCAGAATCACTCACCAGCAGGGCACAAACTCTGTGTGCAGAAGATCCTAGATTCAATTTTTGGTATTTCCAGTTAGGATTGGGAGAAACCCTTCAAAACACACAAAGACGCTACGGAGCTAATAAACCAATGATCTGGCTTCATAAAGGATGTTTTCATAAGATTTTCCAATCTTTTTTTTCTTCTTAGGAAAGTGGTAATCTGGCTGCAGCCTAAAAGGTGATCTTCAACCTAGTGAAATCTGTGGCTGGTAAATGGAACTAACTCAGCACTGGATTGTGGCCCTTTTAAAAGAAGGTCATAAAGAGTTTTAATTTCCTGTGTGTTCTTCCTCCAGCTGAGCCTTGAATTCCAACTTTGGAATTGGCATAGTGTGGAAACTGGGAAGGATGCTATCCTTAATAATAAATAATGTTCCCTATTATTTATTTTGTCTGCTGTACAAACATATCAGAGGAACTCTTTTTTATCTCTTGTCTAGGGTAGATTAAACATCTGCTCTGCAAAAGATTTTACACCTCTGCGGTGGTAGAAGTGGACACATTCCACTCCTAGTTGTTTCTTATGCACTGGCCCAGGGGCGTTGGTAGGGTACTGCAGCTGGTGTAGCCAGCACCACATCTCACGCCTGAGGGGGTGACCCACTGGAGGAGTTTGATACTCTTCTGGCGGCCCTAGCCCACTCCAGACAAGTCGGAGGCTCCCTCTGAACTCATCTGGAGGTGCAAGCTCAGAGCACTGCTCTGAAGGGAGGGACACCTGCCCATCTCTCCCAAGCAGCACTCTAAATCCAGCATATCGTATACCACAAGAACATCTTGTGCTTGCATTCTTCTGCATTTGAATATGCTTCTAAGGCTTATTGCTCTCATTTGTTTATTATTATAAAATATTTTTGGGGTGCTTCTGTTTTTCCCATAGCCATGGGCTCATTCTCCTCATTCATATACGTTATAGGATGCAGTTCTCTTGACATCTTATGTCAATTCTCTTGACATCTCTGAGGCATCTGGTGGACCATTGTAGGACACAGGAAGCTGGACTAGACAGGCCTTTGTCCCTAAATGTTCCTTCACATCTTTCTCAACTCAACTTAATAAACTGGAGGTAAAGGATGGGAAGCAGATAATACATTCAGTTCCAGACAGTATATTTCATGTTGCAGGTAGGAGAACTGTATAAAAATCCTCTCACAAAAACTGGTGATGCATGAGCCCCTCAATGGTCAATCCAAAATGGGTCAAGAAAGGTACAAACTCACCAATATAGCAACAAGGTGGGTGAGAAGTATAGTCCATGCTAGGTACCAGGCAATAAAAGGTGCAAAAGTCAAGACTGGACAACAGCAAAGAGGAAAGTCTCAGAATTTTATACTTACCTACTCTGGTCCACAACTGGCCAATTTGAATCTATGCTAGCCCTTTTCTGTAGGAAATCTGGTTTGGAAAGGTGGGGGATGTTGGCCTGGGCCAGGACATAGCATCTTAGTGCCGCTGCTGAGATCCACCATGATTTGCCTGATCCCCAGCCCCATCTGACCCCTTCCCAACCACCTCCTTTGCCAACCTACCTGCTCCATCACAGGCTGGATGGGCCACAGTCATGAATGTGGAGCCTCTATCCATTTATGCTGATGGTTCCAAAGCATATGATGACTACACACCTTTCGCACTATCGCAACAAGGTGTGCAACACTGGATTGCAAGATTCACTGTGATAGGACTAGGCCATAAAAAGGAGACTGGACTTCTGTACCCCACAGATCTTAAAGTGGATGTTACAGCTATTCTTCTCCAAGGGGTTCCTCTATTCACTGTATGGAGTAGAACCAAGAACATGACTCCAGTGAATGAAGTTCTCCTGAAGGAAACAGCATAATGTACACTTGGCATCCATCAGTCTCAAAAGACTATGGTATTGTGCTTGACGCTGTATGCAAAGCACAAAGGCCTGGGTAGATTAATATGGAGGATAGGCTGTTACCCAAGCAGCAAATCCCCCCTCTCCACACCACTGAAATAGTCCAATGGAAAGGCAGAGCCGATAAGGTATTGGTTCCAGCTGGCGTCGCAGAGCTGGGCTAAGGACAGGAGCTCACCCTGCCTTGTGGGGACCCGGGTCTGGAACCCTGGCCTGCTGGTTAACAGGCACAGTGTCTTAACCACTTGCGCCACCCACAGCCCATTTAATATACAGCCCATCTAATGTACACTTGTTCTTTGAAATGTGTGTGAACAATGGAGAAGACACACCCTCCTCAATAATTCCTCGAAAAGCACCTCATCAGGTTCATTTAAGTTAATTGAATCACAGCCTACGTTTGTATAACTTGTTACCATTAATGTTCCAAAGATTGCAACTTTGATGTGTGGGCAGGAAAGACTGTCATTCATAATGTTTAGTTTTCAGAGTTCCTTCTGAAGAGGCTGGAACAAAATAAATACTACACATGTATAACATCAGAAACACATATTACATCAAAAGATTTGATTTAATCAGAGAACTGCTTTGGTCCATTAAAGCAAAATGCAAAGGAACTGTAACATAATGCCTTTCGTTAGTGCCAGCAACTACTCCCAAGGTAGGATGCCAACTTTTGAGTCATTACTGACCCTTCAAAAGGCATGGACAACTTTTCTCAAGTCAGCTCAATGAATATTGAAAATTTTTTGAGAAGCAGTGAAGTGAGAAATCAATGACACAGAATCAGCATAAACGGTATCCCTTCTTAAATATTTAGAAAATGGTGATGAGAATTGCATTTCACCATGCTGGGGCCCTAAATCATGTTAAGAAACACCTTCCAAAAGCATTACCAAGAAGTATAGTATTGTGTTAATGAAAACAACACAGAAGATAGAAACAGTAAAGCTTTTCTGCACTTTGTTTTGTATTCAGAACCGAATAATGTAAAATAGGTGGAAGGATGGATCAGGCCCAGTACAGGGAGGGAAATTAGTGCTGGCAGGTGCCTGAACCTTATCCCCCCTTCCTGGACCTGATCTGCTGACTTGGGTTAATACAGATTTGTATCAGCAATTGAAGTCATGCAATTCTGAGTTTCCCAGTTTTGGCTGTTGGTGCTTACCCCTGGGAAAGGGGTCAAATCTCTCCTTATTCTGCAGACACCTGCAACAGCCACAAGATGCAACATAGCTTGCATATGCACTGCTTGTATCACAGAGTGGGGATTTGCACTGGATTGGGCTGGTGATCACATAACTTGGGATCAGATATAATCAATCAAGGATGGCTGGCCAAGGTGGCACATGCTGTCTTAAAGTGCTTGGTTTTATCTGGATTGTAGGCACAGAAAAAAGTGATGGCAACCTTTGCACAAATTGACAACCTGCAGCATCAGGGCAACAAGGCAGTGGATAGTGTTGAAAATACAGTGTTGGCCATAATTATTTTTTTGATTATGTGGAGGGGGCAGTATCGTGGAAGCCTCCTGAATTTGCCGCCTACCTCAAGGCTACATTGTTGCTGTATCAATGTTGGAAATTTGGATAGGATTGTGGCCTGTGTTTCATGTTCCATTGACCTGAATTGGTAGTACCTGAATAATCCTGAATTGGATTATTAGGTACTACCTATTTGAACAGGACATACCTAACATTAGCTAGATGTCCAACAGTTCTAATATGTGAAGCAAGTCTTTGAAATATAAGTCTCAATAGTAATTTTAATTTTAATTAACTAATTTTAATTAACAATTAGAAAAGTGAACACTTATGTCCAATTGTAGTAAGAGATTTTCATGTGTTCACAGGCCCAGAAAAGAACTCTGCAGTAATCTAGACCAATCTCATCCCAAAAACAACAGCTATAAAAGGAACAAAAAGCTGGTTCTTTTATTCCCAGAAGCAACTTATTCTCAAGAGAAGATTTACAAATAAATCCAGGCAGAATGGATGGAATGCATTGATCTATTTTTCAACTGTTTCAGTCATTCCCAAGTGGTCTTTAGAGGCCAACAGATTCCATCCACCTTGGTTAAAACACAGTTACAAATTAAGCATTTTAGCTGTTCAGATGTGTACCCTCCACTTACACTCCAACTACCCAGAAAGAAAGCAATTAACAGTTCATAATGGTACATTCTCTCACATGTGTTTGTGTGCGTGTAGGTAATGCCACTATGTGCATAGAGCTAATTGTGCAATCTTTCACAGTTGACCAGCATGAAAGATATCAGCTGGATAATAAGGAACAAGACCCAAGTGATGTTGCAGTTGCACAAATGCATGTATCCCCTGTTCATTTTATACTGGACTGGAGCGATGGTGAAGAGTGAAAACTGCTGTCACATAATCATTTCTGCAAACGGACTCTCGTTATTGCCTTTGGGAATGGGAATATGGACCAGACCTTAAGGTGCTTTTCCTTTCTCATGCACACACCACAAAACATTTTGAATCACCATCTCAGAGGCAATTTTAGCCTTTAAACTAATGAGGTTGAAAGAGCAGGGGATGTGTTGAATGAATTACTTTCAGGTCAACTGGAATGCATTGAAATGTTCCCCCTCCACAAAGAGACATCCAGCAGCCAAACCTCCCCCACAAGATTCAGCAAAGGCCATGCTGGTGCCACTGCATCAGGACTGGGCTGCACAAATATGAGTGTGAAGGAGTCTTGAGAAGCATTCAGTTATCACCTTTGAGGAGATGTTAGATCAGAATATTTTAATGCCTTCTTGAATTTGTAACATTTTATCCGTTGAGAAAATATTACCCTCAAAAGTAATAAGGTCTTGTTTTCTACTACCTGCCTTCTTGTTTGTTCCTTAAGCTACACAGGAAGCAAATAAAAGTCCGATCCTTTTCATTTCAGTTCAGAGAGAAATGTCCCTACTGATCATTTCTATCTTGATCAACATTTTGATGCTGAAACCAGTCATGGAGTATTTCCAGCAGCAAAACTTCAAAGTGCAAACTTACGCATATTTATTTCAGTGTAACTTGTATTATGGTCAGCATGGACTTAGTTCTTGGTCAGTGTAAAAAGACATAGGGCACAATCCTAACCAAGTCTAGTCAATCCTAACCAAGTCTACTCAATCCTAACCATGTCAACTCAAAAGTAAGCTCCATTGTGTTCAATGGGTCTTACAGGAACATGCCTTTAGGATTGCAGCCATAGTGTAAATAGGATTTCAGGCTGCAATACTAACCCCTTGTTAGGCCAAACTAAGGCTGCAATCCAGAGCAAATTCAGCCTGCTCTGACCTAACTGCACTCTCCTAACTATTCTGTATCCAGAGCAGAAAGTTATGCTGAATCCAGAGAGTCAGGAAGCCTGGGCTGCCCTAACTGCTCCAGAGCATGCTAAGTAATTGACACAAGGGAAGACTTGCTCCTGAGGAGACACCCCTCAGATCACACTTAACAAGGAACAGCTGTAGTGCCTACAGTGGTGACATGACTCTGCACATCACCTGGTGCGGAAGTCTGTGCGTCATCCCTGGGATGCGTGCCCCCCCCCCCACCTGGACTGCACAGTCACCAAAGTTGGTGCCTGCGCAGTTGTTTCTGAAGCCAACTGGCTTCAGAAAGAGTACTGCGCAGGCACCATCTCTGACACCTGCGCAGTACTTTTCTGAAGCCTTTTGGCTTCAGGGGAGACTGTGCAGGCGTCAGAGTTGGTGCCTGTGCAGTACTCTTTCTGAAGCCATTCAGCTGCTGCTCCGCCTCCTGAGTGAGGCCGAATGGCTGTGCAGAGGCGCAGACTTTCTCTGCTCTAAGGAAGTCTCCTCTGAAGCTGTTCGGCATGCTCAGTGTGTTTCTGCGCAGTGCATCTCAGATGGCCGTTCAGGCCAGCTCCTCAGACAAGTGGCAGCTTCTGGCTGATTCTCTGCCTTGGAGCAGGCCTGAATGGGTGTGCTGACGCCCGGGGCCTGCCAAAGGACAGTTAAACTCCTCCGGCACATCACCCCATATGGAGCGCATCCCCAATGCAGTCCACACTAGCCGCACCAGTCTGGTGACGCCACTGGGTGCCTGCCTTATAAGGAATCCCTGATGAGATGCCAGTACATTCTCCAGTGAATACAAGGGGCTTCTTGGAGTGGCCTGCTGTATCCTGAGGTTTGTGGGCAGCTGTAGTTTGTTCCATATCCTGAGGTTGAGAGGAAGGGGTTGCAGCTAGGCTGGCCAAGAACTCAGATTTTTGGTCAGCACTGCCATTCTTACTCGGGCCTTATCATGGACCCCTATGGGTCTACTCATTACTATACCTGCTCCTGAGGTGGTATAACTCTGAGGGCTGGAAGAGGGCATTTCTGCCTTGGAAACAGGCTTTGGATACAGAGTAACTGCTCTGCCCTAGGCAATGCTGAATATGCCCTCAACTTGCCTCTCCTGAGCTGCTTAGGCTGCCCCAGTTAGGGCAGAGCAGGTCCACCTCTCTTAGGGCACCCTATCTTGCCTTGCTCTGCCCTAAGCCTCTTCCAGAGTAACTGGGCTGGAGCATCTTGCAGTTGCTCCAACCTAGTGTTAGATAGGGCAACCTAAGGGCTCTTATGTGGACAGATTAGTTGCTCTGGATTGGGCTGTAAGTCCTGGCACAAGTCCTGTACTGGCCTGGGAGTGTCACAAAAGTGCCATAAGGCACTTCTGTGCCACTCCTGGGAGGGTTAGCCCAATGCATAGACTGAAAGGAAGACTAATTGTTCTTGTAGTAAATTATTTCAAGGATATAGAAATGTGTTAACTGACAGACTAGCAGTCTATAGCAACAATTTTTAATCTTTTTCATCTCATGGTAAAATTATTAAGGCACACCATCAGGTTTTATAACAAACACAATTTTCAAGTCATACCGTACTGTTGGTGGAGGGCTCACCAATCCCATTATAGTGGGTTGATAAATGACTGTCTTCCAAACTCCCACAGCATACCCGCAGACTATTCACAGAACACTAGTGAACTGTGACACACTTCAAGATTTTTTTGTTTTACATGACCATTGTTAAATGTTGCATTGATAACTTAACCAAGAGGCTATTTAACCTAAGATTACAATTTTACACAACTAAACCATTAGTGTTATTAAGTAAGTGGGACTTACTTTTAAGGAAACATGCTTATGAGATAACATATGCATTTAAAATTTTATTGGGAA
Source organism: Cryptoblepharus egeriae (assembly GCA_030015325.1). Lineage (NCBI taxonomy): Eukaryota > Metazoa > Chordata > Lepidosauria > Squamata > Scincidae > Cryptoblepharus > Cryptoblepharus egeriae. The sequence goes on from JAREYC010000003.1 coordinate 27,494,374, forward strand.
CATGCCTTAACTAGAAGCTATCCGCTACCTGATTCCACAAGATAAAATGTTTAGGAATGTCCTTTGTGGTATAAGAAAAAAATTACAACACAGTTACAATATCTCTACTTGAATGTTTCAAGTTTAATAATTCTCAATAGTTACAACAGGATTTGAAATCTATTTGTATACAATACTGATTTTTCCAGGATGCTTAAGAAAAAAGAGAGGAAGGGATTAAATATCTGGAGTCCAGATTAGCTTTGTTACAAAGCTCCCAAAATGAAAGCCAGGGTCTTCATGCTTTCTGATAGACTCGAGTACATTTGACACCATTCATGACACATTCCTGGAAGACAAGAGGAAGTTCATTTATAAAACTATTCAATTGCTAAAGAACAGATTTAGATACCTTTCAGACCAGAATACAAGTATGTGTCCTATATATCTGTGGAGGTCTTCCTGGCCCACAAATACAGCACCCCACAAATATGAGAGGGGAACCTCATATTTCGCTACATTCTCCCATGGTCCCCAAAACCCATTACTTGGGTCCACTTAAGGCCATGGGACAGAAGCAGGTGTGCCAAGATGTTCCCTCTACCTGCAGGCTGCATGTCTGCTTGTCTTGCTATGAACTTTCTGCCTATAGTCTCTAGTTAAAGCAAGTATACAATTTTTAGTGTGACTATATAAAAACAACAGTCATGGATGTGTGAGCTGTGGAAAATTGGACCCATCGATACTGGGAGATGCCTGAATATTACATATCACTTTTCTTTACAAGTTTTGCATGGATTTCACTTACAACAATTAATTTCCCATCTACGATCTTTCTTGTTATTGTAGTCTCTTTGCCATCCCACTGCTGGTTTTGGATCAATACGTTGTTATCATCCAAAGTGACAAGGGTCTGTAAGAGAAAACCGAATTTTGGCACTTAGTATCTTGTTAATAGATTGAATTCAAGCTTTCCTTGCCTGGCCTTGAGAAAAATAACAACAGTTATTCACAAAAAAGAGCAAAGGCGCATGTAAATTCTTCCTATATTCCTCATCTTGAAGTGAGGCACACAATGAACCATTTCATCGCATGAGTGTTTGCAGAGAAGGTCCTTCTCTAAACAGTTCCAGGGTACGAAGGTAAATACAAAAAAAGAATCAACTAAAGAGGACTTATTAAGCAGTTATACAAAAGCATATGTAAACTATGTTATCCACCTTGGTGTAGAAGAGATATTAGAAATCTGTGAAAGCAGAATCCTGCTAATTGGGTGTGGGCTATGTTCTCCTTACCTAAACAAAGGAGTGCATATATATAGATCCATGCCAAATTAAACAAGTCTGAGATTCCCAGTTCCCTCCCATGTTACTTGACTACTTTTCGGTGATGGCCTACCTCCAGCTCTCCACTCCACCCAAATTCCCCAGACTCATCCTTCAAAGACATGGAACTCTTCCTTAGTCAAAGGAATCCACATCTCCAATGCCCGACCTGTTCTTTCTCCCATGAAAGCAGGAAAAAGAAAATAAATCCATCAGTAACACAGCACTCTGCACAAATCCTCCTGAAAACAGAAATATGTATGGCTTTTGGGGCCAACAATTCTGTACCTCAGAGCCAGACGAATGATTTTCAGGTTATTACCGTTTTGCATGTATAATCTGATTCTGCATCAAGGTATAACAACATAAGTCTGTTAAGCATTAAGGAGATGTTAAGGAGTTTGTTACATGCAAAACGGTAATAACCTGAAAATCGCCCATTTTGAACTTACGTTCGTCTGGTTCCGAGGTACAGAATTAAGAACATCAGTGTCATGGGATGATCAAAAGATCAGCAAAAAGTAGAATGCATTCTAGTGTAGTCGTTTTGAAAAATCCTATACAGGTGCTCCCCATATCTGTGGTTTCACTTATTCCCCTCTGTGGCAATTAAGGCTGCAATCCTACTTTCCTGAGAGTAAGACCAACTGAATACAATGGAGCTTACTTTTGAATAGACAAAGTTAGGCTTGTACTCTTTGACTTGCATAATTACGTTAAAAACACAGCTTTTTCATTGTGCAAGAACTTAGATTATGAACACTATCCTAACCATGTATATTCAAAAGTAAGCTTTTGTTTTCTATGGGTCTTACTCCCAGGAAAGTTCTTTAGGATTTCAGCCTTACACTGCTAGAGAAGGCAATTGTGAGAATGCCAATAATAAGTCTTTACCTGTCCACTTCCTTTTGGCATTCTCAACATTGCCCCCCATAGGATTCACTATTAGTATGAATAGGTTCTCACCATTTGCTTCCTGTTCCAAAGACCTGGTCCCTATGCCATCCCAAGACCCAGGTCTGCAACATGCCACCCCCTTGCAATTATCCACTTGCCCAGGGAATACATATTTAAGGACATGGTGCTTCATGTGAACTTCTTGTGCTATGCTTTTGCTAGAAAACCACAATTATTCTCTAAGGATGCTTCAGAGGCATCAGAAGGCTTGGAGTGGTTCAGAGCATAGCACATGGCTTTGCCTGTTTGCTGAACAGCTCAGAAGGGTAACAAAGGCCTCAGTGGCACTCAGTTCCTCTGTCCTCCCCAGAACCACCATTGGAGTTTGCTGCTATCCACAGTTTCCCATCCCAATGAATACCAGGGGTTACCTGTAACGGCCTTTTTCAGAAACCTGATATTAGTTGAGTGAAATCTGGGCTGATTCCATACATTATTTTTTCAAAGATGGGAAATTCACTTGGTAGGAAATGGACACCTTAATAATCTATAGTAGTCCTTCACTCATCTTGCTGAAATGAAGTGCTGATGAAGATCAAAATTATTCCAGATCTACCCAATGTAATGCAGCATAAGTTGTAAAATGTGTCTGAGAACTTCCATAATCAGGAAGTGAGGGAAAACAGCAAGCAGCCATTATATGTGTTTTACATGGGGTGTTTGCTCTCATCATTCCAAACTGGGTCAGTCTTATTAAATAAATTATTTTAAAGAAGATGCTGGAAATGGATGGTTATAAAGCAGATGTGGGGAAAAAAGTCATGCAACTTTACAGTTATGTGCCAAGATCAGGTTGTACCGGTTTGGAAGAGTAGACTTTTAAAGGCATCATCATTGGCACACAGCCTATGGTAGGGACGTCAGGCTCCTGAGTTCTAGGCAGAGCCACAGAACTCCCTGGGAGAAAATGCAACTAAGGCTGCAATCCTAAAGACACTTTCCTGGAAGTAAGAACCACTGAACACAATAGGGCTTACTTTTGAGTAGACATGATTAGGATTGTGCTCTTAGGCTGCAATCCTAAAGACACTTTCCTGGGAGTAAGACCCATTGAACACAATGGGGCTAACTTTTGAGTAGACATGGTTAGGATTGCAGCCTAAATCATTTATTCATGGTCAGTGACCTGAGATTTACGGTAGACTCTGAATCAGTTATATGTGTAATTCTATTGTTGATGTTCTTTTGTTGTATCAGTTTGAGAAACTGAACCTTGAAACCAGAAAGTCATTGCAATCCTATTTGTGTCCACTAAGAAGTAAATTCCATTGAGTTCAATGGGGCTTACTCCCAAGAAAGTGTTTTTAGGATTGCAGCCATATTCTCTTATTAAATCAGAAGGTTTTAAAATAAAAGCAGTTGCATGAAGAATGATCAAAACCTGCATGACTGATTAGTAAAAATTTATCCAAAAGCAACTGTCATTTTAATACCTTTTTATAATCACCTACCAAATCACATCAAAGCTTTCCCACAACTTTGATATGTTACTTGGTCTTGATATACGACTGTCATTTAGAATTTTGTTCACCTTATAACTAGGATATCTAAATGTTTTGAGGTAATATATATTAATTTTTAACATTTATATCCCATTCTTCTTCCAAGGCGTGCAAGGGCAGTGTATATTGTTCCGTCCCTCCTTTTATTCTCACAACTAGCCTGTGACCAGTGGTCCAGCAGGTTCACAGGCTGGTCTAGCAGGTGGTCTAGCAGGTTCGCAGTGGTCCAGCAGGCTCCAGCAAGTTTGCACCTGCTCCATAGAACCGGTTGTTAATGAGATATAGGACATATAAAGTTTAAAAATAGCCATTTAAAAGTGGCTGCCAGATGGGCAGAGAACTGGTTGTTAAATTCTTTGAATCCCATCACTGCCTGTGACGTAGGTAAGGCTGGGGAAAATGGCTGCAAGGTCACCCACCCCTTTAAAACGGCAGTGGGAAGCTTCAAAAGCCAGTGGATAAACTAGGGAGACTAGTCTGTGCATCACAAGACATAGGTGGCAAATCTGTTAGAACAGACTGTGGGTGCTATGCTATGCCTGCCTACTCAGAAGTAAGTCCTATTATATTCAATGGGGCTTACTCCCAGGAAAGTATATTCAGGATTGCAGGCTTTATGTCTTTAATGAGGTCTTGACTTACTTGCTGAAATAAAGCTCAGAAGTGAAGACACAATTAGCAATGGCATCAGTTTTTCACTAGTTTGTGGGACTGTTTTATGTCTGCTCTGGAGAACATAATTCCATTTACCTTTGTTTTTCGGCCATCTATCGTATCTTCTTGAAATGGCTCATTCAGTTTGAAGCTGACTTCTGAGGTTTTGAAGGTGCTTTCTGTTTTCACTATGTAGGTATCACCATCCTGGCTGAAGATAACATCTGGCTTGGCCATGCTTCCCATCTTCCTCATGGCCATGCCCACACCTATTAAAGGAAAAGCAGGAGCTTATCAACCAAGTACAGTCATTATGATTAGCTATCATTTTAATTACCAAGATGTGTGGGAAGAAGAAGCCTGGTGAATCAGTGGAGACAGATAACATAATGCTCAGCTCATCAAAGCCACTTTTATTTCATGCTGCTTTTGCAAGGCCAACAGGTTTTCTTTTTCTTTTCTTTTTTTTGCAAAGCCTTGAGTGTATTGCAAAACAGGTTCCATCCCAGTTGCTATTAATTATATATCAGATTTTCTAAAGTGACCTTTAGAAAGTGAAATTAATCCACTTGGACAAAAACATTGCTACTCATTGTTCTGCAATAAATTTAAAAGTAATATTTTCAGAATATTCTCAGAACAAAATTATTATTTCAGCACCACTTTCTGAAGAGAGATAAACATCCAATAAGAAAAAAACAATATATTTTACACTGTGATCCCTATAGTTCTCTTTGGTTGACATAGGGTGAAATCTAGAGTAACTACAGGGAGTCCTTACTCCAGAGTAAGAACAAGTTACTCTGGGTTGCAATATGAATTTCCCATAGGTTTTCACTAGGTGGTGCAGTAACTATGGGTGGACGTACTGTCTCTTATATGCTCCCGTAGTTACTCTGGATTTTGTCCATACACATGTTTGAAATATATACAAATCTTCCAAAGGGTTAATAGTGATTCTCAAACATTTTAGCACCGGAACCTGCTTCTTAGAATGGCTACCTGTTGGGACCCACCATAAGTGGAAGCAATAACATGGCTGGAAATGATCAAACAGGAAAATTTTTAACACCCTACACAACAAAGAGTGCAATCCTAAAGACACTTTCCTGGGAGTATACAATGGTGTTGAATACAATGGGGTTTAGTTTTGAGTAGACATGGTTAGGGTTGGGCTCTAAATCAAATAAATACGGGCCCAATCCTATCCAACTGGATCCAGCCATTGGACACTACTAGTACTGCATTAGTACCCATTTGCTGGGTGTCAGACCTACACAAATGAAAGAATGAGCATGTGAACCACGTGGGAGTAATCCAGCCCTCCACAACTTGCACCACAATCCAGGTGCTTGACAAACCCCATCATTTTGAAGTTCCAGGAAACAGACAAATATAAATGTATCAAGTTCCTGTCAGTCTAGTCAGCTGCATTTGGCTTGGTAAGCCACAAATTGTGCAAGCCTGAACTTGTGCATAGGATGAGACCAACAGAGAATTGTGCAAGAGTGTGCCTTGGCTACATATCCCTTTTTCCCGTTCTTTTCATGACTCAGTGGTAGGGCAAGAATACAGTGTAGTTCTGTTATCACATGTGAACAAGCAAGGCATCATCATTCTACAATACATTTATTTGTTTGTTTGTTTGTTTGTTTAGATTTATAGTCCTCCTTTCTGCCATCACTGAATTTAAAGCAGTATATTCAGGATTTTTCAAGGAGTCCCCCATCTGTTCAGCCACAGAAAAGATCTAGACTGCAAGCACAATCCTAATCATGTTTACGCAAAAGTAAGCCCCATTGAGTCCAATGTGTCTTACGCCCAGGAAAGTGTCTTTAGGATTGCAGCCTTCATCCAGGTGGCTGGGTCGTATGTTTCCAGATTTTGTCTTGGAAAAGCACTTTTCACGAGGAAACCTAAGTTTCTACTCCTTAAAGTTGTAGAGATCGGCTTGACAGACAGATACTTTATTGTCATTGTACAAAAATATACAATGAAATTCAGATGTACAGTCATGATATGAACTCAATATACATAGAATAAATAAAAATCTACACTTAATCACACATCAACACTTATTCCTTTTACCATACACTGGAGTGTCACTCAGAGGTAGAACTTCAGTCATAAATATAACACTTGGGACCTCTCCCAAGAGGAACAAGAATATAAATAATTATGAAAAGCAGGTAAAGTTTTGCATGATTTAGGTTGAAATCCTATTCTCAATTTCCTGGTGCTATACCACATTGAACACTATTTTACTTTTGAGTAGATTTTGACTACACATAGGATATGGGTGCAATCCTACCCATGTCTACTCAAAAGTAAGCCCTTTTGTGTTCAATGGGTCTTACTCCCAGGAAAGTGTCTTTAGGATTGCAGCCTAAGAGCACAATCCTAACCATGTATACTCAAAAGTAAGCCTCATTGTGTTTAATGGATCTTACTCCCAGGAAAGTGTCTTTAGAATTGCAGCCTATGTCTACGTGCATAACTTATGCTGCCCCCTTATGCTCCCTAACTTATGCTTCAGTTGGTTCTGCAAAATTTACATTACTGGCACAGAATTTAGCCTGCAGAGAGGATATGCAGCCCTACTAAATCCAGTGCTGAACTTGATCATTTCATATTAATTTTACTAAGTCACCAGGATAGAGAGAAAAAATCATTGAACAAACAGCCGGATGTTCATTCAAGAAATGCTTATTCTTTCCAGTTTCAGGCTCAGTGGGACTCACTGCTGTCTAAACAAACCAGAACTTGGCAGGTCTATCAATGCAGTCCAAAATTTATTCATCCTAATCCAATGAGTGTACTATTCAATTTATTGTAAAGAGGAGAACATCACTCAACTAAGCTGTATCCTCATGTGCAGTGATACAGGCAAATGTCCAGTTGTGCAGGGAAGGAACTAAAGCCAAAGATTTACCAGTAGATACAGCAATGATTCCAAAGTTACAATCCTTATAGACATTTTCTTGGGAGTAATTCCCCCTGAATGCAACAGGATGCACTTCAGAGCATATAAGATTGCACTGATTACGACCCACAGACAGTCATTGCACAATATATTCTGCAACTGCTTCCCAGGTTCAGTGCCAATTTAATGTACTTATGTTACCCCATATAATACTGACTGCAGCAAATATTCAGTGGATTTGCTGACTGCTCCTTTTCTTTTGTGACTCAGGGGAAAAAGCAATTATGTCCATATGAAAAATGTCTGTCTCTCATCAGTTCCGTCCTCCGCCTTCTCACACATAACACCAGATTTCTTGTCGAAATCAGGGACCTTTTCATTCTTCAGCTCGGTGTTACATTTGAAACAATATCCTCTTATGTGTGTGCAGGCAGGCAACGCCTGGACAGACCTTGGACAGAGCATTCAGCCTCCCAGGAGGAGAGAGGAAGGAGTCACAAAGCCTGTAATCCGGATTCCCACAAGAGCTAAGAGTGACAGACATGTATTTCTAGGAGGGGGAAAATGAATCATCTCCCATTTCCTTTCATAGCCCTCCACCCAAAATCAGAGTCAGGTAAATTGTGTGTGCTTGCACATGACAAACTGCATACGGCAGTTCAGAACTTGTGACAATTTAGTCTGATCCAAGAGAATTACAATATAGACACCATCGGACATGCACACACTGCACACACTTATCATTTGAAATAAATCTCTGAAATCAGTTAATCCAGAATAGCCGGTTTCAAAGACAGCATCATCACTGAAGTAGGTTTTGATGGCAAAGCATTTGACTTAAATCCTCCATTTAATCAGGAATTCAATGGGAAGGAGACACCCACATCAATGACCACTAGACACAGCTCCTGTATCTCTGGGTACAAATACCACACTCAAATAGATGGGTACACTTTATACTCAGCAAGGGGGAAAAACAACCTCATTGGTTATTTCTTGTGGCATTATTAGCTCAGCTCAAGCCATGATCCTAGAGAGTAGACACCATTGAACACAATGGGATTTGCTTCTGAGTAGTCCTGCCTAGAATTGGGCAGTTTATTAGGAAGTTTCTTCTCTCTCCACCCCACCCCCCCCATTACCTTCCTATTTTTCTTCAATCTGCTTTCTTCAAGCTCTGCATGTAATTTCATCATTATATATACTTATGCACATATATACAACATATATATACAGGTCCCACCTTGTTATATACAGATTTGTTATACATGGATTTGACTCAGCACAAATAGCCACTGCTTCTGAAATAAAACCCTAGTGAATAACAAGGGACACCTCTGTGTCTGTGTGTGTGTGTGTGTGTGTATACACACACACAAATATTATATATATATTATGTGTGTGTGTGTGTGTGTGTGTGTATACATATAAGGTGAATACATAAAATGTGTGTACACACTGTATACAGCGTATGTGTATATAACATATGTATACATATGTGTGCCCACATTGTATACACAGTGTATGTGTATATATAATATAGGTATTCATAAGTGTGTACACATTGTATACATAATGTGTGTATATAGTCATATACATCAATATATACAATGTATATATAGAGAGAGAGAGAGAGAGAGTGCATGAAAATTATATACTGTACATGATATACATATATACATAGCCTGCAATCCTAAAGACACTTTCCTGGGAGTAAGATCCACTGAACACAATAGAATTTACTTTTGAGTAGACATGGTTAGGATTGTGCTGTATCTACCTGACATACATGATGAGCTGGTGTCTCTTTTTCTGTATGTGTATACACATACACTCAGACACACACACAAACAGTTCTTCATGTATATCATGTACATCATCATGTACACATATGTATGAATATATAAAAAAATTGTTTTCTCAATTATTTTCTCAATATATATGAACATATATAAAATGCATATATGATGCATGCATGCATATGTCCCACTCTCTACATATACCATACATTAACCCATATATATGTATACCTATATGAATGTATAGATAAGTTTAGTGTACGTATGTGTGTATGGACTTGTGCCCTACCGAGTTCCTTCATGTAGTCCTCGAAGCCTTCGCTGGAGACCAGGCGCCACCTGCCCATGAAGTCCTCCATGCTGGGCATCGTGATTGTGGTGCTGGTGCTGCTGCCAAGAGCTGGAGCTGCGGAGGGAGGCGGAGGAGGCTCATCTTTATAGCGATGCTCTCTCCAGACTCGCCTGCGCTGCCTCCACCGCCAATGGCCGGGCGCGACGTCAGGCAGGGATGCCTCTGATGACTCTCTTGACTCCCTGCCTGCCTGCCTGGAGGATGGACAGACAGACAGGCAGACAGACAGATGGGGTGCCTCCTCCTCCTCCTCCTCACCTCCTCCCAGCCCCAAGTGTAGGACACCCAAGCAAAATGTAGGACATGACAAAATAAAAACCAAAAACACCCAGACTGACTGCTAAATTTGACACACTTTGAGCACAATCCTAACCATAGTCTACTCAAAAGTAAGCCCCATTGTGTTCAATGGCTCTTACTTCCAGGAAAGTGTCTTTAGGATTGCAAGCTATGTATATATGTATATCATGTAGATAATTTTCATGCACACACACACTATATATATATATATATATGTATGTATACATACATATACATACATACACACACACACACACACACACACACAGTTCTATGCACTATAGGTTGTAAACCTAACCGCACTTCCCTGGCATTAAGTACTATTGAATACAATGGGACTTACTTCTGAGTAAGATTGCACAGATAATGTATTAATTACAAGACGGTTTCATGCTGCCCACTTACAAGAAAAAGGACATTTAAGTTTTGTTTTATTCCCAGTACACAACAAACCTAAAATCCAGGACATGCCCTGAAAAAGAGGACATATGCTCACTCTGCTCAGTGGGGATGTTCCATCATAGGGCTGGGGCAAGGGTGACTAGCTCTCCTATTTTTCCAGGACATGTCCTCTTTTTTTCAGCCTGCATCCTGGAAAAAAAATCTTCATTGTCCTCCTTTTCCTTGTGAGCAGGCAGCATGGAGCCTTCTTGTCAATAATAAAATATTGTAATAGTTTTAAATTTAATAATCAATTAATGTAATGTCTTAATTAACCAATGAAGTGTGTGTGTCCTACATTTATTTATTTATTTATTTATTTATTTACACCCCACCTTTCCCATGCCAATACAGATGCTCAAGGTGGCTTACAAAGCTTCATTCCTTCCCCCTCTTTGATCCTCAACAACAACCCTGTGAGGAAGGTGAGGCTGAGAGTGAGTGACTGTCCCAAAGTCACCTAGGAAGCTTCGTGGTTGGACAAGGAGGGATTTGAAACTGGAATCTTCAGAGTCTCAGTCCAGCTCCCTAACTACACCACTGGCCCTTTGGCTCTCTCATCTTGGCTCTCATTTTTCTTGGGTGTCCTACGTTTTAGGAGTGTTATGACATAACAGAATATTATAGCTAGCTGGGATTAGTTCTATCCATGCTTTCCTAGGAGTAAGCTCCATTGACTATAATCAGTCTTACTTCTGAGTAGTACCTATCCAATGATACTGTATACAACATGATGGTATTATTATTCATACATAATCCATTTTTCACAATTTTGGCCATTAGTGTCAAGCTCAGTTCATTGCCCTTAAAGCTTGTTGCCTAATGTGACTGCTACCCCCTGCTACCCACTTAGCTACATCACTGCCCCCACACCCATGCACCCCTTTATAACTAGTGCTAGCATCTGCCCTCCTCTGCTGAAAGAAAAAAAAGCAGAAGAGGTTGGTCACTCTTCATAAGGACCATTATTTATGCCTTGCTTTTAATTGGTGACAGTCACTGCAGCACGAAGGGTAAAAAGGAATCTATGCTTGTCTACGCATAAGTCCCATTATATTCAATGGGTCTTACTCCCAGGAAAGTGTGCATAGGATTGCAGCCTAACAGGGCAATTCTAAGCATATCTACTCATAAGTCCCATTGTGTTCAATAGTACTTACTCCCAGGAAAATGTGGTTAGGATTGCACCCTAAGACCATGTGAAGCAAAAAGCAATGGAGCAAGAAGATTAAGAGCACAATCCTAACCATGTCTGCTCAAAAGTAAGCCCCATTGTGCTCAATGGTTTTTACTCCCAGGAAAGTGTCTTTAGGATTGCAGCCTAAGAATGTCTTATCTAACATTCTAGCACCAATGCAGCTGCAATGCAGCTCAAAGGAAAAAAAATTCCTTTACCTTGAGGACTGTTCTTTGATCTCAGGATGTAACACACATCTCATTGACACAGCTGTATCAGCTCTGGAAATTTGGATACAACTGGGCTCTAAGCCTAATGGAATAATAGAAATGGAATAAAAGAAATAGGAATAATAATAGCCTAATAGAAATGCCTTCACTTTGTATTTGAAAAGAGAGAGAGCTGGCCCAATATATTTTTTTTAAAAAGGGGATTCCTACTATTGCAGCGCTGCTGCAAAGTAAGTTGCAATTTTGTATAAATTAAAAATGTTAGATTGATGATGCAAGTAGACCTCATCAGGCAGACACTGAGTGTCCAGTTTCATTCCTCAAGTCAGCCACTGTTGCATTATTTGAACTAATTCTGAAACTATCCTGGCTTCAGTATTTTTAAAGTGTGGTTATCTATTGCAACACTGCAGTGGTTCAGTGGGTAAAGGCGCTGTGCCTGTCAACCTGAAGATTGGCACGTTCAGCAATTCAAGACCAGAGTGCTGCACAAAACAGCTCCCATCTTATGGCCACCTCCTGCCAACTGAGCAAATTGAAAGCATGCAAATGTAAGAAGAATAAATAAGTACCCCTTCCATGGAAAGGCAACATCCTGGCAACAGGCCCCTGCAATAGGCTGTTTCCTCGAAAGCATATCAACCCTGGTTTGCATGACTCCAATCCAGAAAAGGCAAACCCTGCCACCACATGGGACAAATTGCCTTTGTACATTAGATATTGCTGAAGAAATTGCCTTTGTACATTAGATATTGAAAGTTAGAACAATAGAATCCTAGAGTTGGAAGGGACCCAGTAGGTCATTATCTAGTCCAACCCCCTGCCTGCAGCAGGAAATCCTACCTAGAGCATCTCTGACAAGTGCTTGTCAAGCCTCTGTTTGAAGATCCCCAGTGCTCCCTCACCTCCCTTGGCAATCTGTTCCACTGCCAAACCGCCCTCAACATCAGGATTTTTTTCCTGATATCCAACCAGAATCTCCTTGCAGTTTGTACCCATTGGTTCTAGTGCTGCTTTCAGAGGTAGCTAAGAACAAATGAGCCCCTTCCTCCTTATGACAGCCCTTCAGGTATCTGAAGAGAGCAATCATGTCTCCCCTCAGCCTCCTTTTCTCCAGGCTGAACATCCCAAGTTCCCCCAACCTTTCCTCGTAGGGCCTCCCTTCCATCCCTCTGATCATTCTTGTCGCTCTCCTCTGGACTTGCTCCAGTTTGGCTGCATCCTTCTTAAAGTGAGGTGCCCAGAAATGAACACAGTACTCAAGGTGAGGTCTGACCAATGCTGAATAAATAGGAACTAGAACTTCTAGCGACTTGGAAGCTACAGTCCTCTTAATGCAGCCTAAAATTGCATTTGTCTTCTTTGCAAACACATCACACTGCTGACTCATGTTCAGCTTATGATCCACAGTGACTCCAAGATCCCGCTCACATGCTGTGCTGCCAAGTCACATATCCCCCATTTTATACCTATTTTTATAGGGCATTTTTAGTAGAGGAGGGTACAAATGGTAATGAGGAGGGGTACAAATGTCTGAGAGCAAAGCATGGACCCTGGTTTGCTAGATTTTTGTGCAAGTGGGGATTAAGGAAATGACAACAAGCTGTGGATGGTCAGGCTGGAAGGCGAACTTGCAATGTGTCCTCAACTCTTTTGAGACTGTGCAGGGCTACTTGCGGACATGAAACATGTATCTTCGCTACATTTCCCCTCTATCGTTTTGGCCTGGATGTTTTGTGTCTGGCCTTCTATTGTTTTTCCGGCTTAGAGCAGCTGGCCTTGTTATTGGGGCCAGATTAGACAAAGGGGAAAAAGGCCTGGGTTTGGACCTAACAAGATATTAAAACAGGCTGTAACTAGTGATCTTGGCCTTTCAGCTTTGGTCAATACAAGAGGATAGAGGGGGCTGGAAAGTGTGGAAAGGCCTGGATATTTGGGAACACCAGGAATTATGCAGGCTTAAGTGGAGATTAGGATTACAGCCTTAAACCTTACATCAGCTAGTAGCTTAGTATTCACTATCGTTAGCAGGAAATGATTTCAAAATACTTTGCTTCCCTTTTCTATCCCATACTAATAATATGCATACACAGCACAAGAAACAAGAGAGAAAGCAAAGGGTACTAAGTAAACCTTTAAGGGCCAAACTAGATGCGTGCCTGTTAACAAACAGGTAAAATCAGGGAATTAGGCCTGACTCCATTTTGCAAACCTGCAGACATTTTACAGTTGCTGGGGGAATGGCACTCATTGGAAGTTGAGGAAGAAGCTCCTTACCTTGAGTTTCACTTTGGCAAGTGGAACATCTAATAATAGCCATCCTTCCAGGCCTTGCTAATTAATAATTGCATGCAGTTGTGATTCTCCAGTGGAGTCAGACTCAGAATGAGTGACCAATGGTAGCTTCAGGTGATGAGATCATATTCCAGAAGCTTCTGCTAGAGTGAAACTCAGATTGGTACCTAACTCTGGTTGGTATCTCAGGTAATAATACCTAATAATATACCTTAGGTAATAATTGGTAATAATACCTAAGGTATTGGTCTTGGTGCAAACTCTGGTTGGAACTGAAGGTTGAGGTACCAAACAAAACCTGAGTGTGTTGAGGTGTGATTGTGTTATTCCATTATGGACTGCTTTGTGAGCAATCATGATACAACAGGTGGAAGAGCTACTGTTTGCTTATGCTCAGATGATTGAAAATCCACATGATCATTAAGATCAAGGAAGCTTAATGGTGGAACTTGTGTATGGTGGACAAGGCGACAATTCTAACCTCCAATTAGGCTGGTCTAAGCCCCGGCATAAGTCCTGTGCTGACCTGGGGGTGTCACAAAAGTGCCATAAGACACTCCTGCACCACTCCTGGGGAAGGGTTAGGCCACTGCATAGACATCACTACAGGAAAAAGAAGACCAATGAGTTGTGCCAGCATAAGTTAGGGTTGCACCAATATTCTCTTCAATACCATTCTCTTCAATACTTAAGTGCCTATAATAGTAATATGTAACCTTAATTCTATTTGTTGAAACAAGTTGTTCTATAATTACAGGCTTGAGTACAACAGGGATATGGGGGTGGCAGGTAAGGCAGTACTGCCCTATTGGAGTCCACACAAAGACCTCCTGATCTTCCCTGCAACTGTACATGGGCTCCACCTATTTTTTTCACTTGGCCTGTGCAGACAGAGCACGTACACACTTGCAGGGCCAGCTGCAGCTCCTTTCCATGGGCTATGGTTGAATGGTTTTGCCTTGCTTCACCTGCTGCCCCGGCAATGCACATCTCAGGAGAACAAAGAAACGAGTTCGTCTAGATCTGGACTAGGCCATGTGAAACAAACCAGTCTTGAAGTTTGGGGAACTCAAATCTTACAGAATAGGGAAATTGGCATGTTGGACTTCACCCCTGGGGTGAAGGGGTGGTTATTTAGGAGGGTTGGTGCTGTTATATTGGCTGTTGTCCAGAGGATTTGTACATCCACCTGTTAGTGTAGACATGTCCTCTTTTCTAGCCTCTTTTCTAGCCTTTTCTATACTGATAAAGAATTTGAGTGTCCTCATTTTCTCTTTAAGCAGGCAGAACATAGCCTTCTTGTAATTAATAAATTATGTGTAATATTGTTTTAAATTTAATAAGTAATAGTAATGTTTAAACCTCATGAAATAAACATACAGGTGTCTGTAGTTTTATGTCATGTCCTACATTTTTTGGATATCCTATATTTTTGGGGTGCCTTGTCCTCTTTTGTGACACCCTGCTAATCAGCTAAATGGTGCAAATACTCAACATTTGGTTTATTTGCATGGGAACTGTGCCCTGCGCTCTTGAGGAGCATTAAGGACCTTGAGATTGTATTATGTATCAGAATTTAATGGGAAACATGCATAACTGATTCACTGGGAATGTTCAAGTCTGTGGGAACAAGGCAGTCATGAGCTGAGACCGGTTCGGGCTGGATCGCCCGAACCGGTAGTTCCACTCAGCCTGACGCTGGTGAACCGGTAGCTAAGGTGGATGGCCATAACTGGCCAAACCGGTTCGGGGGGCACTTATGTGAATGCTTTTCGGCCACGGTGGCTGCCATTTTCACTCCCAGCCTCTCCCCAGCTGGCCGGGGGGACTGTGAGGAACTCACGCAGCACCACCGCGCTCTCCAGCCTCTCCCTGGCCAGCTGGGGGGGCTGTGAGGAACTCGCACGCGCCCCATCCTATGCAGGTCTAGTCAGAAGTAAGCCACATGCCAGTCAATGGTGCTTACTCCCAGGGCAGCGTGGAAAGGACTGCAGCCTCAGAGCACCATCCTATGCAGGTCTACTCAGAAGTAAGCCACATGCTTAACTTTAAAAAAAATTTTTAAATTCCCCTTTAAATTCTCCCAGGGCCTGCCCCCTAACCTTGGCCCTGCCCCTGACCTTGGCCATGCCCCCTGACCCAGACTGGCCCCACCCACTTCCAGAGAACCGGTTGTTAGGGCAGGCTGGGCCCATCACTGGAACAAGGGTACATGCTTTGTGAGTGTTGGGACTGATAAGAGCTCATATGTGCAAAATAGGACAATTATTTTCTACAGACAGGGCTGTAAAATCTGCTAAAACTACATGGGGAAAAGAGGCAGTGGTGGGCAGCAGCAGGTTCGCACCTACTCTATAGGACCGGTTCTTAACAAGAGATAGTACATATAAAGTTTAAAAATAGCCATTTAAAAGTGGCTGCCAGATGGACAGAGAACCGTTTCTTAATTTCTTTGAAGCCCATCACAGAAAAGAGGGTTTAGTGACTTGTCCCCACTGAGGTTTTGATCCTGACCACATCCCCCCTGAATTGCTAATGCAATACACCAGGGAAGGTAATGTATTGCACCAGGCTGTGATCAGACTCAAAACTGGGAGACACAAAGCATTAACATGCTTTATACACACAGCATTTTTAGTTTGCAATTCTATAAAGTGTCCTGGGAGTAAACCCTAATGAACACATGGGACTTCTAAGTAGGTAGCTAGTGATTTTCAACCAGTGTGTCCTGGCACATTGATGTACTGCAAATGGTCTGTAGGTTTGCTGTGGGAGTTTGTGAAGAACCATTGGTAGGGCCATATTGGTGTGAGCCCACCCTCCCACAGGCAGTCTGACGTACATTGTCAAAAAAACTGATGGTATTCATTGACAATATTAGCACTTTGTTATGTGCTGTGAGATGGAAACGCTGGATATTGCTGAGACATGCTAAGGACTGTGCTGTTTGGAGACACATAGTTTGGCTCTAAGACTGTAGCTATAGGCTCTCTTTCTGCTCAGCTATTAACCTATTTGAGCAGCGGATATTAACTCATACTAAAGGCTTTTTCTGGTTCAACAATCCAACCTTAGTATCAGGTAATGGATTCTTGGCTCTTTTACCACCTGGGCACCAGGAAGGTAAGTACCCCTGATGCAGAAGTAATTGCAGTGATGTGATGACATGTGATTGCAATTACTTCTGGGTTGGGGTGTTCATATATCATACAAAGTTGTGGCACCTGCTTTGTAAGTGAAAGAAGAGGATGTACAACCACCACTCCCAACCTGGAAATTGAATTTTTTAAAGCAAAGAAATTGATAATCCTAAAAGCAGCAAACAACTGCTTTGAATGCATGCTGAGATGGAATGGATGGTTCTGAAGTGCTGCTCCAAACTAGGATTGCCATAATTCTCCTCCACAAAACCAGAACAGGACCCCCTGTCAAAGTTGCCAGTATGTGAATGCAATCCCTGAAAACTGAGACTGTCCTGGCTTTCCAGGACACACAGCAACCCTACTCATAGCATGCCATCCAGGTTAAGAAGATAAGAAGAGCCTCTACTGCTCAGGCCAAAGGCCCACCTAGTCCAGCTTCCTGTATCACACAGCGGCCCACCAGATGCTTCACGGAGCACATATGGCACCTGCATCCAGGTGCCCCTCCTGAATCTGGCATTTTGAGGTTGTCCATCTCTACACACATCCCTCATGGCTTGTAGCATTGAAGGTTCACTTGTCCATGCTGACCCCCACTTCAGGTTTGCAGGGTTGTAGGTCAATGATTCACTGGAGGGTGCGTATAATTTTGTTTTGTATAATTTCAATTTGATAAGACTTTTTTGTCAGACTCAGCTATGAGTTTACCACTGGTGAGTTTGGATCTCTTTCCTTCAGGATTAAAGTAGGTTCTTGGCAACTACTGTGGGGATGGAAGAACATGATATGAAAGTGATCAGTAGGTGGCATTCCAGGATGTTTAATGCCTTGGTTGGTCTAGAAAATTCAAAGATGAAAATTAAGGTATTAGCTTAAGGAGCATATTATAATGCACCTGATTTTTTTCAATTTTAGGAAGAAGGCCATGCAAGGAACAGATTGTGGGTATAGCTGGTTGGATGTCAGCCTAGAAGCGGACTGGCTGTCTGTGGAATACTATGTTGTACCCTCATGCCATGTTTGATAGAACTGACAGAGATAAATAGGTGACATATTAGACATTCTTGCAATATAGTAGGGTGAAGTTTTTGTTCCCAGATGTAGTACAGGTGTGGGTGGAGATATTGCCTTGGTGAGTATGTTTAAGGAGTTGGCAACTCTGCTGCAACTGATGAAGCACAAAGAAAGATAAAAAGGAAGATGGCAAAGATTAGAGGGTGGCATAAAAAACTTGTTTTTGAACAGACTAGGTTTTCATTCAATTTCTCAGGCCATTTTTTGAAGGGCTGGTGTTCACCTATTGGAATTGAGATTACCAGCACTACCAAGACAATCAGAGTACCATTACTACGTCTCTGCAGTGAGTACTGCAGTGAGTACTGAAGTATTCACTGCTCAGTGATGATATGGCATGGGTACCCCCCCAAGAAAACTGCATGTGGACCCAGATATGAAGCTTTGCCTACATATCCATCTGTGTCCAAGCCAGGCTGGGAAGTTGGGATATGCTGCCACCATCCATCCTGTCTCCCACTTGTTTCTTCTTGATCTACCTACCCCATTCCATCCCAACACCCATAGCTCTGCCTGCAGGTGGTCAGTTGTCAAGCCTGCAGCACGCTGGGCAAGCCAGCAGAAGGGGAGCATGCTGTCAGATCTCACAGAACACCAGCGTACCACAATGGTAGGATAGGTCCATAACTGCCAGATGGATTTCTCGATGCATCTTCTCAGAAAAGTATGCCAACCCCCAAAAACCATGACAAAGACTGTTGTTCAAAGAAACGTCATGCTGATAGGCCCTCATCTGCTCTTTGATGCCTTCTCTAAATATATATCCTATGCTCTTGCCTCCCACAACATCATGTGAGATTTGGGAAAAACACCATCATCTTTCTTTAGAACTCCCATTTTACAAACTGTTCTGCTATCTCCACCAAAATCTATTCTAATGATGTCTCAGTCTGACTCACCATAACTGATCCCACAACCAGCTTAGGGGAAAGAAGCCCTTCTTCTCTCTCACCATCGGCTGGAATGTGGGTTGTTGGGAAAAGGAACATTCTAACAAGCAGAGCCAGAGAACCTTTTTCTATAGTTAATTTACACTGCAATCCTAAAGACACTTTCCTGGGAGTAAGACCCACTGAATACAGTGGGGCTTACTTTTGAGTAGACATGGTTAGGATTGTGCTCTTAGGCTACAATCCAGAGTAACTACGGGATCTTCTACACCGACATAGTTAAACCTATGGGAAACCTATGGGAAATGCATAGAGCTATCCAGAGTAAGTTCCTCTTACATCTACCTGTAGTTACTCTGGATTGTAGGGTAAACCATTCAGCTAGTGTGACTATCCAATACATGGAGCAAAGATAGACATTATAAAAATCTGAGTTCAATCCCACAATGACTTCCATTAGAGCTTTCGAAGTGGCCCTGTTCCAATGACTTACTTATTAGTAGTCATGCCAATCAGAAAGTCCAATTATTTTCAGTCACCTGAACTTTCTCCTGTATCTCCTGCATGAATGAAGTCAAAGTGAGTATTTCCAGAGTGAAGATTAGTGTTAGGTGTGGCTACTCATCACATGGATTCCTGTCACTACTGTTCCCACACACTCTCTCTGATTCATTATGACTTACCAGTGAAACCCATAAAACTGACACTTCTGTTGAACGTGCTAAACAGCTTTTCTGGATAATCAGAGTTGGTTTTGAACCAGGTAGCACCACATCTCCTGGATGTAGTACCACATCTCCTGGTTGTGTGGATTGAACCTTTGTCCTACTTCCATATCAACTTGTCCATTTATTGAAATCTTCGTAGAAAGTTCTGGTTAATCCTGTCATCTGTGGTGACTTAAGATAGTCTGAAAGCTTTCCTGCTCATGGCACTCTCATGGTGGAATAATTCTCTTTCTAGGAAGGCTGCTTGATGTGCACCTACGTTGCTTCTTTTTTGTACTATCAAATATCCCTTTTATTCTCCCAGGCCTTTAAAACTGTAATTGGTGGTGCAAACATTGTTGTATTTTGTGCTCTTCAATTTTATTGGCCATTTCATGTGCTCCAACATCCTTGTTTAAAAAAACCATTTAAAAACCTTATGATAAAGAAATAAGAGAGTAAACTATTTAAGGGAAAGTGGTTTTGTTCATGAAAGAAAATGTTTAGGTAGGAACATTACTATTTGGGTACGAATTACTGGGCAAGAGACGCTCTTTCAAGTGGGTGTTCCTCTTTTATTTAGCAGGGGGAGAGTAACTGGCCCTCCACACCCCAGCAATGTCTGTTCTAGTGGCTTCTGCTGGTGTTCTTTTTGCACTTTAGATTGTGAGCCCTTTTGGGACAGGGACCCATTAGCTATCAATTAGCTATTAATTTTTTCATTTTCTTGTAAACCGCTTTGTGAACTTTTCAGTTGAAAAGCAGTATATAAATACTGTAGATAGATAGAATATATCTGAAGATGGCTGTAGTGGTTCCCAAGAGCAGCAAAATAAAACTGCATCTGTTCATGTCCTTTTAAATTGACAGCATTGACTTTCTGGATTTATAAGGGTTCCTGGATCCAAAGTGGTATGAAACCAAATTAATATGGTCTTAATAGCATTACAAGACAAATGAGGTGAAAATGAGAGTTTAAGTTAGCACATAGGACTGAGAGACACAGGGAGCAATACTAAGAAATTTAGGCTGGCCTAACTCACCTGGCCTATCTTTCTGTGATGGTGTGGGGATATCAGCATATGCTGACTGACTCCCCAGGAGCGGGGCAAAAATGTCTTACTGGCAAAAATGTCTTACTGCACTTTTGTGACACCCCCAGGTCCCCATAGGACTTATGCCGTGGCTTAGGCTGGCCTAAATGGAGCTAAGGATTGCAGCCATAATATACAGTATTAATTTGTCATCGTTATTTATAGATCCAGAAAATTTCATAGGATAAATGTGCAAACTTTGTGTAGGAGGGGAGATATTTTCATGTATTTATTTATATTTATATGTATGTGGTATTTATTTTCAACCTACTGCATATTACACTCATGCCTCACTAAAATAGCTTGTAAGCAGGGCTCAACTTTATAATCTGTTTTCAGTACCAGAATGTACTAAATACATGTTCCAGTACCAGAAGATTTCCAATAAATCTTGCTTCACATAACAAGTTCCGCTAACAAGCAAGTGCGCTATGGGCACACATGCTATGCTGCCCTGACACTCTGTGCAGAGGCTCTTTAAAAGGACTACCAGCCAGTGCTGCTACCTCTAACTGCCCCCAACTTGGGGGCAGTTGCCTGGAGGTGCCAGAGGCAGCTGCCCCTAACTGCCCCCAGGTGCCCCCACCGACCACCTTGAACCTCCAGCAGCAGCCCAGGTAAGCCTCCCAGGAAAGTGTCTTTGATTGCAGCCACCTAACCATGTCCACCCAGAAGTAAGCCCCATTGTGTTACTCCCAGGAATAGACCCCTGGAGCCCCATGGAGCTTACTCCCAGGAAAGTGTCTTTAGGATTGCAGCCTAAGAGCACAATCCTAAACATGTCTACTCAAAAATAAACCCCATTGTGTTCAATGGGTCTTACTCAGTTATGGGCTTCAAATAAATTAACAACCGGTTCTCTGCCCATCTGGCAGCCACTTTTAAATGGATATTTTTAAACTTTATATTGCCTGTCTCTCGTTAACAACCAGTTCTATAGAGTAGGTGCGAACCTGCTGGAGCCCACCACTGGTCTTACTCCCATGAAAGTGTCTTTAGGATTGCAGCCTAAGTAGACTTCACAGGATCATGCACATTGAATGCATGTTTTGAATTCAATTCCAGTGTTTTGTCATCATTTTTACATCCAGTTAATATTTTTATATGAATATTTTTCATGTTGTGGAACCAATCGTCCGAGTTTCCATTATTTCCTTTGGGAAAATCTGCTTCACTTAAAGAGCATTTCACTTAAAGAGCATGCCTCCAGAATGAATTAAGCTCTCTATGTGAGGCACCACTGTACTTATACACTAAACTGCAAAGTTAATAAATTGAGTAATAATGTTCTTGTACTGGATCCTAAACCTATATAACTCTCATTAGTCTCAACCTATTTTATCCTGGCTCAGCTGTCGGTGCATCCCACTGCAGCTCATGGCCAGTTCAATTGTCCTCTTCCCACACACATATAATACCAGCACATTGATCTTGCTTAAAATTGGTACATGCATCATCTTCCTGCTGGCAACCAGCATAGATACGTGCAGAACCCTCTTAACCCAGCTCTAACCCAAATTCTGCCTTTGCATTTTAAAAATAAAAAGTACGTCTAAAAATATAACTACAGTATATTAAGATGCAAAAAAACCCTGTGCACCAATGTCCATGGATGCCAATTACTGGATCACATTTGACCAGGACATAGTTGTCCACAGTTGTCCTATCACCATTTACTTCTTTGTATTCTCATATTAGATTGCTTCTTTCTGGTTCCCTGTCATTTGTCTGAATAATCACACAATTGCTGCTTTGTCTCTGCCAAGATCAATGCAGGCCTGCACATCCCTGTATGTGCTATACACAGTTCCTTGTGGTTCAATGCTAATTTAACTGACAACTGACCTGTGATCAGTTTGTAACATCCACCAACGAATGGGGGGAAAAATATTGTGGGGTGCAAAGGAAACAAATGAGATGAGACAAGACGGAGAAACAAACACACAATGAATGTGACTTCAGTTTCAGCTATTAGGATGGAGCCAACTAAGTACCTTTCCTGGTGCAATCATTTGGAATCATTCTGTTTGCTCAGTTAGGCCCTTTGATTTGCATAGGGAACTCTGCATGGGGTTTTGTTCTCATTCTCTCTGCTTCTCCTGACACTGATCTCCTGTGAGGAAATGGCACATTCTGATCCTGGAAGCCTCAGAAGAGCAAGTACACATTACTCGCACTTCCTTTTTTGACACTTCTTTGGAACATCTGAAATGCCTTACAGCAGGGAAAATAACAGCAGGGCCAATGAGTTCATCAGGATATCAAATGGATATTCATTTTTTAAACCTGGCTGGCTTGTGGTAGGCACCCTAGTTTTGCCCCACCTAAGATAATTCTGTGAAACTGGAGGCTGTCGAAATAAAAAGAGAGTCAGGGTGCAATCCTAAGAAATTTAGACCAGCCTAAGTCACCTGGCCTATCTTTCCGTAGTGGTGTGTGTGTGTGTGTGGGGGGGGGGGGGGTTGGCGCATGCCTGTTCATTTACTTAACCCGCTAAGCAGTGTATTACTGCACTTTTGTGACACCCTCAGGTCAGCACAGGAATTATGCTGGGGCATAGGCCAGCATAGGCCATGGCTGTGGGTGGCACAAGCCATTAAGACATTGTGCCTGTTAACCAGCAGGCCAGGGTTCGAGACCTGGGTCGGCCCCACAAGACAGGGTGAGCTCCTGTCCTTAGCCCAGCTCTGCGATGCCAGCTGGATCCAATCGTATTGGCTCTGCCTTTCCATTGGACTAATTCAATGGCGTGGAGAGGGGGGATTTGCTGCTTGGGTAACAGCCTATCCTCCATAACAATCCAACCTAGGCTTTCGTGCTTCGCATGCAGCATATGCAACACCAAGCATGATACCATAGTCTTTCAAGACTGACAGAGGCCTCCTTAGGCCAGCCTAAATGAAGGTTAGGATTGCAGCCTTAGTTGCCGTAGATTAACACGAAGTCGTCCAATATAATCAAAACAAGGGATTTGCTGCACAGTCCTAACCTTGTCTACTCAAAGGTAAGCCCCATTGTGTTCTACAAGTCTTACTCCCAGGAAAGTGGGACTTTAGGATTGCAGCATTCATGTGGTAGGTTAGTTCTTATGCAATATGTAAATTCAATTCTTAAAAACAAACAACAAATTCCAACCAAATCAATGGTGGACGCAGAAAAGGAATGTTCTCCCAGCCCCACACCACTCCTATGAACACCACTGTCTTGCCTGGGAAGGGGCCTTCCTTTCTCCAATACAGATTCACATACGTTTAAGGGCCAAATTCTAAATGGCCCTACAGCCAGCGCTGAGCTCCAGCAACTGTCCTGGGTGCGTCAAATATGCTATAAGGTATGTCCACACCTCTGGGGAAAAGGGGCTGCCAGCTCTGGGCCTGTGCCAGGCGGTGCTGGGTCTCAGTGTCGCATGGAAAGACAGATGGACAGATGGCACTCTTCCCGCACTGGCCAGCTGTAAGATTTTTGGGGTTGAGGAGGTAAGGATGGGTAAAAACAGGTGGAGAGAAGGTGAACTTGGGAAGGCTCACATCCAAGAGGAGGTCGGAGATGGTAGCAAGCTCTTCTGCCATATCCTTTGCTCCCTTCCAGCCTGGGCAGCTTCACATGGGCCTCCTCACATTGGCACAGATCTGAGGAGACCCATTTGCACCACACTGAGTTACCAGGGGCAAGAAAGCAAACACTCCCTTAATCTCAAAGAGACTCCTGGTGTTATTCTGGTGCCCATGGGATCCCATGGCAGCCATTTTGGCTGTCAGTGAGTTGACAAGACTGAAAAGGATTGACCAGATGTCATAACCAAAAAAAAGGACAGGTTTTCCCCAAAATGTAGAACAACCAAGAAAAATGTAGGACATGACAATGTCAAAGCTAAAAAACACAGGTATATATTTTCCTTTAATATGGTTATTTTCAACTCTATATTGCTTATTATTAAATTTAAAACTATTATATGTAATTGATTCCATGAATTACAAAAAGGCTACATGCTGCTTGCTCACAAAGAAACGGAGGTCAAGGGAGATTTTTTTTCCACCACACAGGACTAAAAATCAGGACATGTCCTGGAAAAAGGGGACATATGGTCACCAGGCCTGCCCTTCCTTCACATCTCAATTATAGTTGCTGAAATCCAAGACAGCATGGCCAGCTACTAAGACCAGTCAGAAAGGATCAGTGCTCTGGTGCCATTTGATTTCAGTCTGACTGTGCTGGGGTAGGAAATATTTCAAAGAAATAATACTTGGTGATACTGTATCTGTATACTGTATCATTAATGTGTATTAATGGGAGGGAGGCATTTTGTACTCCAATGAATTATTTATTTAAAACTCTTCTGCATGTAAATCTGGGAGGCATTTGAGTGAAACATTGATCTGATAATGCAGAATATGCTGGCCAAGTATGAAGTAAGTATGACTCTTCCTTCCTCCCATGTTTACACAATATATCCTTGTAAAGATACTAGACACTCAGGCAACAAAGCAGCTAGGTGTGTAATATGAACCTAAAGCCAGGTGTCCTGTTTAACATTTACTCATACCAGCAAAATTTATATTGGTGCAATATCCAAAGACCTTGTTAGGGCAATATTGGTTCTGAAATCTGGAAACAATGTCTGCTTTTGTCGTGTCTTCATTTTCCGCAGAGTCCTTTCTTGCTAATGAATGTATCCTGCCCTTCTGTATGTATCTGTATCCTGCCCTTCTAATTATTAGTCCAGGGCATCTCCCACAAAAATAAGAATCAGAAAAACAACAAAGACATAAAAGCAATAACCAACCATTGTCAAAATGAAAAGCAAAACCCTGCACAAGTGAGGGAGCAAAGGCATCTACAAATAAAATAGCTTTTACCTGCTTCATGTTAGATGTTGCCTCGGACATGGCATCTAAGGCAGAGACTCTTACTATTCAACACTGTCTTTATTGAAATACCCACAATCCCCAAACATCATTTAATTAATACAAATTCTGCAGAGTAACTGCCTTCTGCAAAATGTATACTTTTTGCATATCACAATTTTTGTGTAATTCTGCTGCTGTCAGTTGTGGGAAAGAGCATAAGGCAGTGGTTCCCAAACTGTGAGCCATGACTCCCAAGGAGCTTTGAAAATTAGCCAAAGGAGCCATTGAACCTTGTACAGAAAAACATACACACACATACAAAAGAAACAGAAACCCACCTTATATGATGTATAGGATTATGCCTGTCATGGGGAGCTATGGCTGATGCCCCAGTAGGTGGATGGAACAGCCAGTTGAAAAAGTTTGGGAACCATTCTCTGATAGGCACTGCAGGGAACCAAAGTCCTTTCCTGTGAAACTCAGAAAGACACCCAAGCACCTGGACTTTTTTAGAGATAGCAGCTTAGAAGTACTCAGGGCTGCAAGGAAAAGGGCCAAGCCACACATGGTGTGTTGCCCAATTTAAGATTAATACAACATGGACTTTGATGCATTCTAATTTGCTAGAATGCTATCATTTGGCCCATTTATTAACAAGACATCTTCAAAATATTAAACTTGGACCTTTTTGAATTATTCTTTGTTTACTCAATAAGTAGATAGAAGTTTACCCAGCTGCATTCAAAAATATTAGATCATACTGAGAAAATATATGCTCAATTTTCCAACAGAAAGTTCAGTCCAGTTCAGTCAAAATTACTTGGACTGAAAATTATTTAGGGTGCATTCCTAAATACACATTTCTAAGAAGTTGTGGTGGGCTCAGTGGGACTTCCTTCTGAGTAAACATGCCTACGGGTTAGTCCAGTTGTTACAAGAAGAAGATGTGCTTTATATAGTTTATGCACTGAAGGTTATGGAAATAAAACCTAGTTTGTTCATCCAGATGGTTGTATTTTCTAGTAAATAGTCCCAAAGTGGTTGAATGATCTCTGATTGATCTCTAGAGAGGCCAGATCAATATTCTCCATATTGCTGCAGATTACATATTACAAGGCATATTTCAAGGCAAAACAATATCCAGCAATTCAAACCATATTCTAAGTCAGTGGTCTTTAAAGTGGGAGTTGGGACCTCCTTGGGCTTCATTTCAGGGGGATGAAATGTGAAAAGCTGGATGCTGCCATCTTGGAATCTGGCACTGGATATCTTTAATGACATTTCCAGCCATGACATCAGTTCTGGGGGTCGGGGGGTGTCCCAGACAGATTGTCATTCTCAGAAGGATCCCAGGCTGAAATGCTTGAATACCACTGTTCTAAGCCTTTGCACCTGAAGCAACTTTAAGAGGATCCTGTGACTTTAAATACTGGCTATGAAGGACAGAGGCATGATTTCCTATTCATGAGTAAACATGCACATCCCCCTCAGTTGTTCTTTTCATCAGGCTCAAAACATTTTCCTTTTTATGGAAAATTGTCAGCTTGCCAGGGTCAGTTTAACAATCCACCAAGAATAACATGGTCACAATCAGGTCCAATATCATGGTCACCAAAATCAGGTCACAATCCACTGTGGCTCCCAACCCACAGTTTGGGAAGCACTGTTTTATTATATTTATTCATTTTCATTTGTATTTGACCCTAAGAAACATTTCTAACAAGTGGCATAGGAGTTTCTAAATGAATACTATGATTGAGGAAACTGTTTCACTGTTTCAGCTGGAAAGTTTTATGACGCCATGTTGACTGTGCTCATAAAGTGATATATGTTAATGATATTTATACTGTATTATATGTAATATTAATCATATTTGTAATTACCATATTATCACGTGCTTTAAATATATTTGTGTTATATCTGTCTGTGGTATAAAGACAGATTATCTCCACAGGCTGCAGACAAGAGTTTTGTACACTCAGCAATAATGTAAAGTGAATGGAACAGACATTCTCAATCATAAGCTTCTTTTCTTGCTTTCATGACTCAAGATCCTTTGCACATCTTCTCCCCATGTTTCACAAACTTTAACATCTGTCACTCTTCCAGGGAGGCTCCTAATCTGACTCATCTACTTTTATCACTGATTCATGGATTCATGCTGGTGTGACAATGCGGTGGTGGGACAACAGTGTGACCCCTTGTAACTTTTAGGAGTTACAAGCCCTCTTTAGCCCTCAGTTACCCATCCTCAGAATTCAAAATTGATGTGAGGAAGACCCGATAGCATTGTTTCACAGATGAAGTAGAGAAGACCATGGTCTCGGAAATTCTGGCGCAGAATTGGAACCCACTGAAATCCATTTGATGATATGAACTGGGATAAATGGAAAGTATCTCTTGTGTAACAGTTTTGGTACATATTTACAGAACTATTTAGGAGAAGGTGGGATAATTTGTGGTCATTGGGTGTAACCTTCTACATTAAGATCAAATCTCAACTACAACAAATACCACTATAACTCATATTACAAAAACTTATAATCTGGATTAGAGCATGTCTGAAGAAAAACACAAGTGAAAAAGGTGTTTCCTAATAGGTAGTTTTAACTACATGCACAACACCGCTTTAATTTGCTTGGCACAAATTAACCGTTTTGCAAACAAGCTCCTAAAATTTTTTATTACATATGAATGGTAATATATGAAATAATTTAAAACCTAGCCAACTAAGGCAGAAAAAAATCATAGCTATTTTAAAGAATTTCTCTGAGTCATTTCCAACCTTCCAAACCGGTTGCCTTGCATAATTTTACATTGCAAAACAACTCTGCTACATCACTCTGGAGACAAAGTTGTTTCTGTTGAACCCAAAATACATAAAGCATCTGGATACATCTCTAAAGAACATTCCAAATTGCTGCAACAAAATGCTTCTACTTTTCAGAAGTACAATTTAGTTTTTGTTTGTTCTAATTAATTTGATGGTGGCCCTGGGCAAAGGAGGAAGCAAATCAAGAGAAAGGCTATGAGCAGGTGACCATGAAGAAGGCAACACAATAAGTTTAAAAGGCAGCTGAGGGGAGAGGGGTGAAAGTTACCCCTTTGCAAGATTTAGGAGACCTGGCCAGTGGTGGGCTTCAGAGGGTTCTCACAGGTTCTATAGAACCCTTTGCTAATGGGTGCCTGGTTCTGAGAACGCTAACTAATGGGACATAGAACCTGTTGTTAATTTACGTTACTAGGACATAGAACCTATTAATTTTTTGAATCCCACCACTGCCTGGAACCCAACAGATCTGAAATCCTGCATGAGACATAGTTTCAGTCTTGATTCCCTTCCACCTGACTGGTCTGTGGATTCTACCTCCCATAGCAATCTCCAAAACTGTTTTTTAAAATGTGGGTAATTTAAAATTAATAGTGTGAGAAACTGGTTATAACAAACTGGGGATTCTCCACTCAGATAACATGCAAATAAGCATTGCACTGAAGAGCACTATAAGCAGAAATCCTTGCTTTGCATCCATCAGTCTTGAAGGACTATGGTATCGTGCTCAATGCTGCATACGAAGCACAAAGGCCTGGGTAAATTAATATGGAGATAGGCTGTTACCCAAGCAGCAAATCCCCCCTCTCCACCCACTGAAATAGTCCAATGAAACGGCAGAGCCAATACAATTGGTTCCAGTTGTGTCACATTACATTTTCTTCACTTTTATGAGAAAAATAGTTGCTTGTTTTTTTTCTGTCTGCTTGAATTTTCAAAACAATTACATGTAAATGTTTCTTTGATACTAAATTTAGATAAGGATGTTAAATTTAAAGTTAAAATATAAAGCTGGTTCAAAGACAAAAGAATGATGGAAATGGAATTTTTTCTATATTTGCATGACTCCTGAAAAATTCAGAATTATGCTTTCTTTTTTCAGTACAACAAACTTATTTGTTTGTTGGAATACATTTAAAAATGTAGAATACAGTACATTGTTGTAATACATTTAAAAATGTTCTAGATGTAAAAAGGCAATAATATTATTTTTCCTAGAATTATCCTCTGTACAAATTGTCTTAGTAGCTTTCATTTCACCCATTTCTGCCCACCCCACAGATGTACAAATTTGGGCTGCAATCCTAAAGACTGTTTCCTGGAGTAAGACCCATTGAACATTATGGGACTTAATTTTGAGTAGACATGGTTAGGATTGTGCTCTTAATGTATATTCGCATATGTGCAGTATTGGGCAGAAATGGCTTAACTTACCCTACAATCTAGAGTAACTATGGGAGCACATAAGACAGTTATGTCAACGTAGTTATGGCACCACCTAGTGAAAACCTATGGGAAATTCATATTGCAATCCAGAGTACATTGTTCTTACATTGGCACAAGGACAATGTAATTAGTGTGGATTGTTCCCATAATCATTCGAATACTGTACTCAAATATCCTGTACCTATTTAAAAAACCAATTCATTATATTTGCAGAAAGAAATCTGTAATATTCCATTTTGGACAAATGTATTAATTTGGATATTTGTGTTGATTTATATAAGTTTTTTTTTATTAATCATTAACATTTGTAGACCTAGACAGTATTTTATCCATTGAATGTCAAAACAGACATGATTGCATACAATGTGCTCTCCACATATTTGTGTTAGTTTTGCAACCAACATTGTGTGTTTGGACGAGAGCTACATTAAAGCATGTTTATGACTTGAATTTATCTTTAACCGGAAGTTCAAAACAATTATTCTGTTATTTGTTGGATCTAATCAATAACAGCTTCATTTCGTTATCCGTAGTAAAGCATCCACCATGCTAAAAAGGTTAATTACGATTTTAATATAAAACCAGTCAATTATTCTGTTGCTGACTTTCAGGCACTCTTTTTCTGAGTCTTCTCTTGAGCAGCAAGTTCTTTGACTTCACATCTAGAGTTGAATACATGTAGCATTTCTTTTATTGTCAGGTTGGCTCCCTTCATAATTAGTCTGTCACCATCAGCTGTAATGGAAATATCACACTTTTTGAAATACAGAAAAATTAAGCATAAAAAGGGGAAATAAAACCAATGAGTGATGACTTATTGTTCTGCATAACAAAGCCAAATGAATGTCTGTTTATTCTTGACTAACAGTACAATCTTAAGCATGTCTACTCAGAAGTAGGATGAGTAGACTGCAAATGAGTAGGCTACTCAGAATTAGGATGAGTAGGCCTTAGGCTGTAATCTTAAACACACTTTCCTAGAAGTAGGCTCCACTGAGTATAATGAGACATACTTCTGCTTAGGATTGTACTGTAAGTTTATAAACTAAAATTTAATAGTATAGATAAATTTGAAAGAATTGCCCAGAAATAGTTCCTTTTGCTTCAATGCCATTTTCTAGAACTTGAAATGATGACTTTTCACAATAATGTAACAGACTTTTAACAATATAATACTTTAAATAATATAATAAGTATTGCTTTTAATAACTAATAGTGTTGTGACTAAAAATTACTCTTTGTAACATGGTCGTTGTAACAGCCTCTGAGGTAATGGAAGTAATTGCTGGCCAACAACAGCAGTTACACAAACCACAGGCAAGGTCTTGGAAATGGCTGAAACTACTGAAATGTACATGTCATCTATGCAAAAGAACTTAGGACTGTTGCTGAAAACCAGTTTTGTATCAAATCTGATTAAATTCTAGTCAATTTATCCTGTGTTCCAACACCATTATAACATATGTGTTCCAACCAATACCATATAGTTCTGGTATTGACAGTACTTCCCCTGTTTAGACAGCTGTTTGACAGATGAGGGTGGGACTCACACCTGAACATAAGTTAGGACTAATGGGCTTTAAAAGGACCCTGAAGGAGAGTGTGGCTCACATCTGTTGTGGATGTGGACTAATGAGACTTTCAAGGAATAAAAGCAGCTCGGAAGGACCATGATGTGCAGTGTTAAGACTGTGGTGTGTTAGGGAGTGTGGAGAAGCTGGGCACTGGAGCGCTACCTGCCAGACCACAGCCTGCAGCTCTGCCAGATTGGGACTCTGCTGGAATTGCACTCAGTTGTGAAGGACCTAGGAGCAGCTTTGGAGTGCTGTGGACCTTCACTGCTGGAGATAAGTAAAGTTCTTGGGGGAAGAGCTGCTCTGGAGAAGAGCTACTGTATTACTATGGGAATCCTTATGATATGTATCTGTGTAAATAGACTGTTAACTGTTAAAGGAGTTGGATTTCATTTCTTTGTACACTGTAGCCATTTCTGGAGTAAAGGAGAGTATTAAATGATCAAAAGTGGACATTTAAAGGATAAAGAGGGAAATTTGGACAGGACATGCACCAAACTTACCTCTACAGTAACTTCATTTCCAAGATAACAAAAATATTTTCAAAGCTACACTGGGCCATCTAGTGGTCCTAAAGCACACTGTCACAGGAGGAATCCCTTCTCTTTTATCATAGTTCAATCCCAACCCCTGGTTAGGCTGGCACAAGGTTGACAAGATTCCCAAGATTGCCTGGGGGTATTACAAAAGTGTCATAAGCAGGTGCGTCACTAGGGTTCGCATCACCCGGTGTGGGAGGCCAGCACGTCACCCCGATACATTGGGTGGGGCAACAATGTGAATGGTAGGTGCCATTGCCATTGTGAGTTATGTGCCATTGCCCCACCTCCACTGGTTTTTTTAGCCATACATTTTAATAGAATAAAGATATTTCAAAATGGTTTGTTTCACTCTGCTCTAGACATTCAAAGATGTATAACTTGATGGGATTATTTCTACAAACCATGATTTTAGCCATTTAGGTCAAAAGGACTGCCCCTTTTCTAATGCCCTAGTAACATCCCTGATTGGGACCATTTTGGAAGTCTTGTACTATCCTGGACTGACCTTCCACTCCAGCCAAGGCATGCTTGCTTACTCGCCAGTAAACACAGCTGTGCAGGTCACATCCATTTTCAATGAATTTCAATGCAATCATCAGGGACCTCCTTCTGGGGTAATTTGTGAGGTCTGTGGTCATTGATTAGGACAATTCTGGTGTCTTTGGATTCCCCTCATCCTGCCCTTTCCAATGAACTATGGCATGTTTGCCTACTCATGAGTAAAGCCACCATATGGTTCACTTTCCATAGAGTTCAATGCATATTTTAGTGTTTTTTTTAGTTTTTTGGACTTAGCTTTTGATAGGAAGGTGCTATTTCAAAACAGACTTTTGAGTTGGATTCTGCTCTTCAATACAAATCCAATGGTATATGACATAATAGGGTTTGACGCACCATCACGAAGCTGCAATTTTTAGGTCCCCCAGTGTGCATCACTTGGGCACTCCACCCGGTGCGCACCACACCTACTGATGCCACTGGCCATAAGACAATTTTGTGCCAATTCTGGGGGGGTTAGGCCAGTGCACAGATATGCGCAGATATTTTGGGTAGGAGTACCAAGGTCCAGAAAATTGTTTTGCTGGCCTCATCTGGTCTTTGGGATTCTTCCTTGCTTTAGGTTTATAAATAGAATAACTTTCTCACCAAATTTGATGTCTATTACTGGTTCAGATCCATCGTGTCGTACATCTGTTTTTAAGTCACAGTTGCTGTTGGATGCAATGGCTTTCTTTGCATATAAACACTGGAGGAAATTTCTGAAATGAAGATATGGAAATGCTGATTATAAAAACTTACAAGAACATGCTTGCTTTTTAAGTATTTTTTTATACTTTTATCAAAAAGATTTTTTTAAAAGTTTTTCATACTTTTTAATCTGTGTGCCAGGGATGTCAAAGTCTGCAGATCTCAGAAGCCATTTTTTAATTGTCATAACTGGATTCTCCCAGGATGATAATTGGGCTCTCTCATATTATGAACAAGACTTGCACATTTTCTCTGCTGTCACTTGCTGCTAATGAATTTCTACGTAAGAACAAAAGTGCTTATTTCTGGCCATCTTCACGATGTCACTTTCTGTTTACTATTGTTACTTGCAGCCCTTGGCAGACACTATAAGCACAATCCTAACCATGTCTACACAAAAGTAAGCCCCATTGAGTTCAATGGGTCTTACTCCAAGGAAAGTGTCTTACGGATTGCAGCATATGAGTGCTAATTTTTGACCCTCTATATGAAATGAGTTTGACACTCCTGAATTACAAAGCCAGAGGTAAAAAAGATACAATGAAATTCTTCATATAAAGACACTACATAAAAAAGATTGAAGATTACTTTTTAAGGATCTACTACAGCAAAGAGCTTAAAGGAGGATTCCAGAAGAGTTGCAGTTTAATTTCCAGAAATAAGACAAGATGGTGGTCAAGCAGTTAAGCAAGTAGTTTGCCATACCAATTGTTCAAACATATAAGTACATGTGGTGCAACATACAATTACAACATATAAGTACATGTGGCGATGCATGTGTTGCACACTTGACTTATTCAGAACTGTTGTGTGGATGTGTGTGTGTTTAGGCATATTAATTTTTAGTCATAACATGAGTAGTCAAGGAAAGTTGCACCAACTGTTTAACAAATGTAAATAATACTTTGAGCACAGTCCTAACCATGTCTACTCAAATGTAAGTCCCATTGTGTTTAATGGGTCTTACAGAAAAGTGTCTTTGGGATTGCGGGTTTTATCTTTTTCTTTTATTTTTCCCTCTCTGTATATAAGATCGAAAAACTGACTCATCAACACCCAGCCAAAACCGCAGGACCCAAGCGTGAAATTTGGGGATGGTCTTCCTTCCATTACGTAGGCACCCACTGAGAACCAATTTTCAGAAATTCCAATTGGAAGGCGTGAAAAGGCAACATGTTTTCATCCCTATACTTTACCTTGAAGAATCCATGACTGATCAACGACCAGCCGTAACCCCTGGACCAAGAAGCATGAAATTTGGGGAGGGCATTCCTTCTGTGACGAAAACCACCACTAAGAACCAGTTTGGTGCTTGGTGGTACCTGGTGCCCGTTGTTGCCCAGGCACCGGTGTTACCTGGTGCGGGGTGCCCAGTACCTGGTGCCTGACAAAGATGCAGAGCGCTCAGTAGGGGTGCCTGGTGGTGCCCACTGATGCCCTATGCTCACTGCACGGTGGTGTCCACCGATGCCCAGTAGTGCCCACTGCCCATTGCATGGTGGTGCTTGGTGGTCCTTGGTGGTACCTGGTGGTACCCAATGCCCAGTGGTGCTTGGTAAGCACCACTAGGCTTGCCCAGTTCCCACTGGTGGCTCTGCTGTTCAGGGTGAAGCCCTCCAGGGGGCAGAGCATCTCACCTGGTGCTCTCCACGTTGGACTGGAAAGGGCAGAAGCGGACCAGGACACTCTTCACCTGCTTCAGAGTCACTCCAGCCTTGTGGGGCAGCACATACGCCATCTTGGAGTGTGGAAGGGGGGGAGGGGCTGAATGGAGAGCCAAACACTACAACTCCCAGAAGCACCTGCTGCAAGTCTGCGCAAAGCATTTCGGGAAATGTAGTCTATTCTATTAATTTTCCCTTGCAGTCTCAAGTGCTTATGAACTTTTTGTTGTTGCTGCTGACTTTAAATTTGTTTGGTTAATAGACTTAGTATGCAGTCCTAACCATGTCTACTCAGAAGTAAGTTCCATTGTGTTCAATGGGTCTTACTCCCAGGAAAGTGTCTTTAGCCTAAGGCTGCAATCTTAAAGACACTTTCCTGGGAGTAAGACCCATTGAACACAATGGAACTTACTCCTGAGTAGACACAAATAGGATTGCACTGAAAAACTAAGCCCAAGAGCACAATCCTAACCATGTCTACTCAAAAGTAAATCTCACTGTGTTCAATGGGTCTTACTCCCAGGAAATTGTCTTTAGAATTGCAGCATAAGGCTGCAATCCTAAAGACACTTTCCTGGGAGTAAGACCCATTGAACACAATGGAACTTACTCCTGAGTAGACACAAATAGAATTGCACTGAAAAACTGTGCTGAAACCAACAAGAGGATTATTCAGGGTAACCACATGTCATCTTTATCCAGGACATATCCTCCTTTTTAGCCTTGTGTCCTGAGAAAAATCTTCACTGTCCTCCTTTTCCTTGCAAGCAGGCAGTCCTCCTTTTCCTTGTTACCTCTTTGGAATTAATAAACTATGTGTAATAAATTATTGGTAATAGTTTCAAATTTAATAATAAGTAACTGAGGCTGCAATTCTAAACACACTTTCCTGGGAGTCAGACACACTGAAAACAATGGGAATCACTTTTGAGTAGACATGGTTAGGTTTGCAGCCTTTATGATGTGTGAAGTTAAAACTGCCAATCATAGGTAGCATGGAAAGGACATTTTTGCATGAAGTGCTGTTTTTTCAGTTCTGTCAAATTCTCCCAAGAATCTTTATATAATGTACAGTGGTGCCTCACATAACAAGTTTAATTTGTTCCAGAAGGACGCATGTTATGTGAAATGCTCTTTATGTGAAGCCGATTTTCCCACAAGCAATAATGGAAACTCAGACCCAGGGTTCTGCAACCCTGAAAATATTCATATAAAAATATTAACTGTTATGTTAAAATGATGACAAAACACTGTAATTGAATTCAAAACATGCATTCAGTGTGCATGATCCTATGAAGCCTATTTAGGCTGCAATCCTAAAGACAGTTTCCTGGGAGTAGCACCCATTTAACACAATGGGGCTTACTTCTGAGTAGACATGCTTAGGAGGCTGCAATCCTAAAGACACTCTCTGAGTAGACATGGTTAGGAGGCTGCATGGAGGATGGGGGCTAACCTGGGCTGCTGCTGGAGGCCAGTGGGGGCACTTGGGGGCAGTTAGGGGCCGCTGCCCCTGGCGCCCCCAGGCAACTGCCCCCAAGTTGGGGCAGTTAGAGGCAGCAGTGTGCTGGCCAGCAGCTCTTTAAAACAGGTTTTGCGCAGAGCAACTTGGGGGCAGTTACCTGGGGCTTATTAAGTGAAGCGAGCTTGTTAAGTGGAGCACACTCCCAATGGGAATTTGTGCTTGTTATGTGGGGCACTTGTTATGCGAGGGCACTTGTTTTTTATGTGGGGCACTTGTTATGCGAGGTAACACTGTATATCAGTGGTTCCCAAACTTTTCAGCACCAGGACTCACCTGGAGTTCTAGAAATAAATATTTTGTTATTTATACATAAACTAACCAAAAAGACCCTCAAACTTTCTCTCTCTATAATTACTCTGTATATATACAAATGGTTGCAAACTGCAAGAATTCAGCTCTTTGCACTGCAGTTAATGCAAGGTGACCATACAGAATGGAGGACAGAATGTCTGTACTTTTAATCATTGCATAGAAGAAGGAGCTTAGGCAGATGCTACTTTTTAATCCCTTCTATGTTGAGCTAAACCTGCCTAAATTTCCTCTTCTATGCAGTGCTTAAAGGAAGAGGCACTCTGTCCGCCCTTCTATATGGTCATCCTGAGTTAATGTGCAATTGTAATCCCCAGTTAGGCTGGCATGTCCCATGCTGGATGTCGCAAATGTGCTGTAAATGCTTTGAGGTTATTAAAAACACTTGCTTGGCAGCATAAACCTAGTCTCGCCTTTCGCTTAAGGAGCAAGAGCTCAGGAGACTAATGGCTTACTGTGCATAGGACTGCAGTCCAATGCGGATAAGAATCAACTTTCATTTAGCACATGTAACTCATTCACTTGCCACAAGGTGGCAGGAAGCACACTTAAATCATGTGCCAAATATTTATAGTGTACAGACAATTTTCAATCTTTTTTTTTTTCCTCACAGCACACTGAGAAGGCACTGAAATTGTCAAGACATACCATAATGTATGGGGCCAAAACCCCACTGGGCTGGTGCAAAAGTAAGTCTATGCCAGCATGGGGCAGGAAGGAGGCATTTCATAGTGCTGGTGGCTGGCAGCCCCATGAGCAGGCTGTGGGTGAGTGGGGCTTGGGGGCAGGATCCAGAACTTATGCAGAATCCTTACCCCAGTCCTGGGCAACCCAAAGAAGCTATAGCTGCTTGGATCTGCTCCACCTCTTCAAGTGGCACTGATCCATTGGGCCTGCTGTGTTGTTATCCAGAGTAGGTGGAAGGAATTCCCTTTGGCTTAGGCTGAGCCACACCTGATCCAAACCCTACTGTGGATGAAAGGCAGGTCTGCTGGCTTGCCTGCACCAGGGCAGGTTTAGATAAGTGGGCTGTAAGGAGCAATTTATTTTTTTAAAACCTGTACATTTGAGCAAACAGAACTGTACTAGATCAACCTGTCTACATTGATTGACATCAGTCATCAGGTGGAAGTCTTTCCCAGTCATACATACCTCGAGGTACCAGGCACTGAACCTTAGACTTCTGCATGCAAATCATGTAGCTATGCCACTGTCTTACAGCCCCCAACTATTGCTGTCTTATCATTGGACCCCTTGTTCCTTGTTCCCTTGCTTTTTCTCATGTTTATATTAATCTGATATTCTTAACCAGAGGGAGACTCCCAGGCTGTCATGTTTGGAAATATTCTGGTTTCTAACATATAGACAGTTTTATTTTGCCTTGTGTTTGCCAACTCTAGCCTTCCATTTTTTATTTCACTAAATTTGTTCTTGACGCTTATCTTGTTGCTGATACACTCGCTGACAACCTGTTACAGGTGTCTCAGACCCAAGATGTATCATTTGGCATTCCATATTTATGATCTACTGTGCCTTTTTCTGCAAAAGATATATGATCCCTTGGGACCATCCATTCCACAGAGAAGAGAAGGAAGACATGGTCAGAATGTTTACTTGTGTATTCAGCCAAGGTTTCCAGATGGTTGCAAGAAATAAGGTCACTTCCGTTCATAGGTTTAACTGTTTCCTCTCTGGAAACATGAAAACAGCAAGAATCACGAAGTGCTACAAGGATCAAGTTACTAGGATGTTATTCTTTGCATGGTTACAGAAAGGTAATTTTTCCTGCATTATTGAGAAAATGTGACTAGTAATTGCAAGGGACGAGCACTCACCTGGGGTTGACTCAACTTGAGTCATACAAAAGTGCTGTTTAGCAACTTGAGTTGACTTAATTCATATCCATCATTCACCCTGACTCAACTCAGGATTAGTGACTCCAAATGACTTGGGCCCAAATCCTAACCAACTTTTCCATACTAGCACAGCTGTGTCAATGGGCATGTGCTGCACCCTGACGTTGGGTGGCAGTCATGGAGATCTCCTGAAGGTAAAGCAATGTTTGTTTCCTTACCTTGGAGCTGCATCATCCTGACCTTGGTGCTGGCAACTGGTTAGCACTGTGCCCACAAATATCTGTCTTGAGTCTCTTGGGTGTGTGCGCATGTGCATTCTTGTGCATGTGCATTCTTTCCTATTTTTTCACCACTTCATCACACAGAAGACATTAGGGTCTCCCAGGGTCAGACCTGCCGACCAGGTTATGTCCAGAATACAGAAAGCAGGGTGAAGTTTGGCCAGGTTGAGGATGTGGATTCTCTTAATTCATCGAGACCTTAATTCATGCAGCCCCACATTAGCTGACACACTCAGGGAGGGTGACACACACTAGGAGTCGGTGACGCACACTAGGAGTCGGTGACACCGCCAAAATGTTATATATTAAACCCCATCAGGTTATATACTGTTGGATGCATATGTAAGAGCAGAATCCAGTGCAAAAATCTATTTTGAAATAGCACATTCCTATCAAAAGTTATGGCCTGAAAAACTAAAAAAATGCTTTGAACTATATGGAAAGTGAAAGTGACCCATATTGTGGCTTTACTCATGAGTAGGGAAATGTGCCATAGTCCATCAGAAAAGGCAGGCTGAGAAGAATCCAAGAACACCAGACATGTCCTGATCCAATGAACACAGTATCACAAATCACCCCCAAAAATAGCACACGTGGGGCAATGGCACATAACGGTGCCCCCCATTCAGGTTGTTGCCCCTGCTATTGCAAAGGGGTGACACAGTGGTCTTTGCACAGGGTGACATGAAACCTAGTGACACCCCTGCCTCCAGCTGACTCTGCCCACATGGGATACATCTGCAACTGTTTTGGTGCCATTATACTGCTCCACTGGCAGTCTGGTAAGGATTGGGCTATAAGAGATAATTTTAGATGAGATGGTTCTCGGGCATTTAAACCATGTGTAAAAAAGGCAGAAATGTTGCTTAAGACTATGATAAATGCTGAGTGCCCAAATAGTTGTTTCATGTTCCCCTTTTGTACAAAATGTCTTTGCATGTTCCCAGGTCACATTCTCATCCTGCTATTTTTTAAATAGACATTTTTTTGTGACTACGTTAGCATTTGGTAGCCAAACATCGGAAGTGCCCCTAGAGTCAAATGTTGTACATGATCCAGATCTCATTGACCATTTATGCAGATTTCATTGACCATTTATTATTTGTTTATAAACTGTTTTCCTTCCCCACCTTTTTCTCAAGGAGACCTAAGAAGGCTGGTAAAGGTGGATTTCATGGAGAGGTAGGCATGAGCTTAA
Organism: Cryptoblepharus egeriae; assembly: GCA_030015325.1. Classification (NCBI taxonomy): domain Eukaryota; kingdom Metazoa; phylum Chordata; class Lepidosauria; order Squamata; family Scincidae; genus Cryptoblepharus; species Cryptoblepharus egeriae. The sequence goes on from JAREYC010000003.1 coordinate 27,534,536, forward strand.
ATTTGTTTCACTGGAATAACTAAAGTTAGACCTTATTGACTTTGGCGCAGCATTGTGTGCTATGCAAGGAAACAATTGACAATGTTGACTGAATTTTAATTGTCAGTGTAATTATCAGTATTAGCAATCCTGAGTCAATTTACATCTCTCTTTCAAAATAAGGATGATAGCATTTGATTTTACTTGCCAGATCTGACACTCTGGCTATACTAGCCTAGATGTACTAATGGGAACTAATCAGCACTAATGTAACAATGGGTATTCCTAGAGGAAATTCATGTGTAACAAAATTCCCCTACAACCTCAACCAGTACTTAGCCACCCTCTTGCCTATCTCCAAGGAAATTACCTCACCAACATGCAAAAAAATTGCACCAAGAAAACTGTTCAATTGATTTTTTTTAATTGCAAGATGTCTAATGAGCTTGTATAACTTATAATGATTTTGATTTGGGATGACTTGAGTAAGACTTCTGAATGTCACCCCAGCAATGTCTGTTCTAGTGGCGTCTGCTGGTGTTCTTTTTTGCGTTTTAGATTGTGAGCCCTTTTGGGACAGGGACCCATTAGCTTTTAATTAGCTATTATTATTTTTCCATTTTCTTTGTAAACCCCTTTGTGAACTTTTTAGTTGAAAAGCAGTATATAAATACTGTAGAGAGAAAGAGAGAAAGAAAGAAAGAAATATTGTGTGGTCATCTGGTGGCTTCAATATATCACCACAAAGTGAATCCTACACCAAGCTATCATGTCTTTTGAGCATTTAGCAACTTGTAAGCATTCTTTTGAAATGTGCCGCAGAACTATGCATAATTTTTTTGCCTCCCTTTTTATGGTGTCTTCCATTACTGATGGCATGTTGTACATTTCATAAAATATTAGATAAAATTCTAAATCTTGGAAATTGTGTTTCCTGTAGTTTTCTTACATCTCATTTTTTATTATATTCGGTGTCCCCATATCGATGGATACTGGAAAACAGGTATTACTTGTAAATGAAGGAATCATCTTGCTTAACTGCAGAACTCAATATATAGGCAACTATCTTGCACAGCCCTAGGATTGAGGAGGCATAAAGACCACTTTTAGGTGAGGATTGCCGCACCTGTCATTCACTCATCGGCAGGGGGAGGATATCATCGCCCACCTATTGTGCACTTTAATTGTCCCATACTTTCTCCCATACTCAAAATAGTTGTATTTAATGCAGAAAATGTACTTTTTTGAGTATAGCTTTGCAACAGACTGTTGTCAATGCTTCCCATTCCTTTTTTCATGCCCAGATATAGCAGAACACAATAGTCACAGCAGCTGCAAAAGGGAAACAGTCCACTGTATTTCAAAATCATGTTGTTTCTACCAGATGGTGGAAGGATCATTTCAGTTCTGAATGTGACCCCAGGTGTCAAAGTAATTGCTGGCTGGCACTACCTGACTTACATCTGGAAATACACAAGGATTTCTTCAGTCTTTGCAGTCTGAACTTTTACAATATAAAAAAAATGAGATACTTCAGGCAGAGTCATCACAATCATAGACTGTTATATACCCACTACTGTAGGCTCTTCTAAAGCTCAATTACCTTTTTGTGGAATATCTAACAATGTGCAATCAAGTCTTCTAAGTCTTCCTAAGTGCCAACATAAATTATGGTGGATCAGCCTATGGGTATTTCAGGCAAATCAACTGAAAAATCGATGAGACTTGCTTCCAAACAACTGTGTTCAGAGCCAGGGTGTTGGGCTATATTTCACTGAACATCTGTCAACACGTCAAACTCTTTCATTGCTTCTCAAAGAAACATGGGTATTAGCTAAATGTAACAAAGTAAATCATTTGTTAATCCATAGCTTATTTTATAGGCTGAATCTCAGGTTTCACAAAGAGATGAAGATGGTCCAGTGTGAAAATAAATGGAAGACACCAAACTATAGCAAAGAAGATAATTTACTTGAGGTCACTCAGACACATGCCTTCTGCTTTTTAAATCAACCCACTAGAAGCTGCCTTATATTAAGAAAGATCCTTGATTCATCTACCATAAGGGTCTCTAAACTTTTTGACAGGAGGGCCAAGTTGTCTTTCTGATATTGTGTAGGCAGCTGGAAAAAAATGAATTGATTTACATTTAAATTTGAATAAATTTATATAAATATTAGTAATGGAACTTGTGAATAAATGAAATAATTCAAGTCGATTCATAAACAATTTTTCACACACACACACACACACACACACACACACACACACACACACACACACAGAGGGTGATCTTAATAAGCACTTTCATGCACACAGAGAGGAAGAAGTGTGTGCAGCCTCTCAAGCTCTCAAAATACCCTCCCAAGATGTGGAGAGTTCCCCTCAACTCTGGAGGATGGCAGGGATTGCCCAAGGGCCGGGTGGAGGGGGCTCACCAAGGGTCGCATCTGACCCCGGGGCTGTGGTTTGGTGATCCAGCACACCATTATTGACACTGGCCAGCACACTAGGTTTTCAGGAGTTTCCCTGCCCTATCTGAAGACTAAACTTGGGAACTTCTGTGTGCCAACTAGATTCTTTTCTACTGAACTACAGTCCCTTTTCAAATCTGCTGCAATCAGGGAAAAATCCATTGCCAGGTCAAAGGGAAATAAACCCTTTCACAGTGATATTTTTATACAAGAGCCTTCAGTTGTCCACACATGCTGACTCAAGTCTGCCTGCGTCTGGAGGTGCTTGCTTACTGTTGCACACATGCAACTCAGCAGCATCCCCATTTTTTCCCCACATCTGGGGTTTTAAAGGAAGGAAACTTGATTTGAGTCCCATAGAGTCGCAAAGAGGTCACAACTTGGAAGGTGTCTCTGTTATGACAACCATACCTGAGTCGCTTGGATTTGGCCACGGTGACCAATGCCCTAATGACATCGAGACTAGATTATTGTAATGCACTGTACGTGGGGCTGCCTCTGAAGACAGTCCGGAAGCTTCAACTAGTCCAGAATGCGGTGGCCTGTGTGGTTGCTGGGGCTCGTTGGTTCGACTCTGTCGGGCCACTGCTTCAGCGACTACACTGTCTGCACATTCGTTTCCAGGCTGAATTCAAAGTGCTGGTCCTGACCTTTAAAGCCCTAAACAGCTCGGGTCCAGGGTATCTGAGGGACCGCCTTCTTCTGTACAATCCAACCCGTCACCTAAAGTCATCTGAGGGGGCCCTACTGACTGTGCCACCACTAAGAGACATGAGAGGTGTGGCGGCCAGAGATAGGGCCTTCTTGGTGGTGGCACCCTGGCTTTGGAACTCCCTCCCCTTAGAACTGAGGAAAGCTCCCTCAATACAGAGCTTCAGGCGGAGCCTTAAAACCTTTCATTTTAAAAAAGCTTTTTAAATGGGGCAGAGGTTTGGGGGGCAGTTTTATTGTTCTATTTTTATATTGTTTTTAACTAATGTTTTTAGTCTGTTTTTATTGTTCTTATTGTAATTTAATATAATTGTATCTTAATTGTATTTTAATTATGTTTTAATCTTTATTTATGATCATTTTAATGGTGTTTTATTCTGATCGTTGTTAGCCACCTTGGGCTCCCTCTTGCAGGTGAGGAAAGGCGAGATATAAATTAAATAAATAAATAAATAAAATAAATTATGACTTGTTTTTGAGTTAAGTCACAGGGGCAGTGAATCTAGACTCAAGACCAGCTGCACTTTTTCCATCACTGATAAAATCTGAGATTTCTGAAGTGAGGGCTCGCAAGGGTCACAGGATGACCCCTTACGGTATCATGAGCTTGTCCACAGTGAATTCTCAGGCTGCTTTTGAAAGCTTGTCCAGTTTCAAGGTTGGTTTTCCCCATGACAAGGACAGCAATGTTCAAGAATACTAGCTCCAAAGTCATTGAACTACAAGCTAATAATAGGAATGCCCTGCCTTGTATGAGTGACTATTACTCAGAATTAGTGGGTCTTTCTCAGACATAATTGTTGGCAGTTGTTTGGAAAGCACATTCCTTCCTTAGTTTGTGGCAGTAAATAATATGAGAAACCACATTTTACTCCGAAAAGTGTGCTAAACAAGGAACATCCCCTTCCGTACTATAATGTGTAATCCCTTCAAGACATGGCATCACTATGAAGAAATTAGTGACCAAAAAGCTATTAGAATCTCGGCAATGAAAAGAGGAATAAAAGAACTTGGTGCTGATGACATTATTCTTGTAACAAAGATCATCTAAAAGCTATGGACATGTAAGATAACAGACAGACAGACAGACAGACAGACAGACAGAATTTTTATGCTGAGTAATCTTACTAATTACAGTACAGCTTGGAATCTGCTTGATATGTCTAGTATTGCTCACTTGCTAATTTTTTGTGGTGTAGAAATGGTTTCATCTACAAGAGGTGTATGGAAATAAGTCCAGACTGTCTGTGTGCTGCAATCCTTACACAGCCAGATGCTCTGCAAGTTGACAGCTAGTAATGAGCCACAACAGCCAACATTTCTTGCTGTGAGAGGTTATTGCATATGGCACTGACCGACTCCAACTACCTGAATACCCTTCTGGTGATTTTCTTCAGCCTTCTTATACTTTGTACTTTGCCTTCTACATAGATGTTTGAAAACATGGACTCTTATAACAATTGTTATTAAAACTCAAATATCCTCAGCTTTGACCTATGTAATTTCGATTCAGCACTTTTTCCATTCTCAGATGTACAAACCACACATGTGGTTACTCCGTGCTGAAGAAATAACTCTGCTGAAATGGAGCAGAAAGCTTTCATTGCAAGTGTTTGAACACAATATAGCAGAAATGTCTCAAATAGTGAAATGTGATTACATTTTGTTGGTGGCTATTCTATATATTTATCCTTGTTTTGGCCCAGGCAGGCATGCCCTCCCTGGGGTGAGCAGGAAGAAGGGAGATGTTCCAAGGCGGGACTTTGGGTAGGTAGGGAGTGGGAGTCAGGTTTGGGTCCTGGCACTTGTGCTGGATCCAATTCCTGGGAAGCTTGCATCAGTCCCAGGCTGTTCAATTATGGTGCCACTGTTTGAGGCGGCACAGATCTGAGCAGACCATTGGGGATACTGCTTCACTGTCAGCTTAAGGGATAAGTTTCCCCTTGCCCTGGGGTAGTGTAGCAGTAGCCCCCTACATGCACCGGATAGAGTGATGCCAGTCTGCCTGCTCCAGCACAAGTTAGGAGTAAAGAATATTTGCTGAGAAATGGAAACTGTTATTCTCTGAGAGCTTTCAAATAGCCAAATTAGAGGTGGAGGGGAAGGGAATGGAGAATTTCTAGTCATTATCTGGATAATAACAAATCTCTTTGGCAGATGGTGGCGCTTGCAGAACAGTAATGAAGGAAAGGGTGATTATACCTCTCCTTTGCATTGCTCTTTTGGGCAATTATCAAGAATAAATGCTTTGGAAGAAACATGTTTATGCCATGATTCAATTTAATACTCCAAGATAATATTTTAATCTCAATTATCTTGTTGTGGACAGCAAACACTACAGATGAAATTATTCCTAAATTTTATTTCGAAGACCATGTGGAGAATATTCCTATATTTCCTGAAATCCGCCCTTATTATTATTTTTCTGATTAGATAGGTAGATAGATAATTTTTTGCTCATGTTCTTTTCTAATGTTTATTAATTCATTGTCCTAGGCCACTCTGCAAAGAAAGCAGACAGGCTGTGCTGATTTAGACCTTGGGTGTCCAAACCTTTGTCTGGGGGCCAGACATAGCCTGAAGCTAGCTTCAACGTGGCTTGCAGCAAGTCCCTTTCATCTGGCCTTCGAGCAAAACGTGTGATCCTCCAGATCTGTTTGTAATGCACCCTTAAATGTAAAATTATGTAAATGTATTCAAATTTGAAATGTAAATCATTTTCCAGGCTCCAACACAATGTCAAAGAGATTATGTGGTCCTCCCGCCAAAAGGTTTGGACATCCCTGATCATTCTAGACAATAGCTCAAGATGAGAAAGGAGAGGCAAAAGGAAGTGGGATGATGGAGGAGAGGGATTTCTGATTGTTTGGGGCACACACACACTTGCATTTGTATGGAGAGAAAATCTTAGTGTTATGATAAAGCCTGCATGGAAAAGATGGGTTTTAAGAAAGGATCTGACGTAAGAGAGAAGATATTGCACATTGTTTGGCAATGGAGATCCATTAGTGATTGAGGGGCTAACAGATAAGAGGAAATGTTTTCCTTGCCAGGATGCCCACCACCCCACTATGCAGCACAGCCTGTTTTGGCATAGGGACAAGAATTTGGTATGGGGACAAGAATAGGATTGGACTCTTATTAATTTCATTGTTGCTTTCTATAGTGTGTTTCCTCATCATGAGGGTAACGGTGATGGATGAATAAGAGGTATTATTTTTCCACTGCAGCTGACTTCTCTGGATTAGAAATAAATGAGTTAAACCATTTTTATCTTCAAGTCACAGCATTTAGTTTGTTCAAGGCTAAATCCTCTTTTCTCTTGCCCTGGATTAAGTAAGAGATTTCAGATTCTCCAATATGGCATGATAGGCTGTCTGCAGACAAAGGCCAGCTTCACTTCTTGAGGGGGGTAACACTTAAGGCCAAATGTTGACATGACATGCTCTCATAATCATTCTATATATTCCTCCACGTTCTGGGTTTACTTCTTCTTATCAGACTGGTGTCATTTTTAGCCGCATGTGATTATATTCCACAACCTAAATATCCTAGAATCTTGCACAAATTCATGTTTCCAGGGCTGCACTGTTCGCAATGTCATTGTTAGCATTAAAAATACTATCACACCATGTACCATATGCATTGTTTGCATAGCTATACAGTTCCTGGTTCTTTTGAAATTATTCCCAAATGGTGATATAATTCACGTTCTCACGACTGTCGTATGGCAAGCATTCTGTTGCATTCTCTATTCAGCTAATTTAATTAGCTGAATTTTTTTATTCTTACAGCACAATTTTTTGCGTCCTTATGTAGAAGTGTTATTGAATTCAAGGGGACTTCACTTGCCCCCACTTAATGCAGGCCATCCTTAAGCCAATTGAACTACCAGTAATTGTTCCCAGTTGGGCTCTACTCTTTGTAGGAAAGGTGGTTGATGCAGCAGCATCACCATCATATGGGGAGTAACAATGGCTCGGGAAGTCAGAATGTATGGCATACGTGCTCACATACTGATCACAACAGAATTTTCACATTCAGGTCATCAGTGTGCAGTTCCAAGTTCTGCAAAGGGGGCAGCTGTGGTAGACCCTTCTGGCACTTTCTCCTCTGTGCTTCCAAACTGATGACACAATGAATGGCATAGTTTTGCTGCCAGAAATTGATTTGATCCCTTTATGCATTTAACTGGAATAAATGTGGAAAAAAATGTATTCCTGTAGGGCTTAATCCTAAGGCTCATCAATTGGAGATACGGGCTTGGGCATGGTTTTATAACAAGATGATAGAAGATACCTTGCTGGTAAACAAATACAAGTTCTGGACAACTATTGTTTCTAGTTTATACCAAAGGAGGAGAGGACTGATATTTTTGAAATTCTAGTCCAGATGCCTTCATCAAACATTATTTCAAGCATTGGAATAACAGCTCCAGCATGGGTATGGAGCGTTTTCTGACTTGCAGAAGTGATATGGCATACAACCAATATTCCAGTTTCATTTGTGTACAATCATATCTGAGCTATCTGCAAGTAATTTTATAATTCACTCTAGGTGCACCTACTATAATTAAACATGTCCTCTAAAAAGCAAGTATCAGCGTGTAAAATGTCATTTAAAATAGAGATTTTTTTAAGTAAGGCACTGACATCTCTAGGGTTTGCATCACCCAGCATGGGAGGCTAGCATGTCACCCCAATGGTGGGACCCATGCATCTTCCCATGCAATGGGACCATTATCCCATCCCACATATTTTCTGGCTATACCTTTTGATAGAATAATTTCAATGCAACTTATTTCATTGCATCTGCATGAAATTACACATTGATTGATATACAATATGATGGCTGCAATCCCTAGTTAGGCCAGCCTAAACCCCAGCATAAGTCCCATGCTGGCTTGGGAGTGTACAGAAGTGCCGTAAGGCACTTCTGTGCCGCTCCTGAGGAAGTGTTAGGCCAGCACACAAACATGTATCTATCTCCCTACATCACCAAGGGAATGTGAAGAGTGATGAGTTGTGCGGACCTAAGTTAGGATTGCAGCCAATATCATTCAAAAATAAGATTTCAAAAAGTTTGGTGAGTAGCGGTGTCATTTCCCTATGTGTATCACCCTGTGCACCTGCACCCACTGAACACTCCTAGCAATACCACTGATTTAGGGCTTTACTTTGCTAACTCAGTAAAGGCTGAGTGCAAATGGCAGCTTAATGCAAGCATGACTGTGCAATATTTCTAATGTGGTGTGTTAATTCCTTCATGACAGTTATGGCAATTAGTGGTATTGATTTTCATAAATAAAATACATTAGTTATATAATGAGCAGTTGAGTCCATTATTAACGGTGTTTTGAATATTTTCCAAATTCTCTTCCCACAGGTATTTTTAGAAAACTTCAAATAAAATAAGTTTTAACAAATCAAGGCCATTTCCTTTTCTCCACCCTTTCTGGCAGCTGCCTCAGTAAATTATGCATTGATACAATGAAGAGTCACAAGCAAGGAACAGCCATGGGGAGAAAACAATGGGCCCTTGAGAAGGGCTTCTGTGGTACTTTTTCAAAATCAGTCACAACCCAGCTGTTACCGTCTGTCATTGAGAGAGTTTGGCAGAAGTATTTTACAAATGTCTGCCAAAAACCATTCTGGGGGGAATAGTCCTCTAGAATTCCTTCAGACAGTTTCCTTAAGCGCCAAGAAAGTTTGTACGCTCAAGAAGATTTGATGGTAGGAATATTTTCTTCATGCGGATCTTAGTTTAGTTATTTGCAAGTGATTAAACAAGAAAAATCCATGTTGATGAATGTATCCCTCCCCCTCCCAATAAGTGTGGGGGATTAATTTTCAGTCAAATTACACGCTATCATTGTCTGGTAGTTCCCAGACACTATTCTTACACCATTCTTTCTATCTTAAAAAAATATTTTCTCTCTTCTACATAATTGTGAAAGGTCCAACAGCCCTAATGTTGAAAGTTTGGCCACCCACTGGACAAGAGAGATGAACAGTTAAACTTCATGGTGTCGTGAAGCTCATTGTGTGACTCTGGACCAGTCACTACCTAAGGCTGCAATCCTAATCTCCAGTTAGGCCAGCCTTTACCCCGGCATAAGTCCTGAGCTGAGTGGGGAGTGTCACAAAAGACTCTTCTGTGCCGCTCCTGGCACAGTGCTAGTACATGTCCTGGGGCAGTACACAGACATGTTAGGCCAGTACACAGACATGTGCTTGCCTCCCTACATCTCCACCAGAACAGGAAGACCAATGAGTTAGGCTGGCCTAGGTTAGGATTGCCGAACAGCACAATCCTAACCATGTCTACTCAAATGTAAGCTCCACTGTGTTCAATGGGTCTTACTCCCAGGAAAGTATCTTTAGGATTGCAGCCTTAGAGTCTAATCTTCTTCACAGGCAGTGAGTAGTGTTGCTGAGGGGGTTTACCAATACCACATGGTACCAGGAAGCATTCTACAGCTCTCCATGCAGGGGAGAGCGCTCTCCCTTCACAGCCACTGTTGGCCCATAAATCAGCCGGTTGCTTTGATAACCTGCAACCACTATTAGAGGACTGATGCAGAGGCGTATGACCAGAAATAATTGTGGTGACAGCATCGCATCACCATAATTACTGTACTTTCCAGAAATTATGTAATGCTTTCCACCATAATTACTTCCAGCCAGGTGGAGGTGGGACCTGCAGGCATGACAAGGAAAACCCCAGTTACACCACTGTTCCCAGTGTTGTTGAAAGGACTAGAGTGGTAAAGAACTGTAGACCTTCTAGACTTCTTGGAGAAAAGGTGAAATAAAATGTAATTAATGGTAAGATCTCCCTGTTGAACATGCTGTGCCTGCATTAGCCATATTTGCATTTGGAGGTACCTGTATATGCTTCTTCTCAGTAGTTACATGCTTACCACAGTACAGGAGTACACTCAGCCCACATCTTATGCAGACTTTTAGTTACACACCCTCAGCAAATACAGGCAGCTGCATCTACCATTGTTAGTACTTTCAGAATGAGTCTGAAATTGGAGGATTTGCACTCTGTTGATCTCACTTCCCACTTGCCTTTTAAAAGAGACAATAGGTGTTTTTCAGCTATGAGTGATTTTCAATGTACGAGTAATTTTGGCTTCAGATGCGAACTCTGGAGCAAAGACCTCACGTAAGATGTAGGCCAACTATATACCCATAGTAAGTTTTTACATGACTCTTAGAGGATAACTGAGCATATTGATAACTGAGGACAACTGAGATAACACAGTAGTTCGATTACTGTATATTCAGTGAATGCATAAGTGTGGGTGCATAACTGTGCATAAGATTGCAACCTGAGTTATACTCTTCTCTATCGGCAAAATCCAGAGTAACTATGGGGTGACTGCTCTGGTGTAAGAACAACTTACTCTGGATTCCAATATGAATTTCCCATAGGTTTTCACTAGGTGGTGCAGTAACTACAGGTGCATGTAAAGTCTCTTATGTGCTCTCATAGTTACTCTGGACTTGGGGGTATATTTCTGTAATCCCATAATGTGATGAAGGATGCCAAAGGAGCATCTGCCTCTGTACTGGCACATCAAAGCCTTTCTTATGCACTATGGCAGACACCAATATAGCACCACTGATGGCTGTTTTGACTTTTAAGCTTTGGTGGCAGGTTGCTATGAGATTGCAACAATTTGGATTTCTGTTACCATTGAACAGAAGCCACAAATGTTTCAGTTTTCTGTCCTGGGTGTGCTTTCATTCTATTTACAGAAGAGAAACTCTGCCTTGAAATCAGCTGAGCCGGCAACAGATTGCTTCCTTTGCCCACCCTTTGCTTCTTTATACTGCCTGGCTGCAGCTTGAAACTCTATTTAACAGCAGCACTGACTTATTTATAGCATTTCTTTGCATATTTCAAAGGGGGAGTTCCCATATGGTGTGAATATATGCACTGAACGGTGAAGCAATTAACAAGACAACAAGAGTGAACCTGACAGTGGCTCCCACATAAGAGCATGAGATAACTTGACCTGAAATGCTGTGGGATATTGAACACATCAACGTTCCCATTTCAGAAGCTTTGCCATTTCTTGATGAAGAGTTTAATCATCTGAAGATCAGAATATTTGCTCTGTGGTTGTTACAACTACATTTACATAAAGAGTATCTTGGTGGTACCCCTGGAGAATACAGTGGTTCTTCCAGAAACTCTATCTTGTGACCATGGAGGTCGCAGGGCATGAAATATAGCTTACTCATCACTCTGATCATCCTGTAATCAGATTGCAGCTACATAAAAGGAATTGTTGGGTGTTGGTTGATCCACTGATACAACAAATTGTTGATATTTTATGAGCCTGAGTAAAACCACCTTGACTGTGGAACACACGCCAGAACCTTTTGGAACATGCAGATGCTTCCCGGCAGTCATACAGTCTTAGGACAAAAGTAGAGGTGGGAATAGTTTCCCAAAGGTAGAAAGTAATTACTCTAGTGCAGCAAAGAAACAACCTCTTTTGGGAAAAAAAACCCAGAGTATAATTCTGAGTAAAAATATATTGGATTGTGCTATAGGAGTTCCAGCTAACTGCTTTGTTGTATCTGTTTGAAAAATCAAATGAAATGCATGCCAGCCTTACAGAGCAATCCTATGAATGACTATTTGGAATCCAAAATAGGTTCTACTGAATTCCATTCCATTTACTCCCAGATAAGTGTGTGTGTATAATACAGTAGATGCCCTCACTGTCTTTGTATGTTCTGATTACAGTTCCCTCCAGTATTACTCAAAGCTTGGTGTCTTAATGCTAGTGTCTGTTCCCTTCTTAGGAGATTGTCATGATTATGGATTAGAAAAGCAGTTATAAATGTAAGGATAATCATAGCCTACATGCTCGTACCTATCCTGGAGATGGTGTAATGCAAGGTATGACTTTTTGTTTAGGCAGATCCTTCCTAAAAGGGCCTAATTTCATGACTTCTTTTTTATTTCACAGACACTTTAATAAAGCACAACAATGGCTGTCTTTTTTAAAAGTCTTAGGTAAGAAATTTGATTAGTTCTTGTATGTTACTAACATACAATTATGTGTGCAAACCGGTCTCTTGAAGTCTTTTATTTGTATGTGTGAAAAATAGAATATTCTTACAAAGAAAGGTATTATTTATTAAGGCTTTCCTTTACTGATGTAATCACTGGCTGGACATTATCATAGCATAGTTTTTCTTAACCAATGGTATGGGTACTTGAGATGGTGCTTGAGATGGTGTCTAATAGTACCTGTGAAACCCCTGGGCACCTGGATTCCACAACATAACAGTCCGAAGTAAAAAGGTTGGTGCAGGAGGCAGAGCTCCAAAGTATCAGGAATTCTATATCTCCCTCAGGCAATCACAAAGGGTGCAATCCAGAGTAGTTATGGGATCTCTTACATCTACGTAACTGGCACTTATTCTGGATTCCTCTGTGCATTTCCATAGGGGTCAACATTACTATGTTGACATAAGTTGACCCGTAACTACTCTGGATTGTAAGCCTTACCCCCAAATCCAGAGTAACTATGGGAGCATGTAAGAGACTTTATGTGCACCCGTAGTTACTGCACCACCTAGTAAAAACCTATGGGAAATTCATATTGGAATCCAGAGTAAGTTGTTCTTACACAGGAGCAAGGACTCCCCATAGTTACTCTGGATTTTGCCCTTAGAGTCCCACATGTAGCCTTGCAATAGCAAAAACTGGAAATGCCTTTCAGAGGCCTCCATAGGCCTTCCTGAGCCCTAGAATACTAGTGTTTTTGTTTCTTGCCTTGGGCTTGCCATTGTGAGGTGCACAATGGCACCCCATCAAAGCATGGTACCTGGAGCAATGTACCCCCTTCCCCTCCTTTGCTATGCCACTGCTGCCCATGTCATCCTGTATATGTGGGACTCTACAATTGTCTATGTTGATTGTCTTCTAGTAGGTATGGGAGCAATGACCAAGCCTGTTGAGTTTTTTCAATCCTATTTCCACCTTCCAGCATGTTAGCTATTCCTCCAGCTTTGTGTACTCTTTAGATTTTATAAGTATTCCCCCCCATCTCATCCAAGTTACTTATAGTTATTAAGTGTGGAGCAGCACATGGACTCTGTCACACTTCATCAGGTTGATGTGCACCCAATTTTTTTCACTCCTTGGGAACAACTGTTTAACCATTTTTGAACTCTCTGAACAATAATACCATATAGCCCACATGTCACAATTTAACCACAAGGATATCATGGGACTTGGCTGATATCTAAGTACCAGTCTCCATGGCATTCCTATGTTCTGCTAGACTAGTCGCTCGACCAAAAAAGATGAGTTTTCCAATAATTACTACATCATTTTATGTGTCAAAGGATTAGAAGCTGCTGCAAGCTTGATAACATAAATATATGTTATTTAGTAACCAAATTGAGGTTTAGAAAGTACTTTGCAGTCATTATTGTGGTCAACTACTCAGTGTGCCTTTGTGGCAGACTGCTGTTATTTGTGTTGTTGCTTCCCTGTTGTAAATGCGGAAGATGAAATTAAGAACATATGGTTTGTCCCTAGACCATAAATGAGCAAAACTCATGAGATGCCCAAAAGCAGTTGCTGCATATGTGCAAGTGTCACAGTCATGTGTCCTGCAGCAAACACACAAAGGGTAAGTGTAAGATGCAGTGCTGGATTTACATATAAGCTAAACAAGCTATAGCTTAGGGCCCCACTCTGTTGGGGGCCCCCAAAAAAATTTAAAGCAAAAAAATTCTGGATATATATTTCCAAAATATAAGATAAAAAACAAATAAAATAAAACCTACATATTGCAACAGTGTTTTGTATTGTGTAGGCAAAAAAAAAAACAAAAAAAACCAAAACGAGACAATTTGTTGTTGACAATGGGGCCATATAAAGGGCCCCATTACCTTCAATAGCTTAGGGCCGCATCAAACCTAAATCCAGCCCTGGTAAGATGGAAAGATGGCTGTTGAAATCTCTTGATGAGTGATTCCCCAATTCCTACAGCGGAGTTGGGAACCAGATGAGTATTTTTTTTTTTTTTTTGGGGGGGGGGGGGGGGAGGTAGCAATGGTGCTGCAGTGATTATACTGCCAGGGGCCTATTTCTTCCCTTGGAGCCAGTGCTGGTGTCCTGCTTCACTTTCACAACATCTGTGATGCACCAATCTAGAACCAGAAAAAGAGTAGTCACCCACTTTTTGTCCTTTTTATTCTATTTTGTCCTGCTTCTATTTTGGAAGCATGTTAGAACAGGAGTGGACCAAGAGTGGGCCAAGAAGAACCAAGAAATAATTTTTCTTTCTTTTAAAAAAACAAACAAAACCTTAAAACACAAACAAAAGAAATCAAATTTGCATTTGTACAATTAGTTTTTAATTCTCACTAAAAAGGGTACTATCTTCTTTGATGGGAATCTCATCTTGAAAATTTTGCTGCCAGTATTTATATTTTTACAAATGTATTTATCTTGCCATTCTTTTTCACTGTCAAGGAGGCAAAGGATGCAGTTGTAATTATCATTGGCATAGCTGTGCCAATGTGCGCATGTGCGCATCCCACAGTTGGGGGCAGTCACAGAGGCTTCCTCAACATAAAGCAATGTTTATTCCCTTACCTTGGAGTTGTATTTTCCTTACCCTGGAGCTGGAGGTTAGGATTGTGCCTAAGAGAAGTAAAAATCAGATATGCTGTACCTTCAAAGAAGCCAAAACCAAAACAAAGACAGCAATCCTAACCACACATTCCTGGGAGTAAATACTATTGAACACAATGGGACTTATGTCTGAGTACACATATTTAGGATTGCCCTTATAACATATATACAGGAAAAACTAGATGTTCCTTCAAGGATGGGATTAGGTTTAGTGTGCATTTTTAAATTAAATAAATAGCCACTAGAACATCCTTTCCCCCTGACTCAGATAGGACTGTGTGGGAAGACCGAATCCACTGTACATGCCATGGTCTGATCTGGACTGGGCCTCACACTGGCCTTTTTTCCCCCAGGGCAAATAGCAGCTGGAGGCTATCCACATTAGGGGATTAACTCCCCTCCCCCATATTGCAGTTCCAATCTTTGGGGTTCCCTGAGTTCCCTGATATTTACTGAATAAAAAACAAGAGCACTGCACCCGGTCATCACATACAAATAAATGTCCAGTCTGAGCTTTGGACTGCTTTGAATTTCTTTAAGTTGCTACTACTATCCCTACTCTAACATGGAAGCTGTCTGGAGAAAAAGCTTATAAAAGTAGGCTTCAGCAAGTGGTATGCAGACTTTTCCACTTGCAGAATTCTACTTGTCATTTATACAAGAGATGGAACATCCAATATCATCCCTGGGAAGAAAGAGACAGAAATATACCTGTTTCTGCATATATGCTAAACCAACACCCTCTAGAATTATACCAAGCCTGGGAGTAAGACAGCACAGCAGGCCTCTGGAGAGTCTGCAAGTTAGCTTCAGCATTTATCATTTGACTGAGCAGATCTTTGTGCACAGCCTGTCTCCGTTTAATGGATTGCTATTTATCATCCTCCGATAATAAAAAATTCATCTTTAGCCTGTCTGTAAGAAGGGTTGTTTCTGCCAACTGCATGATGAGAACCGGCTCTTTAACCTCAGTGAATGAGAGAGCCAGGAGCAGGGTATCAAGGCTTTTTCTTCTTTCTATTTAATGCTTTTTTTCCTTTTTCTTTTAGCAGAAAACTGCATTTGAACATTAATGGGCACAATCAGGTTGGGTTCATTTCACTTGGCAGGTGGGCCATTAATTGAAATATGAAAAAGGGATTTGAAGATCTATTTTTAATCTCTTCCCCAGGCAGACTTTGATGTGTTTCCAAGTGTTCTGGCTAGACAGTCATAATGGACTCACATTAACAGCCATTTTCATCCCTTAAAACAAAACCGCACACACAAGCACACACAGGAATTGTATACATAAAAAATATGCTCAGTATATTAACCCATGCAACATGTCTCCTGTGTGTCAAAAAAGCAGAATTTCTGCAAGGAGAAAGAAAAAAAAATACATAAAGTATTTCAAAAAATAATTATGATAATGTTGGTGACAGCTCCAGAAATATACATATAATGTGAGAAGTAAAAAAAATGGACAAGACAGATTCCAAATGGGTAGACTTTGTGTTTCCTATTAAACCTTCCAAATTGGAAAAAATAGTTCACATTTATAGTCTCCTCCTAAAATATTTACCCAGAAACAACAGTTATTTCCCAAATATCCTTATTTAAATAAGTATATGCTTAGGATTGTAGCCATCCCTAGTCACTGCAGCTTAAAAATTCCACTCTATCTACTTTTGGAAGGTACTTTATGCAAATTAACTTGTTAGCATCTTATAGGCTGAGCCCATCAAGATGGCACTTCAGATTTAATTAACAATTTTGTAATATTTCTTCTCCATGATAAAATCTTACTCATTAACAGATCTGTATTAGTGCCTTATCTATTCCACTGCTTTTTAAAGTCTCAATGACCCACATAAAATTCCCATATTGTAGAAACAACATGGGTACCTCTGTCTAGTGTTTGCATTGATAATATTTTCTGGAGAGAGTTGTTGTGGGTCTTTGAGATGTGTACATGTAGTTGTATACAATGGGGAAAGTATGAGTCTAGAGGCTACAATCCAGAGTAACTATGGGACTTTTTACACGAGTGTAGTTATGGTGCCACCTATGAGAAACTTAAGGGAAATGCATAGAGCAATCCAGAGTAAGTGCCTCTTACATCTTCCCATAGTTACTCTGGATTGTAGGGTAAGTCTTTCACACATAACAAGGAACAGCATGTGATGTTCTGACGTGTGCAGGTCACTTTCCAAAGCACATGGCACAGCACTGAGCCACTCACATCTATGGATTCAAATATACAATCCACTGATGCAAAAATTTCACCCACCTGTCATGAATTATGGCTCACCAGGGCTTGATAGGGAGGAATCCATCTACTCAGAAGTAAGCCCTTCATAGTCAATGGGTCTTGCTCCCAGAAAAGATTTACAACCTTCATTTGCCTGCTGCCCACTCACGACTGAAAATAAAGGAGCTTGCTAATACCTGGCAGGCCCAATACAGTGTGCCTGATGTTAGAACTCTGTTCTATATCACTAAGGAATGCTGTATTTCCTTCAAATCCCTCCAGAAAATCTTCCCAAAAAGGCGACTTCTGCAACGTTTGCCCCATTTGCTGCCAGGGACCAGGTCCGCTTGTTCTGGATTGGAGTCATCCATCACTTAGAGTTATTAGTCCCATGAAATATTTGGCACAACTCTGAAGTTCCTTTATTCTACTGAAACTAAACCTAAAAAACATGTGCATATGAAATATTATTTGCATTTACCCTGACACTGACACCATGCCTTTCTCTTTTTGCTGCTGTTTCCCCTGCATTTACTGTACTTGTGAGTCTCTTGCTTTCACTTCTGTTGTAAAGTGTCAGGCATGATGAAACAAAAAAAATCTAACAGGCTGCTTTAATTCCATAGGTCACCTACCTGAGTTACAGCCTATGGGTATACCAATGGTATACAACTGGTACATCAACATCAGTGCCAGTGCTGGGTCTGCACCAGTGTTCCAGTGGAGCAGTGAAGGGGGACCTGGGGAAGATGTGTTCTGGGGCAGGAGGAAGCAGAGAGAGAGGGCATGGATTAGGCATGGTGGCGTAGGGTGGGGGCAGGTCCAGTGGAGTTCAGCTCTGTAGGATCCTGAAGTCCATGTGGCGCCTTCCAGCACTACAACTTCTTAGTGAACTTAATAGACCTTGGCAAAGATAGGCGAGTTATTAAAAATATGCTTTTTCAAACATATGCAATGCAAACAGTGCAATGAAATTG
This sequence comes from Cryptoblepharus egeriae, assembly GCA_030015325.1. NCBI lineage: Eukaryota > Metazoa > Chordata > Lepidosauria > Squamata > Scincidae > Cryptoblepharus > Cryptoblepharus egeriae. Next base: position 27,552,592 of record JAREYC010000003.1, read on the forward strand.
CTAATGATAAATCAGCAGGGGACTAAACCGCTATTGGCAAATCAGTGGACATACATGATTCTGTGCAAATTTTAGATCTACGGAATTGAGTAGCCCCATTTAATGACAACTCTCACTCAGGGGACTAAAGTTCCCTTCATTCAAGGAGACAGACACTAGAAGTAGCTGCAGCACATAGGATACTAAGGCTGCAATCCCAAACACACTTTCCTGGGACTAAGCCCCATTGAATATAATGGAACTTACTTCTGAGTAGATAGGGTTAGGATTGCACCCAATGGCTGCAATCCTAATCACACTTTCCTGGGAATAAGTACTATTCACCACAATGGGACTTATTTTTTAGTAGACCTGCTTAGGATAGCACTGTGTGGTGGCCATTATGGTGCTGCAGGAATCCTTGCACTGCAGGCAGGTTATGATTGGGCTATTAGGTTAATCAAGCTTACAGAATAAACTTGAGAAAATTGTGGAGAATTTATCCTCAAAGAATATTTAAAGGCCTGATTTACAGATGAGAATACTAAATCCAGCCATCTAGAACACAACTTTAAGCAAGATCAAGAATTAATAATGGTCGGATCTGCCAAAACAGACCATTTGATCTTTGATCAAAGTTATTTTGCACATGAATCTTCTCCTTCACAATCCATCCTTGTAATCAACTTCAGTCTACAACTTTTTCCTGCCACTGTGTGAACCTTGTGCTTTATAAAGACAAAACATTTATTTGAAAGCTGTTTGCAACCCCTGCACTTCATAATAGTCATGAAACCCTTTTCTAAAAGCAGAGCATGGTGGTTTTCCCCACCACCAGGCTAATCTGTGCCACAAGTGGAGCTCACTTCTATCAGTGGAGAATTGCAATTTAGTATTATTTGCTCCAAAGCCAAGGCCATATTCAAGAAAAAAATACTGCACTTTTAGCATCTGGACTGCTCATCAGCTAGAAGTCACAAGCTTTAGTATATTTCATAATATTAGATGAGCTTAAGAACATAAGAAGAGCCTATACTGGATTAGGCCAAAGACCATCTAGTCCAGCTTCCTGTATCACACAGTGGCCCAACAGAAGCTTCAGGGAGCCATACAAGACATCCAGGTTCCCCCAGCCCCAGCACCTGGCAATCCTAATCTACACACAACCCTCATGGCTTGTAACCTGCAATGGTCCTTTCCTCTAGGAATTTGTCCAATCCCTTCTTAAAGGCATTGAAGCCAGATGTCATCACCACATCCTGTGGCAGGGAGTTCCACAGACTAACTACATGCTGGGTAAAGTAATATTTCCTTTTGTCTGTCCTAACCCTCCCAACATTCAATTTTAGGGGTCGTCCCCTACTTTTGGTGTTATGTTTGAGAGAAAACAGCATCTCTATATCCACGCTATCCATTCCTTTTTTATCAGTTCTTTTATTGTTATTATGAAATGTATTTAAGATTGGGACTTCAGACTGAAAGTGGTTCCAGATGCTTTAAATGGTGGAATGGGAATAGACCTCTTTAGCACAATGGGGGAAAAACACACATTTTTTCAGACTACTTGCTTGTGAATTAACCACAAATTGACGATGGCTAGGCTAGTAAAATATTCATAAGTTCACTGAACAGCTTTTGCACAAGATGGGCCATATGGTAGACTTCTGCACCTTCTACAGATATAAACACATATTTCCTACCTCTTAAGCAGCACGTGTTGTCAGTCTGTTTTAGGCAAAATCATCAGAGAACTGTTCCAATCTGTACACACACAGTTTCATTAGAAAGGCCATGCTGTTACAGAAACTCCAGTGTTGTTTTGGTGAGTCCACATTTTACTAAAGCAAAGTTGTCTCCATCCCTCGTAAGGAATTATGGTAGATGCTTGACCTTCAGTGTTTGCAAGATCTTCTGTGACTGCAAGGACTGAGTCAATGCCAGACAGAAGCCCATGTTGTCTTCAAACCCATGCTGTCTTCAACAATTTCCATAGATGACTTATAAATTTAGGACTAGGTATCTAACATAAACAAAAGAAACAGAGGGCTGCTATGACACCCATAGAAGACCAGCAAATGTGTAAAGAGATACGCGACAGTGGAATTTACTTAGGAAGAAATAAACAAGGGTAGGCATTTCATAATGATTTGATGAACAGTAATAGATGCAAAAGCTGAATGTAGGAACACAAAAAGAAAAAGAGAATACTGGAATAGTACTAAACTGGTTTAGGGACTACAGCTGTGATTTTCCACAGATAGTCCTCAAGTGTACCTTGGGAATTTAGGGAGAATTATTGGGGGATTTAAGCAGCCTGGTGTGCCTTGTCAATGGTAAAAACAACTGATGACAATTTCAGGTCCTTGTTAGTGTGCCGTGATGTGTAAAAGATTGAAAATGTCTTGACAAAGGCTACCTTCTGATACCTTGTACCACCATGTACAAAGGCTATCTTATGACACCTTGTATGATACCAAGATATCATACTTGTGATGTACTTGATACAAGAGATATGCCCAGAGTGACCATATGTCATAACCAAAAAAATAGGACAAGGTCCTTCCAAAATGGAGGCTATAACAAGGATATAACAAGAAAACAATATACCGTAACAAGAAAAATGGAGGATATAACAATATAAAAACTCAAAACACTCATATGTATTGCTTTCATGTGCTTAATTTCAACTCTATATTGCTTATTATTAAATTTAAAACTATTATCTGTAATTTATTACAGACTAGCGAAAAGTGTACCCGCGTTGCAGGAGTAACATTTCCCCATATGCCATCCCCCCAGGGCGCATCAACTTCCCCCAAATTGGCTGGATGTTGGTCAGTCTTCATGTTAAGTATAGGACAAAAACATGTTGACCCCTTTTCAGCCCCTAAAGGGTTAAATTTCTCCACATGGGTTCTTTGTGGGTGTTCAGGTGACAGAAGGATCCATCCCAGAATTCCATGCTTCTAGGCCCAGCAGCTGGGGGGGGGGGAATGTTGATGAGTCATCAATTCTCCAATGCAAAGTATAGGGAGGAAAACACGTTGCACCCCTTTTCACCCCCTTCCCGTTGGAATTTCCGAAAACCGGTTCTTAGTGCACCCCTCCCTCACGGAAGGAACACTCACCCCAAATTTCACACTTCTAGGCCCAGCAGTTTTGGCAGGGCAGTGATGTCTCAGTGAGTCAGTCAGTCAGTGAGTGACTTTTCTCTTTTATATGAATTACAAGAAGGTTACATGCTGTCTGCTCCCAAGGAAATAGAGGACAAGGGAGATTTTTCCCAGGGCACAAAGCTAAAATGTAGGACATGGCCTAGAAAAAGAGGACATATGGTCACCCTGGATATGCCTGGCATAATAAACGGAATCATTAATTTCAGCAGGGCTTGCTACTGATTATAGAACTATAGGATAGGGCTGTCAGTATCAGCATGCTGTGTTACAGTGGACATAGCAAATGTTACAACTCAGATGCCAATAGGATGGTACCAACCAGAATGACAGTGAAAAGCCCATGTTGTCAGAATGATGTGGAATTCTCCATATATATTTTTACGCTGACAGATTCTCTTGGTGCCTCTGAAGCTAAGAAACTGCAGTTTTGAATAATATTCAACCAATATATTTGTATTCATTTATCTTGAAGCACCGTTAAGATCCTTTTATTGGTTCTGGCTTTTGTAGCTGGGTTAATCTGGAATATAGGGCATTAACAGCTTTTATTGTATTTCATCTTAATATATTTTTCCCTGCCTTTTAGTAACCTGACCCCTTAAGATGAATTGTCTCGAAATTCAAATAAATGCATACATTACTGTGATGTGGAAGCAATTTGTAGCAATATCACCATAATCCTGAGACTATAAAAAATAATGCGAGGGGGAAAAAAGAAGAAATAGGAGGTGATCTTATGGAGCTGTTTGCATTGGGCATGTGGATTTTTCTCCCAAACTAACATTTTTAAACATTTGCTAGAGTCCTATATTCTATATTCTCCTTGGGTTATTTAATCATTGCCCGTGTTTCAGATTTACCACATTAACTGCTCAGCACCATAGAAGCTAGTTAAGGTACATCTTTGTTTTCTTGTTTCTCATTTATTGGTCTGTATCATTTATCACCCTTATAAAAGTTGTAATGGCCATTTTATTACTGATTTTTTTGCATTATAAAGCTGCAGTACTAATTAAGGCACTGAACCTTCAAAAAGTCTATTTAAACTTTATAGTCAGGAACAGTCAAATTGAATTGGCTCTGAATTGGAACTAGACTGACAGTGGAGTGTGGTTTGCATATAATTACAAGATCCAGGCTTGAACTCACAACAAAATAAGTTAATATTCCACTGCCCTAATTTCATAGACTTTAAGGCACCGCATCAAACATTTTTAAAACTTTTAGATTTCATTTTTTGAGAAAATGTATTCCAAAATAACAGATGCTGCACTCCTTTGCTGTAGTAGCCCCAACCCACTCTTTCCCACATCACAACCCCAAGATGCACAGCTTCTATAGATCTGCGGAAGTACAACATAGGGCTAATAAGGGTATCCTTGTAGTTCTTTCAAAGGATTCTGGTCTTTACCAAGAACCTATGGGTTATAAGATGGAGAAATATAGCTATTGCTGCATTTCAACATAAGGCCCTTGGCTCTGGGAAAAAAAGGGAGGAATATGTGTGTCTGAACATATTAAGGTACAATGGTATGAATGTCTACTCAGAAGAAAGTCCTGTTGCTTTCAATGGAACTTACACCCAGGAAAGTGTGGATAGGATTGTAGCCTTATTCCCAGCAACTGCTTTTCTTGATCCTAGAAGGTCAAGGGAAGCAGCAGTAGATATATCTATGTTGAAGTTATCTCCTGCTGTATCAGTGTGTTTTTATCTCCATTTGGCAATTTATGACTGTTGTACAATGAGTAAAACAGCAAGTGAAGACCTGCATGTGGAAAATATGAATCAAAGAGCAAACACCATGGACAGATGTTTTTGTACTGCCTGACATCTGTACTGACTGTACAGAAGTCAAGAAATACAAGACACTGAGACACTGATACAAAAACAAGACATTGAGAGCACCATTCTAACAGTGTGTTCAGCCAGTGCAAGTCCCTTGCGTTAATGTGGGAGAATTGCAAATGTGCCATAAAGCGCATTTGTGTCTCCTCGAGTATCAGTTGAGCTGTGGTGACAAAATGTAAGTTCTCTCAGGCTGAGCTTGGCCAACACAGGAGTCTGAGGCTGTGTGGTGGGACAGAAGGGAATAGGAGGGGAGGAGGCTTTGTAGGGTAGAGATGGCATGCATTGGCATGGGCGGGCAGCTGGAGAGGAGGAGGCCAGAACCTGGCACTTTTGCCAGATCCTGACCCTATCTTGGGCAGTGTGGCGCAACCCTGGGTTGCTCAGATCTGCACCATCTCTTGAGGTGGTGCAGATCCAAGTTGGACCATTGGGTAAACAGGGTAAGAGGAAGAGTTTCCATTTGCACCCCAAAACTTGTGCTGGATACAGAGCAGGCCTGCTGGTCTAACTGTTCCAGTGCAAGTTAATATTCTACTGCCCTATATTTACAGAGTTTAAGGCAAAGCGTCAAAAAATGAGGCCCATGAACAGGACTCAGCTAGTGGAAATCCTTTATTTAAGCCACATGATAACTGGGCTGTCTGAACATTTCTCTTTTAGCAGGTCCTGCCAAGGTTCTGGGGAGGTTCTGGACCCGCAAGAAAACTGGGCTCTCCCATATCATGAAAATATGGTCAAGATTTGCACATATTCTGTCATTCATAGCTTATGAGTTCCTACATGAGAACTATTTATTTCCGGCCATCATCCAATTATCAGTAATTATTGGTATAAACCTAACCATCAGCCCTTTATTTATTAGTGACTAGCGAAAAGCGTACCTGTGTTGCAGGAGTAACATTTCCCCCTATTTCTTCCCTCATGCGCATCATCCCCCATGCTTAACTTCCTCCCATGCGCAACTTCCCCTCAGCGCAACTTCCCCCCATGCGCAGCTACCCCCCATGGGCAATTTCCCCCATGGGCAACTTCCCACCATGCGCAACTTCCCCCCATACGCAACTCCCCATGCACAACATCCCCTATGTGCAACTTTTCCCATGCACAACATCCCCCATGCGCAACTCCCCCCCCGCAACTTCCCCCCATGCGCAACTTCCCCCCATGCGCAGCTACCCCCCATGGGCAATTTCCTCCCATGGGCAACTTCCCATCATGCGCAACTTCCCCCCATACGCAACTACCCCATGTGCAACATCCCCTATGTGCAACTTTCCCCATGCACAACATCCCCCCATGCGCAACTTCCCCCCATGCGCAGCTATATAATCAATATATAATCAATACAAAGAGATAATCACTTCCAAATCGCTTTGTAAGGGGAAGCTTCGCCTCTGAGCTCAGGATAGAGCAGGATGCCCACTGCTGCACTTGGACCAATCACTATTTCTAAACTTATTAATATACGTGCTGTGAAGATAAAGGTAGGAGATGTGACTCATTCCACCCTGAGCTCCTCAAAAGAACAGCAAGATAAACTCATAAAAATAATACATTGGAAAATGAAGAAGAAAATATATTCATTTTTGGCCTATTTGGACTAGCAGGGATCAACAGAAGCATCTCCATATTTCATGCAGGACTGTGATTGCATCAGTTCTTAATTTTTATGCATCCTGCATATTTTGATCAGTTTTCTGCTTTGTAAATTTGTAGGAAGACCAACTATGGACAAAATGTGGACATTTGTTGCCATGAATTAATTTTCATAAATCATATCCCAGGGGGTAAGAGTACATTTGCCTTAATGATGAATCACAGATGGTGTCTTTTCCACTTTGCTAGATTAATCTATATGTCCTCTCGTGACAAAGTGCAATCTATATCACCGTTGACTTCATGTCACTTGGATGCGACATTACCCAACACAAAAATTACACTCCATGTTTAATAGTTTAAATATGTAAATAAAATAATATATGATTAAAATTGATTAAAATGATGTATCCTGCCATTATTCTGTAGTCACATTAAGATCTTTAACACCTTATTTGTTTTACCCCAGTGAACCAGTAAATGGCTGCACCATGCATCACTTGCCATGTATAAAATATCACTTGCAATTCTTCTCATCTCCTCTGGAGTTTTAAGGTGATCTTTTCTTGAATGACATAAATTTAATTAACCCTAAATACATAATGTAACCCATCTACCATAGACATATATGTTTAGGACACATTTCAACCTATGGGGTACAAATTCCAGAAATCTTGGGTAAGAGTACAATTCAGGGCCCAATTCTGTCAACATTTCCAGACCTAGTGCAGCTTTGTCAATGGGGTATACACTACAAGGCACAGGAATGTTTGTTCTCTTTCTTTGGGGCTACAGTGCAGCTGCATTAGTGCAGGAAAGTTGGATAGGATTTGGACCCTTAGTGTATCCATTGTGGCTAACTGAATAATATTCCTGTGTTGGAAGGTCTCTGTAAGTCGAACAGTGGACCAAAACCTATAGTGTGACCCTATGCATACTTACTGAGAAGTTGCGCGTATAGGATTGTAGCCTTTATAGGCTTGGCTGCAAATATGAGAGTCAACCTGTCTTAAGCAATTCGGTGAGCACGAGTGCAGTCCTACCCTAGGCCGGCACAACTCATTGGTCTTCCATTCCCGTGGTTATGTAGGGAGTTAAGCACATGTCTGTGCACTGCCCTAATCCTCCCCAAGAGTGACATAGAAGTGTCTTATGGAATTTTTGTGACATTGCCAGGTCAGCAAAGGACTTATACTGGTGCTTAGGCTGGTCTAACTGGAGATTGGGATTATAGCCTAAAGCTACAATTCTATACACTTACCAGTGAATAATCCCCACTGAACTAAGTCATTGAGGCTTATTCTTGAATAAGAGTGGATAGAATTGCATTCTTGCTTCTTATTCGTAGACATTGGTAGGCTTAGGGCACAATCCAGAGTAACTACGGGGAGTCCTTGCTCCGGAGTAAGAACACTTTACTCTGGATTGCAATATGAATTTCCCATAGGTTTTCACTAGGTGGAGCAGTAATTAGGGGTGCACATAATGTCACTTACATGCTCCTGCAGCGTAGTTACTCTGAATTATGTCTTATGCCTTAATGATACCTTTGGCCTATGTGGGAGCTAATGTGACATACTAATGTGACATGTCACCCCTGCTAACTGAGCAAGAGGCACTCTTTCAAGTGGGTGTTCTTTTATTTAGCAGGGGGGGAGCCCTCCACACCCCAGCAATGCCTGTTCAAGTGGCTTCTGCTGGTGTTATTTTTTGCATTTCAGATTGTGAGCCCTTTTGGGACAGGGACCCATTAGCTTTTAATTAGCTATTATTATAGTTCCATTTTCTTTGTAAACCGCTTTGTGAACTTCTTAGTTGAAAAGCGGTATATAAATACTGTAGATAGATAAATACAATACACTCCTATTTGTGTCTACTCAGAAGCAAATTCCACTGAGTTACTCCCATGAAAGTGCTCTTAGGATTTCAGCCATAGTGGCTAGAGGTCCAATCCTATCCTGATTTTTAATGGATTTCTAAATCCTATCTAAATTTCTAATCCTAACACCAATGTAGGTGTGCACTTCATTCTGAGGTGGAGCAATCATGCAAGTGATGTCTCAAGGCAAGGGAACAGATGTTCCCTTGGGGCTGGTATGGGTCCAATAAGCACTGGAATATTTGACAGGTAGATAGATATTCCTGATCCTACCTGATATGCCCTAAGATATTCTCCTTCCGTAAATGGGTTTCTCAGTTGTAAGATGGAGGTAACAATGTTTGCCTTACAGGGTTGAGGTGATATCTACACAGAGTATGTGAGAAGAAATGAATGAATGAATGAATGAATGAAGGTCATGTCCTGGAAAAAGAGGAAATGAATGAGTGAATGAATGAATGGAGGACATGTCCTGGAAAAAGAGGGAATGAATGAATGAAGGACATGTCCTGGAAAAAGAGGGAATGAATGAATGGATGGAGGACATGTCCTGGAAAAAGAGGAAATGAATGAGTGAATGAATGAATGAATGGAGGACATGTCCTGGAAAAAGAGGGAATGAATGGATGGACGGACGGATGGATGAACATGTCCTTGCAAAGGAGGATATGAGTGAGTGAGTGAATGAATGAATGAATGAATGAATGAATGGAGGAGATGTCCTGGAAAAAGAGGGAATGAATGAATGGATGGAGGACATGTCCTGGAAAAAGAGGGAATTAATGAATGGAGGACATGTCCTGGAAAAAGAGGGAATGGATGGATGGATGGATGGATGGATGGACATGTCTTTGCAAAGGAGGATATGAATGAGTGAGTGAGTGAGTGAATGAATGAATGAATGAAGGAGGTGTCCTGGAAAAAGAGGGAATGAATGAATGAATGAATGAATGAATGAATGAATGAGAGGACATGACCTGGCAAATGAGGTCATAGCATCCAGTGGCCAAGAGTTCCGCAGGTCAATGCTGTCTGTCTGTCCCTGTTGCAGGTGGCAGGAGGTGGGGGAGGGAGGCGAGGCTGCATCCAGCCCCAGGGCAGTGCAGGGCAGGGGGAGTACGGAGGGGTCTCCGGTCCTGGGGGAGGGAGCAGCAGAGGCTTTGGAGGAGGCGCGCAGGGAGGGATGCTCCGTCCAGCCAGTCCAGCCCAGCCCAGCTAGTGGTGCGGCGCTCATGCGCACTGCCGGCGGTGCTTGCTCTGCTCTCTCTGCTCTGCGGCTCCTTCTCCTCCCCGGTCAGCCTTGCAGGGAAGAGCCGGGGCTGCAGCAGCCTTTCCAGCTCCGCACTCGCCTGCCTGCCTGGCTTTGTAGCCCCTGGACCCCGCTTGGAGCCCGCAGGAAGAGCCCAGGCTGGACATCACCTTCGCATCGCCTTCTGCACCCTGAATCTCCGGTACGTGTGGGCTGCAGGGGTCTCCTTTCCATGCATTGCACTCTGCACATGCTCAGAGGCACGCTTCTAGGAAAAACCCTGGGTGGGCAAGTGGAACCTCCTCCTGCTCTGATCAGGGATGCCTTTCCTGGGAGGGAGAAACTGCCACTGACCCTAATGGGGAATTACTTCTGAGTAGACCAGGGTGACCACATGTCCTCTTTTCCAGGACTTGTCCTCTTTTCTTAGCTTCCAAATCTTCGTTGTCCTCCTTTTCCTTATAAGTAGGCATCATGTAGCATAGTTTTAAATTGAAGAATAGGAGCTCAACCCATACCATGTCTTCTCAGAAGTAAGCCCCATTGAGTTCAATGGGGCTTACTCCCAGGAAAGTGTCTTTAGGATTGCTGCAATCCTAAAGACACTTTCCTGGGAGCAAGCCCCATTGAACTCAATGGGGCTTACTTCTGAGCAGACATGGTTAAGATTGTGCTCTCAGTCACATAGGCTGCAATCCTAAACACAATTTCCTGGGAGTAAGCATCATTGATTATAATAAAACTTACTTCTGAGTAGACAGCCATTGGATTGCACCCGTCATGTTTAAATTAACCACATAGGCTGCAATCCCAAACACACTTTCCTGGGAGTAAGTACTATTGAACGCAATGGGACTTACTTCTGAGTAGACATGCTTAGGATTGCACTGATAATGATAAATTAGTCACAGGATGTTATAATTAAATTATTATATTACATATAAGAGTGTTTAGATTTCATATACATAGTGCTTAAATTAACCACATGAAAGCAATAGAGATGAGTGTTCTTAGCTTTTCTTTTTCATGTCCTGCATTTGGATGACAAATATTTTGGGGGTCCTTGTCCTCTTTTTGATATATGGTCACCCTGGAGTAGACATGCACAGAGGTTGTGCAGGTGTGGGGGATGGGAGAACCTCCACTTTTCATTAAATAGGAATGTCTACTCAGAAGTAAGTCCCATTAGAGTCAATGGGGCTTACTCCTGGGAAAGTGTGGACAGCATTGGGCTGATAATCACTTGCCTTGCAGTGAGTAGGAGTCTCACTACAACAGAGAATAGTCTGGGAATACAGTAACAGTCTAATGAGAATGGCTAAGACCTGCAATCTTCTTTACTCCTCCTGAGTAATAACATAGGGATGCTATAGTGCTGTGTGAAATTTTTTTCTGTGATTACTAATTTAGAGATTGCCCAAAAAGGCTACCATCTGAAGGTAGGGATGGTACTAAAAGCAACACCTGCTGTGTCCAGTGAGGTTTACTCCCAAGTAAGTGTGAACAGGTTTGCAGGCTTGATTTGATACCATCTCCAGCAAAACGCTTGCAGTCCCTGTCAAGTTGATGGGTTTTATGACTGTGGTGCCGTTGATGAACATCAGCTTGTATTTGTGGTGTCAGACGGCAAGATTGTGTGATGGTAGGATCCAAATCTTAAATTCCTGCTTGGCTGTAGATGGGTGGTCTAAGACAAATGCTATCCATCAGCTTTACTCATAGATTAAAGGAGGCAATAAATAAGAACTGTAAAAAAAAAAACTTGGAATGCTAATGGATGTTTGAAAATTCAGAATAATACTACTTTGCAGAGAGAAAAACTTGGGGAGGAGCACATCTGGCAGGACATTTGCAGAAATGAACTAAATGGCAAAGCACAAACTATCTCGCATCTTAAATGATTTGTGTGTGTGTGTGTCAGTGAATTCTGTGGGGTTATTCTTGTATTTTGGCATTTGTGGGCTGTGACATTTCCATTTTGAAGCTAAGCACACTTATCTTGGAAGTAAATGTGGAAGTCTGGTGGTAGGACTGGAGAGCTTGTTGACTGACAGTTATTTGTGTTATAATCTCCGAGGCACCCGTCCACTGATGCAAGAAAGTACTTCTGAGTGAATGGTTTGTAGATGGCAATCTAAAGAATTAGGGCCTGTAGGGTAGGATAGGGGGAAGATTACAGAAGCAAAGAGGAAAGGAAAAAAATCTGCTTAAATCCTTGTTGATGCAAAGGGAAAAGTACAACAGGCCTGCAAGGACTGTGTGTACTACCAATGTGTATATTTTGTACTGAAAAACTGATTATTCAAGTCCAGGTTGTCTGATCCTGTTGAATTGTTTTCAAGTTTGTATAACCAATACAAGAAGAAAATTCCTTGGGTTTTTGCTCACTTGCTTGAAGCAAACCCGTTTAATTTCAGTGTGTCCAAGGCTTCCAGTTCGTATCCGGTACACTCCCATTGACATCTGTTGGTTTTCCTTCAGGCTTGTTGTGGGTATGGCTGATGCATCTTGTTGTTTAGATGCTGTATTAATGCTGCCATGTGAGATTTTCCCTTAGATAATGGACAGAGGATAGATGCTATTAAACTATTCAGTAGACCACAGCTGTCAGCGGTAGACAGCGAGGCAACTTTTTAGGTGTATCAAAGCTACATGTGCAATTTAGGAGGAAAATTGTAGAGTGAAGAGAATAAGTCCATAGCAAGTGATGGAAAAAGATATTCATCAAACCTACCATCAGTCTGAATCATTCAATTATTTTTGTAACACAGAAAGTATACATAGGATGAAGCCCTGAACTGTCATAGATCCAACAAGATTTTCATTTGCTAATTTTTTTTCCCCGACACAGACCACTTAAACTGTAAAAGATGCTTTAAACAGCTGCTGGCAAAAATTGGTAACCTTTGACAATAAAGTGGTTACTAAGCTAAAGCTCCTGCTGTTCACCTAATATACTGTAGTATAAGCATGCGGTGTTTATTCTGACTGCTCTTTAAAAAAAATGATGTTCTTTGATAGGGGGAGGATAATGGAAGGATTGTTTTTAACTGCAGAATAGAGATAATCCACTACAGTATTACCCTATACCAAGGGTGTCCAAACTTTTGGCAGGAGGGCCACATCATCTCGCTGATACTGTGTCGGGGCCGGAAAAATGATTTACATTTCAAATTTGCATAAATTTCCGTACAAGAGAGAGATGGATATGGAGGATTACAAGGCTTGCCCGTAGTTTGGATGGAGGGGTCTTGCCACATGCCACACTGAAGCTCACACAGGTCACAGCTGGCCCCCAGGCCGGGGTTTGGACACTCATGACCTATTCAGTCACAATAATTAAACATGGTTTGTTTTCCTAATTGTGCTTTTTACTGTTGATGTCTAATGCATGGTTGAGGATCAACTGCAAACCAGCATGAATCATGGAGTTGGAAGGGACCTAATAGATCATCTAGTCCAACTTGTAATAAAACACACAAGGTCCTTAGAGGTGTGGTGTCAACAAGAGCCCCTTGCAGGGAATTAGGCTGCAGTAAGCGTGCTGCACAGCTGTTACCACTTGGAGGCAACAAGACATAAAAGCAGCATCTGGAGAAAGGAAAGGGTGGGCTGTTGGTGGAGAAAAGGTTAAGAGCATGAATTGGCTAATGGAGCTGCTGGTTGGTGGACTAATGGACTGGCTGACTGATTTGTGAACATGCAGGCTTACTGATGGGTGGAAGAATGAATGCAAGGAGTACTGAGGATTGCTGGAATACAGGTTGCTGGAGGCAGCTGTGTGGAGGAGGGTGAAGGATGCTGTGCTGCACCTAGAAGAGCTGCTGCTTCAAGAATGAAGAGGAAGGACCTACCTGTTACCTACCTAAGCTGCCTGCCTATTACCTTCCTATAAATACTCAGATTTGGAAGTAGTTTTATACACCAGTAGCAAAATGTACCCACATTGTGGGAGTAACATTCTCTGTGTGCCATCCCCCCTCCTATGTGCATCACCCCCAGTGATGGGATTCAAAGAAATTAACAACCGGTTCTCTGCCCATCTGGCAGCCACTTTTAAATGGCTATTTTTAAACTTTATATGTCCTATGTCTCATTAACAACCAGTTCTATAGAGTAGGTCCAAACCTGCTGGAGCCCACCACTGATCACCCCCCAAACATCCCCAATGCACACCCCCCATGTGCAGCATCCCTCATGCACATCATCCCCACGCACATCACACACCTCCACTGCTCAACATCCCCCATGTGCACCATTCCCCCCCAGTGCACCCTCCCTCCTAGTGCATCAGGCACTGGGCACCAAATTGGCTGGATGTTGATCAGAAAGTCAGCATAAGTAAAGCATACAACAAAAATACGTTGCATCCCTTTTCACCCCCTTAAAGGGTTAAACTTCTCAACGTAGTGTCTTGGTGGGTGTTCATGTCTCAGAAGAAATACCCTTCTTGAATTTCACACTTCTTGGTCCAGGGGTTGGGGTAGAGCATCCCTCAGTCAGAGATTCTTCAATGTAAATATAGGGAGGAAAAGGTGTTGTGCTGCTTTTCACCCCTTCCAATTGGAATTTCCGAAATTCAGTTCTCAGTGGGTGCTTCTGACATGGAAGCAACATCCTCCCCAAATTTCATGCTTCTAGACCTGGCAGTTTTGGCTCGGTGTTGATGAGTTAGTGAGTGAATGAGTCAGTGACTTTTCAATTTTATATATGTAGACAAGAGCTAACAGTGTTTGAGGCACTTTAATTAGCTTAAAGTGGGCACATGTTCCCTAGACAAGCTCAGAATGGGAATTTGGAAAAACAGTATGCTGCTTTGATGTGGGGATCGGAAGAAAATGGTTAAGCTGTACATCTGTACCAAATAAACCATGGTTAACATGATTTTCTCATGCCTCTGCTCTGCTTTCAAGATAACACAGGGTTCTCACTGTGATCCTGCTGTGTATACTTTGACAAAGCCTTTGGCTGCAATCCTAAAGACACTTTCCTGGGAGTAAGACCCATGAACATAATGGGGCTTACTTTTGAGCAGACATGGTTAAGATTGTGCTCTAAGGCAACAAACGATGGTTAATGCTAACCATGGTTAAGTATTAGTCAGCCTGATACTATGTGTTGATTGGTGGATATTTTTGTCATGAACCTTCTAGATCAGTGTTTCTCAAAGTGGGGGTCGGGACCCCTTTTGGGGTCACCTAGAGCTTTCCTGGGGGTCGCCTAAAGACCTCTGGTGCAGGGGGCCAGGTCAGGCTTGCCAGACCTCCGGCTGTAGCTGCACGCACACTGAGGCTGACTGACAGCCTCAGGGCCCAATTCTATGCATGCCTACTCTGAAATAAATCCCATTATAGTCAGGGGGGTCTTTACTCCCATGTAAATGTGGGTAGGATTGCAGCCTCAGGGTTAAATCCTATGCATGCCTAGTCTGAAATAAATCCCATTGTGTTCAGTGTGTGCATAGAACACACATTTCATTTGTAACAATGAAAATACATCCTGCATATTGGATATTTACATTACGATTCATAACAGTAGCAAAATTACAGTTATAAAATAGCAATGAAAATAATTTTATAGTTGACAACATGACAAACTTATAAAGGGGTCACGGCATTAGGAAGATTGAGAACCACTGTTCTAGATGATGCACTTACACACATAAGAATCCTCTTTATGGCATCTTCTCTCAGCGTCACTCCAATCTTGTCCCACTTTTCTTGTTTCTGTGAAGAAAACATCTCTTCCCCCTTATAAAGCCCATATGCATGTGTGTGTCTTCCCCAACAGCAAATTCACATTATTTGAGGGGGAAATCCTTAGCAAATTATAACATGAAGCAGGAAAGATTATGCTTTCAAGTTGCACAAAACAAATAGACCTAATTATC
This sequence comes from Cryptoblepharus egeriae, assembly GCA_030015325.1. Taxonomy (NCBI): domain Eukaryota; kingdom Metazoa; phylum Chordata; class Lepidosauria; order Squamata; family Scincidae; genus Cryptoblepharus; species Cryptoblepharus egeriae. The sequence goes on from JAREYC010000003.1 coordinate 27,568,210, forward strand.
TATATACACAGCCAGTTGACTGTAATGCTTTGAATAGTAGAGCTCTTTAACCTTTCATTCTGATGTGTCAACAAGAGATTTGGTTTTAAGCAGAGTAATATATCATCAGCAGTGCTGAATACGTAAACCGATTAAATTTGTAAAAGGAGTATTCAGATAAAAGTGACCAGCTGAACATAAATGGCAGGAAAATAGAAAAGGCAGTTTGGGCAATACAGCATTGAGTGTAACACTGCAGTATGTTTGGTGATGTTTGGATCAAAGCATTTCTGTGTGCCTACATGATTCTTTTATCTTAATTATTTGGAATGTTACATAAGATAATACTCGTTGCAACTACAGTATTCAGTAAGAGATACATAATAGCTGTTAGCACATTTCAATGTTGTGCAATATTGGGATCTAGCAGTAGGTTGCTCTCAGGGCAATAACTTCAGAGGGAAGTCTGCTATAATCCTCCCTAAAAAGTTACAGAGGGACTGTCTTGCATTTGTTTCAGTTCATGTCTTCTAGTAATCTTTTGCTGGATCTCTCATTGCCTGTGTATATTTCCAAGTATGGGTGCTTTCAATCTGTGTAAGGATACTCCTTTGGTTTTACTACATGACAGAAACATATTTTTGCACAAATCATCATTAAAAGGAAAAGGTTGCTTTGATGTTCTATCAGGACTGCCACTTTTTAAGGTACGCTTGTGCAGGGTAGTTAGAATCAAATCTTGTAATACACTAAATACCTTTTAGAAATTTGTAGTGTCTTTTGATGAGTGATTATTTTCTTTGTTTTCCATTATAAGAAGACATAAATTATTCTTTCCCTCAGCCTACCAGAGCAATGGAGCACCATGTGGGTCTGAGATCAATACAGTGGTACCTCTCATAACAAGTGCCTCACATAACAAGCATTTCACGTTACAAGTATAAATTTCCAAGAAATCTTGCTTCACATAACAAGTCCCACTTCACTTAACAAGCAAGCGCTCTGTGGGTGTGCGTGCTATGCAGCTCTGATGCTCTGCGCGGAGGCTCTTTAAAAGGGCTGCTGGCCAGCGCTGCTGCTTCTAACTGCCCCCAACTTGGGGGCAGTTGCCTGGGGGTGCCAGAGGCAGCTGCCCCTAACTGCGCCCAAGTGCTCCCACCGGCCACCTTGAACCTCCAGCAGCAGGAAAACCTCGCAGGAAAGTGTCTTTGAGCCTCCTAACCATGTCTACTCAGAAATAATCCCCATTGTGTTAAATGGGGTTTATTCCCAGGAAAGTGTCTTTAGGATTGCACCTTGTAGACTTCATAGGATCATGCACATTGAATGCATGTTTTGAATTCAATTCCAGTGTTTTGTCATCATTTTTACGTCCAGTTAATATTTTTATATGAATATTTTGGGGGTTATGGAACCAATTGTCTGAGTTTCCATTATTTCCTATGGGAAAACCCACTTCACTTAAAGAGGGTTTCACTTAAAGAGCATGCCTCCAGAACGAATTAAGCTCTTTATGTGAGGCACCTCAGTACAGAGTTATACTGAAGTTCTAGTCCACCAGAAACACAATTACTCAACTTTCAGTTGAGTCCCGGAGCAAAGAATTACACCAAATTACAAAGCAAAAATCCTGGAGCAAAGAATTGCACCAAATTACAGCCGTATCCTATGCTTCTTCAAGCCCGCTGGAGCAGCTGCTCCAAATTGCCACCAGGAAGCTGCCCAGAGTCTTCTTCATTCAAGAAAAGTCCCAGCCCTGGCAATAAACATGCTTTATAGCACATTTATGGCATGAAGTGGGCTGTGGGTGGCACAAGAGGTTTAGGCACTGTGCCTGTTAACCAGCAGGCCAGGGTTCGAGACCCAGGTCGGCCCCACAAGACAGGGTGAGCTCCTGTCCTTAGCCCAGCTCTGCGACACCAGCTGGATCCAATCGTATCGGCTCTGCCTTTCCATTGGACTAATTCAGTGGCGTGGAGAGGGGGGATTTGCTGCTTGGGTAACAGCCTATCCTCCATAACTATCTAACCCAGGCTTTTGTGCTCTGCATGCAGCATATGCAGTGCTGAGCACGATACCATAGTCTTTCAACTGACGGAGGCCTGCTTGCTTAATGGCATGAAGTGCTGGCACAACTGCTGAGCATTGGTCCTAGGTAAATATAGGATTGGGCACCATGTTACTAGTAATGCTTGCATGGTTAAAAAGGTCAAATAACCTTGATCTTAAAATGGACATAAATTGTTTTTTCTAATTCCTTTTGTGAAAAATATCATTTAATGAAAAATTAATCCGCAGTCTGGTTCATAATGTATCTCCAAACCCAGACCGCTGCATAAATCTAATTGTAAGGGGTTTTAATGACAATGTGGAGAGGGGGAGAAATGGTTGGTTCATGCATCAGTTTCCCAAGGACTCCATTAAGTAACTTAAGCTTCACATTTAACGAGCCATTAAAATGATTTTAATTTGGTAGACGGCACCATCTGGAGTCTGCTTTTTAAGGAGAAAACACTGCATAACTTACAGCAGAAATTGCTAAAAGAGACTTGATTTTTTTGGTCCCAGCAAGGGGTTTTCACTGAATTCTTTTTATTGGTGCTGGGGTGATATTCACCTGCGATTTGTTCTCAGGAGTCACTCTGTTCACATATGAAAATGTTAAATAAACCCGGACAGCTGAATGATAGAAAAATTGCAGGGGAAAACTCTTTCCTGGATTCCTTGACTAAAAGTGGCAGAGAAAATATCCTTAGGCCAAGTGGAAGGGGGGAAGTGAAATAGCTGGCAGATAAACTTGTTACAAGACTGTATTTAGGATTGAAGTTGATAGTTGGTACTCACATGTTGATAGTTGATAGTTGGTACTCACATGTTGATAGTACATGTTTGGTTGATAGTTGGTACTCACATGTTTAAAGGCATTTTCCCGAGCACCCTGTATACTTTTCAATTTATTAATTGATTCACATTGTACAAAAGATTGTCACAACAGTGGTGTACTTTTTTTAGTGTGTTGAATAGCGCTTGGTGACTGGTAGGAAGCAGACCTCGATCTTCTGGTATGCCAAATATTTCTGACACTGCTGTGCCCCTCATTCCCCTTTCTCCAATAATAGTGGTGGCAAAAAGGCATGTTGATGCTGAAATTAAAGAAAAGCAGACAGGACCAGATTTAGGTTTGATGAGGCCCTAACCTATTGAAGGTAATGGGGCCCTTTATATGTCCAGCTGTCCTTTGTCAACAACAAATTGTTGCTGTTTTTTGTGTTGAATATATGCTATATAATGTATGGACTTAATAGGTAACTAAAGCCATTTGCACATAATAAAATATGTACATTATCAAAGTAATTGTTGAATTGAAATACAATTAAGAAATGTACATCCAGTTTTTTAAAATTTTTTGAAGGCCCCCAAGAGAGTGAGGCCCTAAGCTATAGCTTGTATAGCTTATACTTCAATCCGGCACTGAAAACAGGAATGGCTTTTTGCGGGGAATGATTGTGCTTTCAGTTGTGGCATGGAAAACAAATCCTGGGCTAAGTATGAACCAAAGGCTCATTTTATTCTGTATGTGTATGGTGCCATCAATAAATATCTGTTTTTCTGCTGATTTCTAAGGGGGAAAAGTAGACCCATAGGCCTGAAGTCTGGCCACCCCACCATAGAAGGCTGCCCATTTGTTGAAGAGGTCTTTAGTTGTTTAACTTTTCATGGACTGATTTGTTGATGTTCACATTTGTAAATGTTCACATTGCAAAATCTTAGTGAAGATGTCGTTTGGAACATCTGAACATCTTGTAAGAGCAAAATAATCAACAATATACAGTACGAAGCAAAAAGCTGCTATTGCAGGCTAAGGACTTCTTGATCTCATGTAATTCATTATCAGTTTTTTGGTGTGATTGTAAGAATCAGCTAAGATTAGTTGGATAAGATTAGTTAAGACGTGATGTCACTTTGGAGTTTGGGAGATGTTGGCATCAGGTGCCTTGGCATTCTGAAAAGGATGCCTCCTCAGTGTGTTTGAATTTGGTACCATTACAGAAGGGCTATGTGGCATCCCAGAAAATTGTTCTGTGTATTGTGTGCCATCTCGGTGTTGATTGTAGTTCCCTCAAGCATTCTAGTTGTGCCTCCACCCAGCTGAGATCCAAACCGACATTACCTATTGTGGATATAGGGGATCAGGTGCTTGTAATCCAGTCTTCTGCTTGTCGTTGTCGTCATTCTGGTTGTCGTCATTACTGATGGGCCAAACCATTTCATTACTTGAACGGCACACTCGCTACTCCTAGGAATGTCAGATCTTGACCTCTCTGCTTCTCCTAGTACAGTCTGAATAGTTAAGCATAGGAAAGATTATCTACCTGGCCTCAGTTTACAAAATTTTTGAATTTGCAGTTTGGAAATCTGTATTCATAAATCACAATTATGCCTACAGTGACCCGAAGACCTGATCTAAGAAAGATAGAACTGTTCAATTTTAACAAGAAATGGAGCACAGTACAAAACAAGCACTTGTAGATAAGAAATTTGTCTTTAGAATCTTTTTGAAGTCTCCTAAGAACAAGCTCACATGGTTTTATTTTTCAGGACCAGAAAAGAGCCTTATTGAATTAATTATACCAAGAATATTAAGTTTCCCAGCTAAATAGACCAAAGACCATGTAGTGCAAATATATACATACAGAGGTGAATCCCATCTGGAATTCACCCACTACAATTGGATACAGATTCTCTTTATTGCCTGTGGCCATGTTTCCACATACACTATACTCTCGCCATGAGGGAATATGGAATATTGCATTATTATTGCAATATACAACCAAGACAGTTGATCTTTCATTTTAAGATCTGTCAAGTATGGAGAAGATCCAGCTTTGGATGATGTACTGACATTGATTTCAAGTGATTACTTTCAATGTCAGTTGCTTATGGCATATATTGCTATCAAGAAAGCCATGGTTTGCCTTTTGGGTGTTCCTTTGTGCTATGTATATTTACCCAGTGAAAGGAAAATTCAGTTTTAAGCTTCTTTTCAATCCAGCTTAGTGCAGAGAGGAGGAAACCGTGCATTATACAGTAGTTTTAGATTTGCTAGTAATCTGCTTCACTGATTAATTGGAATGTAAATTTGAGGCTGCAATCCTATGCATGGGAGTACATGATCAGAGTGTGATTCTGACTAGCAGTGACTCTGAAAGGGTTCAGATGTGTGTGTTTTCCAGGCATGCCAGAGTTAGACCCTGTTAGAAAAAGGCTACTAAAGGCCTGGATCCAGGTATTTTCTATCCTGCCAAGTTAACAGACCATTAAATCATTTAGTACTGATTTCATAGCAGTACAGTGCAGTCTCTTCTTATAGATCTTGTGCAGGCTCTTCTGATAGATAGCCTGATACAGAATATGAAAAGACATTCTGCATAGTGTCCCTTCAGTGACTCCTTTTCACTATTCTTTTATGTTGATAGCTTTGAGATCTCTGCTGTGTCAGCTAGTAATTGCTGAAAATATAACCTTGGCATTCTGGGATAAATGATGATCGCATTTTTACAATGTGATTGTAAAAATCAGTTTGTTGTATGTGACAAAAGAAGTGAAGATATTTAACTGTAGAGACTTTAGTAGGCAACTCAGTTCAGTTGTAGCGCTTGCTTATAAGCAACTTGAATACTGTTCAATAAATTGGCAGAAATAAGTGTAGTGGACATACTGTACACCAGGATGAGTTAGTACTTAGGTTCCCAGACTGAAATAGTATGATGCTCCAGTCAGTGGGAAATTGTTGCTCCTATCTCAGGGCAGGTGGTAAGAATGGCACTTCTGGATGTGATCTAAGATGTGATGGTAAGTTCTTCCCATACCTGGGGGTCCTCTTGAGGGTGCAGGCAGGATGATTGCAGAAAAATATACTGTAGTATTTTTGTCCCAAAACCAGAAGTAGGTCCATCATGGAGTATTTCGGATATGTAGGAAGATACACAGAGGGGCCTGCTGGTTTCCCATGTCTTCCAGAGGGCCATAGCAATCCTCATGCACGTTCAGTCCTTTATTTTTGCATCAGTAGCATGATCATGAAAGTGATCATGATCCGTAAATACAGTAGTCCCAAATTTTGTCTTAAAGCTTAGGAACTGCTGGTTTGAAGTTGGACCTGGAAAACCTGTTTCAAGACCCCACTCAACCATAAAGCTTTTTAGATGACCAGACAATTCTGCTCTGCCTCACCTACCTCACAGGGATGTTGTGAAGACAAAAAGAGGGGATGATATCATCAATGTATACCACCCTGAGCTCCATGGAGGAAGGGTGGTAAAAATGTGAAATAAGATTAGTATAATTTGTGGGTGATATTGATCATGGTATGTTGAGTGGCTCTTTGCATAGTAGAAGTAACATCTTCATGTGCAGCTTAATCACTCTCAAAGTTGACAAAATTGAAATCAACCCTTTTAAGTTCATTAATGGCAAGTATTCAGTAATCTCACCGTATGCACCATTACTTATTATTTTAGATGCTTATGTACTCAGAGGCATAGCAGGTATCTACTAGGTGCAGGGCCTACTTGGTGATAACCCTAAACCTATGGAATGGCTTGAAGAGGTCCTTTGGCCCCATAGTCTTTCCAGAGCAGGGTGAAAGTCAAGCTCTTTCATTCTAGTTAGGTGGCCTTGCTGACAGCTTCCTTTGTGACTTTTGACTCTTGTTGTCATCTGCATTCATTAATAATGCTTTGATCCTTCTTTTCTGTGAATTTTGTATTGGTTTTGTTTACTGGAAGCTTTGAGTTGGCTGTGGTGAGAAAGGTGGGATAAAAATGTTTTAAAATCAACTGTAGTGCTTAACTGACCACAATTCAGTCACACAATTCCAGTTACACAATTCCAGTCCTAAACATTTGCACAGGTGTAACTTTCTACAAGACCAGCATAAAGTTCTGGCAGTGCTGCAGTATTTTTCGGATTGTGAATATAGTAATTCATATAGTAATTGAAAGGTGTCACACACTGTGTCAGAATCATTGGACAGTGGCTTCTGTGGCACATTTTAGTATGATTGATTGGAGAAGGGTGAGAGGAAAAGCTGTGTGTGTGTGTGTGTGTGTGTGTATGTATATATATATATATATATGTTTTTAATTTATCTAACTCAAAATATCACATATGTCATTTTAATATCTCTTGAGATTTGAATGGACTCCAAAGTAAAATATTCATTAAAATGTTAAAGGAACATAGGGCACAATCCTAACCATGTCTACTCAGAAGTAAGCCCCATTGTGCTCAATGGATCTTACTCCCAGGAAAGTGTGTTTAGGATTGCAGCCTCAATACATTAATGCAAAAACACTGCAGTTTCTATTCTATGCTGACACAAGAGAAAATCCTGTAAGGAATTCAGTACCTGCCCAGTATTTTCAAGCAGGTAGATCTAAGCATATGGAGCTCCCCTCTCGTGTTTGCCTGCCTCCTCTGACAATATCAGGAATAGGTCACGGCAACTTTTGAGTGGATTGGATTGCATTGCATATAAATCTGTTATGACTTGAGCTTTGGGGCACATGTTTTTCATGTGCTGCAGTATCTTGATTTTTTGACTTATCCATAGAAAACTACCGTATTTCCCGGTTTATAAGACACACTTTTTTCTCCCCAAAGGGGGGTAGGATGTATGCGTCTCATAGAGTGATAGGGCCAATCCTGGAGCACCTTATCCCAACATGTCATATGTCGTTGGATTCGTATTAAAGAGCAGAATCCAATGCAACAATTGGTTTTGAGATATCTCCTTCCTCTCAAAAGTTATGGCCAAAAAAGTAAAAATCAAAAATATAAAAACAAAAAAATGCATTTTTTGGCAATTTTTTTAAGCAGGTTGAAATTTTGGCTTGGAGGTAGGAATTTTGGCTTTGGGGTTTAGGAATTTTGGGTTTGGCATCTGGTCATCCTGGCACAGCTGCAATCCTAAGCAGCCTTCCCTGGCTTGGAGACTTGCTCCAAAATAGACATGCACAAGACCTGGTCCCTCCTGCTCCATGCCTGTGCCTCCCTCACTCTTCCCTATGTATCTTGATCCCCTCACCTTTCCCTACCTACCCCCCAAAAGAACCCCCCAACTTACCTGCCTTCCTGGACTATTTGCAATGAGATTTGTGCAAAGTGTTGTTGTCTGATCATTTGCAATGAGACTTGTGCAAAAGTCACAAATTACTGACACTAGAGATGATGAGTTTTGGGGGTTTCCAGAAAATTAGAAGAGGGCTTGAAGCTTAACGTCTTTCCTCATTTGTTAATGGTGGTGATAATGGTTCTTAATACTACTGTTGACTTTACATGGTTGAAATATTATTCTGCTATATTTTATTAAATATATTAGTACACCGTTTGGTTCAGAATACTTTTTTTCTTGTTTTGCTCCTCTAAACTTTGGTGCGTCTCATGGTCTGGTGCATGTAATAAGCCAGGAAATATGGTATTTCCTTATATCCGTGTGTGTTTTTGTACATAAAGATATACCCTACAATCCAGAGTAACTACGGGAGCACGTAAGAGACATTACATGCATCCGTAGTTATGGCACCACCAAGTGAAGACCTGTGGGAAATTAATATTGCAATCCAGAGTAAATTGTTCTTACACTGGAGCAAGGACTCCCCATAGTTACTCTGGATTGCGCCCATAGTGTACAAAATCTACCTATTTTCTAGATCATTCTATGAATGCAATTTATGCTATCTTATGGCCAAAATTTGTTTGTTTATGCCAGTCTCCTTGTTTTGTTATGAATCTGGAATTAGCTGTGCATTAGACAACTAGCTGCTGCCAAGAAAGCTTTTGGGTTCTCATTTGGTACCCATATTTGTATGATCAAGGATGAAAAGTAAAAAATTGAGTACTACAAATGTTGTTGAAGTGACGCTCATATGTGCTTCAAACTAATCACTTAGCTGAAATTCTTGCCTGTCAAAAATTGAATGGAAACCTTCCTAATTTGCTTTGAGCCTTGCTGTCAAGACAGATACAATCTGTCTTGTCTTTTCTGTTAGAATACCAGTGGCACAATGTTAATCTGATAACACAGTTGTAGGGCCAGATAATATCCTTAACGAAAGCTCTCAGGAAACACCCAAAGCAATGTTTGATCTGCTTCTGCATCTTTTGTAATTGAGTCTCTTAGGAGCCTGCGTTCTCAAAATTGGACATCTCTCACCACAATTTCCAAGGAAATGGCCCGACCACGTATTAGTCTACAATGGATCATTAAAGTAATTGGAAACTCTGGTTTGTGATGCTATCCTGAAAAGTCTGGTGTTGGCTTTTTTTTTCTTGGAAAGCCTTGATAGCTCCAGGTAATATAAATGTTCTTAGACCTGTATAATTTTAGATGAAGAGGCAATCTATATGCTGTATTTACTTGAATCTAACGCTCACCTTTTCCAGCTGAATTTAGTTTCTAAAATCAGGGTGCACATTAGATTTAATGGTTAATTAAATTATAGAGTAAATGTGGTGTTTTGATTATAAGTGTAGGTTGTGCAATAGATTCGATGCTGCATTAGTTTTGAGTACATATGGTATCTTTATGAAGTGTGTATTCAAAGTGGTTTTAACCACTTTGTATAGTGAATCCTAAATTTAATTGACCTTGATCTAACTGACTTCAGAAACAATGAACATTATAGACTTACCCTACAATCCAAATTAACTATGGGAGCACATAAGAGACATTATGTGCACCCGTAGTTACTGCACCACCTTGTGAAAACCTATGAGAAATTCATATTGCAATCCAGAGTAAATTGTTCTAACACCAGAGCATGGACTCCCTGTAATTTCTTTGGATTGCACTCTTAAATTGCTTTGTATTTAATAGACATTCAGTATTAATAGATACCCCCTTCCCTAATTAGTCTATTAAATGGAGAGTTCACTATATTCCAGAGTCACCTGAATAGCTTGCAGAGTCAACATTTCTGGGCTTGGTGTGAGTCAAGAAACTCATATGTTTTGGACATTTACTGTTGAGGTTGAAAAGTACATTGTCATGAAATGTTCTGCAGGTGCTTCTGTGATGCAAACTTCTGCAAACCTATGGTCAGTTCCAAACTGTAATTCTGTAGACTACATTTTAAAGCAAGGCCATATATGCTGAAGAAACTTGATCTTATCATTCATCAAGGACCTGGATTGTACCTTGTACCTCTTCTGTGCATAATCTCTACGCAGAAGCATATGAGCATTCTTTATGCACAACAGATGCAGCTAAACGGTGCTTTTCAGGCTCTGAGGCCACATGGGAGCAGCACTCGTTTATAGGCACCAAATTGAAAGTTCCCAGATGTGTTTGCTGAACAACTTCTTGCAGTCTCCTCCTTCTTGAATTACATTAAATTCTGGACTTTGGGGAAAAAATTTGTCTAACATCCTGAGTCATGCTAGGCTTTCATTTTTCTTGTTTACTTTGTACAGCACACTCTCAGGCATGTATACTCAGATGCAAGTCTCCATTTCAATATGAATTAGTCCTAGGTAAATGTGTGTAAGATGGTTGGATATCCTGCATAAGTAGCGGCAGCTCTTGGAAGTTGGCCTGGAATAGGTAAGGTAGCAAAAGGAGCGAGGAGCAGTTTTGTTTTTGAGGGGGGGGGGGGGGGGCGGGTTGTGCAAACTTTCACAGCTGCAACTGGCTCTGAAGGCAAAGGGGGCACGTTATACAGAAGTTCTGCTCCTGAAAACAGTTAGTGTTTTGTGCCATCTCCAGGAATGTCACTGGTTTGGAGGGTGAGAAGATGGTGAATCTCATCAGCCGTAATAGTTGCTGATCCTATTGCCCTTTCCTTGCCCAGATCCTCCTTTAGCAACCTCTTCTTGGAGTTATGCCATCTAAAGAACTGGCATAGATCCAAGGTGATTTATCTTCAGCCAGATTGCCTGTGGCTCTTCTGGCAAAGCCCTATCCCCAGCAAAGCCCTATCCCCAGCAAAGAATCAAGTACTGCATTTACTCATATCTAATGCTCCATCAAATCTAATGCACACCTTCTCCTTATAATCAAAATATTGCATTTACTCAATTTTCAAAGACTGAATTTGACTGAAAAAGGTGAATGTCAGATTCTAGTAAATACAGTATATGCTTGGTCACCTATTTGCATCCTATGCATTGCTAGTGGATAAGATAGGGACTTTAGCCTTGTTCAGTCTGATCTTGCGTGCATTTCCTTTTGTTATTCTGTGCCAGCTGGATAATCTTTTTCTCATGTTCGATTTTGTTCATTCTTTATTGTTGGGATTTAAAGGTAACTATATTGGCTGGACAGGCCTTCTGAGACAGAGACTCCATTTAACATGCAGTACACACAGATTCTGTTTCCTGGTTTTAATCCCGTTTTCCCAATTCCCTCCCAACTACAAGCCCCAGTGATAATTGGGGATAAGAAGTGCAGATTGAAATGTGGCAGATAAAATACCTTATACATGATAATACAGAGAAGTGAATGTTTATGTGTTGCAGACTTTGAAGTTCTTTTTATTTGACAGGTAGCTTTTGTCCATCAAACAATAGTTGGCATTATTTGATTCAGGTCCAAAGCAAAATGATAAATGTTAATCTTCCAGCCATAAGCTGTCGGTCTGGATAGTGTCTATTTGCCCAGTCTTTGTAAGTTGATCATTTTGAGGACTGAATTGGTCCAGGAATATTGAAGTCTTTAAAGCTTCTTCTGTTCTCCTGCCAGTTTTTAATAGCTTTTAGCCATTGTGCAGAGCATGCTGAGACCACATAATGGATCCAAGATCTTAACCAATCTTATGGCTATTTTAAAGACTGGCTTCAGATGTTAACTCCCATTTAATCGAAAGGTGAATGCCATAAAAGGTTGTCCGTCTGCTATTTCCAGATGACAAGAGCTTTATAGAGTAAGTGGCATGAGAGCATCAGTGCTATCATCAGATCTCAATTACAGGCTTCAACATTTCCTAGTTATGAGCATCTGTGACCTCTAATGCGTGCATGTAATATTGCACAAAACTACTATTGATGAAAGGAAGGAAGTCATTTAAAAGGATGCACTAATTTTAGTTCATATTAACAATAAGTAGAATTGAATGTTCATACTGCTCTGCATTTGCCACTAACCATCAAGTGACCGCTTCAATATTTAAGTGTGTTTTAGTTCTTGTGTACAATGCTAAATGTATAAATGACAATATGGTGATCCAGACTGAATTAAGTGGCTTTGGTTAAGAATTGTTTCTGAGAAAATCAGAATTAAATTTACATTTCTTACTTACATTTTAAAGCACAGTATGGACTTTACTATGAAACTGTGCGTACATGCTATAAATTAGTATTTACCGGTATTTAAATATATGCTTCCTTTTTCTGTTCTTACTCAAAACACTTTTAACACTTTTTTTTAAAATAATCCTTGACATAGGGCAAAATCCAGAGTAACTACGGGGAGTCCTTGCTCTGGTGTAAGAACAACTTAATCTGGATTCCAATATGAATTTCCCATAGGTGGTGCAGTAGGTGGTGCCGTAACTACGGGTGCACGTATAGTCTCTTACGTGCTCCTGTAGTTACTCTGGATTTGGGGGATAGAGAAACACATGGGATAATTTCTGGGCCGTTTCTGTTTAAAATGCAAGCAAGGGTGCCGTTCTATTCAACTTTCCAGCATGGAAAGGCAATGTATAGGCAATACAGCTTCATGATAAGGAACAAACTTTCCCTTATCTTGAGAAGGCCTCCATGACAGCCACCCTACTGCAGGAAAAAGCACATGCTCCACTTGCACAGCTAATTTGGGGCTGAATTAGCCTTTCTTCTTAGAATTTTCTCATAAACACCAGAACAATATTGATGCAAAATGTGGTCATCAGTATTTGGAGTGGAGAATATGGTGGCATAATCTGAAGGTACTAAACACAGCATCTTTTTTCTGAAGCTAATTTCTGGATTCAGTTGTCTTCTGCTACAGGAGACTATGGCTGCAATCCTAACCATGTCTACTCAAAAGTAAGTCCCATTATATTCAGTGGGTCTTACTCCCAGGAAAGTGTCTTTAGGATTGCAGCCTATGTGGGAATTCTTTGGATTTCTCCTGGAGCTGCATGATGGAAAAAGACAGAATACATTAAAGTTAGTATTATGGTCCTATATTTTGCATATAAGCTGCTCAAGATGTTGTAATGATGTATTCCTGGATCTGGGAAGTTCTTGATCCACTGGTTGTGTAGCAGTAAAATTAAAGTGCCATTATAGAATAGCTGTAAAAAAATGGATTTTGTTTTTGTTTATTTCAGTCTTATGGTTTTTTTTCTGTTTTATGTCCAGTAAGTCCCCGACTTACAAACATTTGAGTCCCCGACTTACAAACATTTGAATCCTTTCAGCCCCAGAGATGGGTACAGGTTTTGCCTGTAAGCCCAACAAGCTCCAGGAACAGAATCTGTTCATAAGTAGGGAACTTACTGTATTACCAAAGTGGTAATGACTTTGTTCTCCTGATACTGTCTGTCCCGTGTCTACAGCTTCACCCAGATACTAAAGGATGGGAAAATTTACGATAAGGAGGATTTACAAAATGAGAACTGGTAGCAGTTATAAAAAGAATAGAGGAAGTTTGAATTTTAAAAGTAAATCCCAAGCTTCTACGATTAGTTTCACTCTCACTTCATTTGGTGATTATTTCTGGTTTGGTATATAGGCTCTTCTGTTTTTTGTTTTTTATTTTGTTGTCTGAACTGTTATCTTCAACATCATGGCATTCTGGTTGTTCTTGATCCTGTTGCTTCTGTTGTATATTGATTTGGAGCACAATCCTATCCATGTCTACTCAAAAATAAAACCCATTGTGTTAAATGGTTCTTACTCCCAGGAAAGTGTCTTTAGGATTGCAGCCTTAGTGATTTGATAGCTGTCTAGAATGCTATGTATGGTATAAAGAAGGGTGTCCAAATCCCAACCTGGGGCCTGATGTGGTCTGTGGTGATCCTCAATGCGGCCCGCAGCAAGACCCCTCCATTCAGGAGTCTTGCTGTGGGCCGCATTGAGGATCACCACAGACCACATCAGGCCCCAGGTTGGGATTTGGACACCCTTCTTTATACCATACATAGCATCTATGTATACCATATGTATGTATACCATATCTATGTACACCATATATATGTATACCGTACATAGCATCTATATATACCACACTCTGGTCATCTGGAGGCTCTGGGCAGTCGTGTCTGTTGCTTGGTGTCCAAGAAGGATATGTCCAGAAGGATGTGTCCCGAAAGGATGGTGTACCCAATAGGACATCCAAGCAGATGTGTGTCCTGGTGCTCAGATCTATTCAAGCAGGGGCAGAATGGTAAACTACACTCGTTGGTAAGCTACACTTGTTGAGCAGAAGTCTATCTCCAAACCACAGATCTGGTTCTCAGGACGATGTTTGAAGGAACCTGTTAAAGGTGGGTTGAGATTGGTTCATGATGGAGGAGACTCTAAATCACTGTACTACATCAGACAGTTTATTTGGTGGCTGCTTCAAACAACTTGAAATTTTACCTGAAGGACAGATGCTACGCAGAGCTCCAAGATCCTCTGTGATACTGGATTTGGACCAGTTTACATAGTTTCTGATAATCAAGGCCTTCTTTCTACCTGTAACCTAGTTGTGGGTCACCCTTTTCTAAACAAATCGTGTAGACTTTGAATCTATTGTTCATAGAAAAAGAGCTAACAGAATTTAATGCAGATGTTGTATTTTAGCAGTCACCGTGGTCAGAAGACAGGTCACCTATTCATTTGTCTTAGCTCGAGGCATTTGACAATTTGATGGCTCTCTTGTGTCTGTCTTCACAGCTGCAGTTTCTAGAGGCTCTGTCAGCAATGGATAAATGGAAAAAGCCGCTGACAATCATGGTTATGTGGAATGAGAATTTTATGACTTTTGTTTAAAGCACTGTATTTTATTGGATCCTGCTGTCAACTCAGTTCTATGACTTGACATGAGGATATTCTGGATAGATTATTGCGTAGCACAGAGGACTTAAATCTTCAGAGGTGTTGTAGACTTGTAGAGTATCTGTTTTAAAATTAGTTTTAGTATGTTTTGCAATCCCAAATGTTCCCTGGGTGTCTCAATAAGGTTAACAGGGGCCCTCAGACCTTTTAAACAGGGGGCCGGTTCACTGTCTCTCAGACACTGTCGGGGGCCGGACTGTAGTTAATTATTTAATTAATTAAATTAAGTAATAAGGAACAAATTATTTTGCAAACAATGTGTTACTTTCATGTAAAAATGCTACTCAACACAACATATATTGAAGTTGATGGAAAGATGAAAACATTTTATGAATTATGCCACAAAAACCCCCAAAGGTGAGGCTAGGATTGCAGCCTCAGAGCCCCATCCTAAGCATTCCTACACAGAAGTAAGTCCCATGGTAGTCAATGGGCTTACTCCCAGGAAAGTATGGCTAGCATTGCAGCCTCAAAGCCCCATCCTAAGCATTCCTACACAGCATTCTTACACAGAAGTAATGGGCTTACTCATAGGAAAGTGTGGCAGGCTTGCAGCATCAGAGCCCCATCCTAAGCATCAGAGCCCCTAGGAAAGTGTGGCAGGCTTGCAGCATCAGAACCCCATCCTAAGCATACCTACACAGAAGTAATGGACTTACTCATTAAGCAAGCGGGAAGCAGGAAGCCAGCAACTGAGGGACTGAGGGAAGGGCGCATGAGGGACTGAGCGGGAAGCGTGCACGCCTGTTGCTGCTTCTCTGCAGAGCCAGAGGTTCCCTGGCTGGCGCGCGTGCCAGCCAGGAAGCAGGAAACAGCGACTGAGTGGGGTGTGTGTGTGTGCCAGCCAGGGAACCCCTGACGCTGCGGAAAAGAGGCAACAGGCGTGCGCACTTCCTGCTCAGTTGCTCGTGCGCCTGCTGTTGAGGCCCCTGGGGTTTCCCCCCAACCCCCGGCAGGGGGAGAATGCAGGGGGGTTCTGAAAATGCCCACGGGCTGGATTGAGTTCCCTGGTGGGCCGTAGTTTGAGGATCCCTGGGTAAAGGTGTCCCCACAGGCTGACCTGCTAGTTGTAACTGACCCTAGGGAGCGGTGCTCAGTCTAGAGCCATAGAGCCAGCGTTGTCGGAAGATGTCTGTTTGGATGCGTGGCACACGTGCGCACAAAACGCTGTTACCTTCCCACCAAAGTGTACCTATTTATCTACTTTCATTTGCATGCTTTTGAACTGCTAGGTTTGCAGGTTCTGGGCTAAGGGCAGGAGTTCACTATGTCTTGCAGTACAATCTACAGATTGACAGGCACCGCATCTTTAACCACTAAGCCAACTGCAGCCCTTGGGATATCACAATATTGGATGATAAAATTCTCTTTCCCACCCAATATTTCATGATATTAAAGACATTATGATTAATAGTATTTTCTTTGGAGTACTCATGGTGTATCGCTAAGAATTTTCCATTTCTCTGCCCTTTTTCTAGATCCTTATTTGTTTGGTGTCTACAGTTTGAAGAAAAATGTAATAATGATGCTTAATAGAACCGGTAATTCCACACTAAAGGATAAATCTAATTTTAAAATAATAACTTAATAATTGCTAATCGGTTAAATACTGCGAAACAGTTTATAAATTAACTAAAGAATTTAAAATTAAATTATGGATCAGCAAGAATCCAGTATGGACCAGAGCAATGTGATATTTCAGCAATAAATTCTTGGACTTTCAATGTCTATTTTGGTTCTCAATCCTACAGTGGAACTAATGAAGACGTGTTACAGGTGATTGATTATTCTAATGACATAAAGACTTAAGGAAGTGATGTATGTATTCCTGAACATTTTGTGCTGATGCATCCAACCTGGAGAGATATGCTTTGATTAGTGTTACACTGATGGTATACTATCCCTTGAGAACTGTATGAGAAAGGGTCTGTAGTAACACCAAGTAATAGGCGTGTAGTGAGAGATGTTCCGGTCTAAGGAACTTGCATGCAGAAGTTTCATTGTAGGTTAACCTAGGATGTAAACCTAGTGACTATATTCACACCCCAGTCCTAAGCTCAGTGGTGCTGCCAGGTGCAACACCACCAAAATCCAGTGCATCCAGTGATCCCAAGGAGGTAGCTAGAGGTCTTCCCTTGAGTTCCATCAATGGGCTTCTCCATGTCTTCACCGGTTACTTGCTGGCACAAACTGGAATAGCTCCATGTTGGGCTTTTCAACCTGACACGGAGAATAGGATTTAGCACAGGAACCCTCCACCAGCCTCACTTACTCCCAAGCTGGCTCCTTCCCCTCTCCTTCCCTGCAAAGATTTATCAGGCCCCAAACTTTCTCTGAGGAAAGAAACTTGCATGCGAGAGTTTCACTGTAATAACTACAGGTTAAATCTGTTAACTTATAGGTTAACTTCCTGAGAGTTTGGGACCTCTGGGCTAGAGTGATGGGAAAAAATGGAAGATTAGCCTCATGAATATTTCATTACTGTTTATAAAATATTAATGACTTTGAGTCAGCATGCGTTCTCTCCCAAGATGTATACCTTGTATCAGGCTGATTTACCTTGAATTACCCATCTGAGTGCCTTGTTAATCACTCCTCATGATCCTGTTTCTGTCCTCTTGTTTGGACCTTGCTGGTGAATGAGATTTTAGTGCTAACTGGTTTTAACATACAGCTGTGCTCAAAGTGACAGAACGTATCGTTAGTGTTCTGGAAATGTTCCTGAATAAGGCATTTGATCAAACTAAATAATTGCATCATGTCAAATTGTAGCATTTTTAATATATTTGTGATAATTAGCACTGACACCAACACTTTTAAAATGTAGATTTTATTGCACTCTCTGTAATAAAAGAGAGAGTTTTTATTGCACTCTCTGCAATAAATTTCTGTATTTTCTTTGTTCATGAATCACAAAGTATAAATATTATACAAAGACATGTGAGCTTTGAACAACAGCATTTATTTAGAAAAGGCTGTTTTCTATCAGATTTTCCCCCCTTCAGATGATCATATTACTAATTAATGAGAGATCCTCAGGTGTGTCTTCAGGGAGGTATTAATTACTGTAAAGTAGCATTTGGGAAATTAGGAAAACTTGTCATAGGAATAAATGGCATGGTTATAACTTATATTGTTATGTTGTTATATAACATATATAATATAACATGTTATATGTTATATAACATATATAAATATAAAACTTATATTTAACAATATTGAGGTTATATTGAGGGTTTTTTTCTTTTTTATTATTTTTTTCTTTTTACTCTGTGCTTGATTTTTAAGAAAACTTTGCAAACACCTTGGCATTTGCATTGGCATGGAAAAGGCAGGCTGTAAATCGCTAAAATAAATATATAAAGTGATTTGGGGGAAAAAAACTATTTACATGAGGAGTCTGTTTACTTACTTGCACACACATTTAAACATAATAGAAATTGCTACCCCTTTTTCATGTGTTGCTCTGTGTGACAATATTTTGATCAAATATATATTGATGTTAATATGCAAACATTTTGTGGATTTTCATACTTGCCAAACCTGCTAATTTAATGAGTAGTTTTCTAAATCTCAGGAAGACAAATTATACAAGTAGTTATAAGACTAGTAGTTTTGTCTCAGAGTTTGGTTTGGTGACGCAAGTCAGATTTGAAGCCCTCAAAAAACAGTTATGAAGCCATTCTATATTTTTTTTTTAAAAAAATTCTCAAATGTCTCTTTGAGAAAGTAGAACAGCAGTATATAAAGCCCATCCCTGCCAACTTGCCCAGCTAGCTTATCTCCTTAGTCCAAAACTAGTCTAATGGGGAATGTTGCATGTTGAAACCAGTCATATTATAAATGTACAGTTTAAAAGAGAATTAATAAGACTCTTTCAGAGTTTCATTTTCAGGGAATTCTAATGCAGATTCTTTGTCACACAGTCCTCAAAGGTGTCATGTCAAGATCAAAAACTACCAGCCTGAGAGCGGAGATATTTTATTCATCAGTTGTCATCTTAAGAACATTTGGCTGGGAAATCCTTTTTAAAGTGTGCTCTTCTGCAGCTTAGGCATCTAGGAGCCAAAAGACAACTTACTTGGACTTCCATGAAACTTCTCCTGGATACATTTTTAAATAACAAAAAAAGCTGTTGGAAGTCTTAGGGTGCAGTCCAGAGTAACTACAGGAGTCCTTGCTCCAGTGTAAAAACAATTTACTTTGGATTGCAATATGAATTTCTCGTAGGTTTTAACTAGGTGGTGTTGTAACTATGGGTGCATATAATGTCTCTTACGTGCTCCCATAGTTACTCTGGATTGTAGGGAAAGGCTGCAATCCTAAAGATACTTTCCTGGGATTAAGACTCATTATACACAAGGGGCTTACTTTTGAGTAGACACGGTTAGGATTGTGCCCTATTAGTCAGGAGTTTAAAGCAGGCCTCAGTCTTGAAAGACTATGGTATCGTGCTCGGCACTGCATACGCTACATGCGAAAGCCTGGGTTGGATTGTTATGGAGGATAGGCTGTTACCCAAGCAGCAAATCCCCCCTCTCCACGCCACTGAATTAGTCCAATGGAAAGGCAGAGCCGATACGATTGGATCCAGCTGGTGTCGCAGAGCTGGGCTAAGGACAGGAGCTCACCCGTCTTGTGGGGCCAACCCTGGTCTCGAACCCTGGCCTGCTGGTTAACAGGCACAGCATCTTAACCGCTTGCGCCACCCACAGCCCTTAGGGGTACCAGAACAACAAATGGGAAATGGATGCTTAATATTTTTCCTTGTCAACCATTTTTTGCCCTCAAAATTCCTGAGTCAAATCCAGAGTGTGAACAGACATTCTCTGTAAAAGCAGAATGCTTCTTCCATCTTCAGAGGATCATGTATGCAAGAGATGTGCTGCTTTCACAGAAGTATTATTCCTGCTGAAACCTCAGCTTGACAAATTTCCCCACAAGTATGGCACATCTTTTTTAAATAATGAACAATCCATATGTGAGTGATGTAATACTTCTATGCAGGGAAAAGAAAGTAAGATTTCAGATAATCCTATCATTTTCATGGAGGGATTTTGTACTAGAGCCAAAGTAGAGAGATGGGAATCCTGGTCAATTATGGAAACGTTCTTCTATGTATGTCGGTATTAAAGAGAAGCTGTTTCTTAATTGAAGATTTGTTGTTACTTCTTAATTTTTTTAAAAGTATTGTGATAAAAATAGATTGGTCTGAGTGCCTTATCTTTGCAGGGGGCGATAAGCACAAATAAGTGTTTTGTACAAATTAAGTTGTGCATTCAAGCTACACCTAAGCAATAATAGATGGAAAATGCTTTTGGTGACTCCATCTGGCTTAGGAGTTTTCTAATAGTCCTGCGTGATCATTTTAACAGATGGAGAATAACACAAGGAGGAGTCATGAAATGCCTTTTAAGGTAAAAGAACCAGAATAATTACAGTCCACCATCAGTCAGACACCTATTCCTTTCAGGGTGGCAGGTGATGGTGTTATGTGTGAAACAGCTGACATCCCCATGCTCTAATAAAACTGACTTTCCCATTGCCAGGTTTTCTTGTTAAAAAGGCACAATCCTACCAAATCATCATGTTTTCCAATAACAGAAATGGAAAGACCATTGTAACTCCTTCAGTTTTTCTTTTATTTTTTTTAAAATAACAGTGCATTTGTGCCATCTGTTTGCATACACTTGACTGAATAGTCACGTATTATATAATTGCCAGAAGTGGCCTTCCCAGCGGTAGACAGACACCTGATCTATCTGTACTGGATATGTGTTGTGTGAGTGTTTTTTAAAAGCAAAAAATAGAATATAAAATAAAAATCAGTGGAGGTGACTGTATCATGTTTTTATTATCTTCCCAGATAGTACAATCTTGTGTCTGTTTAAGGACAACAGTTGGAAATAGCAGAGGACTTTGAGAAAAAATATGTTACTTGGATTCAGTTGGGGTTCCATCAGTCAGTGGTGTCTCTAAGGGATGCAGAGTGTGCAGGCCATACCAGCTGACACACGCAAGGGGGTGTGTGTGTGAAACCAGTCCTGGCCAAAATTGTTCAAATCTTGGTATTTTTGAATAATGTCATCATATTATGTATCAGTGAATGCAGAATGCAATGAAAGAAACAACACTGCAATATCTGTATTCTATCAAGTGTTGTTCTCCAAAACCAGAAAAAGAAAACAAAACTGCCTTATGTAACAAAAAGTGAATTTATTTGGTCAAGTTTGAGTTAATGAGACTGATTGTTCCAAGAGCCAATGTGTTATTCTTCTGACACAGCAGGGAACCAATTAACATGTTAGTATTTTTACGCTTTATTGTATTAATATTTTAACATCTTAAACATCTGGAGATTTTTGTCCTTCCCCCACAGACCTCAGCGCCTCTAAGCCTTCTCTTTGACTGTTTGCTCCCCCTGCTCAGTCCCACCTACTTCCCACTTCATCCCATTTTCAAAATGGACTCAGAGCCAACTGGTGCTGGTCCAGTTCTGGTAGCCCATCCTCTACGTGTGCTGTGGTCTTACAGCACACTTGCAACACCCAGTGCTGGGACTGACCTTAAGTAGCTTGGCCAACCTTGCATTAAAAGAACCAGTAAGAATTGTGTTATCTGCATTGCATATGAAAAAAAATATGCTTTCATAGCATAAGGAAAATATGCATGACAGACAATGTTAAGCATTACAAATTATAAAATATTTGCCTTCAGAATATAAGCTAAGCTGGTTTGATCTTGCTAGTGAATAATTCAACGATTAAAGAATGTAACTAAGCAACAGCTGTACAATAGGTTTAAGTCAGGGTCGTCAAAAGGAAATTCAGTGATAACTCTTCTGGTAAATGTGGAAATTCTTGTAATTCCATCACTGTACAAAATGCTCATAATTCCTTGGAAATGAAGCCTGATTGTCCTGATTATTGCCAAACATATTTTTTGCTTATAATGTGGACATTTAATACATATATGGTGCTTTTATTGGGAAGAAGCTATCATGTGAAACGATGGTTTCATAAGAACATAAGAGCCTGTACTGGATCAGGCCAAATGCCCATCTACAGATTCCTGTATCACATAGCAGCCCACCAGATGTTTCACATGTGACACATGCTATGTGTCCTTGGTATGTGTTATACATGAACAGGTACACATGCAACAGTGTTTCTTTTCCTTACCTACATCCACATCTTTGCACAAGTTTTGTAATTCGTGGAGCAATTTCTAAGGTCAAAGTATGCATTATGAAGATGGAAAAACTGATAAACCAGATGCTGGGATTTGCATTTAGATTTCTGTCAGTGTTCTTATCTTGACCATAGATCCCTGCAGGCAACTTTCAATTTTATTTTTTAAGGGCGCTAGCTTTTAGTTACTGATTGTAAGGGATTCAGGAAGCCCCTGCTACTCTCCCCAGTGTTTGAACCTCTTTTTGCAGCTGAGCAGTGCTCCTACTTTTTGCAATGCTACCTCTGAATGTTCACTGATGATATCACTGCCAAACTTCTGGGTTGCCAAGCTATGCACTACAGGAAACTGAGCTGAGAGGTGCATGGTCCCTCAGCCATGCATTTTCAAGGGAATGCTAGCATTGACATATTCTTGTATTTTTAAGGAGAGGCAAAAATGGGCCCTACTGCTCCAGTCAACATTTACCGTTGTTTGGCCTATAACATTTTCTGCAATGACAATGAACCTTTTCACATTTTTTGCAAAACCAAAGAAGTGGAGCCATTGCTGCTTCTTGTGTAAGGATTTTGGCCGTTATGTTGTGTGAATAGGGCTGAAATCGTAACCCCTGATTAGACCAGCCTAAGTCCTGGCACAAGTGATGTGCTGACTTAGGAGTGTTGTAAAAGTGCCATAAGCACTTCTGCACCACTCCTGGGGGGGATAAGCCAGTGCACAGACATGTGAGGCCTCCTCGCACCACTACAGGAAAAGGGAGGCAGCATAGTTATGCTAGCCTACATTGGTTAAGATTGCGCCGTAGGTGAGAGATGGCAGCAGATCCTACATGGGCATTGTGTGGTGGATCTCTTATAAAGCACTTCAGTTCAGAAAAAAACTGCCACATAGGAACTGACCATGAAAACATTCATGATGCATCAGAAAGCAACATGGATTCTTTTTTAGCAGCAGAGGTGATTCCCGAGCATTTGCTCTGCTGCACAGATGCAAAAATACTGTACATGTGTGAAAAACACAAAAGAAGTGGATATGTTTGGGAGGTGAAACAAATAACAAGCATTTCCAGTTAAATTTTCGTTCAGTTTCAATGTTTTCTAATTCGCAATCTTTCATGTATTTGTTGCTAACCATCTGTCACTACCTAACTTTGCACTAAAAGATGATGAAGAAATTATAATCTAGGATACGTTAGGCAAAAATAATGTTGCAAACAGAATTGGGTCAGTGATCTATTAAGTTCACGTTTGTCTACAATGAGAGTAGCAGCTCTCCAGGACAGCAATCCTTTTCAGGTCCAGTTGGAGATCCTAGAGATTGTGTTAGGACCTACTGTGCACAAAACATGTTCTCTGCTACCAAGCGAGGGCTTTATCCATGTTCAATGATTTTCAAGAGCTTTCCATGTCACCCACAACCTCAGACATTTTTGAGGAAGTAATGACTATGCCCATCATCCCAGACACTATAATCAAAATCTCAGATAGGAAGTATGTCTGTAGTTGCCGGCAGTCACATAGACCAAGCATTTTCAGTCTATGCAGATCTTCCTGCTTGAAAAGGACTTCTGTTGATGCATCTAATATTTCAGAGTTTATATTTCACTCTATGTGCAAGAGAAATATTATGCTCGTCTACTCAGAAGTATGTCTCATTGTGTTTAATAGTGCTTGCTTCCAGATTAGTGTGTGCGAAAGAGAGGGATGTATGAGGAGGGTGTGTTTCAAATTGGTTTTAAAAGTACACTACTAAGTCTTCTGAGTGGTACATTTTTCTATAATGTACTTTGGATTATTTATCTTATTCAATATACAAATAATGGTTTCTAAAAACACATGGAGCACAATCTAACTTAAATTAGATGCTTGAAAGTCTTGCTTATTGCAGGCGGGAGGCCCTTAAATAGAATTAATAGAATTTCAATGTGCTTCATGTTCTTGCATTCCTGAGCACTTTTAATCGCATTGTAATAGAAATGTTTTTTGCTCTGACAATAATAATTGACTGATAATTTCTCTCTCACCTCCACCCCCTCCTTGTTCATTGCTTCTGTTCCTACTAGTTCAAATGCCAAGATTTGTGAGCATTTTCTTCTTTCTCCAGGAGGAGACCTCTCTCAAAACTATAGATCACTTCTACATCCAAACAACTTAGCGGCTGGAAAGTAATTATTTATACAACTGCTTTTGTTTTCTCTGGAGGTAAGTCTGGGCTTACTCCAGTCTCGCAGAGCAGCACTTGCAATTTATGACAGCACCAGTTCTGAGCAATTAAACTCAGTAACAACATTACATGTGGCTTTTATTGAAGCTGTCTTTCTTATGGCTTAATATCCCTTGGTGTGCTTATCAATTCCCTCCTCATGGTGTGTTTATCAATTCCCTCCTCATACTCTAAAATGGTGACAGGCCTGAGGTTATTTATGGCATTGCAGAGAACATGTGCAACCCATAAAGAGAAAAAATGCTAAGGAAAAAAAATGTAGAATTGCCCTTTACAAAAGAACATTGCACAAATACTTCCAACTATGAGTACTGATTAAAAAAGAGAAAGCAAAGTCTGGTCTATTCAGAACTTTCCCAGACATCCATAGTCACTGCATGATGGAGTATTCATTAAGAATATTAGGACTGACTTTTACAAAGTATCCAGAGTGAAAAGAACAATGCAGCCTAATGTTACATGGGTCCAAGGGAATTTTAGACTTTCACTTCTTGAAAGTCCCCACTAACCAGTCCCGATCACATGGCAAGCTTCTTTTGAGTAAGGGAAGTTTGGTGTTTTTTGTTTCCAAAAAAAGAGGAAAGCTTGTGATCTGGGATGGAGGCATGTCTGGTGTTCAGCAGTGACATGTCTGGTGTTCAGCAGTGCCCAGCCCATTGCTCTTGGTATTTAGGTTGAGTGTTCAATATAGCTTACCTGTACTGAGCCAAACCACTGTTCCATAATGTTGACACTCACTGGCAACAGCTCAGTAGCATTTCAGGGATCTTTTCTAGCCCTATATGAAGATTATGGCTGCAATCCTAAAGAAATGTTCCTGGGATGACAATGATGCTTACTTTTGCATAGACATGGTTAGGATTGTGCAATATATGGACCAAACTGGGTTAATTAGCCTATGGCCTTATTCCTACAATAGTAATTCCCAAACTTTTTCAACTGGAGGCTACCTTGACCAACTTGGCAATTGGTTGTGTCCCCATTAAGATAATATTCCTATATAATGTATGGGGCAGCATATATGTGTGTGTATGTTGCATGTATTTGTGGCTCCCTTGACAGATTTTCTTTGCTTCCTGGAGAATCACAGCTCACCATTTGGGTACTAGAGCCCTAAGGCAGTGGTTCTCAAACTGGGAATTTTATGGCGGCCCATCCAGATTGCCCGGAGCTCTTCCCCTTAAGGGGTGGAGAGGGGGGAAGGCAACAACACTATTGCTAGGATCAGTTCACTGTGGAGGGGCACACTTCCCTGGGTTTACCCCAGTCTGGTGCTCCTCCATGGGGCTGTGGGGAGACCAGCACCAGCCTTTGGAGGACCCTCCATGTTGTGGAGGACTTTCTTCTACACACTTATACCACCTCCAACTCTCTCTGAGAATTTGAGAACAACTTTCCGAATATATTGGTGAAAAGCAGAAGGAAAAATAATTCCTTACCATTCAGTAATTTATTGTTGAGCTAACTGCATCACCTTTTAATTAAAAAAAAAACATAATTCATAAGTTTGCATTCAGCTAGTAAACTTCAGTTCTGGAGATGCTTCCCTGCATTTAGCTTTTATGAATTCTGTCATGTTTTTTTCTTAGCCTGGAGGGACGTTTAGAAAGATGTTAACCTCTGTATTAGTGCATCTTGTTTCTGTGGAGGAGACCATGCCCTGTGCATTTCATGGGATTTTCATCTCTCACTCAAATAAAGCTTTGTTTGCTAATTGAAAAATGAAATTATCGCATAGTTGTTGTTATCAGAAGCCAAAAAGCTCTATTGATCAGAAGAGCTTTTTGTCTCCCACAAGGAGCTTAGCAGAAATCGCATTAGGAAGAAACATAGGCTATTTAGGAAGAAACATAGGCTATTTAGGAAGAAACATAGGCTATTTAATTTTGGGGGTTAATGTTTTGGGCTGGATTTCAGATTATTCCATTTTATCCTTATAGGTACATTATTTGATTCTGGCTTTTGGGTCTCAGTCCAGCCAAGCATCTTGATCAGAATGAAATAGCAGAGCAATAGCTTTATATTTCAGCCCCTAGAGACGGCAATCAAGTGCAAGGGGACAGGAAGTTTGTTATTAAGGAAGCCAGATGCAGCAGGGTCAAGCTACACAGAAGAAAGATGACTCAAAGCCAGGGAGCATTCAGCTTCATTATTTGACAGAGAAGAGATGGCTGAAAGATTAAGGTTGCAATAATGTGTACACTGACCTTGGAGTGAGTCCCAGTGATCACAGTGCCGCCTTGGAGAATGCTTGCATTGGGTTACAGCTGTAAGTATTTTACACTTGCGACACTCAACATGGAAGGCACAGCCTTCTGAAATGGCAAAAACTACTGTGCGTGGATTTTAATTTTTTTTTTTACACAATACCATTTTTCTGTTGTGAGAACAGCCTTTGAAAGTTGTCTTGTACCCTCTCAACTGTCCCTCTCAGCTTGACTTACGTAAAGGTTTAAATTCTTTTAAGCCAGTGTCCAAACTTTTTTGGCAGGAGGGCCACATCATCTCTCTGACACTGTTGGGGGCTGGAAAACTGATTAACATTTCAAATTTGAATAAATTTACATAAATTTAGATATAAGAGTGTATAAGATGCATTACAAGGCTTGACTGTGGGCCAGGTGGCTTGCTACAGGCCACACTGAGGCTTGCTGACGTCTGCATCTGGCCCCCGGGCCAGGATTTTAACTCCCCTGCTTTAAGCCATATGCCCCTATTAGCTCCCATAATGCTGGAAAGGCAGAATAGACATGCTTTAAAATAATACAAGCTGGACATCCCCTATCTGGAATTCTGAAATATAGAACTTTTTTGAATACCAACTTGACTTTAAAAACACTTCTTTTGCCAAAAATAAAATCACAAAGTGTATTTCATGCACAAAATTGTTAAATTGTATAAAGTCCTGTAAAGGTCTTTACAGTCCTGTAAAGGCCTGTAAGGACTTGGAAAGTCCTGTGCGTATGAGGACTATATGAAACAAATTTTATGTTAGACTTGTTCATCATCCCCGATATCTCTCTATTTATATGCAGAGATTCCAAGATACAGAAAAATGAGGTATCCAAAAGGCTTCTGGTCCCAAGTACTCTGGATAAGGGATACCTGACCTGTTCAATGGCTGAGTTTTGATAAAGAGTTCTGATGCCAGGGCATAAGTAGAAGATCACCAACAAAGTTTGCTCACTTCATCCTACCCAGGTGTACGTGCTGCTCTGCATGGAAGAGGAATAGAATTTATAGACAATGGATGCAATCCTAAGCATGTCTACTCAGAAGTAAGTCCCATTCTGTTCTATGGGACTTACTCTCAGGAAATTGTGTATAGGATTGCAGCCAATGAGTAACTGCTGCTAGCTGCTGTCTGCTCTTTGACATTATGTACCTTGTCCAAATCCAACTTGTATAAGTTAGAAGCAAGGGGATAGTTGATGAAGTTTGGGTGGGAAATGCAGAGATGTGTACCAGGAAGGAGTGTTTTGGATAGATAAATACAATTGTCTGGATTGCTTGTAGGTCTTGCCTAGCATCTGTGGCTAGCTGGAGATGAGGATGCATCTTCACTTCCAGTAAGAACTCATTTAAAAGGTTGTGGCCCTCCTGTGACAACTTTTTTCTCCTTGCTTTGTAGCAGGTTGGGCCTGCTGGTTTGTCCCTGAAAACCAGAACCATTTTAGAATTAACTGGTAGTTTTAGTTTTCAAGTAAATCATTGTAATGACAGTCAGCTTAATACACTGAAACAAATCCAAGAGTCAAGAGAATTTACAATCAATTTACTATCACTTTGTGCTAAGTATTAGAAATCCATTCGCCAGTTAGTTACAGACTACTCTACTATTCACAGTGAAAATGATAATTATTCTTTCAGATAGAACTGATAGTGCAATGGCAGACAGGCTTTAAAAGCATCTGCTTGAAAGTGCCACTTCCCCCCTGTTTTGTTATTAAAATTGATCTATAAATTTTAGGCAGACTTCAGTTGAATGAAAGTCTATTACATGCCAGACACATATTGATTTTTTTCCTAGATCAATGCTTTCTTGGGGCAGCACATTATTTATTCATAGGACAGAAGTAGATGCCTGAAGAGGCATTTGAAGAAGTGTAAATCAGTAATCCAGACAGCACTATGAAAGGCTTTGCACGAAGCTCAAGAAATGATTGGAGTCTAGAGGAAGTTACCCATGCCCATCAAATATTGACGTCAGACAGAAGCTTGGATTTAACTTGGGCCAGTTTATTGAAATTATTAACAAATCAAACCAACTGCAGTGGCTGTATGTGTACTAAAAATTTGCAGGGCACTAAGAGGAAACAGTCCTGGCCATCTCCCTCTCCTTCTCCCATACCATTTAACTACACATACTGCTCTGTCCATCATAGCCAATCCCATAGCACAGGTCCACAAACAAGACCAGAGGCCTGTGCCATATCCAGTCATGGGATTTGCCTGCCAGTCTTATTGAGTTGGTCAGGCATCATCAGAGTGGTCCTGGCTCACCCTCTCACCTTGCTGCCTTGTACTGGATAACAAGATAGATGACATGCCTATCTATCCAAACCCGCCACAAAAGGTGAATCATTGAAGAATGACTGATCAACACCCAGCCAATTTGGAGTCCGGTGCCTGATGCACTGGGAGGGAGGGTACATGGGGGGATGGTGTGCTCAGGGGGTTGATGTGCATGCGAGGATGATGTGCATGGAGTAACGTTGCTTATGGGGGGTTGGTGTGCATGCGGAGTTTGTGTGCATGGAGTGATGCTGCATATGGGGGGTTGGTGTGCATGGGGGATAGTGCACATGGGGGGTTGATGCACATGGGGGTCGATGCACATGGGGGCGATGCACATGGGGGGCAGATGGTGTGCATCGGGCGCAGATGATGTGCATGGAATGGTTGATGCGCATGGGAGTATGATATGCACTCTGAGCAGTTGGGGGCAATATTTTACTCCTGCAATGCAGGTACACTTCGCTAGTAAAATATAATTATAAAAACTGGCTTATTTATATTACACTTGAGAACTACAGTACAGGCATGTAGAACCATATGAGAACTATGAACTGTTTGCCAGACATCTCTTATGCATACAGACCAAGCCTGAAACACATGGAGACCGAGTTGTTCAGATATAATGGAGCAGAGCAAGGGGTTAAAATAATGTCCAGGGGAAAACAGAAAGCACATAAAGACATGAAGTAATGTATTTGTTACAGTTATGGATTTCACAACCGGTAGTCACTGACCAACATGGCTCCAACAATCTTCAATGGGCCAGAGGTCCATTGGAGACTGGGGGGCTACTTTCAGGATGAATTGGATTTTTCTTTGATTAGGATTGTATGCCTGGTAAGTCAAGGCTGGGGTGGGGCAAATTCATCAACATGATACATGTGCATTACTGGACATCTTCACTGTAAGCACACTTTGTGATTCAGTCATTTGGAAAAGGAACTAGCTGTTTCTGAAACTTGAGGTCTCAGATTTTAGTTCATTTTCCATATTAGTATTCAAGTAAAGGAAGTGAGAGAATTTTTCATTTTCCTCTTGGTTCTTTAAAGCTCTTCTTTTATTGCTAGTAAGATATTGTGTGCATTATCCTCCCAAGGGAAAAATCGCTTTCCACAAAATACATTTTAAACTTTCTTCATTATTGTTCAATCAGCCTAAACGGCTTATTACTATGCATGTTGTGTACTCCCTTGACAAAAGAAATGTTTCATTTTGTGTCTCTGTCTGTACATCCATTCACGGTATTATCACAATGTCGACTGAGTCCATGCCGTGACTGATGAAATATTTTTCGAGGCTTAGTAGTTCTTCTTGCAAATACAACCACATTTTTAGCATTTTCCTGGTACTGGTGTAGTTGAGTATGTTCTGTATGATGATCCTTGTATAAGTCTGCATGGCTATTTTACCCACTTATTTATTTTATATATTAAAAATGTGACCATTGACAGCTGGTGTAGCGCTATGGCTAAGGATGCAACCCTAATCTGTTCTGGTATAGCCAGACCACAGTGACCTGTACTGCATTGATGTTGGTTAGTGACATGTACTGCATCCATTTTTCCCTACCTGGCATCTAGCTCCATCCTACCTTCTTTGGGTACTTGGATCTGCACCAGCTATTTACCTGGTACAAATTTGAGCAGCCTATGTAAGGCTGCATGGCTTGAGGATGGAAGTTAGAGTATAGTGTGTGCAACCACTGCTGATCCTCCATCCCTCTCCCTGCAGGCCTGGTAATCTTTTTCCCCCTCCCTGAAAAATCCCTTTTCCAAGAACACTCTCCCATTACCCTCCCACTTCACCACCCAGTGCACACTTACCCTGAAGGCTGGCACATGGGTTGTAACTTGCCCTAGCAAGCCAGTGTAGATACACGTAGATCAACTGACTTCCAAGTCAATGTAAATATGACTAAGACTGCAATCCTAAAACCGCTTTCCTGGGAGTAAGACCCATTGAACACAATGGGGTTTACTTTTGAGTAGACATGGTTAGGATTGTGCTCTTACAGTGCATTTGCAACACACAGGTAACACACCGGTTTGCAATTGTAGTTTGCAACACACTGGTTTGCAATTTGCAACACACTGGTTCCAATTGTAGTTTGGATTGGCTGGTAAGAGACTAAGGGTGTATTCCTAACCTAGACCAGCACAACTCATTGGTCTTCCTGTTCCTGTAGTGTTGTAGAGAGACAAGCACGTATCTGTGCACTGGCCTAACCTCCAGCAGGAGTCCTGCAAAAGTATTTTAATGGCACTGAGGCCTAGCTGGCCTAACTGGAAGTTAGGATTGCAGCTTTAGGGCACAATCCTAACAATTTAGGCCAGTCTAACTCACGTGGTATATCTTTCTATGGTCATGTGGAGAGGCCGGTGTGTGCCTATGTACTAGTTTAACCACCCCCAGGCCAGCCCATGACTTCTGCTGGAGTTTAGCTGGCCTTAACTGGAAGTTAGGATTGCAGCCTAAGCTGTATATCATGACCTCCTCAGTTTCTTTAAGGAATTTATTTGCTTCCTTTCCCATGTGAACACAAATGCCCCAGGCAGCTTACAAAGCTTTACCTCTCTTCTGCCATCAGCTGACCTGGTGGCCTTAAGCCATTTCTGATCAACTCATAGCGGTGCGTATTTGTGTCTATGCAACACTGGTTAAAAATATCTCCACTGCAATCTGGGTTCTAAGCCCAGTGACGGAATGACACGAGGAGGTCAAATTCCATCATTGTGAGATTCCCAACAGCAATTACCACTGCTTCCATCTTGCCCAGGGTAACCATATAGAATGAGGGACAGAGTGCCTGTACCCTTAACTATTGCAAAGAAGATGAAATTTAGGCAGGTGAAGTTTTTAAATTCTTCTATGTTGAGTTAAACCTGCCTAAATTCCCATTTTTATGCAATGCTAAGGGGGACAGGTACTCTGTCCTCCATTCTATATGGTTACCCTGATCTTATAGAATCATAGAGTTGGAAGGACCCAGTAGGTCACCTAGTCCAACTGCTGCCTGTAGCAGGAAATCCTCCTATTTAATCCTTCAAGCCTCTGCTTGAAGATCCCCAGTGAGAGGAAGAGTCCACCACCTCCCTTGGCAACCTGTTCCACTGCCATATTCTGTGGTCCTCAATGGGCACTATCTCAAGGGGATAATGTGCAATTGCCCATCACCACTCTTTTGAATTTTACTTCAGAGCAAGTATATATAGGTATATATAGGTCGGTGTATATAGAGGTAGGACCCGAGATTGAGGATAACATACATATACCACCCATGGAGGGTGAGAAAACAATTATATAAAAATTAAATATATGTATATATGTATTTATATATGTATATGTGTGTGTGTGTGTGTATATATATATATAAATATATATATATATATATATATATATATATATATATATATATATATATATATATATAAATTGTGTGTGTAGGTATATACGTGTATATATAGAAGTATATATACCTCAGAGCAAGTATATGAATAAAACTCAGAGCTAGTCTATATAGGCGGCAATCCTGAAGACACTTTCCTGGGATTAAGACCCATTGAACATAATAGAGCTTACTTTTGAGTAGACATGGTTAGGATTGTGCTCATAGTCTTACCGTCATACAGCTTGGTTAGCTGACTGTAATACTTTAAAATTCTATATGGTATTCATTTATCCAGTTTTACTGTCATATATGTTATTAATTAATGGTAACTGATTACCGTTAAGTGAAGATAGATTTGAGGAAGAAGATTTGTATGCTTTGGGTTGGAAAAAATCTATATTCACTGTTCATCACCGGATTGCTGTAATTGAACGAAATGCAATGCATTATCTCCTCTCTTTCCTTATAAGTAAAGCCTTTCATGTGGAGAGTGAATTAGCCCCTGAAAAATTGCCTTAATACAACCTTTGACTACTTAAAATTTGTATTTCAAGCATTATCTCCTCTTCCTAATTACAGTAATGTTCTCTCTTCTTTTTACTATCCCATTTAAAAATTTTGAGTTCTGCATTTTTTATTGTAGCAAGAGACTACAATGCTCAATGGGGCTTACCCCCAGGAAAGAGTCTTTACTATTTAAGCACAAGTCTTCTCCCCCCCCCCCAAGAAACCCTCCCCACTTCCCTAACTGGCTGCCCCAGATGCCCCCAAGACCACCCCCCACCACAATTCCCTCCATCCACCGTCCACCAAGAGAAGCCCCACTTCTCTCCTAACTGTCCCAGATGCCCCCCAAGACCCCACCACACTGCCCTCCATGCACCATACCCCTCCCTCAAGATAAGCCTAGATGGATTAGATGACCTAATGGTGTCCCTTCCAATCCAGAGTAACTACGGGAGAATGTAAGAGACATTACGTGCACCCGGAGTTACTGTACCACCTAGTGAAAACCTATGGGAAATTCATATTGCAATCCAGAGCAAATTGTTCTTACATCAGAGCAAGGACTCCCTGTACTCTTGTTTTCACCCTTAGATAGTTGCAAAAGTCCATGTCTGGTCCTTTGATTGCCAACATTAGTGCTAAAGTCTGTCTGCTCCTCTGCAGAGTTTTTCCTGCTACAAGCAGGGGGTTGGACTAGATGACATAATGGGGTACCTTCCAACTGTTTTGATAGGGGCAAAATTTCAGTCCATGCTATGGGTCCCATTTTGCCTAGGTACAGCTACATTGCAGGTATGGGCAAATGTCCATCCCTGAATTATGGATCCCGTCTGGAAGGGCTTTCGAGCCCAGCAGAAGCCAAGGCTGTTTGTGACCTGCCTTTGCCAGGTTCAAACTGAACTTCCAAGCTCCAAATTCATGATTTCTGGTATCACGCAGAAACAAGAAGTTACATTTTAATGCCTTTAAAGGCTTTGGGATGTCTGGAGGTGTGGGGGTATATGGACATGATGCATGGATAGAGGATCTGGAGATACAGCTGCCCTACCAATACACTGTATTCATTCGGTTGTACCAGAAGGGCCCCACAAAATGTTGCATTTTGCACATTTTCCTGTGAGTCTGCAATCCTAAAGACATTTAACTAGGAATAATACCACTGAACACAATGGGGCTTACTTTTGAATAGATATGGTTAGGATTGTGCCATAAGTCTTGCTGGTCTCAGTTAACTTACTGGAGAAATAAGCATGTTCTGTCTTGTGCTGTTGTAGGGACTAGAATGGAGTTTTCAGTATTTAACAGGTAGTCCAGTATTCGGTATTCAGAGACCTTTTTCTCTGTCTTTGTTCTCTTTCAAGTCTTCCCTCTCCTTTGCTGTCACCAGTGCCCCCTGCAACCTCCACAGAGACAACCATAAAGAGCAGTTTTACATTGTCTGTAAAATGAAACTGTATTTTCCTTCACACCTAGTAGGAAGTGAAGCCTCTCTTGGAATCATGGAACACTGTCTTTAACTCCTAGACTACTTAGGAAGTAAAGTGTGTGTTTGAACTCTTTTGTCCTGCTTTGACTCTCTCTTTTTTAAGGGTCAAACTTCTGCAAACCTCCAGAATTCACTGAGCTTCCAGAAGTCTTCATCATCTTTGTGGGTGGCTGTATTTTGCCTACATTCCTACTGGCATAGAATTTGGGATTTTAAAAATACAGTAGTGTGCAAACATTTCCTCTCAATAATATTCTCAATAATAATACTCAATAAATATATTGTGGTTAGCATCCAATTTACTTTCACAGGACAACATGTCAGTCTTCACCTGGGGTCTTCACAAAGAGTCTGATAGCTACAGTTCATTGTTTTTGTCATTAATACTGATATGGTTTGAAAGTGCTTCCTTGCTAGATTTGTCAGTAATGCCCTTTGAACTCAGTGCTTTAAATGTTATAGGGAATATATCCAAATTCAGTAATTTATCCAAATACAGTGGTCCCTCACATAAAGAGCTTAATTCGTTCCAGAGGCCTCTTTAAGTGAAACGCTCTTTAAGTGAAGCAGATTTTCCCATAGGAAATAATGGAAACTCAGATGGTTGGTTCCACAACCCCCAAAATATTCATATAAAAATATTAACTGGATGTAAAAATTATGACAAAACACTGGAATTGAATTCAAAACATGCATTCAATGTGCATGATCCTATGAAGTCCACTTAGGCTGTAATCCTAAAGACACTTTCCTGGGACTAAGCCAGGGGGCTTACTTCTGGGTGGACATGGTTAGGAGGCTGCAATCAAAGACACTTTCCTGGGAGGAAGCCCCATTTAACACAATGAGGCTTACTTCTGAGTAGACATAGTTAGGAAACTGCAATCAAAGACACTTTCCTGGGAGGCTTACCTGGGCTGCTGCTGGAGGTTTAAGGTGGCTGGTAGGGCACTTGGGGGCATTTAGGGGCAGCTGCCTCTGGCACCTCCAGGCAACTGCCCCCAAGTTGGGGGCAGTTAGAGGCAGCAGCTCTGGCCAGGAGCCCTTTTAAAGAGCCTCCATGCAGAGGATCAGGGCTGCATATCATGCGTACCCATAGCGCGCTTGCTTCTTAAGTGAAGCGGAACTTGATTTCTTGGAAATTTTTTCTTGTTATGTGAAACGCTTGTTAAGCGAGGTGCTTGTTAAGCGAGTTACCATTGTATAGTAAAGAAGCATGCTTTATCCTATAGCTCAATCCAGCTCAATCCCTTATGTATTAAACAGTTGGCTAGGAACCTTCTCTTTCTCAGCTCAGATCCATGCTGTATAGACTGGTGACCATTCATGAAATAATTCATGAAATAATAAACAAAGGAAAGAGCATATTAAGGCATTGAAAGGGAACAAGGTGGTGATCTGGTTTCAATCTAAGGCTTCTTTTGGTTTTCTTGTGCTGGGCATTTACAAAGCAAGTATTGTATGAAGGTCATTTCAAGGTCATAGGGTACTTCTATACTTATAGTAGCATACTTCTATACCATAACACTCCCATTATGAGTGTCAAATATTATATTTTTGTCGGGACTGGCCGAACTGTTAAGGGTATCTTTTGGTAAATTTGGTTAACAAAGTTGCTAAGGTTACATGATCGACAAATAATCAAAAACAAAAAGTTGTATTCTAGCATGATTTCATAATTATTTTATATTAGCTCTTTTTATTTCAGGGCTAATTTATTGTGAATACATGCTTGAAGAGTTATTAAAATGTAATTAGTTCATGAAAATGAAGTACTGAAATAGCGATGCCATGGGATTTCAAATTAAACACAGGAAGATGCCTTCATGTGTTTTGTTAAATGCATGTCATCCTCGGAGGGAGAGGGAAGATTTATTAAGCTAAAAGGGCTTGAGGATCTAAATATTATTTATGTGTGTTTGAATAAAATGAATAGAATAAAATGAATTGAAAACTTGTGTTAATGCAGTGTTACTTTAGTATTGCATGTTTGTTGCGTGGTTGTTGCTGAAGGACTTGAAGAGCAGGGAGTTAGCCAGCCTCTTCCCAATTATTGGGCATTTGGTTAACTGTATTGGACTTTACAGTAACCCAGGATGATTTGAAGGACTAGGATTTATTTTTGTAACTAGGATTCAGGTACCAGATGGTACATATACCTTCTGTGCAGAAGACAGACCTGCTCTTGAAAATATCTTGTACAAATGTCTAGTGCAAAATATTATCATGCATCTCTTATATCCACCTATGTAGTGCATCCACTTATGTAGGGAGTTGGACTGAGACATGGAAGATCCAGGTTCAAATCCCTCCTTGGCTATGATGCTTTCTGGGTGACCTTGGGCCAATCACTCACTCTCACCTACATCACAGCGTTGTTGTGAGGACAGCAGGGGGAAGAAACTAAAATTTTGTTAGTTATCTT
Source organism: Cryptoblepharus egeriae (assembly GCA_030015325.1). NCBI lineage: Eukaryota > Metazoa > Chordata > Lepidosauria > Squamata > Scincidae > Cryptoblepharus > Cryptoblepharus egeriae. Next base: position 27,604,957 of record JAREYC010000003.1, read on the forward strand.
GGCATTTTGTGTTGGCATGGGAAAAGTGGGGTATGTATAAACAAAGTCATCAATTTAATTCAATTCATGATCAACTAGAATATTTCCAGGGGTCTGAATAAAATTCTTCACTGGGAAGTAAGAGCTGGTTTGTTTTCAAATACAGAGACCATACTTTCTGAGAGTGGTCTCACAAAAAATGTTTCAAGTTGCTTAGGTTTGGGCTGTCCATAACTGCAATAATATTTTTATAGAAACCTTTCCTATAAAACAACAGTGAATTAATCCAATTGGTTCAAACAGCCGTTGTGTTGTATTAATTTCTCGATAGTTACACTGAATTAAGATGAGTGTAAATGCCTAGCTTAAATTCTAACTTGGGAACATCCCAAGTTCCCCCAACCTTTCCCAGTGGGATGGAAGGGAAGCCCTACGAGGAAAGGTTGGGGGAACTTGGGATGTTCAGCCTGGAGAAGAGGAGGCTGAGGGGAGACATGATTGCCCTCTTCAGATACCTGAAGGGCTGTTATGTGAAGGAAGGGGCTCGTTTGTTCATAGCTGCTTCTGAAAGCAGAACTAGAACCAATGGGTACAAACTGCAAGAAAGGAAATTCCGGCTGGATATCCGGAAAAAATTCCTGATGGTGAGGGTGGTTCGGCAGTGGAACAGACTGCCAAGGGAGGTGGTGGACTCTCCCTCTCTGGGGATCTTCAAGCAGAGGCTCGACGAGCACCTGTCGAGGATGCTCTAGGAGGATTTCCTGCTGCAGGCAGGGGGTTGGACTAGATGACCTACTAGGTCCCTTCCAACTCTATGATTCTATGATAATTTGACAGCATATAAGTCCCCACACAGGTCCCATGCTGATTTGGGGATGTCGCAAAAATGCCAAAAGCCATATCTGTGTCAGTCCTGGGGAAGTTTCGGCCAGTACAAAGACATTAACCTGCCACCCCAAAGGGAGAAGGGTGAGTTGTGCTGGCCTAAATTAGTTAGGATTGTGCCCTGAATGTATCTTTTTAGATATTGTCAGTGTTATGAAATTGTCTTGTAATCTTTTGTTGAAAGTTGCTGAAACAAAAGAGATCCAATATATGCAACAAAGAAGCAGTTTATTCTGGCCATTCTTCTCAAACTCACAAACTGAAGTTTTAGTATGTTTGCCCAAGGTAGTGGTTAGCATTTAATTCCCCCATATATACACATTCAGCTGGTACCAATGGGAGGCATATATCTGATCTCATATCTGCAGATTCAGTTATTTGCAGATTGGGTCTGCAGGCCCTTTGCACGTGCCCCCTCCAGAGATGAGGGCAATTCAATTCTCTTTGTCTCTGGAGTGTCCTTGAAGCCCAGCAGATACCACGGATTCAGTTATTAGTAGATTGGGTGTGTGGGCTCCCTCTTGCACACACTCCCCCCAGAAGTGAGGAGACCTCTGATGTCCTTCATTTCATCAGGTCCTCTTAGTTCAGCAGAGGCCATGAGCATCCATCTGTGACCTCTGCTGGGCTTAGAGGGCTGTCTGAAGGCAAGGATAGTGGCGCACCCTCAGTCTGGACCAGGGGGTAGGTGTTCTCCCATATCTGTGGTTTTACATTATGACTGGGGAATGTTTCAAAATTGTGCATAGAGGGACACAGGTGTAATTTCCACTACACTTAAATTGTGTCATTGATATTATTCTGATGGAATTTCTTTGGTATTTTGGTTGTTCAGCCGTTCTTGCTGAACAACCAAACCAAAGGGATTATGATCCCTTTGGGATATGGGTCTTTCTTCTCATCTGCTGTAAAGCACTGTGTACTTTGTTAGCATGATATTATCTGATCTTATCCTCCTTCCTATTGACTTCCTTCCTAGAAAATGAATACTTTTTCAAACTTCCACCTATAGCAGAAGGATGATGGAATGATTGTATTCAGGCTAATTGGACCATAACCAGTTCAACCAGAACGGGGAATAGAAATTGCTAGCATCAAAGCATATGATCTTGCAGAATAATAAAAGTCTTCTTTTTTATTATCTTCTCTGTCCTTCTAATTAGGAGGATATAGGTAGCTGAATTTCTGCCTTTTCCTATTAGTCACTCTTACTGTGATTTAATGCAACCATTTCTTGATGACTTTTTATCTAGTTGTATTATTTTCGCCCAGTAATTTTACAAGGGCTCCTCACCATAAACTACCATTTTAAAATGAATTCCAATAGGACCTAGAGAAGTGCTCTGCAGGGCAGCAGCTGGTGTAGTACAATTTGCACCCAAGGAATAAAATGCAGTTGGTGGGTGGTCTGCTGGTTGACTGCATTTGTGATTCAGTGCAGGTCTTATTTTACTTAAGTGACAGAGAAATCATACAGTGGTAAAAAGGCTTAAGGGCATGAAATGATGCCTCTGGTTTGGAAATGAACAAAAAAAATCTACAGAATTATGTTTTGAGGATAAGAAAAACAGAAAACAATTTTAAAACAAAAATAACATAAAATACATTAAAAAGAAAAGAGGAAAAACTACATAAAATATCTATAACGGTGTAGTAAGAGTGAAGCCAACAATTCTAATTAACTACTCTAAACTCTCCCTAACCACCCCTAAAGCTTCTAAAAGAAAAAAAAATTCCCTTCAGTTATCTTTATCTCTTATTCAGAATTCTTAATCCCTGTGGGGAGACACCACTCCATTCCAGTCTTCCATCAAACAGTAACTTGCATATGGGTAATCTAAAAGTACATCCAGTAATTGCCTAAAAATGCACCCCTTTCTTGTTTTGAAACACAGAGACCCAAAAGTCAAGTTCTTATTCCTGATATAACTTCCATGGCCAACCACCTACATTTTTCATCTGAATATACTAATTTTGTAATGTACATCACAACCCCATTTTCTCATAAACCTTCTCCTATTGCACAACAGCAAAAATCTTTGGCAGTGGCCTACATATAATTGAGGGCACAATCCAGAGTGAGAGCAGTGAGGAGTGCCCTAGTTGGCTGCCCCAATTTATTCTGAATCCTAGCAGAAAGTTTTGTTGCATCCAGAGTCTCAGGAAGCCTTGGCTGCCTTCACTGCTCCAGATCATGCTCAGTAGGCACCATGTCAGTGACACCTGGGGAGAGCTTGCTCCCAAGGAGACCCCCCTCAGATCACACTGAACAAGGAACAGCTGTGGTGCCTGTCTTACAAGGAATCCCTGATGAGATGCCAGTACAGTTTACAGTGTATACAAGGGTTCTTGGAGTGGCCTGCTGTATCCCCAGGTTAGTGGGCTGCTGTAGTTGTGCCATGTCCTGAGGTTGAGCAGCAGGGGTTGCAGCTAGGCTGGCCAAGAACTCAGATTTTTGGTCTACACTGACATTCTTATCATGGACCCCTATGGGTCTACTCATTACTGTACCTGCTCCTTAGGTGGTATAACTCTGAGGAGCTGGAAGAGGGCATTTCTGCCCTGGGAACATGCTCTGGATCCAGAGTAACTGCTCTGCCTTAGCAATGCTAAATATGCCCTCAACATCCCTTTCCTGAACTGCTTTAGGCTGCCCCAAGCCTTTTCCCCAGAGTAACGAGGGTGGCCCATCTTACAGTTGGATCAGTCCAGTGATAGATAGGGTACTTCTAGATTGTGCCCTTAGGATAAATATAAAAACTCAGTGCATTATACCACACCAATCTTTTACAAGGAGTTTATATGTAGACGTTTGTTACTTGAGATGGAAAACCTTTAATGTAATTGGTTTCAAAAATTGATTTATGTGTATATAATATGAAATTCTCTCTCTCTCTCTCTCTCTCTCTCTCTCTCTCTCTCTCACTGTATTAATGGGAATGTTGTGCTGAAGTGAAGTCTTGTGGTCTCTGAGCTAGAAATAGCAATCAATCTGTGCCTAATGATGCTTTATTTGCTGTAGGTATGCAATTAAACTCAGTGAAAAGGTTACAGTGTAGGAAGCGTTCTCCATTCTCCTAAGCTTTCATGTGATTGTCAGTTCCAAGAATGAGTTAATAAAGAGATCTTGGACAGGCAACATCACTTGCAGTCTTTGTATGCTCTATCTGTACATTTAGTACATGTACTGTACTAAATGCAAAGATTCTTGGTATGCTGAGTAATGATGCTGAAACTGCAGAATTGGTTTGATGAAGTGCTGGCCTCTATGTTTGGCTTTTAAAAATAATGTTGAATTATTCAAATGCCTCACAACTGTGAGGCTCACTTCCCTTGGAGATGCACCAACATCTAAGTTTGAACACTTTCAAAAAATGTTCTGTAAAATTTTCTCATTTAGACCAGCTTTTAGCAGCTGGGGTTGAGCCAATATGGTAATCACACTTTGAATGCTTTGTATTTTATTCCATCAGGGTTTGGAAGGTTTGCTTTAAATATTGTTACCCGTCTTGAGGCTCTCTGGATGAGATGAGCTAAGAATCCGAACATCAGTTGCAGTGCTAGTGCCAAGAGAAACAGCTGCTGCTAAAATTCAGCTTAATTTCAGAATTCATGACTGTTTTGCCAGCCCAAACAGCTTTTCTTCCTTTGTCTGTACCATTAAGTTCTACTTTATTAGCATTTTCATGGAAGAATAATTTAAGACTGCAACTTGAAAAAACTGAAATGCCTTGCTGCACAGTAAATTAACTGCCTGATCCAGAAAGCAGGCTTACTGTGCTGTAAAAGATGCATCTGTGGCAGCAAATTACAAGTATTTTTCAAAAAACAAGTTTGATTCTGATTCTCTAACAAGCCTGTCAATTGCTTTTTAATAAGAAAAATCAGAGCAAAAGAAATTTTTGCTTCTAATGAGCATGCAGACTTGTATTTTGAAAAGACAAATATTGCCATCATGGCGACCTCCTTCTACAGATCCTGAGTACTTCATCCTTGCCTCTCTCCTTTTATTCTGAGATTAAGAAATTCTTAATTTTATTTTTATTTTAATATTCTTTTATTAAATATTCTATTTTAATATTCTTTTATTCTGAGATGATTTTCCCAAGGTCATCCTGTGACCTTTAACCACTTATACTAATAATATGTTGCAAGTATAAGCATCCCTCACTTTCTAATGGTTTGTTTTCTCATTGTCCATTCTTTCAACACCTTTCAATTCTACCCAGGATTCATTCATTCAACACGTGTTTTACTTTTTCAACCTCTCTCTGCTGCTCTGAAGGCTGAAATTTTCTGCCTTGATGTTGATTTACATGTGACCTGGTGATCAAACTGTTTTTGGGGATTTCCTTATGAATTTATTCAGTAAATAACCATCATTCAAACACATAAGATACTGCCCACGAATGCCTTTGTTCATTTTACTGTAATTTGTTATGTATTTTGGCTATGTGTTAATAAATATGTGCTATTTAGGCTTTTGCAAGTGATACTGAATTATTTTTTATTGCCATTTTGCATTTGCAATCTGAAAAAGACTGAGTTCCACTTTTCAACAGTTTTCACATTTGGATGGTGCTCCATTCCCTAATCTGTTCAATAAGTGGAGGATGCCTGTAGTTGCTTTAAATTCTTCATTGGAGAATTGTTGTAAATTCTTTGTTGTAAATTCAAGAATTCAGTGTTGTAAATTCTTTACAACATTGCAGCACTGCAGTTAAGAACATATGAAAATACCAGCTGGATCAAGCCAAATAGCCCTCCAGTTTAACATCCTGGTTAACACAATAGCTTACCACTATGGGAAGCCTACAAGTTATGTTGCTCCCCAAACAACTGGTGCTCAGTGGCATAATTCCTCTTAACCCAAAGGGTGACGCATAGCTGGTAGCCACTGATAGGCCTATTTTCTATGAATTTGTCCAATTCCCTTTTAAAGCTACCCAAACTAGTGGTGGTGACTGCATTGAATTCCACAGATTATGTGCTGTGCATCTCCTTTTATCTATCCTAAATCTTCTGCAAGTCAGTTTCAAGTCTGATAACTCCTAGTTCTAACATAGGGCGCAATCCTGAGTAACTATGGGGAGTCCTTGCTCCGGTGTAAGAACCATTTGCTCTGGATTGCAATATGAATTTCCCATAGGTTTTCACTAGGTGGTGCAGTAACTACGGGTGCACGTAAAGTCTCTTATGTGCTCCCGTAGTTACTCTGGATTGTAGGGATAGTGAGAGAGGGACAAAACTTACTCAGTGACAACCCTCTCAACAACATGTCTCAAACAGCAAAAGGTTCGCAAAAGGTACTCAACAAGTATTCAGTTCTTGAAGATTTTAACATTTTAAATGTTATATGAGAGAAACTGTTTTGGGTAAATAGAATAATTTTTACTGTGTGTGTGTTTGAGAGGCAAGTGTGATAGATTATTTATGCATTTCCATCTCTTCTCTTTATTGGGTTAAGCATTTTGAAGTGGCTTCATTTTATATCAGTGACCATCAATCCATTAAGGCTAATTTTATGGTTCCATTATCTAATTCTAGATTAATTGTAAAGCCATCTTGTCACTTTGAAGGCACAAAAACTGTTATGGGATGCACGAGTTAAACTTGGGTCATCTGAATTGGCACATTTGCAAGCTTCTGTTTGAGCAGCTAATAGTAATTCCAGCATAATTGATGTACTCCTGCAAATTATTGATCACATTAAGGCATTTTTAGTGGCAACTTATAAATCTTAAATAGCTTTTAGAAGTACTTTTCATGTTTGAGAAAGAAATTGAGAAATGCCTTTTTTGCAGTTTTCTTGATCTGAGCATTTGATTCTATTCATGGAGAAAACTGCATACCAAAAGTTATTAAAACTAATATTGATTGAAAGTGTTGTGTCTAAAAAGTGATACATTGGTTACATTTAACTATTCCAACAGGTCAAACTTCAGAATGCTTTGAGAGTATAATAGGTATAAAACTATGTACATTTTTGGGTTTCTCTTATTTTTTTATATCAACGAGGTAAATAAATTCATTGGGCTTGATAACAGTTTAGGTTTTAGTTTAGTTTTAGATTGTGAGCCCTTTGTGGACATTAGTTATTTAATTTCCTTTGTCATCCACTTTGTGAACTTTCATTGAAAAGCAATAATAATAAAAAATAATAATAATAATAATAATAAGATAGACTGACTACAAACAGAGGCACAACTCTGTTGCTCAGATGAGCCACTGGAATTTATGCCAAAACTATCATCTGCCAGTGGCAAAAAATTGGTGGGACCACAAGCCTGAAAAAGTGGTCACAAATGAACATGTTAAACTTCTGTGGGACTTAAGGATACAGACGGACAAGGTCTTGGAACACAATACTCCAGATATCACCATCATAGAAAGGACTTGTGGCTTGTTGTGTGTGGCTTGTTGACACTGCCATACCAAATGCAGGCCTCGTCAGTCTTGAAAGACTATGGTATAGTGCTCAGCGCTGCATATGCTGCATGTGAAGCACAAAAGCCTGGGTTAGATTGTTATGGAGGATAGGCTGTTACCCAAGCAGCAAATCCCCCCCTCTCCATGCCACTGAATTAGTCCAAAGGAAAGGCAGAGCCAATACAATTGGATCCAGCTGGCGTCGCAGAGCTAGGCTAAGGACAGGAGCTCACCCTGTCTTGTGGGGCTGACCCTGGTCTCGAACCTTGGCTGCTGGTTAACAGGCACAGTGACAACCACTTGCGCCACCAGGTGAGAATTGAAGAGAAACAACTGGAAAAAATCTCCTGCTACCAGGATCTACGAATTGAATTACAGCAAATCTGGTATAAGCCAGTCCAGGTGGTTCCAGTGATAATTGGCCAACTAGGTACAGTGCCAAAAGACCTTGGCAGGCACTTGAAAACTATTGGCATTGACAAAATATCAGTCTGTCAACTACAAAGAGCCGCTCTTCTAGGCTCAGCACGTATTATAGACCACTACATCACACAGGGACCCTTGGAAAGGGTCCAACTGGTGATGTGACAGAAACCAGCATGAAGTTGTTCACTGTGCATTACTGTTTGATTTTCAAAATAATAATAATAATAATAATAATAATAATAATAATAATAATAATAATAATAAATACTTTGCTTGTGGTGCTGTTTTTTGATGTACAAAATAGCTCTTCTGTGAGCAGAAGGTGCCTCCCAAATGGTGAAAGGCACTGTTTATCCTGACACGTAAATGCCTTAAAGGCAGCCTGCTTTCCATGCCTTTTCTTAAACTTTGTGAACATTTCGTTTCTTTCCTCCCTTCCCCAAAGTGTGATAATAGCTTGTGAACTGTTCTGAGCTGAAACTGCTTGCAAATTGCAGCTCAGCTCCCCAAAGGTCGATTAGCAGCCACTTCAAATGGAACTTGATTCGTTATTGCCTTGTTACCATGTTAACTAATTGCCTTTGTATAATGCAAAAATAGTTAATCATGCTGGTTCTGGGAACCAAATGTTGCAAATGGGCAGTTTCAACCTGTATGTTGAAATAGGTATGTGCATTGTGACACACAAATGAGCACAAATATAGAGAACGTTGAAAAAGCACTGACAAATTACTTTCGGCTATCTTGAAATTGGCTCAAAGACTCTTGAGACCCAAATCTAACCAACTTTCCAGTACTGATACGACTATGCAGATAGGGAACGCACTGCATTCTTTGGTGGGGGAACAGGATTGTATCTTTACCTTGCGCCTGCATTGGTGCTGGAAAGTAGGATAGGATTGGGCTCTTAAGTATCAGGCTCTGCACAACACAATGAGCATATTCTGTCTGTTTTTGAATTATATAGCATGCTGTGAAGCTTCTTTGTTATGGTCATCTTAGGAAATGAAACAATTAATTTTCATTGCAGTCAGAAGTTCCAAAAGGAGAACACAGCCAAGGGGTTGGTTCCAATATTGCTTTTCACTAATTTTATCCACTATATTCAGAGCATGTAAGAGAAGTTGACTATAGAGTTATTGTCGCTTAGTTAGGATGACAAGCAATACATTTTTCAGACGTGTTAATGTCTGCTGTATAGTGATGATTATCTTAAATTGACTGTGCAAAGAATTGGCTGAAGAAAATCTCGGTTCTCAGCAACTTTTTAATGGATAGTTAAATAAATGTTTCTTTTTAGTGCTGAAAATAATAGAATTTTTGCCCTTTTCATATCAGAAGTATAAAACCAGGTATTCTGTAGTGACACAGAGGCCATGCTTTATGATCAGATCATAAGAATCTAATACATTTTCTTCCTTTAATGAGTTGAAGTTCATAACAGTTGCTTTAGGCTGCAGTAATTTCAAACTCTTAATAGGTTTTGAAGATGATCTGAATGCCACTTTCCAATTGTTAAAAAACCTGTGTGGCTTATCTTATATATCACTGAATTAGAGGCAGTCTAAGAAATTTTGTAAAAAAGAAATCTATTCTAAAGAATAAGAACCTCTACATCAAAATCTTATATAGAGACTTTAAAGCATACCTCCAATATCTTCCTATCTAATAATATTTCTCAGTTGTCAGAGTCTAAGGAAGACATATTAAGGATTCTTGTTATGTATGATATTAAGATTTGGCATTTTCATTAAGATTCAATACTCATTTTATGTATTTAAAAATGTATTTTAAATGTAAAATGAAAAAGGGAAGCATTCACAACTCCAGGTGTCATGTAGTCAAAGGCACACATTTCTGTCAAAAGACAAGTAAGTGCACACACATTTAAAAAAATTCCAGATCCAATACATTTGAAAACTATAACCATTCAGAACTGAACAGATGGCATGCAGTGGATAAACTTTCTAAAAACAGAATCTTGTTACACTCATTATGTAAGTGTTACAAACCAACAAACTGCTTTTGAGTTCCACCCAAAGAGATATAATCATGAATGAGTTCAATTTAAATTAATGGGACTTAAGTTAATGAGCACGTTTCATTCATTTCTGTTGTCTTTATGTGACTCAGTTCTGTTCCTAGACAGGAATGAGAATTACACTTATAGACAAATTTCTTCGGCTTCTGTGTATTCGATGATCTAGATCTAGAAGATTGCCTTGTGCAGCCATAGTTTCCAACTCTGAATATAGATGCCTGATCTCTAATTACAGATGCCTGGATCTTGGCATCTGTGGGGGTTTCATTCCAGGAACACTTGTTGATGTAGAAACTGGCAGATAAAAAAATCCATGGGTCTTGGTATTTTATACTGTCCTAATGTGTTTCTGAAAACTATTTTGAAACCCAGAAGTAACAAATTTCTACCTTTTGGAGGCCTTAGAAGTCCTTCTGAGGTTCTTGCATGGCTTCCCCAGTCCTCAGAAAGCCTTCAGTCTTGTCCAGAGCATCCAGGTCTATGGGCATGCATGCTGGGCTTAGAGTGCTGGTCTGGGAGTGCTATGGCCATGTGCCAGCAGAGAGGGCTCTGGGTGCCAACTGTGGCATGCATGCCATAGGTTTGTGACCACTGGCCCAGGAGAAGAGGCCACAAAGGACCCTGATTGCACACACAGATGCCATTGTGCATAATTTGGAAACTTCTGAACAAGGATGAGATGTCAGTGGTTTCATGGAAAAGGTTGGATTTGTGTTAAGTCCTTGAGGGAGAAAGATTAATACCTTGAGATCCCTTCCAACTCTATATTTCAGTGATGATGCCTTTAATACTGATTGCTAGAAGAGTATAACATGTGGCAGTGGACGTGGCCACTGGAAGTGGACCAAGGACTTAATGACTTTCCCAGCTCCGTTAGCCCACAAATGACCCTTGGAGTCTGCTTACAATTCTGTCACAGTGAAGAATTCTTTTTAATGGCAGTGTTTATTTTACACAGAATTTGAGATTGTTGTAATAGCAAGTGTCATGCTGATGACCCTTCTGTGGGTCTTCTTTGGCACATCAAGAGGATGTGCTTTTTTGGCACATCAACAACTGTAAACATGTACAGTCTCTCTCAGGGAAGTTGTTCTTGAAAAATTATTTAGGGACCATATTTATGGTATGAATTATGTATACTATATATTATGTACATATTATATAGTATTGTAGAATGAGAAACAGTGACCACTCTTGAAAACCAATACCAGATCAGAGCAAAACAGAAAGTTGTTTGTGCAGATTCTGTTGGTTAATACAGTTTATGCATCGGTGGAAGAATTTTTATGATTCACATTTGAATGCATTTGGATTTACTGTATTCGAATATATATAGCACAGAATGAAGCTAACAGATGTAACATTGCTTGATGCTAAAGAAGCATCAGCATGTTGCCCTTTTCCTAATGGAGGGCAAAAAATGTGCTCAGCTGAATCAGTTTGAAAGCCATTTTTAAGAAAGGGTGCATTCATCCTAATGCATGCTTGTTCCATAGTATGCTTAGGGATTGAGGCTGTTTTAATTCAGTGACACATCAAACAGGGAAGATATTGGTTGATGTGACTGGATCCGGTTAACGCATCACTTACCAAAAGAGTTAGAAGAGGGAATGCAGGAGAGATGCAGCAGGGCAAACAAAATATATTTATAAATAAGGTGGTGAAGGATAGTGGAAAAAAGGAAGCTCGATACAAAGCTGGAAACAGATGAGGGGCCTAGGCAGTGAAGAGCACTAGTTTACAGAATTTATGAGGTCATAAATTACCCCTTGAGCTATTACTGAGTATGTTTGCTTGATGTCCCTAATACAGTGGTGGAGTTTAGAAGCCTTTGTATTGATTTAGGTCAGACATTAAATAAGCTTTAATGTCCATCACCATTCAGTAGAATTAGTATTGTTTCAAAGTAGATTAAATAATTTGGAAGGAGCATGCACGGGTTCAGGTCTGGTTCAAGCTTTTCTGGGCTCTGGAGCTTCCTATCCAGTAATAGTCAAACTGGGGGGATCACAACCCCCAGTTTGTGTAAATGTCCCCTGTTCCCTTTAAGGGTTGGGGTAGGAAAAAATAGCAGTGTCTGAGAGGGAATGGAGGCTATTTTCAGGATCCCCAGTGGTCATGTCAGGGTCTTGGGGAGGGGGTGGGGAGCCCTACAATCCTCTGGCACAGCTCCCCGCAGCTGGAAACGAGTGAAAGTTCCGGTAGCAATCAAAGTGGAAATCTAACTTCATACCCCTCCTTTCCTATGCAAATGCCAAAGGCAGCTTACAAAGGTTTAATTCCTCCCCCTCTGCTGTCCTCACAACAGCCCTGTGAGGTTGGTGAGAGTGAGTGGCTTGCCAAAAGTCACTCAGGAAGCTTCATGGCCAAGGAGAGATTTGAACTGAGATCTTCCACTCTCAGTCTAGGTCTCTAACCACTGCACCATTCTGCCATTTGGCCCTAGGAAGCAGTGTGTGTGTGGGGGGAGGGCGGGGGGAGGTGGGGTGCTTGGTTCAGCACTAGCACAGAGCTGAGCAATTTCCAAACAGGGAAGAGCTGCAACACATAATCAGCATGCAGGGGGACCAGACGCCAAACCCAGAATTCCCTGAATCCCAACGCCAAAATTCCTATCCAAAGGGCAAAATTCCTACTCCGCAAAGCTGAAATGTAGGACAGAAAGTAGGACATTTTAAAATAGGCTAAAAGCACTTGTGAGAGGTTTCTGAGGGGTGGTAGATACTGGCAGGGCTAGTGAGAAAGTTTCTGGGGGGTGGAGGGCTTGGTTGAAAACCTAATACACTTTCCTGGGAGTAAGTCCCACTGCAGGCTAAGGGCTTACTTCTGAGTAGGGAGCCTGGGCTACAAACCTAATACACTTTCCTGGGAGTAAGTCCCATTGCAGGCTAAGGGCTAACTTCTGAGTAGGGAGCCTGGGCTGCAAACCTAATAAACTTTCCTGGGAGTAAGTCCCATTGCAGGCTAAGGGCTTACTTCTGAGTAGGGAGCCTGGGCTGCAAACTTAATACACTTTCCTGGGAGTAAGTCCCATTGCAGGCTGAGGGCTTACTTCTGAGTAGGGAGCTTGGGCTGCAAACTTAATACACTTTCCTGGGAATAAGTCCCATTGCAGGCTAAGGGCTTACTTCTGAGTAGGGAGCCTGGGCTGCAAACTTAATACACTTTCCTGGGAGTAGGGGGAGTTACATACCTGGGTGGGGTGGGTGGGTGGGAGCAGTGGAGGCAGTGGGGGAGCAGCATGGTGTCTCCAGAGGCAGCAGGGGGCGGAGAAGCTGAGGGGGGACTCATGAGGCCGGAGGGGAGCTCCAGTGGCCCCGTGGGAGCTGAAGGGGGCCTTTCTGAGCATGCAGTGGGCGGAACAATGGGCGGAACTGGGGCAGGGCAGTGGGCAGGGAGGGGTGGAGCGTGGGCAGGCTCCTGCCTCTCCCACTGTACATGCCGAGACCCGGCTGGCCATTTGAGCCTGCTCCAAAGCGGAGCAGCAGCTCCTTACTGTTGCTCTGTTCTGGGGGAGGCTTAAATAGGTGGAGGAGAGTCCTCCGGCGCGTCACCTGGAGTGCCTCCTCCTCCACCAGGAAGTCCTCCTCCAAGCGCCGCCGCCTCCTCCACGGAGGCAAAGTGCTGCCCATGGCTGGCGGAACTTCGCCGCGGCAGCCTTAAAGTGCCCCCAAAACACCCCACAGCCCCCAGAGTGCCCCCAAAGCACCTCCCCAACACCCTCTCAACCCCCAGTGCCCCCAAAATACCCACAGCCCACCAGATGGCAGTGGAACCCTAGGGACCCCTCCTTTTCCAGAGGACCCCGGACAAGGGTGGGGCCCCCGGACAGAGGCCCCAAATGTAGGACACATCCGGGGGATTCCGGACGTCTGGACACCCTGTCAGCATGGTAAAGGAAAAGCAGTGGCAACAATGACAAGTTTGTGCCCCTTCTGTGTTTAATCCATTTTTTAAGGGAATCAGATACCACTGCATGGTGAGTTCACCATGAGGAATGTGTGCAGATGTGGTTACAACATCCACATGCTAGATGCTGAAGAGGGCACCCTTCAGCACCCTGGATGCAGATTCATATGTGCTCCCTGAAGCATCTTGTGGGCCACTGTGTGATACAGGAAGCTAGACTAGATGGGCCTTTGTCCTGATCCAGTGGAGGCTTTACTTATGTACTTACCAGTATGTTCTTATGGCAGTTTTTTGAAGCGTGATGGCCTTTGATAGAGTCAAGAGAGATGGACTTCTCAAGTACCCTCAAGAGGGTGAGGCAGATGATGAATGCTCCTGAGGACTCTTCCTCAGTGACTGTGCAATGGCTTAATTATTTTTTCAATCAAATTAGTAAGGGAAGCCAAGGCTGAAAACGCTACTTTGTGGTCACTGTGTTTACACTGATATCAGGAGGTTCCCAGGATGTGGCCATATTTTCAGGTTCAGATCTGCTGATTAAGCATGACATTGCTGGCCATAGAATTTTCCAATAGGCAAGGATACCAGCCAACGAGAGAGGGTGTTGGTGGTTCTAATGAACCCAAGTTTGGCCTTTTGTATGAGGCATGTGGGATCTGATGGCAAAATGACATGAGAGTGGCTTGGGTCATGCTCACTTGGCATGCACCTAGAACTGTACCCTGTAATAAAATGTATCAGCTAACATACCTTCCACTATAATCTGAGACTTTAACCTAGTATTGTGTGACAAAATGTGTCTCCATTCAGCCTACAGTTGGTTTTCAGAAAGGATCATGCCCCTTATAATGAATAATATAATGAAGTAAATAGACATTATATAATGAATAATTAAATGAAACATATAGATATTGAGCCATGATAGCAGGATTCTGGCACTTATGATTATGACCAGATTACAGTTCCTGAAATAAATTTTATATTAGTTATTAGCGAAGAATTATGTTTTCCTCCTAGAAAGCAGTTCAAAGCAAAATATTTCTCACAAAAAATTCAGCCCCCCAAACCCCTTCTGCATTTTATATTTAGATGTATTGCATAATTAAATAATATTAAATAAGAATAAGAATTAAGATTAAGAATATAAAGAGCCATATTTTGTCTTCATCTGTTCAATAGTTTGAACAGAAAGTAAGAATGGTATCACAGTATGAGATGCCTAAGAGCACAATCCTAACTATGTCTACTCAAAAGTAAGCCCCATTGTGTTCAATCGGTCTTACTCCCAGGAAAGTGTGTCTAGCATTGCAACCTAATGCAAGAATCCATAAATTCATTAATGAAGCCAGATCTTTGATTTCAAGTGCCAGAAATATTTTGCATGATTAGCCTTTTCCACTGTTTTTAGTCAATTGGTTTCCAGATTTTTAAAAAGTTGGATTGAATAAATATAATGGCAGTTTTCCTGCCCAAGTTCCCACAATACGAGTAAATGATCTTATTTCAGGGGTAGCTGAGATCCTTTCATCATAGAACTATCATTGATTTATCAGAAGCAGCAGCTGCAACCCCATGGGAAAGTTCACAGCTGTCTACAGCTGCTCAGTAAATTTCTCTCATAAGGATCCAACCCAACTTTTTTTTTTCCAAGAAGGAAACATAGTATTAACTCTTGTGTTGATGAGTAAGAATGTGGCATGTGGAATAGTTCAGTGGGAGGCACTAGCATACTAAACTTTTTTACTTTTCATACTTCTGTTTATGTATAACTTTGCCCGACTTGCTGTTATTTCTGAGCCCCTGCCAAACTGAATCAAATGGATGATATCTAACATCTGTGTAGTGCTTTTTAAGTGTGTGGAGTATGTGGTCTGTAAGAGAGGTGAGTAGAAGTATTCTCAGGCTGCAGCTGAGCATGGACTGGCTGAAGTTCAACTAGAGAGTGTATAGCAATGGTGAGATTCAAAACAGGTCAGTCCTAGTCCGTGGCTCATATAGGGTACCCAGGGCATGTCGACCCAGGAGCAAGTTCATAGAGTTCAAAGCAACTTGCTCTGAGGTAAGTGTGTTTAGGATTGCCAACTGATTATTTAATTTAAGGGATTTATACCCCACCTTTCCCATGCCAAAACCACCCAAGGTGGCTTACAGAGCAGCCCTGTGAGATAGATGACGCTGAGACTGAGTGATCGGCCTCATCTTCATGGTTTTCCTACTTCATGGTTTTCCTCAGCTTCATGGTTTTCCTACTAATAAATATATTGTACTGCCAGTCATGTCCAAATCTAGGGAGCAGTGCTTTATCCCCATTCTATGCTGAAGAGCCAGCATTGTCCAAAGATGTTTCCATGGTCATATGGCCAGCATAACTATAAGCCGAGGCACATGGAAAGTTGTTAGCTTCCCACCAAAGTGGTACCTATTTATCTCCTTGTATTTACATGCTTTTGAACTGCTAGGTTGGCAGGAGCTGGACTAAGGATAGGAGCTCACCCCATCTTGCAGTACTCGGGTCTTGAATTGATGACCTGCTGAGCGGAATTCTGATCAAGCAATGTTCTAGCCCCAGCATCCTAACCACTGAGCCACTGCAGTCTCCCCTAATAATCCTCTCCAAAATCCTGTGGCACACCTGCAAACAATCCACGACACACCAGTGTGCCATAGCAGAGTGGTTGAAAATTAATGCCCTAACCATTATCCTACCCTGTTTCTACTACTAAAAAAGCAGGCCTCTGTCAGTCTTGAAAGACTATGGTATCATGCTTGGCGCTGCATATGCTGCATGCAAAGCACGAAAGCCTGGGTTGGATTGTTATTGGATAGGCTGTTACCCAAGCAGCAAATCCCCCCTCTCCACGCCACTGAATTAGTCCAATGGAAAGGCAGAGCTGATACGATTGGATCCAGCTGCGTCGCAGAGCTGGGCTAAGGACAGGAGCTCACCCTGTCTTGTGGGGCTGACCCGGGTCTCAAACCCTGGCCTGCTGGTTAACAGGCACAGCATCTTAACCGCTTGCACCACCCACAGCCCTTGGTTCTACTACTACAAATGTCATTACTTTAGCCACTCCTCATCATCATATCATAGATGTGATCTGGGCCTGTTTGGTTTCTTTCTATCTCATTACAAATCAAATGCCAAAAGAACCCAAGTTAAGTAACCTGCATACATGCCATTCAGGATCCTACTTGTTTTTAATACTGGGAGCAGAACTGCCAGTAGTGCTGTGAAATGGGAGTCCTTTTTTAATAAACAATTTCAATGTTAAAAAGAATGGCAAACAGTTCAAACCTCCTTTCTGGGGCTGCTTTTGGGTGGCTTTTATTTTCCCCACAAAGCCTTAGATAAAAATCACATCACGTCCTTATCATTATCTGGAAAAACAGTAGACACTACAAAAATGCATGTCTATGCATGCATGCGTTCCTTCCCATCAGGCCTTCTTTTTCTTTGAGCCAGAAAACAATTTTACCTGAACATGAGATTTTCCATCTGGAATGGACCAGACATCCTGCTTCCCACAAGGGCCAAACAGATACTACTTGTAAGTTTTATGCAGGGAGGGCAAGGAGGCTGTACTCCTCCCACTACTGCCCCCCCATCATAATGTCTCTCAACCTGGATGTTCCTGTAGTTAACAAAAAAATAAGAATATGGAAGGTACTGTGTATATAATGGAAGGTGGTGACTGCTCCAAACTGTAGGAGGCCAGAATTGTTATGGTCACACTCAGGGATAGGTAAGATTATCTTGGTTAACTATCAAGCTTCTCCATCACTGCACTATCCCACATTAGCTTTCATCTGGAGTTATGAGTAAGATTGCTAAAGTATACTTGTAGACATGACTCTTATAAATGTGTGCAGCTTGAAACTTGCCTTCTATGACATTTGGTTCCAGGAACTTCTGTTTTTGTGTTATATTTTGTGTTACAAACTTCTATTTTTGTGTT
Source organism: Cryptoblepharus egeriae (assembly GCA_030015325.1). Taxonomy (NCBI): domain Eukaryota; kingdom Metazoa; phylum Chordata; class Lepidosauria; order Squamata; family Scincidae; genus Cryptoblepharus; species Cryptoblepharus egeriae. The sequence continues at coordinate 27,622,582 of JAREYC010000003.1, forward strand.
ATACAAAAGCAATTGTTTACCATGGTAAGGAGGCAGGCGATGAATCAATTTCCTTTCAAGTGACCTAAAACAGTTTTGTTTCCGCTCAGAAGCAGAAGCTTCCCCTTACAAAGCAATTCATGTGCTTCATGTGATAATCTCATGGAAGAGAGGGGTCAGAAACCAAAGCTGAACCCTTTCTGAACTTTTCTGAGGCTTGCATAATTGCCTGCCATTTTACTGTGTTAAGTAGCTGCTTTTAAGCCCCTAACTGCTACTTAAAGGATGTTTATCTTTTAATTTAAAGAGCCAATCTAATTTGTCTTGAAACAAAATTGCTGATAATTAATAATTAGGAACACCTGTATTAGATAAAAATTGGATATTTTAAGGTGATAGTTAATAAAATGGTGAAAGGGTGGTCTTCGCATTTCTTCAGGTCTTGCAGATCTGGAAAAAGAGGGTATAAAATACAGCAAGTACTTCATCAAGGCCTTTTCCTCTTCTGCACATGTATCTGCTATGTAGTGTAGGAAACTGATGTGCTGCTAAAGGGAAAAGTGATATTCTAGAAAAGTAATAACAGTAGATTAATTCAGTATTTAGTCCTCGGCTCTGATTACTTTGATTACAAAATTACTTTGAAAATGCAAACAAAGTGGGCAAGTGGCTCGCCTACCATATTAAAAAGGAGAGATCAAAGAACTATATTGCGAATGTTCGAAATCTTGATGGGAAACTGAAAGGAAGAACTTGTGAAATACAGGAGATTGCAGCCAATTTCTTTCAGACATTATATAAAAGTAATATTGTAAATGTGGAAGAACAGAGAAAATATCTTCAAGATAATAATATAATGAAACTAAATAAGGAGCTAAACAGTTAGAAAGTGGACCAACGATGGATGAACTAAGAGACACTATCTCTATCCAAAAAAAGTCACCTGGACCGTACGGACTAACTGCAGAATACTATAAAACTTTTGATGAAGTATTACAAATCCCATTAAAGATTTTATTTGAGAAAATTTGGGCTTCCGGGGATTTGCCTGACTCCTGGAAAGAAGCAATTATAACTCTTATACTTAATATTTAGTCCTCGGCTGACTGTCAGTCTTTGACTTTTGCCTTCCGGCTATAGATTCCCTGCCAAATTTCTTCAGAAAACTTCATGATTTGCAATAAGGATTTTTCTAATAGACAAATATTGAAATAACTTACTTTATGTTGTTACTACAAAAAGGTCATTGTACCTAAAGACAATTCTTGTTAGTGGATTCCTATTATTATTGTGTTTGACATACAAAGTTGAAATTGTTGTATTGATTTCTTCCTTACGCTAAGCCTCTTATATTTCAGCCTTTACAATCCTTAATGTACTAAGGTTGAGACCAACTATGAACATTGGTTGAAGTTTTCTTATGAGTACGATAGGATTATACCCTAAGGGCAAAATCCAGAGCAGTTATGGGTCCACACAGTTACGTCACCCTCTGGTGTTATTTATGGAAGGTCACCTTAACTGCTCTGGAGCAAAGTGCTTAATTTGACTTTAGGATATGGGCCTAAGTCTAAGTGAACACAGTGGGCTTTCTTCTGAGTAAAACAATGCTGTTTTCAAATACCTTTTATTTGAAAGGTTCCTTTTCAAATACAGCATTTGGATGGGAATTTTTCCTCAGTGCTTTTCTGATGTTAGGCCTTTTAAAAAATGATTGAGATTCTATCCAGAAACAATAAAAGTGGTTAAAATTCCTCTGAGGTTTGGGTAGATCTATCTATCTACAATATTTATATTATTATTATTATTATTATTAAAGTAATTTTTATCCCGCCTTTCTTCCCCCACAGGGGGGAATTCAAGGCGGCCAAACAATTAAAAAAACACCACTAAAATTACATATGATAATAAATAGAGATAAAAACACATTAAAATGTAATTAAAATACAATTAGATTAAAGCTAAAAACGTAGACTAAAAACGATAAAACAGAAAAGATAAAAAAGATAAAAGCCCCCCAACCTCTCCCCCCAACCTCTGCCCCCATTTAAAAAGCTTTTTTAAAATAAAAGGTTTTAAGGCTCCGCCTGAAGCTCTGTAGTGAGGGAGCTTTCCTCAGTTCTAAGGGGAGGGAGTTCCAAAGCTGGGGTGCCACCACCGAGAAGGCCCTATCTCTGGCCGCCACACCTCTCACATCTCTTAGTGGCGGCACAGTCAGAAGGGCCCCCTCAGATGACATTAGGTGACGGGTCAGATTGTACGGAAGAAGGCGGTCCCTCAGATACCCTGGACCCGAGCTGTTTAGGGCTTTAAAGGTCAGGACCAGCACTTTGAATTCAGCCCGGAAACGAATGGGCAGCCAGTGTAGTCGCTGAAACAGTGCCCTGACAGAGTCGAACCGACGAGCCCTAGCAACCACACGGGCCGCCGCATTCTGGACTAATTGCAGTTTCAGAACCATCTTCAGAGGCAGCCCCACGTAGAGTGCGTTGCAATAATCTAGTCTCGATGTCACTAGGGCATGGGTCACCGTGGCCAGATCCAAGCGACTCAGGTATGGTTGCAGCTGGCGGATCAGCCGAAGCTGAGCAAAGGCTCCGCTGGCCACAGCCGCCACCTGGGACTCCAGGAGCAGCTGCGAATCCAGGAGAACCCCCAAGCTGCGAACCTGCTCCTTCAGAGGGAGTGCAACCCCATCCAGAACAGGATGATATTCCAATACCCGAGTCGAGGACTTCCGGACCAGGAGAACCTCTGTCTTATCAGGATTTAATCTCAGCTTGTTCACCCTCATCCAGTCCCCCACTGCCTCCAGACAACGATTCAGGACTTCAACTGCCTCCTTGGACTCAGGAGGAAAGGAGAGATAGAGCTGGGTGTCAGCTCAGTGAGGTGGTGACACCTCAGTCCAAACTTCCGGATGACCTCTCCCAGCGGCTTCATGTAGATGTTAAATAGCATGGGGGATAGAATGGAACCTTGTGGCACCCGCACCGAAGAGGCCAGGGTGCTGAACAAGCATCCCCCAGCACCACCTTCTGGGACCGGTCAGCCAGGAAGGAACGGAACCACTGCAAAACAGTGCCTCCAATCCCCAACCCGGCCAATCGACCCAGAAGGACACCATGGTCGATGGTGTCGAAGGCCGCTGAGAGGTCCAGCAGGACCAACAGGGACGCACTCCCCCTGTCCATTCCCCGGCGTAGGTCATCCACCAAGGCGACCAAGGCAGTCTCTGTCCCAAACCCCGGTCTGAAACCAGATTGGAAGGGATCCAGATAATCAGCTTCGTCCAGGACCCTCTGAAGCTGAGACGCTACTACCCACTCGACCACTTTACCCAGAAATGGGATGTTTGAGACTGGCCGATAATTGTTTAAATTTTTAGGGTCCAGGGAGGGTTTCTTCAGGAGGGAGCGAACCACCGCCTGCTTTAATGCAGGCGGCAACACCCCCTCCCTCAAGAGGAGTTCACCACCCTCCCTGTCCATTCAGCCAGTCCATCCCGGGCCAATCTAATTAGCCAGGCTGGGCAAGGGTCGAGCGGGCAAGCAGATGGTCTCACACTACAGAGAATCCTGTCCACATCCTCAGGTTCTACAAGCTGAAAAGAATCCCAAAAGATGGACAAGACAGGTGCCCCAGGGACATCGTTGGATGTTGTTAAATTGGCGTCCAAGTCATGCCGGATCTGGTTGACCTTGTCCGCAAAGTGTTGCGCGAACTCGCCACAGCGAGCCTCCGTGTGCTCTACCACATCAGCGAGGGTAGTAGTTATATGCCTCTTTTCAACTAAAAAGTTCACAAAGTGGTTTACAAAGAAAATGAAAAAAAATTAATGGCTAATAGCTTGGGTCCCTGTCCCAAAAAGGGCTCCCAATCTAAAAAAATACAAAAGTTACTTTCCCCCTGTTAAATAAAAGAGGGACACCCACCTGAAAGAGTGCCTCTTGCCCAGTTTGTAGGGGTTGAGAGGTTAGTAGATGAGAGGTTAGGGATACTCCATCGTAAAAAAAGAAATACATTTTTTCTTTATGAATCTGTCTGTGTTCTGCTCAGGAAACAGCAGCCTAATCAGTCCATTTGTATTTAAAGTATGAGGATAGAAAACTGGTCACAAATAACACCAGACAGGTAATTCTTTCAATTTCTTTCCATCTTTCCATATTTTCAATTACTTAGCCTGGTGCTGTCACTGGAAAAGCAAAAAATATGTCAATCTTCCTTTGTGTTATAGTGAAAATCTTGAGATTAATTATCTGGTAATATGCAGACATTTGACATGGTATTCCTTTCTGGTGGGTGGATATGCTGCTAATATTTATGAATATTTCATTTGCAAAGACCTTCTTTCTATTGACATCCAGTGACTTGACACATTATTTGACATGCTTTTTAATCAGGTCTGGCATGTCAGAAAAGCATTTTTATTACTGTTCCCTTGGGTTTTGAGAGCTTAGCAATTTGATTTAGCTAACGAAATAGTCTGCATAATTCAAACTATATCGAGGGAGTTCTTATAACAACATGGAAAAAAGGATGGCTTTTACAATTTTTTCCCCAGCAATTTTACGTTAATTTGGTAATATGGAAGTCACCAAGCTTTGTGGGGAAAAAAACTTGATTAGTAATCTAATTAAGAAATGAAAAAGCATGAAAGACCTTTATCAATTACTTTGTTATCTTCAATGGCACAGAATAGTGCACTTGAAATTGTGTAAGTGGCAGAAGGTGTCTAACAAGTGAAATGCTTCTTGAAATATGAATCACCTTTGGTTGGATTCTAATTTTCAAAAATTTACAACCTGTAGTTGATACAGTGCATAGATGGTTGTGTAACTAAAACAGTGGGAACTTTTATCTGGTTGAAGTTGTATAGGGTTGGGGGGGGGTGAGAAAGTTAGATATGATATCAGACCCTCCCTTCATGAAAAAAGATTTAATGGGCATAATCCTAAGAAATTTAGGCTGGCCATCTTTCCATGATGGTGTGAGGAGGTCAGCATATGCCTGTGCATTGGCCTAATCCAACCCCCCACCCCTGGAGTTGGGGCAAAAGTGTTTTACTGCACTTTTGTGACACCCGCAGGTCAGCACAGGACTTGTGCTAGGACTTAGGCCAGCTTAAGTGGAAGTTAGGATTGCAGCCAGCAATGTGTTTGCAAGCAACATCTTGCTTTATTGCCCTGTTTAGTTCACATTTGACTTTGACTAAAGTTTTTGTGCTAAAAATTCGACTCAATATTCAACTGTACTAGATTCACCAATTATAGAAGTTGTTGCAGCTTAAGTTGACCGATCAGCACCTGTGTTGAATAATCTACAAGATTTGTTCAACATATGAAAAATTTTAATGAAGACCCTTGTTCACATTTTAACTAAGAAAGAAATAATTGCACTGCAACCAATTCAGCAGATGACATCTGCAGTATAACCTTCACCATATAGCCTCTCAGATCTCAAACAACAAGTTGTGTGAATTTGCTGCTTGCACTGGATTTGCTTTTGACATATCTCTATGAATGATTTATAGCTCTGTGCACTGAAGTGATTGAAGCCAGGCTGGGCAAGACCTTTCTTTCAGCCGCTCTGTACTGATATGATTGTACGAACAGGCTGGAGTGTACAGTACTGTAATGCACTCATTTGCAGCACCAAGGAACTGAAATCAAGGGGCAGGTATACTGTGTTACTATAGAAGAATTCTTAAGTGTTGTGTGATGTAACATAGTCACAAAAGCCAAATCTTTAGGAATCCTTCCACCGTTCAGTTTGTAGAATACCCCGGAAAATTCTTATCAGAAATTCCGACTTTAAGTTTAATACAAGCTTGTGTATGTGTTGGTATTTCATTGGTAACAAATGGGCGCAGTGATGCACACCAACAGTTTTGTCCCTTTTTTGCAAGTACCTATTACTCTATCTACTCTTGCAGAAAAACAGGCTTGGCAGTAGCTCACTGTCAGGTAAGGACAAGTGAATTTTTCAGTTCCCCTGGTTACCCTGTGGACATGGGGATAAATTCCTTTTGGAAATTATACATATTCATAATAATTCAGTAAAAATAATTTGCATAATCAGTTTGCATACTATGCAAATTATATTTTATGTGTTTGAGTAGGTAGAAGTGAGATTATGAGCACAATCCTAACCATGTCAGTCCTAACCGTGTTCAATGGGTCTTACTCTCAGGAAAGAATATTTAGGATTGCAGCTTATGCTAATCATGTAAAATGATCTGAGTGCTCTGTCCACTCTCCAAGGCAGAAAGCAGTTAGATTCTTCTCCTGGGTATTTTCTAATCTAAATAGAGGAAATATATGTTGCTATCCAGTCACCTCTGGATAGCACCTCATACATTGCTGACGAACCAGGCAGGAACACTTGTATCACAGTCAATAATTTAAAAAGGCAAAATATTAAATTTGGGAATCGTAGTTTACTTTCCAACAAGCTGGATGATGTGTCAATACTGTGAATTACAACAGTTCTTGGCTACATAGACCAGATATTTACTATACACCAGCTGTTTGAAGAAAGGATTCAGTGTGGGAAAAGAACCATCACTGTGTTCATCGTCTTCAAGTCTGCTTTGATAGCATACATCAACCAACTCTCTGGAGGACCTTAAAAACTGAGCATATACCACTGAAAATTATTCAACTTTTCAAAATATCATACAGTGGAATGACAAGCAAGGAAAGCTTTGGAAAACCAACATGGAATGCAATATTGCTTGAACAGTATCTGCACAGACCTTATCTTCACTGATGACAGCGCCATATTTGCAAATATAGATATAGAGGCAACAAATATCCTTAACAATGTTGCCCAAATTGCCAAGTCTTATAGCCTAAAAATCAATATTGAAAAGAGCAAAGTAATGGTGATGGGTTCCAAGTTTTTATCCATGAAATGAAATGTTTTCTAACTGGATGGAGCAGGTGCAAGAATCTAGGCTCAGTGGTGTAGGAAAAGAAACTTGCTTCTACCTATGAAATCCACAGTAGAATTGGCCAGGCAGAAGTTGCATTCACTTTGTTAAAGTGGTGCCTTTGGAAGAAGACTAAGAGCACAATCCTACCCATGTCTACTCAAATGTAAGCCCCATTCTGTTCAATGGATCTTACTCCCAGGAAAGTGTCTTTAGGATTGCAGCCTAAGATTACTACCAAAACAAAAACAAACTTTTTCTGATACACCCTCCCTAAATTTATGCTTGTAGGTCCAGCGGTTAGGGCAGAGCATTCATCGGTCAGCAATTCTTCAATGTAAAGTAGAGGGAGGAATACATGTTGCACTTCTCATCCCCTTCCAGTTGGAATTTCCGAAAACTGGTTCTTAGTGGGTACCTCACTGAAGGAAAACCCTCCCCAAACTTCACACTTCTACGCCCTGTGGTTTTGGCTAGGCGCTGATGAGTCAGTCGGTCAGTGATTTTTCAGTTTTAAATATACTGAAGATGTTTGCTTGTCTTGCAAAACACTCTCAGTCCAAGTTATTCTCAATCCAAGTTTTACAGTATGGAATATAGTGTTTTACTGTAAGTAATAATAGAAATCTTTAATATGTGTACCTCTAATGCTGATCTGTTTAAATTCTTTGTGTCCAGCCTACAGCTCACAGCACTCCCTGGAAAACCAGGTTCAGGTTCTACTGGCAACATCACCTGTGAAATGAAATGTTTTCTAATCGCCCCTATTCATTGGACTAAAACCGCCCACACTTGTTCCTGCACATGAACCCTTGAGCTAAAGTTATTCATGACTGTTACATTTTTTAAAAAAAGTAATCTTGATGGGATGTAAACTTTAAAAAGTAAAGTACTACCAGTGAGCTCTTCTTTGCCTCAAGCAGCAAATGTTTTTGAAATGTTGGTAAAATGTTTATATGGGATTTTTTTGCCATTTATTAAGTTGTGCAAGTAGCATTATATGTATCTTGGACCATGAGCTGATGTATATTTTTTCTTTTCATTTTTGAAAACAATATTTAAATGGAATTTTTTTAAAGTGAAAAGGCTGTAAGTTGAACATCAGAGGAGTAGATCTTTTCCAAACGAATCAACCAGTTAAGCAACATCTTCAGCATTTGTCCCATGTGGTGACAAGACCAGCTAATTCTGGATTGGAGTTGTCTGATCCATATTTGATGCGTTGCTGAGGAAGCCTGTTGCAGAGGCCTGTTGCCAATGGTCACAAGTGCAGCAACTTTAACAATGTATGAACTAATTCCTTATGAAAAATTGTTGTGCGTGCAGGATTATGTAACACATGTGTTGTTTACTCACCATGAGCGTAGATGACCTCCACAACAGTGTCTGCACGTGTCGAACTTCATCTGTTAGAAGTTCATTTGAAGCAGCTAGGGAGTGCTATGGAAATAATCATAATTATCCCAGTTAATAAGTGTGTAAACCACAATTGCTTCACTAACACTGCTTATTTACAAATTGTATAGACTCCACATTTGTGGCCATCTTAAAGGGTTCTTGCAAAATGAATGTGCTTGCTTGTATTGCCTGTACTGCAAAATGAATGTACAGTACAAGCTTGCCTGTATTGTTCTGCTCCATTTCAAATTAAGGGTGCCTTCAAAAATCCACCGAATTGGTTGAAGCGAAATCAGATGTATTTGGACTTAAGAAATAACTTCCTGTGTCACACTAAAGGTCTGTCTAATTTCAACATACTGTCTCCAGTAAAAATAAATCCCTTAGAAAAATCTCAGGATGAAAAGTACCATTTCCTGTTTGTATCAGCTTCAGTGAAGTATTTGCTGAAAAATGTCAAGTAGGATCCCAAGATAATCATTGCATGGGTTTAATAATGTAAAATCACTGTACGGGCTTAATTATGTAAAAGGTGAACTGCGGTGTACCTTTAACATAGGTTTAGTTTGAAAGAGCATAGGCATTTTTTCCTGTGTGTTGTGCTTCCATTGCTTGGTTTCCAGCATTAAGATTCTAAATATACTTTTAATATTTAGCTCCTTTTTAGTGAAACATTATGTTTTCTTGCTTAAATTGTGCAATGTGAGATTGGTTAGATAGACTTATGCACAGCGTATCAACCATTATGTACAAAAGGACAGCAGTGTATTCCAGATTCCTTTCCAAAAGGAATCATTTTATTGTTTTTCTATGGGATTACCATACCCTACAGTCCAGATTAACTACGGGAGCATGTAAGAGACATTACGTGTACCCGTAGTTACTGCACCACCTAGTGAAAACCTATGGGAAACTTATATTGCAATCCAGAGCAACTTGTTCTTACACCGGTGCAAGGACTCCCCGTAGTTACTCTGGATTGCGCCCATAGTCTCTTGATGCTAGGAAGCAAAGTGAGACCTCCAGTTATCCAAAAATTTATTCATCTACTTCCTCTCACAAATCCCACTCCAGACTATTGCATGATCATTCATAATACAAGTGCTTAATTGCAACAGCCTGGTCCCTTTTCAAAGACCAAAATCTGTTTCAAAATACTCCAAATAGCAGGAGGATTTATCCACACTCTGCTGACATCTGACAAGATGTTTTTTTCTTGCTCTTTTTTGTTTTGCTCTTGATGGTTTGAAAGAGGCTTTACAGGCCCTAAAATGAACATTCCAGATGTTTGTTGGTACGTGGAGTCACTGAGATGAAAAACGTATGGAGGTACTGCAGTGGTCTTCGGCCATTAAACCCCGGGACTCCCTTTCAATCTTTGGAATCTGTCAAACCCCCATCAAACTTGCTACCCCCAATCTGGGACACAAGGCCGAAAAAGAGGACCTGCCCTGGAAAAAGAGGACATATTGGCACTCTGCTGCCCAAGTCCCCATGCTCTTTCCCACCCCCTGTCCCCAACCCCACAGGTCTTCTCTTACCCCAACTGCCCCCAAGCTCCCAGACTCTCTCCCACCCCACCTCCATTTGCACTCTCAAACACACACACATGCACACACCTTTCATTCCATGCACTCATTCACACACCCACAACACACATACCCACCCCATGCACACACATACACATGCACACTTACAACCCATGCACTCACACACACATACATCCCATGCTCCTGGGATAAGGTGGACTTAGAAGGCACTTGCCAGGGCTCAGGCAGTGCCTGCAGTAAGAGGCCCTTACAGAGCGATGGGGAGGTTGGCTGCACTCCCTCCCCAAGCCTGGCTGCCCCCTTCTTTCTGAGAGCAGCCCCCCCCCTCAAAACGTAGCACACCCAAGAAAAGTGTAGAACATAACAAAATGTGTATATTGCTTTCATGTGCTTTCATGTGCCACTATATTACTGAATCTTACATTTAAAATAATTACATATACAATTTACTACATATAATTTATTAATTCCAGGCAGGCTACAGGTTGCCTGCTCACATGGAAAAGGAGGACAGTGAAGATTTTTTCCAGGACACATGGTTAAAAAGAGGATGTCCCGAAGAAAGAAGACATCTGATTAAAAAATAAATAAGTAAAAACAGCCTTAAACGCACACACCCTGCCGCCCCAGAGTGATAGGGACAGAAGCGTTAAAACCCTAGAGGGATAGGGTCAGAAAATTAAGCTTGGGGAGAGGGGGAAGAGAAGTTTGGACTATTTTTACAAATAAAATTTTTTTAAAAAAAATTTCACTTTACCTGTAGAGCCAGTTTCTATCATTTTCAGTGTTGGGGGGGACTGAAGTGTTTGCTTACTTGCGAGTAAATGTGGCTGTGCAGTTTACTTTTAATGGAGCTCAATGTGAAAGGGAAGCTTGGAGGCTGGAACTTCCTTCTGGGGTGATTTTGGGGGCTGTGCTCATTGAATTAGGACCCTTCTGATGTCCTTGGATTGCTCTCAGCCTGCTCTTTCCAGTGGACTATGGCTGCAATACTCAAGACACTTTTCTGGGAGTAAGGTCCATTGAATACAGTGGTGCTTACTTTTGAGTAGAGAGATTAGGCTTGTGCTCATAGGCACGTTTGCCTACTCGCAAGTAAATATAAATACCTTTTTTCCCCATGTATTTTCTATGCATATTTTTCTTTTTTGTTTTTTTGGCCATAACTTTTGATAGGAAGGAGCTATTTCAAAAAGGATTGTTGCGATGGATTCAGCTTTTTAAGACAAATCCAACGACATATGACATGACAGGGTGGTATGTACCATCCTGAAGTTGATTTTGGGGGTCTCCAGGACAAGATGGTGGTCCCCCACTTTGAAGACCACTGAGCTAGTGGAGGCATGCAATTATTTAATCTGAACTTGTAAGGAAAAAAGCATCTGCATCCTTGTGCTTTCATTTAAATAATGATGACTGGCGGTGGGGGTCTGAACCTTCCAGCAAAACACACTAGCGATTTCCCTCCATCCGTTCTCACCCTAGTTAGATTGCTTTGAAAGAAGGAGGAGGGAAAAGTCCAGAGCTGTACATGAGAGGAGTGTCTTTCTGATGCTATTCATTCTCCGTTCTGACAGAGAAGGCATTGTTTGCTCACTGTAATAGGCTTGGCAGCCAAATAAGGTAGGATCTGTGCTGTGCATACAGATTCACAAAGTGCCAGAGCAGGCAAGAGTCTGGAAATTCCAAGAACTGGATCACTCAAAGGGGACTGGATAGCATGCAATGCATGCTGTTCTTTGGTGTTGTCCTCTGATTGACACATTGTGCACTTCTGAGTGAAGAACCATTTAAAACTGAAGGTAATTTTTCTTTTTCTTATCATGGTAGATTAATATTGCTGATAAACTGTCACATTAAAATAGACATTCAAATGTTGGGACTAGCCTTGTCTAGTTCTTTCTGACTCTGAGAATCATGTAGATTTGAAACCAGTGCCTCCCCACTGTGCGTATGTCGGCTAGATTAACATTTAATGAGAGAACTTATGTGTAGAAGAAAAGGCCATTTAGACTGCTTTAGCTGTTGCTTTCTTGCTGGCAGCTAATGTTTATATGTAGTGTGGTTTGAGGATTTTGCTAATAGGAATACATTAATGCACATTTCCTACTGTGATTAAATAGTTCTCTCTGTCTCTAGGTTTTGTTCCAAGCTTCTTGTGGCAAAAACTATTCCAAATAGGACTGCAAAACATTTTATTCTAGTTCATATAGCCAGATTAATTTAAAAATAATACTTAAGAAGCATTTTGAGTAATGGATCATAAACTTTGTGAAAACTTTTTTCTATGTTTCAGTCCAGTTGTGTTATTTATTCAGTGATATGCCCATTTCCTCTATTTATGATCATAAATCAAGAAGATATTTATGATCTATTTATTTCCTTTATTTATGATAAAACAGTGTTTTTAAAAATTATTTTAATTGCTGCTCACTTGTCTTATAACTTTTATTTGCTGTCATGCACTAAAAAATATTCATGGTACAATAGTGTTTATAAGAGTGCACTCCTATGCATACATTTCTAGGAATAAGGCTACAATCCTAACCACATTTTCCTGGGAGTAAGTACTACTGAACACAGTGGGACTTCTGAGTAGTCATGCTTAAAATTGCACTGTAAGCCTCACTGAACACAATATTTACTTCTGAGTAGACATGCAAGCCTGAAATCAGAATTCTGGATGTTAGTCGGTGACTATTTGTTCAGGATATGCAATTATCTACCTATCTGTCTATCTACAGTATTTATATACCACTTTTCAACTAACAAGTTCACAAAGCGGTTTACAAAGTAAATGGAAAAATAATAATAGCTAATTAATAACTAATGGGTCCCTGTCCCAAAAGGGCTCACAATCTAAAATGCAAAAAAAGAACACCAGCAGAAGCCACTAGAACAGACATTGCTGGGGTGTGTAGGGCCAGTTACTCTCCCCCTGCTAAATAAAAGAGAAACACCCACTTGAAAGAGTGCCTCTTGCTATATATACTGATGTTCAAAATGAAAGGATAAGTATGGAGAAACACCAAAGACCCATAACTCATCCAAATTTCATGAATATTTGGGGAGGAGGGTTTAAAGATTCAGTCATCACAGTAACAATAATTACAGTAACAAAGTACAGTAACAAAGCACAGCAACAATAATTTGCATAGAATAAATCCATCTCTGTATGCAGTGTTAAATGTATTGATTTACATAGAAATAACATACAGCTTACCCATTAATTTTGCACACCAGTGTTAATTCACATGCCCTCAGACCTCCTTATCTGAAATGTAAGGATGGGCAAACTGCTGATTCAGGGTGGGCAATGCTACCTGGCTATGGCCCTGTAGACATGCATAGGATTGTGCTGTACATTACGGTAACTGGGTTAGAGCTGTTATTATAGTAATAATTGTTTTTTAAACACATTTTTAAAAATTTTATCTGTGCCGGGTATTTATACTTCTCTAGGGCTAAGAACTTAGAAACAGGAATGCTATATTTCTGAATCCATGCCAAGGATTGCTTGAATGGAAAAGATAGCAGAGAGCTGGTGATTTGTGGCATCAAAGTGGCATTCAGTTGAACACCTGGACAACCAGGCCATGGCATCTGTAGACTGCTAGCATTTGCTGAGCTCACAGGAGTCACTCTACTTTTGTGTTTCTCTTGTGCTATAATCCTATGGGGACAATGGTTCCAAGTAGCAAAACACTTTACTGTGTTTTATGTGAGTCTCTGGAAACATGCTGCATGACAACAACAGCAGTCCTTACACTTGAAAAAGCCTGCCAAAACCAGCTAGTATTACTATCTGAAGCTGAAGCCTACCAACCACATCATTAACTGTCAAATTTGCTTAGTTCAATTTTTTCTGATGAACATAAATCATCTCTAATCGTGATACTAATTGCTTGGTAATTTGTCTCTGAAGACATTTCCTGAAGACATTTCCTTATTGCATTTTTAGGAAGACATCTAAGAATTTTTTAATGTACACCTAAAGATTCACATGTGCAACGATGTGAATTTCAATAAACAGGTGTTCTGAAAACTCAAGTATCATAGGACAAGAGACAGGGCTGGTTGTGGCTGTTATTGAGTGTACAGTGGATGTCAAACACAGATTTGTTGCTCTGCATTGTGGTGAACTTGTTCTGAATCCACGTGTTAGTGGTTGGGAAGTATATTAAAATATTCATTCCTATAGATGGGGGACAGTCACGGAGGTCCCCTAAAAGTAAGAGAAAGTTTGTTCTCTTACCTCAGAGCTGCATTTATCTTACCATGCTGCTGAAAATTTGGTTAGGAGTGTATCCTATTTTTATTTAATAAATCAAGAATAGTAGGACACCTGCCTCACATACATGTTCTGTCTGCAAATTTTTCATGTGGTTCATTAGGCTGGCACCTGACTACTCCATCACAGAACCACTTTCCTCTTATATAGGACTAGCAGAATTTATCTGTCATTGCAGGAGTAAAATTTCAAGAATATTTGTGGGCCCAGGCATGGCTGGGCACTGTTGAGCACTGCTGGGTACTGGGCACTTGGTGGCGGGCAGCAGCAGGCACCGGGCATCCTGACTGGGCACCAATGTGCAGCGAGCAACACCAGGCATCATCTTGCAGCGGGCACCAGTTGCCAGCACCATTGGGCACTGGGCATCCTTACTTGGAACCTCTGGGCATCGGAAACCACCACACAGTGGGCAGCAGGCACCAATAGGCACTGGACACCACCGGTTTCCAGAAATCCCTATCTGGCACCAGGGGGCACCATTGGACACAAGCAGGCAATAAGCATCACCAGACATCATGGAAGGAATACCCTCCCCAAATTTCCCATTTCTAGGTCCAACAGTTTTGGCTGGGTGTTGATGTGTCCATCAATCAGTGTCTCTGATTTTATATATATTCTTCTATATACAGGGTGAACCAAAAGTCGGTGGAAAAGGATTTGTGTTCATTACTGTCCATTTACTTTTGGTTCACCCTGTATATAAAATTGAAGAGTCACTGACTGACTGACTGACTCATTCATCCATGCCAAACCAAAACCGCCAGGTCTAGAAGTGTGAAATTTGGGGAGGGTGTTCCTTCTGTGATGGAGGCACCCACTAAGAACCAGTTTTCAGAAATTCCAGCTAGGAGGGGGTGAAAAGGAGCACAACACGTTTTCCTCCCTATACTTTCCATTGAAGAATCCCTGACTGAGGGATGCTCTGCCCAACCTCCAGACCTAGAAGCATGAAATATGGGAAGTGTATTCCTTTCATGAACGGAGCTCCCACCAAGGACTGATTTGTAGAATTTTAACCACTAAAGGGCTGGAAAGGGGTGCATTTTTGGCCTGTACTTAATATTGAAGACTGATCAATGCCCAGCCCTAAATTCATCACCTGCCTGGAAGGGGTTCACGAGGTGAAGGCATGTTGTACACAGGGTGGGAGCGATGCTGAGCACAGGGAGAGATGTTGCACATGGGGGGTTGATGCGCAATGGAGGGGTGTTGTGTAATGGGGAATGGCTTATGGGGTTATTTTACTCCCGCAGTGTGGGTACATTTTGCTTGCTTGTGTGTGTGTGTGTGTGTTTATTTGTTAGCTCACAGTAGTATTGACATACCTGTGCTTAAAGTAGATTTACCCTACAATCCAGAGTAACTACGGGAGCACGTAAGAGACTTTACGTGTACCCGTAGTTACTGCACCACCTAGTGAAAACCTATGGGAAATTCATTTTGCAATCCAGAGCAAATTGTTCTTACACCGGAGCAAGGACTCCCCGTAGTTACTCAGGATTGTACCCTTAGAAGTTTGTTAAGATGCTATATATGTTTTCCCCCCCAAAAAAGGATTCTGAATGTTTAAAAATAATCATGTGCACTCTCATGTGGCTTTCTCATAGCCTCAGAATCAGAGTTATCCTAGAAAATGTCTGACAACATTGTTATACTCTTCCCATTAAGATATAATTTTTAAAAGTCATCTTTTCAGGTTGCTTTCCCATTCACAATTATTCTGCAGAAATTTCCACAGAATTGAAAGGGACTTATGCAAGGATAGCTATATGAAGGATTGCTGTCCATGCAAATGATTTTTTAAGTAAATTGTTTAAACTAAGAACACAATCCTATCCATTGTGTTCAATGGGTCTTACTCATAGGAAAGTGTCTTTAGGATTGCAGCCTTAGACTTATAAGATGGGTAGCTGAATAGTGATGGCCAGGAAAAAGTCAACTAAAGTACAGTGGTGGAATTAAGTTAGGCAGCAGACATTAGATTCCCATACTTTTACTTTGCCATTTAATACTAATGGAATGGTGGGGAACAAAATTACTGCTAACAGTGTTTGCAACAGGGGCATTTTTCAGGTTAACACACCATTCCATTTCATATTGCTCTTACTTTAATAGCTTGCTTTGATTGTTGAGTCAACCATTTATTTTGTTATAACGTTTGTAGTAAAGAGCATATCCAAGTTAAAATATCATTCGTAGAATATAAATGCTAAATGTCATACTTCTTGCATTCATACTGAGTTAGAAGAGCACTGCTCTCTGGGATTATTCATGAATGAAAAGCTTTTCTCAAATTAGTGGCTTATCTTCTCTATCAAATGCAACAGGCATGATTGTAGCTTTCATTTAGGTTAGGAAGCATGTAGATTGCTCTGCTCAATTGCCTCACTCTTCTTTTTCAGGGTCTATGTTTTGCTTACTTGTTGGAACTTCACAACAATGCGAGGGAACAAGACTTAGAGGTAAGGAAATGTCCAAAATTTTCAAGTTTATAATTAATGTGGTTTGCAATTCTTGCTACTTGTTTCACCTACCACAAGGTTAGGATGCCTATGTTGTTAATTTTGTTGTGCTATACTATAAATTGCAACTAGTGTTATCAGTGAACACAGTTATGCTGAATTAATTCATTGTCAACTCCCTGTTTTACAATAGATGCTTAACTATTGGAATTTTCTACCTCAATATGTAATGACTAGTTTAAGATTTTTAAAAATGTATGTCTGTGTCTGTATTTACACCTATGTTTGAAAAGTTTTAAAATCTCAACCTGTTTTGATATTATATATTTCCCCCTTTCTCTTTTTTCATTATTTTTGTTCCTTTCTTATCAACAGAGTACTAATTGCTTGTTCAGCTCTTCTGCTTTTTCATTTCCAGTGTGTTGATTTGTCCCAGTATTGAAAGTTTGCTTGT
The DNA here is from genome assembly GCA_030015325.1 of Cryptoblepharus egeriae. Classification (NCBI taxonomy): domain Eukaryota; kingdom Metazoa; phylum Chordata; class Lepidosauria; order Squamata; family Scincidae; genus Cryptoblepharus; species Cryptoblepharus egeriae. Next base: position 27,639,653 of record JAREYC010000003.1, read on the forward strand.
TTTAAACAAGAACAAAATGCTCTTTTTGAAAACATCCTTTATTTATCTTTGCTCCTTGCACTCTAGTGTTAGTATAATGTTTCAGTCAGAACATTGCCAGGGAAAAGCTTTAAATAACTATTCAACTGTGCTCTTTTTCTCTACCCCCTGCTGCCAGTTTACATGCTAGTGCCACATCATTTGAAGAAAGGGGTACAGTTCAGACTGGTTTGCTTTTTCTTCTGAGTTTCTAGGGTGCCTGGTGAATGGTTTGCCTTGGCAGATGATTGAGAACACTAAATAAACTGGATGATGGATAGTCAGCTGGACTTGAATTGGGGAGATCCACATTCAATCCCCTGTTAATCCATGGAATTCACATGGATTCTGTGAATCTTGGGCCAATTCTTGCCATCCTTGGGCTGAGAGTCCAACCCTGCAATTGGCCACCTTACAATTGTTGAGCTAAGAGCTCTTTTGTATTGCCTCAAGCACCTTTTGAAGGAAGGGTGGGGGTAAGCATGTAATAAACTTTAAAAAATCTGCAATATTAAAGGTTAAAGCAAGAACGTATTTATTTCTGCCTCTCTGTTTTTATAAAAAGTATTGAAGACAGTTTTATTCTGCAGTGTTTGTAATATGTAATTATTGTAATTATAGCTGAGATACTGCAAAGCTGCTTTTACCCATGGGATCTAGTAGGTTGCTGTGGTTTGCAAAGTGAAGGTTTACAGGGCAGTCATGTGTGTTAGAGCCAGGGTTGTGGTACACCTTTATCTCTATACCTTTGGCTTTTGTTCCCACTAAATTAGTATCATCACTTTAAGGCAAGCCAATTCAGAAAGGAAAGACCATAGTAGATATAGAAAGGATCCCTCAACTGGATGGTGACTCCCTGCTGATCTTCAGCTACAGGAAACAAGGTGTAGGAAGAGATTTTTGGAGCTCTCTACTGATATTCTTTTCCATTTGCTATTGCCAGTCTTGGTTTCTCTTCTAAGGGGTTGGGGTGCTGCATGTTCATGCACACATGTGGATGTTCCTAACAACCAGACATTAGGGAGGGGACAGAAATTTCATTAAGGTCCAGTTTTGTATGTCCTAGATTTGCAATCCTATGGCACATCAAAATTATAAATTATTTTTAAAAATACATTCAGAAGAGGCAGTCCAAGGTAAATCTAAGTACATGAGAATATAAAGTTTAAGATACAGAAAAAATTAATTTATCATAGTGACTTATGCTCTGGATTCACCCTCAGAGAAGAGTGTCATCTAACACTGTGAAGGCATCTTGCTACCCTGTTCAAAGTGAGATCTTGTAAAGACTGACATTTTTAAAAAATGCAAATGCTGTTAACAGTTCTTGAAGTTCTTCTTTGTCACCTAAATCATGTGAAGTTATATATTTGTTTACATTAGTTTGATCCAAGATGTCTAATTTTGTCCCAATTTGAAAAATGCTACAAGATTTAAAAGTGAAAAGTAGGCCTTGAATAAATCATATTGGCTGCAATCCTAGCTTCCACTTAGACCAGCCTAAGCCCTGGAATAAGTCCTGTGCTGTCCTGAGGACCTCGCAAGACACTTCTGCCCCAATCCTGGGAGGGTCAGTTAGGCCAATGCACAGGCATATGTCAACATCACCATCACTGAAAAATAGGCCAGGTGGGTTAGGCTGATCTAGATCACACCCTAGAATTTTTCTTATGCCCCTTTCTCCTCCTCTGCCCTTTTTACAATATATACACTTTTATTCTTACTACATGGCATGTACTTAAATGTTGCCTCTGTGAGGGTAAAAGCATTGTGGTGTAGCCGTTAGATCATTTCCAACTATTCATAACCCCATGGACTGCAGCACACCAGTCCATCCTATCCTCCACTAGCTTTTGAAGTTTGTCCAAATTTATGTTCATTGCTGCTGTCCCACTATCTAACCACCTCATCCATCCTCATAAAAGGGTAAGATAAAAATATTTTAAATAAAGCACATAATCCATATGGAAAAACTTTCCTGTGTTGGCAGATGCAACCTAGTTGTGAACAGTTAAACAGTATGATCAAACTAGTCTCAGTGTTGGAGAAAGAAATCCTAACTCAACCATAAAGCCTACAATGTTACCTTAGAATGGTTTTTATAACTGAGGCTGCAGTCCTAACCCCCAGTTAGGCTGGCATAAGTCCTAGCACAAGCCCTGTGCCGGCCTGGTGGTGTTGCAAAGGTATTGATGTATTTAAAAGAATTAACAGGAAGGACCTTGTTCTTCTTGTTCAATTTTGTTGCCCAATAGAGCACAATCTGCTCTGACTCTTACACAATAAAAGGCTGTCTTTATAGTTTTATCATGTAGTATACTGCAAGAATTTATGGTTCAAAGATATATTCTTCACATTCCTGAAGCGTATGACATATCTGTAAATTATTGTACTATCTACAGTGGCATCACTAGAGTTGCCCAACCCTGTGCAGGTGGTCATTGCATCACCTCCATGTTGGAACTCCTTCCATGCGGTGGGCAGGAAACATTTGGAATGATGATGGGACCACTGCCACACACCCACTGTTTTTAAGCTATAGCTTCTGATAGACTGTAGGTATGTCAGTATGGTTTGTACCAATGCATTCTGCATCATTTGCACATCAGATGACATGTATCATGATGGTATTATTAAAAAAAACAAGATTTTAAAAATTTTGGCCAGTAGTGGTGTCACCCCATGTGTGCATCATGTGGAGTGGCCTTGTCACTGACAATCTCTGTATCTTTGTGCTAAATTGTCAGGACCCAAAATAGACATAGCTGTATAGGGAGGTTAATAATGATGGTTTGAGGATAAACCTAGGGCCTAATCCTATCCAACTTTCCAGCACTGATGCAGCCACATCTACAGAGCATGCACTGCGTCCTGGAGTGGTGTTGGTGGTGGTGGAGGGGATGCTCAGTGACCTCCTCCAGGGAAGGGAATTGTTCCCTTATCTTGTGGCTGCATTGCAACTGCATCAGTGCTGGCAAATTGGATAGGATTGGGCCCTTAGTCTTTTTTTAGTCAATAAAAAATAAACTAGAGAGCATTCATGTCATTCATGCCTCTTCTGTTTTTTGCCAAGTATTTGACTTGGAATAACGAAGGGAATCAAAATGTAGATTTTGTTATTACTGAGAAACAGAGATGGTATTTGCCTCCCCTGCTATCTTCCTGGGCTGTGACAGCTGGAGATTTAGAGTTCTGTGTATTCACTTCAAAAATGTTGAATCCCCAAGGAAAAGTATTATTGAGATTTGATGTTCTTATTGGAATGAGAGGGTTGAAAACTGAAGGATATAGTGCAAGAAAGAATGATAGTTTCCCTTGCTAAATATAAGATTTTAATAAAACATTTCATCTTGCAGTGCCTACTATAAAATGAACTCTGTGTGTCTTTGTAATTGCTGTGCACAGAGGAGAAAAAGTACTTTATGTAACATAAAAAATAGTTTAAGACAGGCACAGGAGAATTTCCTGGGTTACTCTGGTTTAACACACCCAAGTAGCAGGTCAATTTAAATTCAAAGATGGAAAAAGGAAAATCACCAAAATAACATTCCTCCGGTTTATCTGTAAGGTCTGAAGGAATGTTTTGAGCAGTTCAAATTCTGATATAAAACATCTGTTATTCTTGAAAATATCTTGCATTCTTTGCAAACCACTTGACTTTTTTTAAAATTCAAAATTAGGTTTCAGCTTGAAAAGCAAGTTCCAGTTCTTTTTCAGTTCCATTCAGTTTCAGGTATATGGTTGAAAGACAACAGGTTTAAGCCACAAAATCAACCAGCAAGATTCGAAAATCGTAGGAACAAGTTACAGGAAGATCCAGAGTCAAATTAAGCGAGTACAAGGCTTGTAAGCATATAAAGGATGCCTGCAACAGCAAATAAATAAATAAATAAATAAATAAATAAATAAATAAATAAATCAGAATAGTTAACCCATCTTTCATCATGTCTTGACCTCTCTGCCTCTGTTCCTGCTAAGTCCCCATAGAATTTGTAATGGAAAGACATAAACTAGTAAGCTTCTTCACAGATGTATAATGGAGTTCCATGCACTTAGTGGAACTTGTTTTCTTTCACCAATGCCTACCTGCTAAACTAAGAAGGAAATTTCTGCTTGTGTCCATGACAGCAACGTCAGATTTTTTCAGGAGGATCTACTCCCTGTGCATGTGGCTACAAATGAAATCAACTGCTCTATGTTCTCTTGTAAAAAGTGTGGTTTGAGAAGTTGTTGGTGAATCAGGGATGCAGGAGGAGCAGTCAGAACCATTGATGGATGTACAGTTATTCACCAGTCTTGTTCAAAGTCACGAACAATGGTGTTCTGAACACAATTATGCATTTTTAAACATGTCAATAGTTCTCAAATGCTCTGTGAGTTTGGACCTCTTTTTCAGGTGAGTAGGGAACAGAGTGACTTGATCATACCCTGCCTTGATCATACCACTTTGGAAGAACATAGGGGCTTGCTTACACTCATTGAACAAAGCAGCAGGTTTCAGGAGTGGACAATGAAGACAGTACTGTAATCACTTCTGGTTTGTGGTCATTATTTTGAGTGTCTCCCTGCTTTGGGGAGCCCTGTAGAGGCTCACACAAAACCCCCACATCCCCGGGAGTCTAATGCTTCATTCAGTGTGTGTAAGCAAGCCCCTGCATCCCTAGAAAGTGGTGTGATCATGTTGTCCCATTACCCCTTCCCTATCTCTTAATGGGACAAAGGCCAGGGTCTCAGGCCTACATCCCTCCAGTTTGTTGCATCCCTCCAGTTTGGTAACCAGTATGCAAGACTGTCCATTCAGAAATACAAACAATGTCTTCCAACAAAATATACTGTAGATACTACAAGAACTGACAAAATCACAGATATGTCATTGCCTTTAAGGCTGCAATCCTAAAGTCACTTTCTTGGGAGTAAGACCCATTGAACACAATGGGGGTAGATATGGTTAGGATTGTGCTCTTAATGACAGTTTTATGGTTTACCCTTTTACTTTAGGGTAAATTATAAGTTTAGGGTAAAAGTTTACCCTTTTACTTTAGGGTAAATTATAAATCAGGAGAGAGCAGTGTAGTGTGTCATTTAAAAAAAATATTTTTAAATATTTAAAACCACAAACTGAGATTCTGGAAAATAATCCTGTATTGCTATGTTACTTTTGGTAGAGATCATGGTTGAATTATAAAACAGGGGTGGCCAAATCACAGCATGTGAGTCATTTGCAGCTCTCTGACACAGAAAGTGTTGCTCTTGGAAATATGTTGGCTGAGCTTTTTCTTGCATCACAATTAATATAAAAGAAAAAAAGTTTTCAAGATTTATAATTATCAACCGTGTATAAACTGAAAGACCACCAGATTTGTTTATGATGAGTAAAAATGAGTATTTACAAATATTATTAAAAATTTTGATGCTTCTTAAATATTGTGACTCTCAAACACCTAAAATTTATTACACCTGTTTGGCCATGCCTTTTATAGAAGGAGCCTGTTGTTTTTTGCTCATGCTCCACTTCCCCAGAAATGATGAGAAGCTTCAGGGCTTTACTTCAGCATTACTTCAGTTCATGTTTCCTTTGAATGCAAAAGCACTGGGAGCTATCGTGTCTTTGTAATGTTTGCTTTCCTTACAAAATACACAGGTTTGAGCATTGGATGGAGATGGGTGGCATGATCCTGCGAGCAGTGTCAGCTAAATGCGTCACCTTACCATGTCTGCAGCTGCTAGCTGCCAGTTCTCCCTCTCCTTCTCCCATTGCAATTTCTCTTAGATCAGATCCCATCTCAGTCTCTGTCTTTTTCAGGATCTTCAGCTCATCTTCAGCATCCTTGTTTTCAAGATCGTCAGTTCATAATTGCAGTCATTGAGCTGAAGATCCTGAAAAAGACACTGGGATGGGGTTCGATGGGATCCGAGGGAGGGAGGGAGGAAAGAATCTCCTTAAGTCTTAGCCCTGAGTCTAACATAGCTCTGTGATGTGAAGCCATGATGTGTACATGCCACATCCTGATTTTAGAATTAGGCTGCCTCAGAATGCCAGATGCAGGGGAGGGCAGCTGGATGCGGGTCTCTTATTGGATTGTGTGGCCACTGATGAGCCATTGAGATGCATGAAACTGAACTTTGGCCTAATCCAGTAGGGCTTTTCTTATGTTCTCATAGTTTCTGGTAGCTATAATGGAGACTGCTTTTCAGAACATAAAAACAATTTGCTAGCCTCCTAGCTTATTTTAAAGCCTTTTAGGCATGCATGCCAAAAATCCCAGGATCTTCAGATAGAAAGGAGAAATGTTCTTGTCTGAAATCCTGAAGAGCTTCTCTGCCAGACTCTGCGGACAAAACTGAACTAGATGGATCAAGTGTTTGATTTGGAATAAGGCAGCTGTCAACAATTATTTAACAAGACTACTGGCAGGGCATCATTCCTGACTTCTAAATTGTTATGATATAGTACAGGTGTAGCCTAATTATGTATGGGCTGTGGGTGGCGCAAGCGGTTAAGATGCTGTGCCTGTTAACCAGCAGGCCAGGGTTCGAGACCCGGGTCGGCCCCACAAGACAGAGTGAGCTCCTGTCCTTAGCCCAGCTCTGCGACACCAGCTGGATCCAATCGTATTGGCTCTGCCTTTCCATTGGACTAATTCAGTGGCGTGGAGAGGGGGGATTTGCTGCTTGGGTAACAGCCTATCCTCCATAACAATCCAACCCAGGCTTTCGTGCTTCGCATGCAGCGTATGCAGCGCAGAGCACAATACCATAGTCTTCTAAGACTGTTGGAGGCCTGTTATAGCCTAATTATATGAGATTTATTTATATGTGATTTTTTCTCAAAGTGAATGAGGTTGGATCTTTACATTGAAAGATAAACATCTTTCAGTAGCCGTTAATGGCTTAAAGGAAGCCTGCTTACCATGGCACCATGGCAGGAAATTAAGCTTGCCTGAAAAGGGGTTTTAAAGAGTTTAGCTTTGGTTTCACATTTCAGTTGTTGAGGGAGACCACTTCTTTCCCCCATTTTGATTATCACTTCTGAATGGTCTCTGAGCTGAAACTAAGCCATTTAAAAGGGAAATTGATTCATCTTTTTTATTGCCTACCTTGTTACCGTTGTAAACAATTACTTTTGTATAATGCAAAAGTAGATAATAACAGAGGTTCCTGGAATCAAATGTTGCGAATGGGAAGGTTCACCCTGTATATGCATTCTTGTATTATATTCGTAACTAGTATCAATAATGTTTCACTTTACCTGACTTAGGTTTCTTTCATTTATGGATGATGAACCATAAGCAACATCTCCATAACATGTAATAAGTGATAGACGAGAATCAAGTGTTTAATTATATTTTTTCACTTCTTTTCTCTGCTGTTTGTTGTACCATTTGATTTCATTTAACTGTAAAATCTGTTTTATGTCTGTCTTCTGAAGCTCAAAATGTGCTAATGGGGTTAGGCAGGGTTTTAAGAAAATAATTGCAATCACCGTTAGTCTAGTGTGCTGAGTAAAAACCTTCCCTCTTCCTCCCAAAACTCCATCTTTAAAAGCTGCTCTGCAAAATATAGCAGATAATGAAAGGTATTTGCAACAATAGAAGCCTCCCTATCTCTGAGGTTATTTGGGGTTATGCTCAAACCTCCAGCTAAAGCAGCTGCTAGTGCCTCGAGCTTTGACGTTGGCGCTTTGGGTCTGCTCATCCTGAAAAAGCAGCACTCAGAAGCCTGCCGGCTGTCTTATCCAAGGACATGATGCTGGGGTTTCTTCGGGTAAATGTTATCCCAGAGAAGCTTCACTGCATTCCTCTAATGCACTTGGCTGTCATTTCATCCTTAAAGATTTATTAGGTTCTGAATCCTTGTTGCTCAAATAAGGCATCCTCAACTAACACAGATCAGACTTTATAAATCAAGTGTGATCTTAGTTCAAAATTTCTTACTTCAGCCTGGCCAATCTGCTCCTTTATAAACTCATAATTCAGTTTATTAACACAAATTAAGATCAATAAAATAAGTTTATTAAAGTTTACTGAATGAACAAACCTTTTTTAAAAAAAGATTAGAGAGAAGACACGGATTCCTGTTGAAATTTAAAATAGGACTATAAAAACTAGTGGTTAGGTAAATGATGGATTCAAAGCTGAAAGGACAATTGAAAAGTAAAATAAATGAATATAAATTGTTTCTTTCATTTATATACTTTCAGCTTCTCAGGCTGCAATACCAATCACCAGTTAGGCTGGCATAAATTCACATTCATTATTCCATATTATGTATTCTTATTATATCATTGAAAATCTGAGTCCTTTTCCCCAGATATGATCCTGCTGTTTTGATAGTTGAAAAGAAATGGCAAATTCTTCTTAAGTGTGCATTGGTGCAAGACTTTGCTTATGTTTTCCTCACATAAACCTGGCCCCTCTAGTCTGGGCATTGGTTCATGTAGTTCAATACAGGTTCAACCTTCCCCTTTGTGACATCTGGTTCTAGGAACCTCCATAATTACCCAAAACAAAAGCAATTGTCATACAAAAGCAATTGTTTACTATAGTAACAAGGCAGGCAGTGAAAAATGATGAATCAAGTTCAATTCAGATGTGGTAATCACATAGGGGAAGTTCTCCCTCAAGAGCTGAAATCTGAAACCAAAGCTGAACTCTTTATGTTCTCATGTAAGCTTAACTGCCTGTCATGGTAAGCAGGCTGCTTTAAACCCATTAACAGCTACTTATCTTTTAATTTACAGAGCTGACCCTCATTATTACTGTAGATAGGTAGATAGATAACTTTTGACACAAAATTGCATACAAATAAAACACATATAATTAGCTTACACTTATATTGTCATCACCCACTGAAAAGGGCTGTCCTCAAGATATGATGGACTGAACCTAGAATTCTGCATCCAGAGCAAATGCTTTGCCATTGAGTTTACTGACAGAATCCAAGATATATTTGCTACATTAGGCAGCATAAATGAGTCTGACCATTTAGGAGAGTGACCATTTATAGTTGCTACGTTAGGCAGCATAAATGAGAGCATAAATCTGGTTTCAGGCCAGGATTTGGGACAGAACTGTCTTGGTCGCCTTGGTGGATGACCTACGCCGGGGAATGGACAGGGGGAGTGTGTCCCTGTTGGTCCTGCTGGACCTCTCAGTGGCCTTTGACACCATTGACCATGGTGTCCTGGGTTGGTTGGCTGGGTTGGGGATTGGAGGCACTGTTTTGCAGTGGTTCCGCTCCTTCCTGGCTGACAGGTCCCAGAAGGTGGTGCTGGGGGATGTTTGTTCAGCACCCTGGCCTCTTCGGTGCGGGGTGCCACAAGGTTCCATTCCATCCCCCATGCTATTTAACATCTGCATGAAGCCGCTGGGAGAGGTCATCTGTAGGTTTGGAGTGAGGTATCATCAGTACCCCGATGACACCCAGCTCTATCTCTCCTTTCCTCCAGAGTCCAAGGAGGCGGTTGAAGTCCTGAATCGTTGTCTGGAGGCAGTGGGGGACTGGATGAGGGTGAACAAGCTGAGATTAAATCCTGATAAGACAGAGGTTCTCCTGGTCCGGAAGTCCTCGACTCGGGTATTGGAATATCATCCCGTTCTGGATGGGGTTGTACTCCCTCTGAAGGAGCAGGTTTGCAGCTTGGGGGTTCTCCTGGATTCGCAGCTGCTCCTGGAATCCCAGGTGGTGGCTGTGGCCAGGGGAGCCTTTGCTCAGCTTCGGCTAATCCGCCAGCTGCAACCATATCTGAGTCACTCGAATCTGGGCACTGTGACCCATGCCCTAGTGACATCGAGACTAGATTATTGTAACGCACTCTGCATGGGGCTGCCTCTGAAGACGGTCCGGAAGCTTCAACTAGTCCAGAATGCGGCGGCCCGGGTGGTTGCTGGGGCTCGTCGGTTCGACTTTGTCGGGCCACTGCTTCAGCGACTACACTGGCTGCCTGTTCGTTTCTGGGCTGAATTCAAAGTGCTGGTCCTGACCTTTAAAGCCCTAAATGGCTTGGCTCCAGGGTACCTGAGGGACTGCCTTCTTCTGTACATTCCGACCCATCACCTAAGGTCATCTGAAGGGGCCCTACTGACTATGCCACCACTAAGAAACGTGAGAGGTGTGGCGGCCAGAGATAGGGCCTTCTCGGTGGTGGCACCCCGGTTGTGGAACTCCCTCCCCATAGAACTGAGGAAAGCTCCCTCAATACAGAGCTTCAGGCGGAGCCTAAAAACCTTTTATTTAAAAAAAAGCTTTTAAATGGGGCAGGGGTTGGGGGGTAGTTTTATTGTGCTTTTATATATTATTGTTTAAACAAAGTTTTTAGTCTGTTTTAATCATTTCAGTTTTAAATCTAATTGTATTTTAAGTGTATTTTAATTATGTTTTAACTTCTATTTATTATTATTTTAATGGTGTTTTATTCTTCTTTTATGTTAGCTGCCTTGGGCTCCCTCTTGTAGGGAGGAAAGGCGGGGTATAAATTAGGAAATATAGATAGATAGATAGATAGATAGATAGATAGATAGATAGATAGATAGATAGAAAGAAAGAAAGAAAGAAAGAAAGAAAGAAAGAAAGAAAGAAAGAAAGAAAGAAAGAATGAGATGGGTATATGATATACCAGTATATCATATATATATCATATCAACCAGCATGTGATGGTTGGTTGATAGCAGCTATGAAATATTTGTCCCCCCAAAAGTAGTCAGCATCATTTTCAGTACATCCACAAGGTTTCACAAAAGGATTCTCAGAAAACAAATACTTTGAGTACTTGGAAGCAGAACTTTGTGTGCTGCCAAATATTTTCCACAGTCTGCCCAACTAAGAGTGACAACCCAGGAATGATCTCATAAGGATTGAACCCACACTGAGATGCTTTTACCCCTCTCTTCTGAGTTGTTTTGCTATGTAGTTTTTTTTTTTTTAAAGTACTTTGGTAGTTGATCTAGCCTTGGTCTAGAATAGGGGTCTCTAAATTTTTGGCCAAAGGGCCACATTCAAATACCTGGCACAGTGTCAAGGGCCAGAAAAAAATTTTAATATAAAATTTTAATACACAGAATAAAGTTGGAATTCAAATTTCCAGGATTTCTGCAAGCACCAACACATAGCACAGAAATAAAACACAGACTTAAACGAACCCCCATTTCCCCCACCATATCATTGCAGCTCCAGTTAATTCTAATCCAGGTTAACTGGGTCAGAGGCTCTTAGGCAGTGGTTCTCAAACTTCCTAACGCCGTGACCCCTTTATAAGTTCCTCATGTTGTGGGGACCCCAACCATAAAATTATTTTTGTTGCTACTTTATAACTGTAATTTTGTTACTGTTATGAATTGTAATGTAAATATCCGATATGCAGGATGTATTTTCATTGTTACAAATGAAATGTGTGTTCTATGCACACACTGAACACAATGGGATTTATTTCAGAGTAGGCATGCATAGGATTGGGCCCTGAGGCTGCAATCCTATCCACATTTACATGGGAGTAAAGGCCTCCCTGAATATAATGGAATTTATTTCAGAGTAGGCATGCATAGGATTGGGCCCTGAGACTGTCAGTCAGCCCCAATGCACGTGCAGCTACAGCCAGAGGTCTGGCAAGCCTGACCTGGCCCCCTGCACCAGGGATCTTTAGGCGACCCCCAAAGGGGTCCCGACCCCCACTTTGAGAAACACTGCTCTTAGGGGACCAGAAGCTGGCCACAAGCTAGTCTGAGGCTCACAGCAGGCCAGTTTGAGGCTCACCATTGGCCAGATCTGGCCTCTGAGCCGGTCCCTGGAGACTCCTGGTCTAGGGAAGAGGAGCATCATATTTCCTTTAAAATAAAATAAAAATCTTAAAGCCAACACTGGAGAAACTTGTATGACATTTGTGTGTAACCTGGATGATTTTTAACCCCTTTTAGTCATTTGCTTCAGATCCAAGAAGATAACATGGTCTCTTAAACTTCCAACAGAATTATTGTGCATCTCAATTAGATGATATTTATATAGCAGCACATAAATGTAAAATGCTTTCAACATCTCAATTATTGTAATTACCATGTGAAAGTCATTTGAAGCCCAAATTTGCAAGCTAATTTAGGAAAGAGCATATCTTTCACATAGCATCTTCCTATATGACTATGACTAGTGTGCTAGGTTTTTCTATTTCTTTTGAAAATAGGAAACATTTCACCATCACCCCCCTTGGGGAAGATCAGATCTAGCTGTTTTTAATCATGAATTCTGTTTTTCCTTAGACGCAGTGGGTAAATCTGCAAGCCAAGCAGTACATACAGAGTCTGAGATCGATTCTTCTGTTCAGCAGATGGCTTGACACAATATGCTGCCATCCATGCCTGCTGAGACCTAAGGCAAATGTGCCATAAGTAACCTTGCCATAAGCTTGTTAATGCATAGACAATTTTCTATTTTAAACTCTGCAAAGCTCTCCTTTGTTTGCTGCCTGTGTATTTACAGAAGCTGCCCTGCAGTGGAATAGCAGATTGTTTGCTGTAATAATAGGTTAAGCCCTAAGGTCTATTGGCAGGCACTGCTTCCATTTATCCTACATGAAATAATGAAACTTGTTGCTCGGCACATAAAGAGGATTTGGGCCTGAAAATATTACATAAGTGCCAGAAATACTAGAAATACTTTGTTTTTTAGCATAGGGACAAAATGAACAAGTTGTGTCTCCCTCAGTGTCACATTTACATATAAGCTAAACAAGCTGTAGTTTAGGGCCCCACTCCTTTGGGGGCCCCAAAAAAATTTAAAGGAAAAAAACCTGGATGTACATTTTCAAAATATAAGATAATAAATAAATAAAATAAAACCTACATTCAGCAATGGTGTTTTGTGTTGTGTAGGCTCCTATGATGTAAGTAATGGACCCCGCCTGCTCCCTATCACTGGTTTTGGGCCCCATTACCGTCAATACCCATACAACCCATCACACCTAAAACCGGCCCCTGGTATCCCTGCATCAGCAAATGGAGTTGGCAACATAGTTTTAAGCATCTTTTGAAAGACTGTTCAAGTTGCTGAACTCCACACCAAGAAGTCCCTTAATGAAGATATCTGAAGTCACTACAAAGAAGCAAGTAACTACCACTGAATAAAAGAAGCATTTAGTGAACCTAAGAGAAAAGTATCCATAAAATTAGCTCTGTGAGTCAATCCATACTGAAATACAAATCATGACTTGTAATCTGTAATGGTCCTTTCTGTGTCCAATTCCTTCTTAAAGGCACAGAGACCAGATGCTATCACCACATGCTGCAAAAGAAGTTTCACACGCTAATTACATGCTAGGTAAAGAAATTTGTCCTGACTTTCCCCACATTCAATTTTGATGGATGTCCCTAGTTTTGATATTATGTGAGATGGAAAAGAGCATCTCCCTATCCACTCTATCCATCCTTTGCATAATTTTGTATGTCTCAATCATGTCTCCCCTAAGGCACCTCTTTATTAGAGTCAAGAGCCCCAAATGCCTTTCCTCATATGGAAAGTGTCCCAGACTATCAATCATTTCTGTTGCTATGCTCCTTTTCCATTTCCTCTATATCCTCTTTGAGATGATGTGACCAGAACTGTACAAAGTACTCCAAAAGTGGCCTCACCATCGATTTGTACAATGGCATCAAAATATTAGCCATTTTATTCTCAATCCCTTTTCTAATCACCCCAAGCATGGAATTAGCCTACTTCTGCCATACATTGGGTCCACATTTTCGTTGGGCCATCTACCAGCACCCCTAAATCTCTCTCCTGATTTGTCACTATGTCACAGGTAGCTCAGAGCCCATTAGCCTATTTGCAAAGTTAGGATTCTTTGCCCCAAGGTGCATAACTTTACATTTACTTACATTAGAATCATAGAGTTGGAAGGGACCCAGTAGGTCATCTAGTCGAACTACCCCCTGCCTGTAGCAGGAAATCATCCTAGAGCATCTCCCACAAGTGCTTGTCAAGCCTCTGCTTGAAGATCCCCAGTGACGGAGAGTCCACCACCTCCCTTGGAAATCTGTTCCACTGCCGAACTGCCCTCACTGTCAGGAATTTTTTCCTGATATCCAACCGGAATTTCATTAAAACACATCTCCTCTTGTCTTTACCACTTGGAATAGTTTGGTTTTGTCCATGAACTTAGGTATGTATAATATCAAGAGGTTCTTCCAAATCCACATGCCTTTCCAAAAAACTCTAAGAGGTTTTGAGGCCAGACTTACCTTTACAGAACCCATGCTGATTTTCCCTGAGCAAGTCCTGCTCATCTATGTGTGTGACAATTTTATCTTTGTCTAGCAAAATTGCAGGAGTAAAATTTCAAGAATACTTGTGGGCCTGGGCACTGGGCAACAGGCAGTGGGGACAGGTGAGCAATGGGCACTGCTGGACTCCCAAAAGAACTGGGTATTGGAGGGCATCAAGGTTCAAGGTGCAGTAGCGGGCATCAGAGGGCAGGGGGCTTTCCTGCCAGGCTTTCTTGCACAGCAGGAACCATTGTGCAGTGGTCGTCCCTTAAATTTCTGAACATTGGTTCTTAATGGGTGCTCACGTCACATAAGGAATATCCTCCCCAAATTTCATGCTTCTAGGTCCAGGGGTTGGGGCTGTGTGTCCATCAGTCAGCATAAGTAAATGTAAACATGTTGCGCTCCTTTACACCCACTTCTGGTTTGAATTTTGCAAAATTGGTTCTTAGTGAGTGCCTCCATCATGGATGGAACATCCTCCCCAAATTTCATGCTTCCAGGACCAGTGGCTTTCTAGAAGTTGACCAATCTGCACTGACAACTGCTCTGCATCATCCATTACTCCAGGCACAACTTCAGAAGAAGGAATGAAGGCTTTTCAGCATGGCCAGCTGAAAATCCTCTGGTGGCACAAATGGTTAAGATACTGTGCCTGTTAACCAGCAGGCCAGGGTTCAAGACAAGACAAGGATTTCCTGCGACAGGCAGGGGGTTGGAATAAATGATCCACTGGGTCCCTTCTACTCTATCATTCTATGATTCTATGAAATCGGACTGGTTATTTAATGTGGATCCTGCTGTCAATTGTGACATGAAATTAGCCCTTATAACTTTAACAAGTAATAGCATTGTGGACTGGTCATTACCCATTACAGTGTGTTACACATGCCCTCTTTTTTTTGCCTTGCTCCAGACACCATCGGCACTCAGTGTCACTGGAAAACACCTGGTTCTAGTGTGATGAGTGGGCTGGCTCAGGGAATACACGGGTGCCTTCTTTCTTCTGTAAGCTTTGGGAGCTTTCCAGATCTAGCTAAGAACTGCACATCTTAAAAATCAGAATATGGTGACATTGAACAGCTGTCTTCTAGCAATGCTCAACACCCAGGATACCCATACAAAAGAGACATTTCTTATTTTCATGCAATTTTCACAGAAAAACTTGCCAGAAAAAATCTCCCTTTATCAGAAATGAAATTTTGCATTTGAAATGAAACGCAAAGCTTATGAAAATGGGGCTATTCATTAATGGCTACTTCTAAAGGCATGAAAAACCCACTGTGGCTGCAACAGAATTACAATGGCGCCTCGCATAACAAATTTTGTTATGTTATGTGAAATTTTGTTTTCTTACGTGAAACGTTCTTTACGTGAAGCAGATTTTAACATAGGAATTAATGGAAACTCAGTCGATTGGTTCCACACCCAAAAAATATTCATATAAAAATATTAACTGTATGTGAAAATGATGACAAAACACTGGAATTGAATTCAAAACATGCATTCAGTGTGCATGATCCTCTGAAGTCTACTTAGGATGCAGTCCTAAAGACAATTTCCTGGGAATAAGTCCCATTTAACACAATGGGGCTTCTGGGTAGACATGGTTAGGAGACTGCAATCAAAGACAGTTCCTGGGAGTAAGCCCCATTTAACATAATGGGGCTTACTTTTGAGTAGACATGGTTAGGAGGCTGCAAAGACACCTTCCTGGGAATAAGCCCCATTTAACACAGCCCTGACACTTTTTAAAAGGGCTGCCGGCCAGCGCGTCTGCCCTAACTGCCAATGAGTGTGTTTGTTACATAAAGCACAGTTTGTTACGTGAAGCAGAATCCTAGAGAAATTTTTGTTTGTTACGTGTAGGATCGATGGATGGATGGATTGAACCTCAAAATGCTAGATGCAGGGAAGGGCACCTGAATGCGTCATGTGGTGTTGTGTGCTCCCTGAGGCATCTGGTGGGCTGACAGATGTATGCTGTGAGTTACAGTAAACTGGACTAGATGGGTTTTTGGCTTGAATCAGTGGAGACTCTTTGTATGTTCTTATGCTCTCTCCCTTCATGCTCTCCCGACTAAAGCAGGGGCAAGAGTAAGTTGGCCACTGCCCCTACCCCAACAACCTTTAAGCTGGGGTCATCTGAGATTGCATTCCCTTTGCTTGATCTCTGTACCCTGGAATGTGGCTAAAGTCACCCCTCTTCAAGGATTTTTCCATATTTAGCTGATGGTCTGTTAAATAGAAAGAGGGGGGGAGGGTGCAAGAAGGGCACACACATGCTAACCTGACTACCACACTGACTACTTCTCTTGGTCAGCTTACATTCTTCTGAGAATACCTGAGAAACATATACCGGTAATTCATTTGTTTAGGATTTGAGGGTTCTAGTGTTTGGGGCGCATTTCTCATCTTAATCATATACTGTACAAACACACTCCTCTTGGGTATATCTTCAGAGATTCACAGGTATTGTTCACCTGTCTCCAGGAAACTGCCAAACAAAGAGACTTACTAAACTGTACTTATTGGCATGGGGTTTCTCCAGGAGAATATTTGTGAACGAAGCAGAAACATCTTGGGAGTTTTGTATCTATACCTAAAAGCTTCTGAAAATGTATTATGTGGGAGCAAATTTATAGCAAAGACTAGAGTGCTGATAACAAGTTAAGGGCTTTTCAATGGCTTTATTTAGCTAAGTAACATTATGTACAATCAAGTGCTTTTGCAAAGTTTAAATTGAATTAGCTCTGTCTCTTAAGAAACTTGTCAGCTATCATATTTAGAGGACAATCCTAATGCTTTTTCTACTCAAAAGTAAGCCCCATTGTGTGCAATGGGTCTTACTCCCAGGAAAGTGTCTTTAGGATTGCAGCCATAGTGTTGTAACTGAAAATAAGCAAAAAATAAAATGAGGAGAGCTTTAATTTTTGTACCTGAAGATGTCTCCACACTTATAAACTACGGAGCTATTTACATGCTCCCCCTACTCCAAATGGCAAATATTTTCTTGTAACTGGACACCATGGCAAAAAAAATGCTTTGAAAGTTTTTGTGCCCTCATGTCCAGCTATGGCACTGAACATGACAACAGCTTGTCTTCTTCACAGGTGATCTACACCACTGAATTTCGTGTAGCGTTTGCAAGGTCATGCCAGTTTGCGCTTGTATCTACTAAACAGGCTTATTACTCTTTTCCGCTCCTGTTGGAGGGTTTGTACTGTTTTGTTCTGAAAGTGTAAATGATCTTGACAGTGTGCTTCTACCAAGGAAAATCATAACACTTTTGGGACTGAAGAAAAAGAAAGATTGTCTCAATAATCCCATAGTGCATTCACACTGTAATTACTTCCCTGAAATGGGCTCTGAAAGAGAATGATACACCATAATTAAGCAATAATGTATGCCGTGGTCATTTATGAGGTAAGACTGCATTCCCTGAATAATACACTATAGTCATTAATTAAGTGGTTAGTGAAGCTTGCAGGAAACAATGCACATCCTTATTACTATTTATGAACACTTCATATGATTCCTCTGCTATCAATTCTGAGTCCCCCAGGCATATAAGATAGGTATAGTGTGAATTGAATTCTGCTCCATTTCTGTTCCTTCTGTTTGGGAAGAAGTGTTTTACAGCCCAAGTGGAATTAGTAATTTGTGTTCCAGGACACAAAGTTTAGACATAAGTGAAGGACAGAACCACGTTATTCAACTCAAGAGTATGGGAGTTCTCTGACTAAAGCTGCAATCCTATATGCACTTTCTTGGATATAATCATATAAACACTATGGGACTTCTGAGTAATCATACATAGGATTGTGCCATAAATATATCATCTCTTCTTCTACTGAAATGCAGTTGCGAGGTTCTCCCAGTTTCTTTTGATCAGTGTTGTGCAAGCCTGTCCATTCTCATCCTTTCCCTTCTTGCTTTCTCTACCATCACCGTGCGCATGCCATTTGCCAAATCACTGAATGTTGTTGTGGATTAGATGTTGTGACCAGTGGTGGGATTCAAATAAATTAACAACAGGTCCTATGTCCTAATAACCTACAGTGGTACCTCGGGTAACGAATGCCTTGGGTAAAGTATGTTCTAGGTAACGAATCTACCACTAGGTGGCGCCTCTGCCTTGGGTAATGAGCCTGCTGTGGGTAACGAATGCTGGCAAGCAGCTCCTTGGTTGGGCTCAGAAGCGGGGGCCATTTTTAAATGTGCATGTGCAAGTTTAAGAGGGTGAGGCAGCTCCTCCCTCACCTCATGGCATGCCCAGGAGTGCGAAGGAGCAGAAGCCTGTGCTCCTGGCTCCTCTGCTCCCCTGTAGCCTCGCCGCCAAAGCCTCAGTAAGTCATGCTGTAGGGATCACTAGCGGTGGTGGAGAGCAGATGAGGGTTGGGGGAGTTGGGCCAGGAAGCATAGACAGGTGTGGAGGGGCAGCTGACTTGCCTGGAGAGGCACCTCAGCCCACAGCTTCCTTCTGCAGTCTCCCTTCTCTTTCCCTTCTTCCTCCCTCTAGCTACACCACCACACTTGGGAGACCCCTCCCCACTTGGGATGGGAATCCCAGCTTCCTCCTGTGCTCCCTCTAGCTATACCACCAGGCTTGGGAGATCCCCCCTGGGATGGGAATCCCAGCTCCCTCCTGTGCCCCCTCTAGCTACACCACCAGGCTTCGGGGATCCCAGCTCCCTCCTTTCTAGGACATGTCCACACCAGGCTAATAAAGAGGACATGTCCTGGGAAGATCTTTTCATTGTTCTCCTTTCCCTTGTAGCTAAGCATGTCCGACAAGATGCTTGGCTACAAGGGAAAGGAGGACAATGGAAATCTCTTCCCAGGACACAAGGCATGACTACTCAGAAGTAAGCCCCATTGTGTTAAATGGGTCCTACTCGTAGGAAAGTGTCTTTAGGATTGCAGCCTAAGTAGATTTCATAGGATCTTGTGCATCACCCCCCTTCTATGCAGGGGATTCCCAGTCTAGAAGGCATAAATTAGGACCTGACTCTGTGAGCATAATCCTAAGCATGTCATCCTTTTATTTTCTGTCTTATTGTACATACAGTAAATAACAGTGTTTTATTACAGTTAATTGTGTTATATTAGTGTTTTGAATTCAATTCCAGTGTTTTGTCATCATTTTTACATAGTTAATATTTTTATATGAATATTTTTGGGTTGTAGAACCAACCGTTTGAGTTTCCATTATTTCCTGTGGGAAAATCCGCTTCATGTAAAGAACGTTTCATGTAACAAAAATGCCTCCGAAACGAATTAAATTTGTTACATGAGGTGCCACTGTAAATTCCCATTAGTTCTATGTCCCATTAGTAACTGGTTTCTCATTAGCAAAGGGTTCTATAGAACCTGTGAGAACCCCCTGAAGCCCACCACTGGACTTGTGACTATTCTGTGGACCACAGAGTTCAAGGGGTAAATAGCATTAGCTGTATTTACAGTTAAACCTTTACAGTTAAAGGATGTCAGGTCCAGGACAGAGCTTCTGAATAACATGCAGCTTATGTTAATGCCTAGTGGGGATGACAAAGATCACTGCAGACTGTAGTGGGCCTTACATAATTGATTCCTGTTTGATTCAAACATATCTCTGTGAAGATATTCTTAAGCCCATGCCTGTAATAAAGTGTTTTATGAGATATATGGAGTAATACTGAGCCTCATCTGAATTTGTTTGAATCAGTCATGACTCAGGGCACAATCCCAACCTACTTTCCAGTACTGGAATAACTAGGCCTGTGGCATCCTGCAATTGGGGTACAGTCATGGTGGCCTCCTCAGGATAAGCCAGTGTTTATTTCCTTGGAGTTGCATTATCCTTTCCCCAAAGCTGGAAAATTGTTTTGAGGGTGCACCCTCAGAACTTAGGTTGCAAGTTCTTGAACTAAATTTAAAACTTAAAAAAACTTTTAAAGACTTTCTGTTGAAAATAATGAACTGAACATTGTTGTTAAAATTAATTACGGTATATTCAGCTATTTTCAAAAATTCCTAAATGAAAAGTCTTTTTCCAATAAGTTCTCACAATCTAGTGTTTCTACAACACTTATAAACTATAATAACAGCACTACAACACTGGTAGTGTTTCTTGTATCACTGGTACATGGGTATATCCCTGGAACTCATGAAGATGAACATCAGTATTTTGAAAGAAAATAATTACCCTGAAGAAGCACAAAGAAGGAGAGTGGACTGCTTCGAACATAACTTTTGACGGCTTGCATGACCAGAACAAAAGAAAGGAGGATGCAATTGGATCTCTGGTCACAGAGTTGGGAAGATGAATCCCAAAGCTGCAAAAATCTTCCAGCAGGAAGATCCATATGACTAGCAATATTAATTCATGGCAAATAAGAGAGGGAGGTTGTTCATTTGACTGCCAGACATTTTCAAGCACTTTATTGAAATAAAGAACATATGCACAACATAGCAACAGCCAAAGGGAGAATTTTAGAATTCCTGCCAACAAGAGGAAATTCCCACCCTGAAAGAGAATGATGGGTGATAAAGCAACTGAGCAGACTAAAAGATGGGCACCAATTAACAACAGCAACAACAAAAGCCTGCTAATGAGCATTTTTTTTTCCCTTGAAGAGGTGTAATTACAGATTGGAATTAAAAAAAAAAAAAACAACCGGTAATCTAACTGAGATGATAAAATTATCAATGGGGAAAAAGAAAGAATTCAGAATTTGATCTTCATATTTTAATATTTGAAAGGAATATATTTCCCCTTGTGTCACACCAGGGTGGGTGTTTCAATATTCACATTTTTGCATTCAGTTTCAATTTGTGGTCACATCTGCCTTCTTTCTTTTGGTGTCCCACAAGAGCATGATGGAAAAAATGGCAAATGTAGTGCTTTTGCAACTACGGTGTCCACACGTTTTGTGGATCATTGTAAATTGGATTTGAAATAAGTCCGTGGCATCCTAATAAACAGATAAAAGGTGTTAAACTGAGCTTTGAGCACATTTGTACCTCAAATTACCTTGTGCAAGCCTTCTGTGGGAATATTTGCCACTGAGGGAAGCTGTTTCACTGCATTCTTTATACCTCATCTGTGTCTTGCTGATTACCATATTTTTTGGCTTATAAGACTCACTTTTTCCCCCAAAGGGGGTGGAAATGTCTGTGTCTTACTGAGTGAAGAGGCCAACACTGGAGCATCTTCTGCAGCTGTGCTCTGCCCCTTGGGCAGGGCAAGCCTATAGGAAGGTGAGGGCGAGCTGGGGAGGAGGGACAGAGGCTTCCCCACAAGCTCCTCCTTCAAAGAAATAAACAGAGCCCAGAGGATCAAGAGGAATAGCAGAGCATGGAGGCAGGAAGGCAAAAACAAGGGGGCACTGGTGGGAAAAGAGGAGGAAGCGGCCCAGGAGAGAGAGCTCCCTGCTGCTGCAAGCCATGGCATCAGCCATGGCATCCTCCCTGGGTTGGTAACTGACTTGCTCCTGAGTTGACATGCACAGGATCTGGTTCCTAGGGCTGCAGTCCTATGCATCCTGTCCAGGGGTTGTGGAGGCTTGCATCTGAGTAGACATGCACAGGATCTGTTTCCTAGAATTGCAAGTCTCAGCCTCCTTTCCAGACATGCACAGGATCTGGTCCTTAGTGCTACAATCCTATGCATCCCTCTATGCATCCTGCCTGCCTTCCTCCCCACTTATCATACCTGCCTTCCTCCCCACTTACCTGCCTGCCTGGATCCCCCCAAAAGAAACACCCCCATCCTTCCCTATCTACCTAGATCCCCTCACCCTTCCCTACCTACCTGGATCCCCCAACCACCCAAAAAAAAACCCTGCCCCAAACTTACCTGCCTCCCTGAACCATTTGCAATGAGATTTGTGCAAAAGTCTTGGCATCTGGTCACGTGCAATGAGATTTATGCAAAAGTCACAAATCACTGACACTAGTGATGGGTTCTTGGGATTTCCAAAAAATTAGAAGAGTGCTTGAACCTTAAAGTCATTCCTCATCTTTTAATGACAGTGATGATGGTTCTTAATACCACTGTTGACTTTACATGGTTGTAATATTATTCTGCTATATTTTATTAAACATATTAGTAGACCATTTGATTCAGAATTTTTTTCTTATTTTGCCCTGTAAACTTAACGCGTCTTATGGTTACTTGTGTTTTATAAGCTGCAAAATATGGTAATTCTTTCCCTTGTCCAGATGGTTTGAGGTCTTTTTTTAACCTGAACCTTTTGGCAGCAGAATATATATCTCCACACTTTGACAGAGCACAAAAGAGGTAAGAACAGGTTTTTTCCCCGTAAAAGCAGGGAATCAGAATGATAGCTTTGAAAGATCAGCAAACATGGGATTCTGATGACTTTGCTGCCTCTGCTGGTGTCGTGTTATTGTGAAGCTGGCGCAGAATAATGAGAGAAGCAAAACGGTTGAAGTAGCAATTTCTAGCAAACTGTTCAGCTGCTTTAGGATGGATAATGAGTTTTCCTTTCCTGTCTCCAGGTGAGCTGTTCAAATGCACTCTGTCTCAGGCAGCCTGGTTTTCACTATTCTGAAGACCGTCTCGGTGAGTTCTTGTTAGCTTACAATATAGCAAGCAAAATCTAGCTGTATTTTCAGCATGATTTGACAGTCAAAAGCAATTTTGGTGGTGGTAGAGAAGAAATGTACATTAATTCATTCTATAGTTCTAAGCACTTTGGCTTTTTGCTAAGCTCTTTATAAAGGCTTCTCCCAAAAATCCCCCCCCCCCACATGCTATCTTGTGCAGACAACTTGCAGCAAAGGTGCACAAACCCTGTCTAGAGGCCAGATGCAGCCCATAACAAACCTCTGGCCGGCCCACAGATTGAGATGTTCTGTTCCACTCGCCTCTAGAGCAGCATTTCTCAAAGTGGGGGACCCCATTGGGGGTCGCCTAGAGCTTTCCTGGGGGTCGCCGAAAGACCTCCGGCTGTAGCTGCACATGCTCTGGGGCCAACTGACAGCCTCAGGGCCCAATCCTATGCATGCCTACTCTGAAATAAATCCCATTGTGTTCAATGTGTGCATAGAACACACATTTCATTTGTAACAATGAAAATACATCCTGTATATCGGATATTTACATTACAATTCATAATAGTAGCAAAATTACAGTTATAAAGTAGCATCAAAAATAATTTTATGGTTGGGGGTCCCCACAACATGAGGAAATTATAAAGGGGTCACGGCGTTAGGAAGATTGAGAACCACTGCTCTAGAGGGTGTTCTGAGATCCATAGAGGCTGCAAGCCTCTCTTTTCTAGTGTGATGTGTGCGTGAAAGTTCTTATGAACTGGTTTGAAGAACACTCCACTCTGCATGTGTATTTTTGAAAGCGCTTATGGATTGAAGATCACCCCCTCTCTGTATGTTAGAAAATGTTTAGGAACTTATTTGAATTAATTCATATTAGTTCCATCTCCAATATGTAAATTTATACAAATTTATTCAAATTTGAAATGTAAATTCTTCTTTGTGAGTGTGTGGCTCCTGTCAGAGTGTCACAGATAAGAGTGTCCCTCCTGCCGAAAAGTTTGAGTGCCCCGCCTTGCAGGATGCCAGGAATGACCTTTAAAAAAGGACTCTGAGAGTGCAATCCTATCAAGTTTAGACTGGCCTAACTCACATGGGATATCTTTCTGTGGTGGTGTGGGGAGGTCAGTGTATGCCTGTGCAGTGATGTGTTCCCCCCCCCCAAAGCGTTGGGCAGAAGTGCCTTACTGCACTTTTGAGATACCCCTCAGGAAGGCACGGGACTTATGCTGGCCTAAGTGGATGATGCGCATGGGGGGATGTTGCACATTTGGGGTTGATGCACATGAGGGAATGTTGTGCATTCAGGGTTGATGTGCATGGGGGATGTTGCGCATGGAGTACAGTGTGCTTGGGGGACGCATCATGTGTAATGGGGGGATGGGGCACAGGGGGATATTTTACTCCCACAGCGCAACACATTTTGCTAGTGTGGATGTATATGCTTTATGACCTATAACCTGAAAGCAGCTTTCAATTTAAAAATCTGAAAAATATAATAATTAAGATGACAAATTAGTAGCAGAAACACAAATTAACAAATGCAGAAGAATTAGATTATCATTAGACATGAATCATCAAAAATATTTTTGAAGAGGGACTGTTTTACAGTCCACCTGAAGGCCAGGAAAGACTGAGCTTAAATTTTCTTCCTGGGAGGAAAGTTTCATTTTTTGGGTACAAGACCTTGTTCTTGTACTTTCACATGGAAGTTGTTGCAAAACTAATTTTATATGACACATTTCAAAGTGTTTCCCACAGTGTATGCGGGGGGTACATTTTTAGCATCGTTCATGGATTTATCTTGTTCCTTAGACTGTATGAACTTAGTCTACTTGAATCCTGCTGTTTTTTTTCCAAGCTGATAAGCAAAGTCTGTGTCACATATCTTGTTTTCAAGTTTGCATATTATAATGTATTTTATATGTACACTTAAACATTGAAAATATGATCTGAAAATAGCATATCACACAGGTGCCTCAAGCAGTGATCTAACACTGGTCACAATTCCCAAATGAGTACACACTCAGTCACAAATCCAGGTTTGCTATTGTAAAGATTAAGATGTCCCCCCACATGTTGGACATGCTGCTAGTCTTGCTAGCTAGCTGCTAGTCTCTCCCTCTCTGCTAGTCATGACAAACTCTAGGGAACATTGCTAACAAGGTGACCATATGTCCTCTTTTTGCAGGACATGTCCTGGGTTTTAGCATTTTGTCCTGCAAAAAACTTCATTGTCTTCCTTTTCTTGTGTGCAGGCAGCATGTAGCCACCTTGGAATTCATAAATTATATGTATTAATTAATATATAATAGTTTTAAATTTAATAATAAGTAATATAGTGTTTAGATTAACCACATGAAATCAATCTGTATAAGTGGTATTAGTTTTTATTTTGTCATGGCCCACATTTTTCTTGAGTGTCCTACATGTTGGGGGAACCTTGTCTTTTTTTGGTTATGACATATAGTCATTCTGAGTGTTCCATCTCCATTACCAGGTCAAACAACCAGCGTTGTCTGAAAACCCCTTTGTGGCCACGTGGCCGGCATGACTAATTGCCAAAGCACACAGAATGCTGTTACTTTCCCACCAGATTGGTACTTATTTATCTACTTGCATTTACATGTTTTTAAATTGCTAAGTTGGCAGGAGCTGGGCAAGTAACTGGGCAAGTAATCACTCTGTCTTGTGGTATTCTGGTCTCAAACTGCTGACCTTTGGGGTTGACAAAAAAAGTGTTTTTAACCATCAAGCCAGTGTTTTTAACCAGTGCTACTGTGCACTGTCTTAAATGGCCAGAGGACCACTTTCACTTGTGATTTGTTGAGCAGATGAAGTTTTTACAGAAGGGAGGGGTGAAACTATGCCCAGATCTATGTAGTTAGAAATGTTTAACCTAGATAGCTTAAAATTAACTCTTGCTTCAAATGTCTGTGAAATATTAATCACTAGAAAAGCAGGCCTCCGTCAGTCTTTGAAGACTATGGTATCGTGCTCTGTGCTGCATACGCTGCATGCGAAGCATGAAAGCCTGGGTTGGATTGTTATGGAGGATAGGCTGTTACCCAAGCAGCAAATCCCCCCTCTCCACGCCACTGAATTAGTCCAATGGAAAGGCAGAGCCAATACGATTGGATCCAGCTGGCGTCGCAGAGCTGGGCTAAGGACAGGAGCTCACCTTGTCTTGTGGGGCCAACTCGGGTCTTGAACCCTGGCCTGCTGGTTAACAGGCACAACGTCTTAACCGCTTGCGCCACCCACAGCCCTCACTAGAAAGGGTGGTTGAAAATAGCACAAACTGAAAGATATGGCAATGCCATTGCTGTTGAACACCGAAAACAAACATGGTATAATGCTGCCACCCTCTGTTCAAGACTGGTACGGAATTTTTTTAATTCCTACAAGAATTGTTCTAACAAAATGAGATAGTACTTGAAATGCACACTTGGGATTTACAACTTAATAGACTTCGGACACCAATATAATAAAGGTTTGCAGCTGTGAGAAGTAAAAGATGTGTAACTTTGAATACATTGTCGTCAAAAATGTTTAGGAATGACTTCAGCCCTAAGCTTCAAATAAAATACTATTTTCTTCAGAATTTAAAATTAAATTGTAATTTTAAATTAAATTGTAATTTTAAATTAAATTTAAATTAAACTATCATTGAGAAGAAGAGTCTCAGGAAGAGAAGGCATCCTTCTGTGAAAGAAATCTACAGGATTCATTCCCAACCAACTTTCCAACACAAAGGGCAACACAGCTCCGAAGTAAGGAAACAAACATACCCTTATCTATAACATTATATACAGTGGAGTTTCCTCCTATTTCACAGTAACAAGTACCATGACTATTTAATGAAACTGATAGTTTGAACATTTAGGATGGATAAAAGAAAATTCTCAATCTGTGAAACCTGGTGCCACAGATGTGGTGATGGCCACTAGCCTGGAAGGCTTTAAAAGAGGTGAGAATTTCGGCATCTTTGGCTAACTAGTATGATGACTGAGTGCGGTTTATGAATTCAGTTGTAGGAAAGCAGTCGCAAGAACATACTATGCCTTTCTGTCCTATCTGTGGACTTCCCAGATATAGCTGATGGACATTGTGGGAAACTGGATGCTGGACTGAGTAGATGGACTTTGCAGACTTTTTCTCTGCAAAGAAAGAAACACTTTTTTTACTAGATAGCCAGGTTTAAGAAAAGAATGATTTTGTTCCAAAATAAAATAGTTTTTTCTCATGCTGGATGATGTGTTTTTGTATTAAAGAGTCAGAATTAGATTTTAAAATCAAGAGAGCATAGTTCCATTATGATAATGATTGATTACTCATGGATTATCTCACTGTGTATCACCCAACTACTTCTGTAATACTGTAACCCTGCTCAAATAATTAGTAGCATAACATCTTATTTTGACTTTTATAAGCAATATGGATAAGATTGCACTGTACTGGTCAATCCATACTGTATTGTACTGGTAGTCTTTAAATATTTGCTCAAAATCAAACAATGCCGATTCATACTGTCCGTTCCTTTACTGGACTATTTTTATCTCTAAAAATAATTGAATTTTTCAAGCTATCTGCTATTATATGCTTCCCTAAGTTATTCCAAGTGCTTATATTCCATGCCCTATGTCAGCATTCAGCCTGGAAAATCTATTTTGAAAATAACTTGCTAGATAAGTACAGAGTTCAGCACAATTTGGCCTTTTTAAAAAAAAAAGTCTTTAGGCAGCAACATTCTGTGCCAAGATGAATAAAACATTCTCAAAGGCAGCCCCTCATTGCAGCACCTGGCTGGCATTGCAGGAATCCAGTCTTACGGTGACCAGAACATGTGTGACTGAAGAGGTTCATGTTTTCTAAAAAAAGGATACAACCAGCAAACTGCCCAAAGTTAGTAAAAAATGCTTATGTCAGTTGCCATGACCTGAGCATCAATGCTGACCTCAGATCCTGGAGGACACCCAAGCCACTAACATTAGGGGAGTACAACCTCATTAAGCACTGACTGAACTCCCCTGCTCAGATCAGTGAGCTTTCCAGCCAAGGGCATTTCTGTCTTGTCTGAATTTAATTGAAGCTTGTTTGCTTTCATCTGAACCAAAACTGCCTCAAGACACAAGTTGAGAGTTTCACTTGCCTACCAAGGATCGGGAGGGTCCTGATGATATGTGGATTTTCCCTCTTGGAGTCATGCAGGCAAACAGACTTAGGCTGCAATCTGATTGTTTCTTACAGCAAACAAACATCTAATTGCTTTGTTACAACAAAAGCAGTGTTCATGCAAATATGTTGGGAGAAATCTGTCTCATCTGTTGATTATCAGACTTGTCAGTTTCAGAAGCAAAACTTGTTTATTTCATTGTTTCTTGTGCCTGGGGGTATGTAACATAAACACTCAACCAGTTTTGTGTGGAGAATATTGGGTCTAATTATTATTTCCACAAATAAATGGTTCTATAATAGACCTTATTTATATCTTACATTATATTCTATAATATACTTTATTTATAATATACTTTATATATCTAATATACTTTATTTATAATATACTTTATATATATATAATATACTTTATATTATATATATATATTTTATATATATATATATACACACACACTTTTTATATATACACACACACACACTTTATTTATAGCCCGCCTTTTTCCCGGGGCTTACAGAATCAAGGCGGCTTACAGAATCAAAAACCATAAACATAACAACAAATTAAAATGCATCAGTAACAATTCAAACCATTAGTTCATTTTCTCTATAAATTTCTCTATAAATTCCATTAGTTACTTCATTTTCTCTATAAATTGCTATAAATTCAAACCATTAGTTACTTCATTTTCTCTGTAAATTCAACTTTTGATTGAAAAGTGGGATATAAATACTGTTGATTGGATTTTGATAGATTAGATAGATGCTACCTTAAATTATTTAATGTACTTCTTTAGCATGAAACGCAGAGCAATTTTTCATGAAAAGGGGAAACATCTCAAGTCTGTTATAAGTGAAAATTTTGCAGTATTAAAATGCTGCCTTGTGTATACGTTTGGTGATATTTAAGCTGGATGAAAGTTTTACTTTCTTACCAGACCAATCTGTTAACCACATTTTAATCTTTTTGTCTTCATAGAGGGAGAGGAGATCTTTTCCCTGCAAATGCTGGAGTCTCATGGGAAGTAATCACCTTGCATCTTAGCAGCAGCATCACCTCCTTTTGGCATCATGGGACCTGATAGTAGTTTCCTCAGCACTGGACTGCTCCACATCATTGTATGGGGATGCTTAGCAGCTGTGACAATGCTTCTGGCCTTGAGCTTTCTCCTCTTCCTCTGCTCTAGCTGTGACAGGTAAGGGCTTAGTTAATTAGGATCCAATGAAGAAAAATGCATGAAACATGCTGTTTCATTCCTGAATGCCTATCCTAAATTCTGCTGAATGGACCAGCAGTGTCACAGCAACCTTGCTGCAGTATCTATCATGCCAGAGATGCCGTAATAGTAATTTCAAGAAGTGGAATGTCAGTACTTTTAACAAACCAGAATGTTTGGCACTTTTGAAGATAGCAGGTTTAGCTGTGTGTACAGTAAGTGTACACATACAATGGTGGGCCCGGCCTGGCCCAACAACTAGTTCCCCAGAAGTGGGCCTGGTCAGGGGAGAATTTAAAGGGGAAATTTTACTTTCCTGGGAGTAAGCCCCATTGACTATCATGGTGCTTACTTCTGAGTAGACATGCAGAGGATGGGCTGTGAGGCTGCAGTCCTAGCCACACGTTCCTGGGAGTAAGCCCCATTGACTATCATGGTGCTTACTTCTGAGTAGACATGCAGAGGATGGGCTGTGAGGCTGCAGTCCCAGCCACACTGTCCTGGCCCCATTGCCGCTGGAGCGGCAGGGGCAGCCAGCCAGGCACTTTGAAATTTGGCGAGGCAGCCCGGTGAGGTGCCCCACAAGCCCCAGCGGCCGGGGAAAGGACGCTCCGGCGCTGGAGCTTGTGGGGCGCCTCACTGGGCTGCCGCAGCAAATTTAAGAGTGTCTGGCTGGCTGCCCCTGCCACGCTAGTGGCCGAACCGGTCCGCCTGGTTATCGCACCCCCCCTCCCGCTGCTACCAGATCGGTAGCAGTGGGGAAATTGGAGCATCCGGTTCCTAGGAACCGCCCCGAACCAGTCTGGGCCCACCTGTGTACACATAGTATATTTTTGTCAAAAGTTCACTTTTGTCAAGGTATTAGTCACTTTTGTTACTTTTACAAGTTTGTTTGGGTGAATATAAAACTTAAATAACTAACACATGCAAAATTTGTGCAAAATCTAAATCAAAAATAAAAGTCTATTCAAATGTAAGAATGTCAAAGAAGGTCACGGACATCTGGATGAAATTAGAAAAAGAAGAAAGCACATGGATGAAATTTGAAATATGGCTTAATTGAAAATGGCTAAAAAGGCAAGTAGAAAGAAGTCAAGGTATTGCTATAAGTACATGAAACCCAATTTTTCATCCATGACTGGCTGCTGGCAACTGGTTAATAGAGTGGTCTAACAAAATATTGCTCCAAGTCTGTACAGCCTGGACTACAAATGCATCAGGCTGAGATAGTTAAATTGGAGTTGCTTAAGTATACCTCTCATGGTTGTAAGTACAATAGGGCTGATGTGCAACAACAAATCAGTGTGAGGTTAAAATATATCCCATGCATGTTAACATTCTGTACATGTGCACCTTCAGTCTAAAGTTGTCCTATCCATTTTGCCTCCACAGAACCTAACCATTCTGTTTGTTTCACACATAACATCCACTGCTGCAATGTATAGACTAAAGGTGCAATTCTAACCTAGACCAGCACAACTATCAGTCTTCCCATTCCCATGATGATGTAGGGAGGCAAGCACATGTCTGTGTACTGGCCTATCCCACCCCCAGGAGTGGCATAGAAGTGACATACAGCACTTTGGTGGCACTTCCAGGTCAGCACAGGACTTAAACTGGAGTTTAGGCCAGTCTAACTGGAGATTAGGATTGCAGCCTAAGCCTAGATACTTTGTATGAGATGCAGCAGTAGCCACCACAAAACCACTTTCTCACAAACCATGACATCTTCTTTCAAGACAGTTGTAGTATCCTTACTAATAAGTAACCCAAGTGCATGTTTGAAGATCTAAGAAAGATTTCTAGACTTTAAGATGATAACTGGGATGATATCTCTCGAAAATGGACTTTAGAGCTGACAGATTCTAACCATACAGATTCTTGTGATCTTCTTTACTTCCTCTTTTACAATTTTGGGTGTTGAGGGAATTCTTGAGATAACATATGTTTTAAGCTTCACTTACCGTAATGTAAATTTAAATGGAATTGCTTTCTCCCTATATGCGAGCAGAATGTGATTCATATTGTAACCCAGTTTGCATTGCTGATTAATTGAAAATTGGAACTTATGTCTAATTAAAGTACTTTTATGATAAAAGAGTCTTCCTATTATTCTCTCATGAAATGGTAAGAAAACAAACCATGAAACATGTAGTTAAATTTCAGGGCTTAGATCTAAGTAAAATACCCCTTAAGAATTCTTTTCAAAGTTTGAGATTGATAACTCTTGCCCTCTTTTGCATCTTATATCTCTGAAATTCCTAAGATGTTTCCAGGAGGGAAAAACTAGATTAATTTTTATAAGAATCAGTCTGCTGGGTATTTCTAACAAGCTTTGCAAATTGTATTGCTAGTCATTATCTGGCAATTGTACTTTAATAATTTAGAATGTTACTAGGCTGGATGTGGGATCAGGTTATTCATGTAGCAGGTACTTGCCCAGAAATGCAATTACAATAAATCCCTTCCTTCCTCCTAGAATACTTACACTGATGCTGTTGATAAAATAATTGATGTCATAAAAAAACAGATGCTTTGTCAGAAAACCTCAGGGAGCAAATTAGCAGCTTCAAACATGAATCATAGTGTGCGTTGCATGGACAGCGTCATGGATTTAAGTAGCATAATTACTTTTCTTTCAGTGAAATACAGTTTTAGATGTACAGCTACAATTGATGTGGGATTTGCCACTGAGTTCAGTAGGGTAGTGAAATGTAAATATACTTCAGCAACTCTTCTTTAAAGATAACTTCTTATATCCCTCCATGTTTATGACAGCTCATGTATGCTTATGTAGTAATCTGTACTTACAAAGGTACAGCAACACGGTCCTGACTGCTTATTTTTGGCATAACTAGTTGCTCCATTAGGCTACTTATCTAATGAAACTAAATATTTTTCTGCATATTTTTCTGCATATGCTTTTTCTACAACCCGGACCCTATTCCTTCTCCCTGACACTGTCCAAGAGTGAGGGCTGGTTACTGTGTTCACCCAACAATTAAAAAAATTGTCTGGGGCATCATTCCTAAATTTTTCTAAGTTAGTATAATATGGCAAATTATATGCTGATTGCACAGTGAAATGCCAAGAAAAAATTTTAAACAAAGACTAAGCATTCTTTTTGTTTGGTTTTTTTAAAAAACCCTGTTCAAGGGATCACATAAGACATTTCCACAAATATTTCAAAGGAATAGAGGGTTGCATCATCTCTTGCAGCAAAAGAAGACAGTGCCTGTAACACAGTCAGGAATAACAAATGTGTTGTTGTTGAGTTTTCACAATCAAAAATTAATTTCTTGGAGGTTGCTCACAAAGTAAGAGCTAGACTATGAAAACCCACAACCCAATAAATGGTTTAGTCTTTAATGTGTCAGTAAACCTGAGCTGCTTTTTGGCTCTGCTGGTTTTTAGGTTGGACTTAGGTGACTAATAAGTTACAATCATAGAATTATAGAATCCTAGAGTTGGAATGGACCTAGTAAGTCATCAAGTCCAACCCCCTCCCCGCAGCAGGAAATCCTCCTATAGCATCCCCGACAGGCGCTCATTGAGCCTCTGCCTGAAGATCCCCAGTGAGGGAGAGTCCGCCACCTTCCTTGGCAATCTGTTCCACCTCCAAACCACCCTCACTGTAAGGAATTTTTTTCTGATATCCAGCCAGAATCTCCTTTCTTGCAGTTTATACCCATTGGTTCTAGTTCTGCTTTCAGAAGCAGCTAAGTTCTTAAGGGTACATAGGTCCATGATAAACCTTTTAAGCCAACAGAACTGGAGCTCTATGAGATGGTCATTTGAACATTTTTAGTGTCAAAGGTCAGTTGATGATATCTGTATCCATGTTGATGATATCTGTATCCATATAATAAAATATCAGAAGTCTTGTTGTTCCATGTTAGGAGCCCAAAGTTTCCTTTGACCAAAGCAGTTTGTCAGTCCCGAGATAAATTCAAGCCTCAGATATAAAGCTAAAGAGGCCTTTTATTACAATAGAGTAGAAGTGCCCTGAAGGGCTGTCATATGGAGGAAGGGGCCAATTTGTTCATAGCTGCTTCTGAAAGCAGAACTAGAACCAATGGGTACAAACTGCAAGAAAGGAGATTCCGGCTGGAAATCCAGAAAAAATTCCTGACGGTGAGGGCGGTTCGGCAGTGGAACAGATTGCCAAGGGAGGTGGTGGACTCTCCCTCACTGGGGATCTTCAAGCAGAGGCTTGATGAGCACCTGTTGGAGATGCTCTAGGGGGAATTCCTGCTGCAGGCAGGGGGTTGGACTAGATGACCTACTAGGACCCTTCCAACTCTATGATTCTATGATAAGAATAAAAGTGGAATTAGATTTTGTGCAGGTGTTTTCTTTTGGGTTTTGTTCTCAACACACAAAAAATGGATAAGGGAAAAAAGCCCGGACTGCAGCTGAATCAAGGTTAATTTTCATTCTTGAATGGTAGGAGGAAGTACTGGCTTCCCTTGTATCCAAAAGGGAAACTGTGTCGATGCAGGCAAATGCCTTCCCCTACACTCTAGTGCCATAGATATTAAAAACATCATTTCCAGTTGCACAGAGAAAACTGGTGTTTGTTTTTTTAAAAAGCAAACGTTGTGGATGTTCACAGGTTCTTCTGGGCACAGAGAACCCTCTAGAGGTGATGTGGGGGGAGGCTGCAGACCCAATCCGCAGATAAATGAATTTACTGATATGCCTCCCAATAGTAATAAAAAATTTCAGTCTGGGATACCAGTTCCATTGGCCAGATCTGTAGTATACTGGATTCTGGTGCCAATACTCTTCTGTAGATCAGAAACTCAAATTTTAAATTCACAATGGCTTAAAACCCTAGAAGTCCTAATCAGATTTAAAGTTACATTACACTTAAAACCTGTTAAGATTGATGGGATAAGCAGGTTGGAAGTAGTTAAGCCCAGCAGATTTCAAATGAGTATCATCGCTAGCTTTGTAGAAATGTTTCTTGATGTGTAAAATCATGAATGGATATGGGGACATGGGATTATTTTAATATGCCTGTTTATTTGTTGGAATTACAGGGAAAAGAGACCCAAGCAGCAGAATGGGGACCATGAAAATCTGATGAATGTGGTAATTTTACTAATTATTGAAAATGTCTTTTTTAAGTAGTTTAGAACCTGAAATTTTGGAGGGGAGCTGAACATAGAAAACTTCAGACTAGCGCAAAATCAAGAATTCCTATGTATGGGTCCAGTGAAAGTCAGTGAGAAGGTGAAAACTAAGCAAATGTGGAGACTGTTGGGAGTTTCAAGTACTAACAAAATATATTAACTGAAACTAAATGTCAGACCTGTGATGGTAACTGATATTCCAGTAATACACACAGGATCATTGTGACTTACCCAAGACTACCTATTCGTTCAGATGAAGGTGAACAGAGTCAAGAATTTATAAACAAATTGCAGAGTATAAAAAATAAATCAAATCAACATAACTCTTCTCTGACCAAAGAGACGGAAGAGAATTATTGTGAGCACAATAATTCATAAGTAGTGCAGAATGTAATGTCATAGTTCTTTGCAGAGGGGATCCTTCTAATGATAAAAAATGTTATCTCTTTTAAGAACTTGCTACAAGCTTTCATTTCTGTGCAGGACATTTCTGCCATTATTACTAGTGGAGTGCTAATTTTCATTGTTTTAGATAAGATAAGATAAGGTAAGATAAGAAATTTATTTGTCATTACACTGGGTGCAACGAAATGAGGTACTCTTCCCCAAGGTAAAACTAGACAAACACACTAACCATACAACATCCCCATACAAATGTAAATACCCCATTGCTCCCAGCAATTAAATTTCACAAAAATTTACGACCCCGCGTTTAAACTCAGTACTGCACTTGGGTAAAAACGATTCTTGAATCTGCTCATTCTTGTTCTCAATACCATGAATCTTCTCCTCGATGGTAATAGTTCAGAGAGCTGATGTCCCAGATGAATCTTTCAATATATTAGATGTCTTCCTCTTACATCTGTTCCTATACAGTTCTTCCAAGGAAGGGAGTGAGCAGCCAATGATATTTTGGGCCATCTTAATCACCCTCTGAATTGCCTTTTTCTCTGCCGCTGTGCAGCTCATAAACCATACACAGAGACAGTAGGTTAATATGCTCTCAATTGAACTCTGATAGAAGGTAGTCAGTAAACTCTTAGCCAATTGTTATTTTCTGAGAATCCTAAGAAAATACAACCGTTGTTGTGCCTTGCTGATTAAAGCAGCAGTGTTCGCACTCCAAGTCAGTGGACTTATATTATTACTAGCGAAAAGCATGCCCGTGTTACGGGAGTAAAATTTCCCCATATGCCATCCCTACATGGCGCATCAACACCCCATGCTCATCAGTCCCTATGCACAACTTTCCCTGTGCACAACAGTCCCCCATGCACAACTTCCCCCCAAGAACTACATTCCCCCATGCGCAACATCCTCCCATGCACAGAAACACCCCATGCGCATCAGTCCCCCATGTGCAAGTTCCCCCATATGCAACTTCCCCCCATGCACATCAACACCCCATGTGCATCAGTCCCCCAAGCGCATCATCCCCCCTGTGCATCAGTCTCCCATGCGCATCAACATCAGTCCCCCATGCGCAACTTCCCCCATGCACATCAGTACCCAATGCACATCAGTACCCCATGTGCAACTTCCCCATGAGCATCAGTCCCCCATGCACAACTTCCCCCATGCGCAACTTCCCCCCTGCGCAACTTCCCCCATGCGCAACACCCCCCATGCGCAACACCCCCCATGCACATCAGTCCCCCATGCGCAACTTCCCCCATGTGCAACTTCCCCCATGCGCAACTTCCCCCATGTGCAGCATCCTTGTCAGTGCAACCTCTTCCTCCAAACAACATCCCCCAGTGCACCAGGCAGAGAGCACCAAATTGGCTGGATGTTGGTCAGTCTCCCATGTTAAGTCTTAAGTCCTTTTCAGCCCCTGAAGGGCTAAATTTCTCCAGATGGTTCTTGGTGGGTGTTCAGGTGACAGAAGGAACTCCCAGAATTCCATGCTTCAGGCCCAGCAGTTGGGGCGGAATGTTGATGAGTCATCAATTCTCCAATGCAAAGTATAGGGAGGAAAATGCGTTGCGCCCCTTTTCACCCCCTTCCAGATGAAATTTCCAAAAACCGGTTCTTAGTGCACCCCTCCCTCACGGAGGGAACACACACCCCAAATTTCACACTTCTAGGCCCAGCGGTTTTGGCAGGGCGGTGATGAGTCAGTGAGTCAGTCAGTGACTTTTCTCTTTTATTGAAGAAGATAGATAAAATGATCCTCTGGTCCCTACTCTCTGCTGTAACTAAAATTAAATTTCAGCAACTGAAATACCATAATCTCACATTTCCTCCCTCTCATTTACCTCTGCCTTAATTTCTCTCCACTTCTATTGTCCTATGTAATCTAAGGCTGCAATCGTAAAGACATTTTCCTTGGAGTAAGACCCATTGAACACAACGGGGCTAACTTTTGTGTAGATATGATGAGGATTGTACTCTAAAACTTTAAATTACATAAAGCAAAAGCTTAACATCTTTTGCTTGTTAAAATATCATGCCCATTGACAGCACTATATAAATAATAATTCCTCTTAGAAGTTAGCATCTTGGGTTTTTTATATTTGCTGGTGTTGGTGTGAAATATTCATGCTATCTGTTCATATTATATACGCAGTCAGTGGTTTATTCATCAAAATATAGTCTAGCTATTTCATTTTAAAATGTTTTGCATGTTACACATTTAAAGTAATTAATACTGTAAATTAAAGCAATTTTTCTCAGTGTTTTGCATGGAAATCCTAAGCAACCTAATGCCCAATTCCCAGGACCAACGACTGTGGGAAAGAGGCTCATGTATTTTTAATATATTTATGTGCTTCCTGGATTTTGACTACCTACCCCCAATATTCACAGTATGGGTTTTTAATATGAGTAGCACATGTAAGATGCAATCCTAACTTAGGTTGGCACAACTCATGGGTCTTCCTGTTCCTATGGTGATATAGGGTGGCAAGCACATGTCTGTGCACTGGCTTTACCCTCCCCAAGAGTGGTACTGAAGTGTCCTTACAGCACTTTTGTGACAGCCCAAGGCTAGTGTAGGATATGTGCTGGGGTTTATGCCTGCCTAACTGGGCCTTAGGATTGCAGCCATAGTCATGTAGCCCATCCTATGCATCTTACTACCAATTGCTTCTCTCTCTCTCTCTCGCTCTCTCTCTCTCTCGTCCACTAATATCTGATGAAGAGGGCCTGATAAACAACACTGTCCATTAGATAACAGAAATGGGTTCATAAAAAGCAGTCCCTTCTTTGTGGAATGTCCTCCCTTAGAAGTACATTGCTCCCAGGTTGTTTTATAGTGACTATTTTACTTATCGTATTTTTTTAATGGCTAGCTTTCTTGGATTTCATTTAGAAAAAATAAATATATTAGAAGTACAGTGGTGCCTCACATAAAGAGCTTAATTCATTCTGGAGCCATGCTCTTTAAGTGAAATGCTCTTTAAGTGAAGCAGATTTCCCCATAGAAAATAATGAAAACTCAGACAGTTGGTTCCACAACTCCCAAAATATTTATATAAAAATATTAAGTGAATGTAAAAATGATGACAAAACACTGGAATTGAATTCAAAACATGCATTCAATGTGCATGATCCTATGAAGTCTACTTAGGCTGCAATCCTGAAGACACTTTAGCACAATGGGGCTTACTTCTGAGTAGATATGGTTAGGAGGCTGCAATCAAAGACACTTTTCTGGGAGGCTTACCTGGGCTGCTGCTGGAGGTTCAAGGTGGCTGGTGGGGACACTTGAGGGCAGTTAGGGGCAGCTGCCTCTGGCACCCCCAGGCAACTGCCCCCAAGTTGGGGCAGTTAGAGGCAGCAGCGCTGGCCGGCAGTCCTTTTAAAGAGCCACAGCACAGAATGTCAGGGCTGCATAGCACGCATGCCCATAGTGCGCTTGCTTAAGTGAAACGGAACTTGTTATGTGATGCAAGATTTCCTGGAAATTTATACTTTTTAAGTGGAACACTTGTTATGTGAGGTGCTTGTTATGAGAGGTACTACTGTATGCCTTAGAATTAGAACAAAATGAGAAACTGACCTGTTTCTCAGTTGTAAACTGAGTCCCTTTGAGTCCAGTGATTATTATCATTTTTAAAAAAATTTATAAACTGCTTTTCAATAGATGTAAATGATCAGGTGTATAAGAGAAGGAATTGATCAAAAAATGAATGTTATACAAAATAATTAATGTAATGTATGCAACCAAAGGCACAGACATCCATAAGTGAAATTCCCTTCCCCAGCAGCAGTGCAATCCTGGGGATTATATTGCTGGCCCACCAAAGTATATAGGCAAGTGCTTCCCTGGCTAGTAGTCACAACCCACCTGGGAACCACTGCCTTAGTGCCTTATATGAATTTCATATAATAAATTCATGCTTTTTGCTTTGCAGCCTTCAGAGAAAGAGGTCTTCAGCCATTCTGTTACAAGTCTTGCCACAAATCGTCTTGCCAACAGTGAACAAAATGGTGGACTCTCTAATGGTGATGGTAAGATTTTATCATCATTTCCTTACTTGCTGCTTGAGTACATGCCAAGTTGTGTTTTTAAGATAACTTTGATCACACATGCAAGTTACTCGTATATATTCAAACAGCCACTTTGTGCTGCAGTTATCAAGTGATGAACGTGTGTGTTTGAATAATTTCTCTCTTAAATCAGATAAATTATTCTCAGTCTTTTCTAGGATCTCCAGCCTTTACTGCCCTCTGTCTTATGAACTGAAGGAGAGGGAGGGTGGGAGGAAGCACAGACTCTCCTTTTCATTAGTCCTACTTTTCATATAGCTCTGAAAACCATGATGCATACATGCAACTTCCTGATTTTAGAAATAGGCTGCCTCAGAACATCAGATGCATAGGAGGGTAACAGGATGCTGGAGGGTAACATTGTTGTCTTGTGTGCCTCCTGAAGCATTTGGTGGAGCACTGTGAGATACAGGAAGCTGGACTAGAAGGGCCTTTGGCTTGATCCAGAGAGGCTTTTCCAATATTCTTAGGATTTCCTGGTACTTTAAAAAAATGAAAAGTAAAAATCAAAATATTGGGAAAAAGTAGTGAAGCCACTCAGTATCCATCCCAGTACTTCTGTCAAGCTGGGGGTGATTTGCACAAGCATGCCAGCTGGCTGGCCGCACCTGCGCAGTTCACCCCATCCCAGTACTCCTGCCTGCTGGGAGCAAACTGTGGAGGCATGTGAAGCCACTTGGTCATACCTGTGTAGTTCACCTCCAGCCAAGCAGTACTACCAGGTTGGGGGCAAACCGCACAGGCACATACAACCACAGGGGCATGCATGCACAGTTTCCCTGCAACCCTGCCATTCTGCTGCGGAGATGAACTGCAGAGGCGCACCCCTGTCACCAGTCTGTGAAAAAAATTCCATGTAACTGAGTCGTGATAACTGCCATATTCCCGGAAAAATAAACCCCATTTTCCTGAGCATATCCCAGCTACCCACCCCAGATCCCTGCTACTGCTGAGGCCCCCAAGGGCAGGACGGACTGCAGCCTACAAAGGTCATCTGGTATGACAGGGACAAGCAGTACAGCAAACAGGACCCCTCACTTATTCTGCCGCTCTGCCACCAACTTCTCCAGGGAGCACCTGTGACGAGTGTTCTCCCCAGGTCTGCACAGCCTGAACTCAGCCTGCACACTCCCCAGGGCTGCCCGGAGAAGCCAGCAGCAGCAGAGCAGTGGAACAAGAGAGGGGGAGGCCGCCTTTCTGTTGGCAAGAGGGCTCTCCCAGCTTGCACCGGAGGTAAGAGGGGGTCAGGGAGGGATGCACCCATAGAGGCACATCACATAATTCCATCTTGGGAGTAAACACCATTCACTATAATGGAGCTTACTTTGAGCAGACATGCACAGGATGCCCCCCAAGCCTTTATCCCAGTTTGCTCTGGTCTTGTACTGTCCAAGTTCTGTGAAAGGGAATTATGGCAACCCTTGTCATAGTCCTCAAAAGACTGAGGTTACAAGAACCTCAATCCTCCATTTCCTGGGTTAAAGAAAGAGGAACAGCCAGCAAACAATGCATTCACTGGCACACACATGGCTTGGACAATATCATTTCCTGACAAATAAGCACACAACATAACTCTTTAATTGTGGGCAGTCTTCCAAACAGTGTTCCTTTCTGGAGAAAGGAAATTCTACCCCTTTGCAAGTGATTGAGTTTGTTGCATATAATGGAATTATGTGTCTGTCCTCGAAGCATCTCATGACTCCGAAATAATCAATCCCATGATTGATATCTGGCCATCCAAGCCCTTCTGTTTTTGAGAATTTTTTTTTATATTTAATTAATGTCTTCAGAATATTTTCTCTTTTACTTAGTCCTCTACAGTATGGCATGTTCATCTTATATCACCTTTTAAAAATAAAAGTCATGATCATAAGTACAACTGTCTTCTCTCCTATAGTAAGGGTTGCTGTTTAATTTGCTCCCTTTAAATGTTTATGTGCCACTCTTCACTGAAACATTTCCAGGGCAGTTCACAAAGAATAACTCACTTTAGAAAGCCTTCATTAAGTCTATTGGCTTTCCTTCAGTCCGTTATTGATCCAGTAAATAAAATATTTTTTTTAATGAGGTAGAAACCAGAAACAGTAAAATAAAACAAACTAGTACAAGCCTGGGAGAATTAAATTGACTGAACATAAGCCTGAAAACCACAAACAAAGGGCACAGTCCAGAGTAACTACGGGGAGTTCTTGCTCCAATGTAAGAACAATTTACTCTGGATTGCAGTATGAATTTCCCATAGGTTTTCACTAGGTGGTGCTGTTACTATATCAACAAAAATGTCTCTTACATGCTCCCATAGTTTCTCTGGATTGTAGGGTAAGTCATTACTGGGTGAGTATATTTGGGAGACACATCCCACAACTAGCATGCCACATAAGGTTACTACCCATCACAGCTCTGAATGGGCTCTGTCCTGCATCCAGAGCAGGACAATGTTGAAGAGCTTATTGAATGAGCTGATTGATTCATATCCTGCTTCATTAAGAGCACAATCCAGCGTAACTACAGCAGTTCTTGCACCGAGTAAATAAGAAACATTTACTCTGGATTTCTCTATGAATTTCCCATAATGGCATAGCTATTGTATACCCAATTAGCAAGGGTTAACTGCACTATGATATATGTATATGGAAATGAGATCTGATTCATATTAACACCTTATTAGCTCAATACAATATCAGAATTACAGCTCATTGGTTCTCAGAGCAATCAGTATCATGGGAAAAGTTTGAGTTTTAAAAATCCACGTTTTGTTCCATGGGTTTTTGTATTTTCAGTTTCTGATTAATTGGCCATAACTTTTGATAAAGTATAGAAGTTCTAATGCAGTTTGTTTCATTGCATTCTGCATTA
Organism: Cryptoblepharus egeriae; assembly: GCA_030015325.1. NCBI lineage: Eukaryota > Metazoa > Chordata > Lepidosauria > Squamata > Scincidae > Cryptoblepharus > Cryptoblepharus egeriae. The sequence continues at coordinate 27,681,356 of JAREYC010000003.1, forward strand.
AATTACCTTTCCAACTATACATAACATGATGGTATTTTCATTCATACATACCCCGTTTTCACAATTTTAGCCACTAGTGTCAAGCTCAGCTTGTAGCCCCCCTAGAGCTTGTAGCCTGGTGCAACTGCACCCCCTAGCTATGCCACTGCCTTACAGATTGTCTTAGGGCACAATCCTTACCATGTCTACTGAAAAGTAAGCCCTATTGTGTTCAGTGGGGCTTACTTCCAGGAAAGTTCTCTTAGATTGTAATTTAAGTTAGCATATACTGACTGTAATACATGAAGACACAAATGCTATTATCTAGCTAACAAATCATTGTCTCTTGAAAATTTTATGCAAACTTCTTGCCAAATAATTCAGAATCTAAATGGGAAAGTCTGAGAATATAATGATGTCTAGGAAGGGGTGTTCCTTCAATCTTGCCCCTTCTCTTTCCCGGTGGGTTTTTTCTGACAAGAAAATCACTATCTTGAGTTAATTAAGACATTATCTAAAACAGACATCAAAAAGATAAAACTTTCAAGTATAGTCCAAATTAATAGTGCTTACTCCTCTGTGGGTGATCCAGACTTAGGAAACTATCCTATGTATAAGTTTCAAATTGACTTTCTCTAAATTGGAGACTGGAGGGACCTGCAGGGGGGAAAAAGTGGTAAATCAAGTGCACTTGAACCATATTGCATAATGCAGAGTGTATAAACATGACATACTTTTTCAAGTATGGTGTTTTTAGTATTTATAGAAGTAGTAATAATAAATGTGTCCATATTGGGTAAAGGGTCCTAAAATAATAATTGCTGTATTTTCTTTTAGTTCTCTCAGAAGATAGTACAACTGCTTGTATTCAGCCTTATGAAGAAGTACAAACTTCTGCTACAGATCTGTCAGATCAGCAGGACAGTCTGGGAAGGTCCCTGAAATGTCATCAAAGCAGGGAACTACCAAGAATTCCTCCAAATGATGCCATAGAAACAATCCTCTCTACTAGAAACATGGAACATGAAAATGGACTGGGAATGGAGGGTCCCTATGAAGTACTGAAAGACAGCTCTTCCCAAGAAAATATAGTCGAAGACTGTTTGTATGAAACAGTGAAGGAAATTAAGGACCTGACAGCAACGACCAGCACAGATAAGAATACCGGGAGTAAAGCAAAGGCTACAGTGATGCTTAATGGACATCTGGATCGTGTCATTGAGCGCAAAATTGAATCAGCTGAGTATGCCTCTGTAGATAGAAATAAAAAAAGCCGCCAGAGTGCTAATTCAGAGAGCCCTCTTAGCAATACTCCAGACAGAGAGGATGAAGCTCCACCTCCAATACCTGAGAAGCTCCTTGATGAAAATGAGAATGTACAGGAAAAGGCAGCCAAAGAGGAGGAAGAGGTGATGGAAGGTCCCAGTGAACCTGACAAGGTATACATTATTTTATTTAGGGTGCAATCCTAACCTAGGCCGGCATACTTTGTTAGACTTTTTGTTCCCATAGTGATGTAAGGAGGCAAGAACATATCTTTTCATTGGCCTAACCTTCACCCATGAGTGGTATAGTTCTGCCTTGCAGCACTTTTGTGACATCCCCAAGCCAGCACATGACTTGTGCTGGGGCTTAGGCCAGCCTTAGAGGAGGTGAGAATTGCAACCTGAATTGACTACACTATATCATACTATTATATATTATTTGTTCCATACATTTATAACAATACATAGGAAACCGCCTTCTATTGTGAGATATGTGGTCACCTAGCACAGTATTTATGCTAAATGCTGGCACCTGAGTTTGAAAGAAGGGATTTTTTTCTGGGCAGTCTTAAGAATGGAACCTAGAACCATCTTCAACATGTGCACCATTACTAAGCAATAGTCCTTCCTATTCCACAGCAGCCCTTGTCAGTACAGTATGGCCTCGACTTACGAATGAGTTCCATTCCAGAACCTAGTTCATAAGTTGAAATGTTTGTAAGTCCAACACCATTGACTTCAAAGTATTTTTTCACATTTTGAAAAAAGGAAAAGTAGTTGAAATTAAATATCTTTACTGTTAGCATATACCCTTAATAATGGGAGACCAATGCATGCAGAGAGCTCCAGACATGATGGGAGAATGATGTACAAAGGGAGACCAGTGCAGAAGGGTGCTGTACGCTTGCAGCAGGGACCACCCAACCATGTGCAGATGCACCAAACACGTTGCGGAAAAGATCGCAGATGCGTACTTCTTTGCAAGTTTGTATCTTGCAGGGACATTATAAAAGTTCACAACTTGAAAGGTTGTAACATGTACCATTACTAGTAGTAAATGTAGTAGTAAATGGCTAACAGTAAATGTTAGAAAGAGGATGAAATTTGGTCGTTTTACAGTTTTTCATATTGTATGCTAAAATCTTACTTGCACTTATCTTGATGTGCAATCCTATGTATGTTTACACAGAAGTATGTCCCATTGGATCCAGTTGGACCTTCTCCCAGGAAAGTGTGTAGAGGATTACATTAATCATTAATTAATTAATCATTAATTTTTTAATGTCTTAATTAGTGTTTTAATTTTTTAAATGTTCATTAATTGTAATCATTAATTTTTTACATTTACTGAGGTGTATGTCAAAAAGGCAGACAGAACTCTAATACCTTAAAAATGTTTTGGTTTGCTGTGTTTCACTAGTATTTAAAGAAAAAAATTAGAAAATGAATCCTCACATGTTTGCATGAATATTTTTCATTTTCTGTTGATGAGTTAACTGTCAACTTAGTCTGCCTCACCCTTGCTTTTCAAAATGTTAGAAGAAAATCTTGATTGCATTGCTCCTGCTGATCAGTGCAAAGTATCACAGGTAAACTGTCATACACCACAGATCATAGCAAGCCTCCGTCAGTCTTGAAAGACTATGGTATCGTGCTCGGCGCTGCATACGCTGCATGCAAAGCACAAAAGCCTGCATTGCTCCTGCTGATCAATGCAAAGTATCACAGATCATAGCACAGATCATAGCAGGCCTCAGTCATACACCACAGATGATACACCACAGATCATAGCAGGCCTCCGTCAGTCTTAAAAGACTATGGTATCGTGCTAGGCACTGCATACGCTGCATGCGAAGCACAAAAGCCAGGGTTGGATTGTTATGGAGGATATGCTGTTACCCAAGCAGCAAATCCCCCCTCTCCACGCCACTGAATTAGTCCAATGGAAAGGCAGAGCCAATACGATTGGATCCAGCTGGCATCGCAGAGCTGGGCTAGGGACAGGAGCTCACCCTGTCTTGTGGGGCCGACCTGGGTCTCGAACCCTGGCCTGCTGGTTAACAGGCACAGCATCTTAACCGCTTGCGCCACCCACAGCTCGCAGCTCACAGATCATAGAATCATTAGAATTCTGGACTTTGGATTTGACGAAATCTGTTCCTACTTTCTAACTGCATAAAAGTGTGTCCCAAATGTTAAACTAATTTTGAAGAAAATCAAGGCTTCTCTTTATATATTTCTCACTGCAAAGAATCCCAGCAGAGTTTAAGAACCCCACTTTAGAGCACATAGATTATAACCAGTGGTCTAAGAGGGTATGTCAGGGTTAACAGCCTGTTTTTCTTTTAATATTTGTTCAAAAGAGTTATGGGGCTGCCTTCCCTTCCCCCTCCACAATGCTACTTAATAATCTTGCTCATGGATAGTGTTGCCTTACATCAGAGCTAGCAAGTTAGGGGTCCTTTTTATTTTATTTTAGGTCCATAATCCAGGGCTTTATAATTACAGTAGTAGTAAGGGCAAGTCAAGATGACTAGTTGGGTGGTGCGCCAGGGCCAATATGAAAAATACAAACAGCCCTGTCAAAGTAGTGTAGGTGAATTTCATAATCATTCTCATTTCTGTCTTGTTTTTACTAAGAACAATAAAAATAAGATGTCCGACAATTACCCTTGGATAAGGGAGGGAGGGGGAAGCAGTTGAGAAAAAGAATGGAAAAACATGGTTGTGTATAGCCCTGCTCTAGTTTTTACTTGAAAATCCCACTGTTTTACTCCTGGATAAGTGTGCATAAGATAGCAACTGGAGAAATGTGTGGATGAAGGAGAATGTACCTGCGAGGCGGGGGCTGGAATGGCAGGAGAGGGAAAAAGATAAAGCAAAATAAGAGAAAAAAGATAGGAGGGGGGAGAAAACTAAGCCAGCTTTGGGAGAAAAATGTGTGCCAGGTACTATGACAACCTGACAGTATTCATAAGCTCCAAAGTGCATACAAAGTTCTGCATCAGACCATTTTTCCATCCAACTCAATACTGCCTATGATAAGCGGCATTGGCCCTCTGAGGTTACAGGTAATGTTGGCAGTATTCACACTACAATTCTTTATTCCATGGAAGTTATGATTACCAGAGCCAATTCTAATTGTGTGGTTTTTTAGGTGCTTTGTTGCATGTGATTATACAAGTGTCAAGTAGAATTGATAGCTAATGCCTGATACCTATGGAACACTGGTGATGATTGGCACCTCCCATCAAGTGACTATATCATTTCATAATGTCTTTAAAATGCTTATTCTTTAAATATATCACTTGAGACTAACTCTACAATCCAGAGTAACTATGGGAGCACGTAAGAGACATTACGTGCACCCGTAGTTGCTGCACCACCTAGTGAAAACCTATGGGAAATTTATATTGCAATACAGAGCAAATTGTTCTTACAGCTGAGCAAGGACTCCCCATAGTAACTCTGGATTGCACCCTAAAATACTAATAGACTGTCAATGTGCATGTGCAATCCTAAGCATGTGTACTCAGAAGTAAGCTCCATTGTGTTCAATAGTATTTACTCCCAGGAAAATGTGGTTAGGATTGCAGCCTTTGTCCAGTAATTTTGCCAAGAAGACACCATGCAACATGGTGAAAATTACCATGGTGAAAATTACAATTACCTTCTGTTGGTAATAGGTTCATTTTCAGGCTATTTTTACTGTTCAACTACAATCAATGCTTTAAGCCCATTAGGACTAATTCTACCATCTACAGTTTCTGAGAACAAGTCTTTGGGTGTAATCCTAACCACTCTTTCCTGGGAGTAAGTACATTTAACACAATGGGACTTACATCTGAGTAGACATGCTTAGGATTGTACCCTTTGTCCTCTTTTTTGTAATGACCCTCTAGGGATTCAAAGAGTATCACGTCTGGCTTGGTCTTCTGTTCTTCATCAAACATATCCAGTCCCTTCAATTTTTCATCTTTTCATTTACTATGCATACAGCTTTGTGTAAACAGGAGATGTATCAGTGGTGGGATGTTACTCAAAGGTAGCTGTTCAAGTGCAAGCAGGAAAGTAAGAATAGGGAGAAGGGCTGTGGTATATCTTTTGTTTTGCACATGATTCAACTATCAGACATGTTGAATTCAGAAACTTTATCAAAATAATTTGCAGTTTTCTAATATTTCAAGGAAATCAATTGCAAAGTTTCTAAGGCTCTGTGTCAGTGATATTATTCTTACATTTTAAGCATTCTCCACAAACTTCCACATGATTCACAGAAGTTTGTGCAAATAGATAAAGGGCACAATCCAGAGTAACTACAGGGAGTCCTTGCTCCGGTGTAAGAACAATTTGCTCTGGATTGCAATATGAATTTCCCATAGATTTTCACTAGGTGGTGCAGTAACTACGGGTACACGTAATGTCTCTTACGTGCACCCGTAGTTACTCTGGACTGTAGGGTTAGTTGTTGTTCTGGAGCTCCTCAACTTGACCGATATACCGTGTTGGAAAACGTAAAACTGGGAATTCATTGCAACAGTTCTGCCTAGTAGCATTAATCAAGAAGTGACACCTGCAGTCCCTTAAGAGCTCTTGAAATGTGTTGGTCTAATTGAAATATATTCCAAAAACAAAAGTTCTCCTGAAATGAGCCACATAGAATTGGATCCCTTTAGTATGCTTTCAAAAATGCATGACAGCTTAGACATGTTCTGTCCTTGAAACCCAGCTGTAGCACAGCAAAAACAAATTGATTGATTAAATCAGTGGTTCTCAAACTCTCAGTAAGTGGAACAGGGAAGGATACACTCTGAGATTTTTACACTAAAGAAAATACTCAATGTTTTATTTAGAACTTGGTCATTATTTTTACTGGTATTCCAGTATTTTAAATAAACCATAAAAATATCAAATGAAAATCCTGTGTGATCAGCCAGCAACTTGGTTTAAATTGGGTTTATACACAAACTACTGCTGACTTATTCGCATTTCACCTTACATAAAAGATCACAAATCCAATAGAATTGGAGTCCATTTTGTTATGGGATCATTGAATACCTCATTATGCCGCTCAGGCTCATAACAAAGGATGTGCCTCATCTAAAAGCTCTACTTATCTCGAGGCTGTTTATCTCCCAAACTGCAGTAAGTTTTAGCTAATGTGAAAATGTATGAGTGTGCAAATGATCATTTAATACATATTGATTCCTAGGGGGAGGGAACACTTAAGAGCCTAGGCTGTTTAATAAGGCTTATTTGTCTGGCTTTTTTCAGAGGCTTAGCTCGCTTTCTTACAAATCTCGAGAAGAAGACCCATCACTTACAGAAGATGAGGTGAGTTTCCTGCATGTAGTAATTTCTTTTGTACATATGCACATGACTGTTCTTACTTCTTGGAGAAGTAAATCTGGAAACTAACATTTTTCTGCATGTTATTGTTATAAATATTTAATACAGTTTTCTATAAGGCCGCTAATAAGCTATTATAGTAGTGGCCCAGTATTTGTTTCAGGAATTCTGTTCTGGAACCCCTTGCAGATTCTGGAAACTGTGGATACACAGCTCCCAAGTGCCCCATTCTATGCACCCATTAATTCAGAGTTTCCAAACTGTGTGTCATGATGCCTTTTGAGTGTCATGAGATACAGTTTGGAAGAGTGAACACATGGGACTGGCCAGCCTAGGTTCTCCTGAGGCAAGGGGAACTGTGACTTTCTCAGATCTGTAGTATCTGCTTGTGGCATCTATGGGGTTCAGAAGCTACTGAGGGCTTCCCTGGTCTTTATAATACCTTTAATAGACATAAAATTGTCGCTTTCAGTTTTTCGACAAAAGCGTAAGTTTTTTATTTTTTGCTTCTAACAGTCTTTCTGAGCCCTGCAGAGAATGTGCAGGTAGAAATATATCCTGGTACATAGTCTCTGTGAGGCTCAGATGATCCCTGAGAGGTGAGGGGAGCATAACCCTCCTGTGGAGTGTCCTTTATGGAGGGAAGAATTTGCAGCTGGCTGGAGTCTTTCACTAAAGGATGTGCAGAGAGTAAGAGGGGCTCCATATCTGTACAGAACTGTGGATAAGTGAAACCATGGAGACAGGATTTGCAGACACAGTACCCCCCATAGCTATATTTTAATACACTAACACTAAAACACAACCTCAAAACAGTTTTAAATAAACAATAACAAGCAGTGAATGCAGCTGGTAACACAAACAGCGTAGCTTCTACCTATCGGTATATTTCAGTATAGTGGAGGCAATGCAGTTCATGAGCCCCCAAAGAGATAAAAAGCACTGAGGGACAGAAGTCAGATCTTTTGTGACAGAAGGTTGTAGCATGTCTTGGGAATTAAAGAAGGTATCCATTGAAAACCGTCAGGACACACCCACAGAGCAGGCCTCCTCTGGTGTCTCCTTTGGAGTGACCATAATTCCATTGCTGGCTAAATACATTTTTAAAAAAGATTTGCTGGAGAGAATCAATAGCAGTTGCATATGGAAAGGAATTTCCAGGGTTTTACACTGGAATAGTTTTGATTTACTGTTGTAAATTGGGAGCTCACTTGTTGAAATTATCAGCGTTTGATAGGAAGACTGTTGCTTGGATCCAAGGAAGAGTATGTGAAAGTCCATTAACCCAGATTATGTTACCTCTCCTACTGATGCCCTTATTTGAGCAATAAATAGCAGCATGTGGAAAGCATATTTTGTTCACATATAGTAACTTTTTCACTTTTTCCCTTCTAGATTTCAGCAATGTACTCTTCTGTAAATAAGCCAGGGCAGGCCACCAAAGAACTGGAGTCTACATATACCTTTTTTCCAGAAATTGTACCTCAGAAGTCACCATCTATTTGTAGTGGCCTCTATGCCAGTGTGAAGGACTTGGACAATACTCCAAACTTTACCTCAGTGCCTCAATCAGAGGACAGAATAAATGGGGAGTTAGAGCCAGACTATGAGGCAATTCAGACTTTAAACCATGATGAAGACAGACATTTGTTGACGCCGAACATCAGCCAATCACTTATCCCTCAAGAGAATGACTATGAGAGTATTGGGGACTTGCAGCAAAATAAGGATGTCACTCGGCTTTAACTACTCAATGGCAACTTTGGCATTTAACTAGTCAATGGCAGCCTGTGGAAGCTGTCTCTTTGACACTTGTTTCTGGACCAGTGGCCAATTTACTCCATGTCTTATCAGTTGATATCTCAAAGCTGAACATGTGAAATTTGTTGAAAAGTATTTTATTTGAGGTAATGTCAGTGGTACGAAAGCTCTGTCTGTGACATTGAATCAGTGTTGGCTGCTTCACATGTGCAACTCACCTTGCATATGTACCGTAAACGCCCCATGGGAAGGAACCTATACTTTTGAATATAAGATAAGCAAAGAAGAAATAGCAAGCAAAAAACAAGGACCTGAACATGCTTTGCTAAAATATATTTGGCCTGTTCTTGTAGGTGACAGGTTTCCAGAAAGCAGCTAATAAGCTATCATACTAGTCCCCCAGTATTTGCAGAACCAAATACTGGGAGACTTCTTGTGGAACCACCCCAGTTCCAGAAAAGAATCAAAAGGCCAAAATCTTTAGAACAAAAGTGAGATAAGCAGTATTTACTAATTAGTTTGCCATTTAACTTTCTATATATCCAAATTGTCATGAAAAAGCCACGTTATTGTTTTGTCCAGTGGTGATCTGGCTGTGGTCTTGCCTGCTGTCATCCCAGTGGTCCCACCTACAACCTTGAAGTCTCTAGAGGTTTGGAGAAGTAACACTATTATGTCCTTAGAAGCCCTTCAGGGAGCATAAAAACATCACTTCCGTTTCCCTCTGAAACTAGAAGTGAAGTTTTTTTTACTCTCTGAGGGCTTTACAAGACTATTGGAGATGAGGGAGGCTGCCTGTTTGGCCCTCTGAATGGCCCTCTATATGGCCCACTGGTTTAGTTACCTGCAACTGTATTTTAAAGTTGCAGAATCCAACAATGTTGTAGTATTTTACATGTGTTCCCTTCGACTATACAAGCACACATTCAAAGGCCATATTTACAGTGCTTAACCCATTTCTGCCCAGCTTACAGGTATTTGGTCCCTGTTGCATATATGCAATATTTAGGTGGTTAAGACTGTAATAGTATCCATGTTTCCTCAGAGAAAGTTCCAGATAATATCCCACTAATTAAATCAACCTGGGATTGCATTGCATGAGTACCACATTTCCAACATGTAGCTACTGGAACTTTTGGCTTTACGCGCGCCTTATATAAACTAACCTTAATCTTGGGCTTCAGCTTTTGTCTTGGTTGGCAGACACAGAACACCACGGTGCTGAGTAGGAGCACCTTTATAACCATATGTGTGGAACTATAGATAAATAGGGTTTTGAATCTTCTTGGCTTAATTGCACTCCACATAATTTACTGTTATTCACAAATGATCTATTCCAACTGTTCAGTGTTGTACTCACAGTTTCAAATTTCAAGAACATTTTAAAGTGAAACAGTAAAAGGTAAAATTAGAAGATACCAACAGTCTAGGGTTATGATGGATGAGGTAGCTATATTAGAAGATGACCCCAAAGTATTCAAACTAATATAAGCTACGCAGAATGTGAGCATTCAGATTTGAAGGCAGAGTCAAAATTTTGATACTCCCAAGCTTCTTTATAGCAGGCCAAAGGTTTCTGACACTTTTGTCCAGATAATCCGAGGAGCACAAGTCTTTCTGCACAAGCTGCTAAAGCTGGAATTGTCACTCTGCCACGGAAAAACAGACACTTGGTTTTCGCACATGCTGGTGTGTGTTTGCAGGGCTTTTCTGAGTCATGTAGGAGAAATGTAATGTGTGAAATGGCCGTGTAAAAATGTATTTTGGATGTACTTCGTGCATACACAAAAGATATACACATAATATTTCTAGCCTAATGATCACCCTTAGGCCATCATTGCTAATTCCTGCTGAATAACCACATTTGAAACTTTGGGTGTTTACACAATAGTACAGTGGATTCACACACAATTTACAAAGGATACATGAAGGCTTCATTCATGTGTGCACACTGATGTTTATCACACTAAATATTACGAGACATTGCATATTTGTAATCGTTCAGAAGCATGAGGTGAACATGTCCCAGAGAGTTGTGATTGGTGAGGTGTAAAGTAGCCCTAGTTGTTCAAGGGTTCTAGGAACTTTGGGAAAATAAAAACAATGTTTCTATTAACTTGGCCAAACTGATTAAAAAATTTACTGAAGAAATTTCTGTAGCTGTCTTGCAGCTATATCCTATGCACCAATAAATAATGTTGTGTTAGGCACATTACATAAATCACTACATGATAGTGGGTTAATGCAACAAAACTATCATAAATCAACTGCCATGGCCGCTTAGAACCCAACCCTGTCATTCTCCAGCATCCAGCGATATACTGAAATGGCCACAGATGTATCTTGTGGAACTAGGGAAGCCGCCAGAGGTCTCCTTGGAGTAAGGGAACATTCCCTTATCCCATGTCAAGCACAACTCACCCCAATAAGTACACTCAGAGCTGTGCCAACCCTTGAGCTGGTGCAGATCCAAGAGACCCGTGTTGGGCTCTGTGGCTCTGGAGAGGGGATAAGATATGGCAGGACCTTCTCCCACTGTCTCTGTCCCACTCCGAGGCCAGCTCCACCTGCTGCTCCTTCCTTGCCTTCCTCCAGTCTCACAATGAAAAGTCTCCCTGGCCCCAGGTGAGGGTGCCATCCCTAAATCACCATTATATCCTCCTGGCACGGAGGCCCAGCATTGATTGATACCAGTCTCTCCACCAGCACTTGGTGTCTCCCACTTTATGGCAGTTGTAAGACAACCATCACCAGTGGTGGGACTAGAGCACAAACAGGTGCCTGCTCTGATTGGGCCTTAAATGTCAATCAACTAAGGAAGCTTTCCACTTAACTGATGTAAAATGGTGCTTTTTATGGCCATTATGTGGAGGCCACTTACTCTCCATGTAGACATTATATTGTGCTAAACAGTAAATCCCCCACAAATCATGCATGGTAGTGGTATGTTAAGTGATGCCTAGTATTCTAAACATATATACTTAAAATTAGGAATTAGCTCCCAAATGAAACCTCCTTGGTACACATAGAAGCTTTCAACAAGTACATCTTAAGAAAAACACACTTTGATTATGAAGGGCTATCAGTGGAACTTCAACTTGTCCTGTAAAATCTGAATGACTTACTGATGTTGAATTGCATGTGTCTTTTTTTAATACGTAGATCCTTTCTGCTGCCTGGTGACAGCTATTAGTGGGTAGCAACAATTATAAAACCAGATACTAGCATGCAAACTCCTCTTGGGGTAGGTCCCCTACAATGGCAGATATCAGCCATTCTATTTCTCAGGGCATAATATGCTGTGCCTTTTAAAATCCATCTTCCATGAAGTCTTCTGAGTTCCAAACATCTTCTAGAAATGGCTCTTACTTCAGAATGTGTTACATGTGGTGCTATGTCTTAAACCTTTCTATGGTGCTTTTATAAAATGTTCTGAAAAACTAATTACATTAAAAACATTAGGGAGTGAATACATGAACTTTTTCAGACAGAACAGTTTGATCCCTCCAGAAATTTCATTTTACATTGTTTGGGTCATTTTCTTGTTTCTCTCATTTGTAATTTTAAGATAGGACTATGATTATCATGTAAACAACCTCTGACCATTGACTTCAGCGCAAGCACAAGATACCCAGGTGTTCCTAAAAATATAAGAAATGTATCTATTATATCCATTATATGTTGAACATTTACATTGCCTTTGTGTTCAGAAATGCATTATTTTAAATTCTGTATATATCAATTTTGTGAACTGATGGCAAGATAAATAGCCTGTTCCTAACCTCAGAATAGATGGACTATTATTGAATTTTCATGTAAGCCAACATAAGTTATAACTTATGTTCAGCATTTCTATGGAAAGCTTTTCTCCAGGAGATTTATATTCAGTTCTATTGGCTTGTTCTCAAAACCTATGCTGACTTTTCTCTTATTTTCAGAACATCTTAACTGATGCCACTCATTAAAGGAGCACAAATGAGGAAGATTTCTTGAAACTTTGAAGAGGTACTGTCAGAAATACTATTGACACAACCAGATGACATTGTGTAAGGCCATGGTTTCCAAACGTACTGGGATTCACCTTTCAAAAAGGCACTTTATTGGGACCCACCGAGGTTTGACACATTTTGAAAAAGGAGATCTAAAAAGATATTGTATATATTTTTAAGTAATAATTACCATAAAATACCATGTCTCTGTATTTACACATGGTTGCAAACTGCAGGAGGTAAGCTCTTTGCAGAGCAGTTACAGTTTCTATAGTAGTGTTAACTCAAACAGGTTTGCAACTCCCCAGTTAATGTAAAAGTCCCTTGCTCCCTTTAAGTGGAAGGTAGAATGGCGCAGCACCACAATCCCTAGGATTCTTCCCCTGCGGGGATGTGGGGGGGGGGGTTTCTAAATGTCCCCCATCCTAATATTACAGACCAAATACGGAGATCCTGCCTCCAAATACGGGAGGTCCTGCCAGACCAAATACAGAGGTCCTGTGTATGTGGAGAACCGTGAAGAACCCAGAACAACTACGTTAGCTGCCTACATATCAGAAATGGTGATCTCCTAAAACCAGTCTGCATAAACGGAACTTGTACCTGTTATAGAATTACAAAGCTGCTTAGAAGGAAGCATAGCTAAAGGCATTTTCCTATGATTAGAAAACAAAGGAAACTTTTTTGAAAATCAAACATTTCCACCTGATATTGCTTTCAACATTTTCTTATCAATTTTCAATTATACACACCAATAATATTTCATTAGCATGGCCTGGGCGTCACCAGGGTTTGCGTCACCCAGTACGGAGGCCAGCGTGTCACCCCCAGAATTGTGGATGTAGTTATGTGCCATTGCTCCACCTCCACTGGTTTTTTTGGCACACATTTTAATAGAAAAAAAGTTATTTCAGAGTGATTTGTTTCACTGCATTCTGTTGTAAATTATGCATCCAACAGTATATAACATGATGGTTTTGTTTCTGTAAACCATGATTTTAGCCATTTTGGTCACTAAGGATGCCCCCTTTCTAACTCCCTAGTGATGTCCCTAATCAGGACCATTTTGAAAGCCTTGTACTCCCCTGGACTGACTTGCTTTCTAACTTGCTATTAAATACAGCTGTGCAGTTCACTTTATATTTACATATCAACAGTAGATCCTAAAAGAAGTACTTGGCTCTGCCTTGGTTTCCTCCTTTATCCATGTTATGAAAAGTTTATGTATCAAAATGGTGCAGGAGAAGCGGACACTGGATTCCACCAGATACTGCTGCAATAACAAGGCTCTATTAATGATTGCAAACAGCAGCCATCAACAATCATAAGGAAAGAACCAGTCTGACAAAGTTCCTGCCTTGTAATTGGGTGTCGTATCTATTCTATCCAACTTTCCAGCACCGGCGCAGGTATAGCGCAGTCCCAAAGTAAGGAAACAAATGTTCCCTTAGAAGTCCTCTGTGACTGTGTCCCCACAACCCAATGCAGTGCATGCCCCATTGGTACAGCTACAGGGGAACTGAAAAATTGGATAGGATGGGGCCATAAGTCACTTGTCTTACTGCTCATTTTGCTTGTTAGACAAGTAATTCAACTTCCAACAGCATTTTTAAAACTCTGGAAGTAAAGCATTGCTGTTCACTCTGGCAATCCTGCCAATATCCACAAGTAGCTGGGTTTTGTTGGCAGCTTCCATGGAAACTATTCCTGTCCCCTTAATGTTCCTTTTTTGTTCAATTACATATTGTATAAGCAACATACAAGATACTGATCAGATGCAAGAAACTGTTTAATACCTTGCAAAAGCCACCCAAAACAGGAGAAATAATTTCTTTTTTGCTTGTGACTCAGGTCCACTTAACCCACGATGGCTTTTCTTGCTCACTTACAGTAATGAGGAGTGGGCAGACATGAGGATGTAGCTTGCCAACTATGTACAGCAACAAAGACTCATGCCCCACTTTGCAAGCAACATCAGTTTTTTCCGATAGTGAAATGTTCTTGTAAGAAAAACATCAACATACCTGTATTTACTTGAATCTAATGCACCGTCGAATCTAATGTGCACCCTATACTTATAATGAAAATACTTTATTTACTCAAATTTAATTAGCCATCCAATCTAATGGGGACCCTGATTTTGGAGACTGAATTCAGCTGAAAAAGGTAAGCATTAGATTCAGTACAGTACTTAATTGTAGCTAGCTGTGAACAAGTTTCATGGGGTAGCTTTCCTGGGAATGGGCATTAACCATTAACCACATCTAGACAAGTACTCGGTGATCAAAACAACCCAGCATGGATTTACCGAGAATAAATCTTGCCAGACAAATCTGATCTCCTTTTTTGATCGGGTTACGTGCTTACTGGACAGTGGCAATGCTGTGGATGTCATTTATCTTGACTTCAGCAAAGCATTTGACAAAGTCCCACATGACATTTTAATTAGGAAGTTGGAAAAATATGGGCTAGACAGGGCAATTGTTAGGTGGATCTGCAACTGGCTCGGTGGCCGCACTCAAAGGGTTTTAGTAAATGGTTCTGTATCAACCTGGAGGTCAGTTTCTAGTGGGGTACCCCAAGGCTCTGTCTTGGGACCGGTTCTCTTTAACATTTTCATCAATGACTTGGAGGAAGGGATACGGGGGAGCCTGATCAAATTTGCAGATGACACCAAACTGGGAGGAGTAGCAAACACATCAGAAGACAGGAGAAGCCTCCAGGAGGATCTGGATAAACTGGAATCCTGGGCTGTAACAAACAGAATGAATTTCAACAGGGAGAAGTGCAAGGTTCTGCACTTAGGCAATAAAAACCAAAAACATAGGTATAAAATGGGGGATACTTGGCTTGGCAGCACAACATGTGAGCGGGATCTTGGAGTCGCCGTGGATCACAAGCTGAACATGAGTCAGCAGTGTGATGTGTCTGCAAAGAAGGCAAATGCCATTTTAGGCTGCATTAAGAGGACTGTAGCTTCCAAGTCACGAGAAGTTCTAGTTCCTCTTTATTCTGCATTGGTCAGACCTCACCTTGAGTACTGTGTTCAGTTCTGGGCACCTCACTTTAAGAAAGATGCAGCCAAACTGGAGCAAGTCCAGAGGAGAGCAACAAGAATGATCAGTGGGATGGAAGGGAAACCCTATGAGGAAAGGTTGGGGGAACTTGGGATGTTCAGCCTGGAGAAGAGGAGGCTGAGGGGAGACATGACTGCCCTCTTCAGATACCTGAAGGGCTGTCATATGGAGGAAGGGGCCAATTTGTTCATAGCTGCTTCTGAAAGCAGAACTAGAACCAATGGGTACAAACTGCAAGAAAGGAGATTCCGGCTGGAAATCCGGAAAAAATTCCTGTCGGTGAGGGCGGTTCGGCAGTGGAACAGATTGCCAAGGGAGGTGGTGGACTCTCCCTCACTGGGGATCTTCAAGCAGAGGCTCAATGAGCACCTGTTGGAGATGCTCTAGGGGGATTTCCTGCTGCAGGCAGGGGGTTGGACTAGATGACCTACTAGGTCCCTTCCAACTCTATGATTCTATGATTCCAAGTCTTGAACACTGGCACAATTTCCAAAGCCAGCACTCACACCTGGAGGAAGCCAGGCTGGACCTTAGATTTAAGTTGTCTATGGCTCCTGTACTGGGCTGCAGTGGTTTAGTGGTTAAAGGTGTTGTGCCTGTCAACCTGAAGACTGGCAGGTCAGCAGTTTGACCCAAATAAAAGATGAAGTGAGCTCCTGTCCTTAGCTTAGCTCCTGCCAACCTCGGAGTTCAAAAGCACCCAAATGCAAGTAGATAAATGGGTACACCTTGGTGGGAAAGTAACAGCGTTCTGTGCACATGTGGGCCACATATCCATGGATGCATCTTCAGACAAAGCTGGCTATATGGCATAAGAAATGGGGATGAGCACCACTCCCTACCGTCCGTCACGACTAGTAGGGCAACCTGTGGGGGATACCTTTACTCCTGTGCCTATGTGCATGCATTGAAGGAAAAGCTGCACATGCTCACAGTTACTGCAAAAAGCTTTAAAAATGGAGTTAAATATCATCTTTCAATTTCCTTGAGTTTGCAGACCTCCTTTCTCAGACCCAAACTAGGGTTGTCAATATTTTTCATAGAACTTTGGGATCCTCGGACATTAACAAGTTAGAATTACAGTGGCGCCTCACATAACAAACTTAATTCGTTCCGGAGGCATGTTTGTTATGTGAAACGTTCTTTACGTGAAGCGGATTTTCCCATAGGAAATAACAGAAACTCAGACAATTGGTTCCACAACCCAAAAAATATTCATATAAAAATATTAACTGGATGTAAAAATGATGAAAAAACACTGGAATTGAATTCAAAACATGCATTCAATGTGCATGATCCTTTGAAGTCTACCTAGGCTGCAATCCTAAAGACACTTACCTGGGAGTAAGACCCATTTAACACAATGGGGCTTACTTCTGGGTAGACATGGTTAGGAGACTACTATCAAAGACACTTTCCAAGTGACTCCCCACTTTCTCCTTCTCTTTATCCTGAGCCTCTCTCTCCCCTGCTTTCTTCTGGCTAGCCCTGAGCTGCTTCCCTCTTCTCCACTGCTCTTCTCTCCCTCTACCCAGAGGACGCCCGGCCACAGGAGGAACAGCGCGGAAGTGTTGCTTTCACTGTGGGCAGGCGTGCTAGGCAGCCCTGATGCTTTTTAAAAGGGCTGCCCCAACTGCCAATGAGTGTGATTGTTGCGTGAAGCACAGTTTGTTACGTGAAGCAGAATCCTAGAGAAATTTTTGTTTGTTACATGGAACATACTTTACGTGAGGCGTTTGTTACGTGAGGCGTAACAATTCCAATTTTCCCTGTCCAAAAATGCAACAAGTCCTTCATACCTATTGGAAGTTATCTGGAGTGACAGAACAGGCTAAGATTTGGGTATTCAGAACAGTCCTCTAAATCACATTTTTCTGAACCGGATCCATCAACATTACAAACCTAAGAGCACAATCTTAACCATGTCTACTCAAAAGTAAGCCCCGTTGTGTTCAATGGGTCTTACTCCTAGGAAAGTATGTTTAGGATTGCAGCCTAATAGTCAAAGTGTAATAGCAGCAGTGTAATGGGCTGTGGGTGGTGCAGGCAGTTAAGACGCTGTGCCTGTTAACCAGCAGGCCAGGGTTCGAGACCCAGGTCAGCCCCGCAAGACAGGGTGAGCTCCTGTCCTTAGCCCAGCTCTGCAACTCAGCTGGATCCAATCATATTGGCTCTGCCTTTCCATTGGACTAATTCAGTGGCGTGGAGAGGGGGGATTTGCTGCTTGGGTAACAGCCTATCCTCCATAACAATCCAACCCAGGCTTTCGTGCTTCGCATGCAGCGTATGCAGCGCTGAGCACGATACCATAGTCTTCCAAGACAGAAGGAGGCCTGCTTTTAATAGCAGCAAAACATCATTTAAATTTAAAGAAAGTGCTTAGGGTTAGGAAGAAATTCTGAAACTCTGTAATTAATAAGAAGCTGTTGGGGTTTAATTTGCAGTAGTAAATATACTATTATTTTACCAATTTAATCAATTTCATATTAACCAATCAACCATAAATTTCATGAGTTTTGGTTTGATTTTTCCCCACAGTCTTTTTTATGTAATAACTCTTGCAATCGTAAACTATTGCTGGTCACAGACCCTCGTAGTTATTCACACATTCCATTCCGTTGATTTCACTGATTCTTTTGATTCCATTTGATTTCCATTAATTTCAATGGGGCCTTGAAACGGGGCCAGTGCATGTAACGTCCACTCAACTGCATTCGCTATGAATTGAAGCCACTAAGACCTACTGTTGCTGGAACAATTTCACATATCACAGAGAATTTGCGAGTGTTTTTTACAACCTGTTCTCTTATGGTTTTTATAATCTATGGTGTTTTATATGCCATGCTAACAGGCCATAAAATGGTGTCATTTTCAGAAATTATGTACCACAAATTGCAGCTTTGCTATAATTTTAGGTCTTGTTCTACTTTTAAAATAATTCATCATCATGACTAAGTATGGTTATGCAACTTGGTAAATGAATAGAAGTTTGCTTCAATATTTCTTGTAATTGTATGTATGGTCTGATGTAATTTAGAAATACCATTTTCCTAATGCTGTTCCAGTGGCTATTCCTGGCCAATTTAACATTTGGCAGCACAAATAACAGTAGGCAACTAGGTTTTATTGACTGTAAATAGAGCCAATTCTTATGTAAATACGGTATATTGGAGCATAGAAGAAAGTGTTGCTTAAGAAGACAAGAGTTTTCCCCAAGAAAAAAATACTGTTTAAATCTATATATAGTATATAAACTTGAAAAATCACCGACTGACTGATTCACTCACTGACTCAGGGCAAAATCCAGAGTAACTACGGTGAGTCCTTGCTCCGGTGTAAGAACAACTTACTCTGGACTCCAATATGAATTTCCCTTAGGTTTTCACTAGGTGGTGCAGTAACTACGGGTGTACATAAAGTCTCTTACGTGCTCCCATAGTTACTCTGGATTTGGGGGTATCTCATAAATGTCCAGCCAAAACCACTGGACCTAGAAGCTTGAAATTTGGTAAGGGTATTCCTTCCATGATGGAAGCACTGAGAACTGGTTTTTGGAAATTCCAACAGGAAGGGGGTAAAATGGGGCGCAATGCGTTTTCCTTCCTATACTTTCCATTGAAGAATCCCTGACTGAAGGACGCTGTGCCCCAATCCCCAGACTTGAAGCATGAAATTTGGGGAGGGTGTTCCTTCCATGACAGGAGCACCCACCAAGAATCAATTTCTAGAAATTTAACCCTTAAGGGACTGAAAAGGGGTGCACTGCATTTTTGGCATATAAATATTGAAGATTGATCAACACTCAGCCCCAAATCCTGCACCTGCCTGATATGGGTGCCCATGGTTGTGAGGAGGGGGGTTGATGCACATGGGGGGTTGCTGTGCATGGAGAATGATGCGCAGGGAGGTGTTGCGCACGGGGGGTTGATGCACATGGGAGGTTGATGTGCATAGGGGGATTGCACAAGGGGAGAATTTTACTCCCGCAGGTACACAGGTAAATAAAATTATTCTATATCATTGAAGTATCCTCACATACTACCTTGTTTATCCGTGGATCAGTTTTTTCTTAAACTAAGAGCACAATCCTAATCATGTCTACTCAAAAGTAAGCCCCACTGTGTTCAATGGGTCTTACTCCCAGGTAAGTGTCTTTAGGATTGCAGCCTTAGCTTTCAATCCTATACATACTTACATAGGGGTAAGTCCCTAGGTAAATTATTGACGTACTTCTGAGTAGACATGCATAGGATTGCAGTGTTAACTTTTTAACAGACCTTTGCAGAACAACACTTCACAAAGACAGATCAAGCAAATTCACTATTTGTGAATTTAACAAGATCCATTTAAATGCTAAGTCATATTGGTTTTGTACAGAATTTTCTACATAACTCTAAGAAAACACAGTAAAGGTTGCTTCACAGAATGATTATGAGCACAGTCCTAACCATGTCTACTCAAAAGTTAGCCCCATTGTGCTCTGTGAGTCTTACTCCCAGGGAAGTGTCTAGGACATGTCCTTTTGCTATTGCTCAGAGTTTCACACTTCGACTCTTCTGTATGTCATGAAAACAAATCTTTTGAATTACAGACAGCACAGACCTTGCACAATAGTTTTCTTTGGTACATCTCCCAGTACATAAGAACATCAGAGTCCTGCTGGATCAGACCCATCTAGTCCCCATCAGACCCCATCTAGTCCAGCTTCCTGTATCACACAGTGGTCTCCCCAATGTGTCAGAGAGCACACAAGACTACAAGTGGTCTGCATCCTGGTGACCTTCCTGACACCTGGCATTCTGAGCTAGCCTACTTTTGAAATAAGAAGGTTCCACATACCCAGAGGTGGATGGTTTATAGGGCAAGCTGTGGCTTTTGCCTCAGGTCCATTTTTTTTCACTTTTCCTTGTGAGCAGGCAGCATGAGGCTTTCTTGTAACTCATAAATTATATGCAATAAATTATATATAATAGTTTTTAATTTAATAAAAAGCAATATAGTGTATAAATTAGGTTAAGTAAAATGAATGAAATTATCTTGCCATAAGTAGATTTTCTGTCAGAGTAGGTGCACATTGTAAATGCTGGAATGTCTATTTGATTTAATCTTAAAATCATCTGGTACATACCTAGCTATTATTGTTTGACTTGCATTTGTAAAACAAAACTGCAACCATAAACAGCAGAAACACCATAATTGCAGGCAGTTTCCCTTATATGTTTGGCTTTAATGAATGCAATGAAATTATACATTTTGTACAATTGTCCAGTGAAATACGCTCTATTTAAAAAACATAAATGCAACATTCTGCAGTGTGGATCTATATACCGTACATACACCATTTGAAATTAAAAAATTAAATGCTGGTCTGTCAAAAGTATATCCAGGGCCAAGCTAGGGGGGCAGTAAGGGTCTTTCCCCTACTAAGCCAGCATTTTGTGCCCCAAGTGGTGCAGTACAGGCTTTGACTGCTCACATCTACTTGGTTCTGCACTGCTTCTGGAGTCAGTGAAGAACTGAGTAGACCCACTGAGGCCACTGCAGCCTTACCCAGGGGAAAGAGGAAGGTTTCCCTTGCCCTACAGTAGCACAGCAGCAGCCCAAAGTAAGTACTGGGTGCAGAATAGGCATGTCAGTGTGTCTGCTCCAGCACTTCTCAGGATTGCGCTGCCTGTCTAAGGGTCACAATTCAGCCTGCACAATTCAAAAGAGAACCTATATCCCACAGCTTCTTCCCCATAACCAGAGGTTGCTGGTAGGGAAAGTCGGGTTGCATGTTTAGAGTTCCATCCATTGGTAATAAGACACACTATAAATTTATTACGTAGAACTCAAGTAATTAATCACATGGGATGTTCACAGTGCTCAGAGACAGGAATGCAAACGTTTTGTGGTATCCACAAATTGAAAGTATCTTTTAAAAATGAAAAAGGTTAGCTTTGCAAGGTATATCAATGAGATATCCCGACCAAGATTTGTTCTACTTATTCTTTATTTTGTAATACTCTGATGTGTGCTTGCATGAACAAACAGCTCAAGAGCCCCATATTGAGTTTGCTTTGATTGGACCAAAGTGTGTGCCATCTGTTTGGCTCTTGCAAATAAAAGTTTTATTGTACAGGCAAAGTTGTAAATTCCTATTCCCTTTTTACAAATTCACTTGGCACTTTGTGAAAAAGAGAACAGCGGCAAATTCTTTGAGCTTGCACAGTGAAAGGGCCTGGCTAGCAACCCACTGCTTCTTCTGTGTTAACAGAGTGGAAATGTTCCTCTCTGAAGGCACTAGAAATTCAGAAGAGTATCTCTGACAGAATGGTTCCCATGGTCAGGCAAGCTGCTGCAAGCTCTAAAGCCAAGGCTACAATCCTAACTTCCACTTAGGCCAGTCTAAGTCCCAGCATAAGTCCTGTGCTGACTTGAGGCTGTAACAAAAGTGGCATAAGACACTTCTGGACCACTCCGGGGGGGGGGGGGGGATAGACTTATGCACAGGCATATGCTGACCTTCCCACACCATCATGGAAAGATAGACCAGGTGAGTTAGGACAGCCTAAATTTCTTAGGATTGTGCCCCAAGTCTTGTAATGGTATCCCAATAACCTACAGTCTGTTTATCATTCCTGGGCAGTGGCAACAGCCTGGAGCATTTTGCAGTGGCCGTATTGACTGCTCCTATGTCATGCAACTGCAAGGTGCTCATCCCCTATTGCTGCTGCATGGGGTTCATCACTACTTTTCTCTCTGACTTTCTCTCTCTGGTTCCATCCCCCTCTCCTGCTCTGTTCCCTCCTGCCCCTCATCTCTTCTCTGGGGCCTCCCTTGAATCCGAGGCCTGTCCCTGCCCTCTTCTCACAGCTGATGCTGTGGGCCACAAGCTTCTTACTTCTTGTTGAAGTAGGACATTGCAACCCCACAGCTGGCCAAAATCCCATATCACAACTTTCCCCACTCCTGAAACATGCAGTGCTGAAGTCTTCTGTTTACGACACCAAAACAACAGCCTTGGCCAAAACCTACAGGAACCCCCACTGGATTTGGGTGTCATGTGTACTTCCTCAGGCATCTGGTGGGCTGCTGTGTGATACAGGAAGCTGGAATAGATGGGCCTTTGGTCCAACTAGGCCAGGGTTAATTCCTAGCAACAATTCATAGATGAATCCTAGACATCCCACCTAACAGGGGCTTAGTTGGCATATATACTTGTGTTTTTGCAGTAGGTCAGCTGTGAATGCATTATGAAGATTGAAGTTGCTAGAAGTAATTGTTCATATGTTTGCCAGCAAATCTGCTAGAAATGTGCCTGCAATGAAGACTTTTAAGTGCCTGCCGAACATGGAAGTGTTTCCAGGAATCCTAGCTCTGCTCTGAAAATGGGCATCAGTGGAAGACTGTCCATTTACAGTCAGAATGCTCAGCATAACAGCTCAGCAGAATTGCAAACTTTACTAAAGTGGGACACATAAATCAATACGTTATTTTAGACTTCACTTGACTGGTTGAAGGAAGAAAAACAGAAATGGCCAGTACTGATTTGCATTAGTTTATCTCAACTCATGACTCTGAATTCTTCTCTAAGTTTTTGACAGAAAACAGAACTGAGAAATTGCTTCTGTGTGCCCAGCAAAGCTTGAAAAACTGCTGCACTGTTCTCCTTTTTAGCTATATCATTGGGGGGGGGGGGGACACTCTATCTCTCCAATCTATAGTAGCTCATCAAAGCCAGTGTCACCAAAATGTAGACTGAGCAACTCATGAGTCGTGTGCATGAAAAACTAAAAAAAACACTTAAGTCAGGGCCTGTCCTGTCCAACCCAAGGTTGGGGTTAGGGGTTAGGGGTTGGAGACTTGGGATGGACATATTGGTGCTCAAAGTCTCCAGTAGTTCCAGGGGTAACCAGTATTTGTAGTACCAGTATTTCTTGACAGCCTCTTGTGCTTGGCTGGCAGAGATGTGTCCTGCTGTATTATCGACAACTGGTCCCAGCTGCTCTCAATAATAGGGCCTGAAGTCTCTTGTATGAGGAGTTCCTTCTCCCCAGCATGCTTTTGGCAACCCTACTCAGACCTCATATTTCAGTCAGATGAGTTGAATTGCATGGAAACAGATGGACATGCATCAAACTGCCTGCATCTCAACAGCTAAAGAATTTTCAAACTATCATTTTGGCATGCACAGGCCTGAAGCAGGGTACACTCAGGGATGGGCTGAGGGGTTGAGCAAAAGGGTTAACTTTTTTGTTTACACTCCAAAAAATTTGGAGGATTTTGAGATGTACCAGCACCTGTTGCAGATTCTGCAAAATGTCTTCAGAAACTTGGCAGCAAGGAGAAAGAAAACATAACAGTACTGTAGCATAAAAGGCTCATTTCCAACATAATAGATGGATACAATGGATTTTGGAAAGTAGACTTACAATGGCTTTTGGAAAACTATTCTGGAGTACACCATCCCTGGAACTTTTTCCAGTGATGATCCCAGAGGTCAGAAATCTAGATTTTCTAGCACAGTTTTTCCATATGTATTATATGTCCTCATGGGGCAATTATGAAACTAACAAACTCCATATGAATATAAACACTGTATTAAAATCAAAGCAAGACATGGGAAAAAACGCAGTTTTCTGTACTGTTAGATTCCATCCTGCATAACTGAGCAAAAGCATTGTCGATGTAGGCATGTTTGCAGTGCAATCCTTTTCTTCTCTAGAACAGACTGGCTGGCATGCCTATGCTGCAGCCAGAACAAGTTTGGGGCTGCCATTGATTTCCCCCTTACCTGGGTAATGCAGCAGCAGCCCCAGAGTCTATTAAGGTCTGCACCACTTTATGAGGACATAAAGCAGAACAGAGCATCCTGGAGCCACTCAGTGCAGCCTGAGAATAGAAATCTGGCACAAGTGTTATGTCCTGGCCCCGGCTCCTATTCCCATCTGCCCATATTTCTGCTTCCTACCTGCCCACCCCCTGCCCCAGAACATCTCATCTCTGTCCTCCCAACACGCTGTGGGATCCGGCCAGTGCAACTCATGCTGGCTCCGTTCACCTGCCTCACCTTCCCTCCTCTCTGAGTACTGCAAGGGACTTGTGCTGACCCAAGGGTGCTTTTGGATTATACCCAGAGTCTGTCTACATTACTGCAAAAAAGAATATAGAATGCCACAGATAATACAATAACTTTAAATGGAAATGGTTCACCCATTTAGCTGCCAATCATGATTACTTGATTTTTTTTCAGCGCTTGATTACCTTTAAACATGCAGGAGCATTTCAAGCAATCAAATGTTGAAAAAATCAAGAGACTACGCATGTAATGAACATGCTGTAAGTTGAATGACTCTCCAGTTACTTTCACAATGGGATGAAGTACATAAACTACATATTGTAACAAAAATTTCTACAAAAATTTCTAAAGTACCATAACTTCTGCAATATGGAGACCATTTTTCTATGTGAATGCAGAGAAACACCCAATTACACCTTAACAACAACAAAAAAGACAGCTGCCCAAGCTAAAGATAAAATTTCTTTTTTAGACAAGCCTCCTGAGTTGTTCTTGGCCTTTTAAAACATCTTTTAACATTGTTTTAAGGTCTGGCTTTTACTGACCAGGGACTTTTATAAGATTGCTACTATTGCTGCTCTTTTACTATATCAATTCTTTATTGCTGTGGTTCATAATGTTCTTATCTGTGGAGGGTTTTAATCTAATTTATTTATAGTTTCCCAGACTGTTGTAGGGGAGAAAAGGTAAATGTATCCCCACAGGCCCCATTACAAGGCTGAAGAGATGTTGTCTGAAGACATATCTGTGGTCATGTGGCTGGCATGACTAAATGCCAGGGCCGCATGGAACACTGTTACCATCCCCCTGAGGTGGTTCCTATTAATCTTCTTGCGGCCATACTATCCTAAATGTGCCTGATCTCATCTGATCTTGGATGCTAAGCAGGATCAGGCCTACTTAGTACTTGGATGGGAGACTGCCTGGGAATACCAAGTGCTGAAGGCATTTATTTGCTTTCAAACTGCTACGTTGGCAGCAGGTGGGCAAGTAAACGGAGTTGTGTGGTACTCAGATCTTAAACACCAATCTGCTAAACTTAGGTTGACAAGCACAGTGTCTTTAACCACTGAGCCATGACAGCTCACTGGAATCAGTGGGATAGAAATACAGAAAACAAATGTCAAGTTATTCACTATCTATCCAAATAGAAAATACTATTAATATACTGTCAATTAAACAATGACCAAATTCAGCCACTGACCAAATCTTTTCTTTCTTTCTTTCTTTCTTTCTTTCTTTCTTTCTTTCTTTCTTTCTTTCTTTCTTTCTTTCTTTCAAGGGAAAGTAAAATTAGAAATGTTTTAAAGATTCATTATCATAAATATAACTTTTGAGTTTAGTGGAGCAGATGTACTTGGTGAGCTGGCACTGCACAAATCAACTAATCTCCATGACTAGGCTGAGATTAAAAGGCAACTAGAGAGCTGCTCTCTGTGAATCACAATAAAGAATTTGCTATATTCAAAAGTTACAGCTATATGGATGGATGCCAGTAAACTACTAGTGTTCCAAAGAGAATAGGGCCAGCTGGAAAACCTTGAGTCTTTAGTAGAATAAATTTGCAAAATCCCTGTGGAAATTGTCTCATTCTAAACCAAAGAGATGGATTTTATGATGACCCAAATTACAACTGATGGAACATTTAAAAAAATTATTGGGGTAATCATAAGAACATAAGAAGAGCCTCCACTGGATCTTGCCAAAGGCCCATCTAGTCCAGCTTCCTGTGATCCATCCCCTCCTACTTGCACAATAGGAATGGGATTCCTACAGAGTGTATTGCACCTTGACATCCTCCTAGACACTAAGTTTGCCATCCTAAAGACACTTTCCAGGGAGTAAGACCCACTGAACACAGTCGGCCTTACTTTTGAGAAGACATGGTTAGAATTGTGCTCTTAAGTATGCAACCTAATTTGTGCTGGAACAGGCAGCCAAGGTAGGCGGGCTGGGGTGCAACAGTTAGATTGTATTTCCCTTACTCTGTTTTGCATGCCAGCCAGCACCAAGGGTCTACTCTGATCATGCCTGCAAAAATCACTGGTTAGTTAGGATCCGTCCTGCAGTGGAGAATCACATCCCCTCCCAGGCCTGATCTGCATCCCAGGCTGCTCTTCCCCAACCCAGAAAAGTCTCCTCTCTACCTCTGTTCTGCTGTGACCACCCTCTCCAGCCCTCTGTGCCTTATCTTCTCCACACGCAGGTTTGGCTCTGCTAAGCCAGCCTACACATGTGCATTAGTCTAGCTGTCACCTAAATAGCCATAAATGTGCTTTATGGCATGTTTATGACACACAGGAGCTAACACAAGTGATTTGTGCTGGTTCAGAAGACCTTTTGTATTGCTCTTCCCCCTGGACACCTGAACTATTTTTGTGAGATGCATATATTGCATACAGTGGGATTGTAGACATATACCTTAATACTCAGAAGCAGATTTCACTGGGACAATGAAATTCAATCTACTGGATGGGATTTCACTGGGATTGTCCCATTTCACTAGGATAATCCACTCTAGACCAACCCAGGAGTTAGTCCATTTAATGTAGTGAGAATAGACATTGTTATTCTTAAATAAAAGCAGGGCTTTTTTCTGGGGGTACTCACCAATACTCAGTACTGTCACCTTTTCTCACCTGCATCCCTCCCACAGGAGCTAATTAATAATTACTCATATGGGGATGACCTGTGGTGAGTACCTATTTTTCCCCAGAAAAAAAATCACTGATTAAAAGTATGTAGAGATGCAGCCGTACAGCAGAATCCTATGCATGTTTATTTGCACATTCATAAGAATGTAAGATGAGCCTCCACTGGATAAGGCCAAAGATCCATCTAGTCCAGCTTGCTGTATCTCACAGTGGCCCACCACATGCCTCACCACATAAGACACCTGCATCTAGGTGCTCTCCCCTGCATTAATCCACACCTATAATGGCTTGTAACCTATGAGATCTTTTCCTCTAGGAATTTGTCCAATCCCTTCTTAAAGACATACAGGCTGCAATCTCAAAGACATTTTCCTGGGAGTAAGACCCATTGAAAATAATGGGGCTTACTTTTGAGTAGACATGGTTAAGATTGTGCCATAAGCCAGATGCCATCACACCTTGTGGTAAGGAATTCCACAGATTAATTACATGCTGTCAGTTCCATTGACAAATGAAGTATTAAGTTTGCAAATTTGCTCATTGCAAAGTGATCTTAGAAAACCTTGAATTTAAGTTTTTAAGATGTTGAATATCAACATTCATTTTCACATGTGATTACCTGATGACCTGTATAAGAATGCACACTACTAAGTCTTTATATAATGCATATATGTTGTAAAATAAGTTTTATGGCTAATGATGCAAATTCAACATGTTGCACACTAAATTAGCCTCTCTGAGATCCTAAATGCTCCCCTATGTACTGTACAGATACTTTCCAAGCCTTCCTCTCCTCTCAGAGTGGACTATGCAACAGCTCTACTATTCAGGCTCATGTTTTTGTTATGGAACAAAAAACCTCACTCCCAGCTGTGGCGCCAAAATCTAGTGCACACTGTCAAAGTAACTGACAGCTCAGATGTGTAGCTTAGTGGCGGCCTGGAGAAGTTCTACCAATGAGCGCCTGGGTTTTTTTTAACAGAGCCACACATGTTTACAGACTGCATTCTGCCGGTAGGAGGAACAGTCTCCAGAAAAAGCAGTCATGGATTCTGAGCATGAGCTTGGACGGGCTCCTTTGGAAATAACAAGTGAAGCAATCCAATGTTTTCGTGCTCACATGACAATAACACAGGCAGTGAACTAGTGCTTCTCTGGAACAAAGACATGCTAGAATGTATAGCCCTGAACAGTTATTTTTCTTAAACATGTGATTTAAACTCCTGGAATAAAGTAGCACATGGAAAAAGCACTAACTACAGCAAGTACATATATCCGTCAGTGAACTCTCAATCAAATAATTCAAATTTTTGGACAAAAATTCTGGTAGATGAGAATATAAACTCAGAGCGATTTCATAGATTATTCCCAGGGTGGCCAACCTTTCAGTTTTAGGACTTCTGGATCTAACAGATCACAGTTGACAAACTGCCCCTGCTGAAATTCCCTTCTCTACCCAATTGTTAAAGGTCTAGGAACCTTAAAGTTGAAAAGTTAGTTATCCCTACATTATCCACAGCCAAAAGGGAGCCAAAAACTTCCTGATATTTGTTCCATGCAAGATATAAATTTGATATATACTCACTTAAAGCATTCACACTTTTTTCAGGTGTCCACTTAAATGTCTTCCTGATTTCTGCTTTTACAATATCTTTCCTTTGCTTTTTTTCTCTACTGCACTTGGTACAAAAGGCAAATCTAAAGGAGGTGAGTTTTTTGGACCTTGAGCTCATGGATTGCAATCCTAAAGACAGTTTTCCTAGGAGTAAAACCCTTTGAACTTAAGTGCTTTAACCCCCTCTTTAGTTTCACTACTGACTGGAAGGTCACAATTGCATAATTTTAAAATACAGTATCAGAATGCAGTTTCGAGGAACAATACAACAAGGGAGAGGTGCCAAAGTTTATTCGAAATAAATGTTTTCCATACTGTTCCTAACAAGTTTATGCTATGCAAAGTTGCCATGGACTTAAGGACAGTTACATTTAAGGCCAGGTTGCAAGCTCATGAATATTTCCTTGAAAGCCCTACTGATATTATGGGAGAGACCTCTCAGTGTCATATGAAAATGATTGGACTGGGGGAATAAAAACAACATGCACATCAATCCAGTAGCTCAGTGGTTCTCAAATTGCAAGCAGTAACTCACTGGGGAGTCACTTCTTAAAATGACCCCCCTACAGGACCTACCTACATTTACAAGACTTTTAAAAAAATGAAGATCTAGAAAGAAATAATATTTTATCTATTAGTAATAATAACTAGAAAAAGACCCTCAAACATTTATCTCCCTATATTAACATACTTGTAAACTGCAGGAGTTGAGCCCTTTGCAGGTTAAATAGCCACAACATACAATGGTTCCCAAAGTTTTAGCAAAAGGATCCACTTTTTAGAATGAAAATCTATCAGGACCCATCGGAAGTGATATCATGACTGGAAGCTTACTGGACAGTGGCAATGCTGTGGATGTCATTTATCTTGACTTCAGCAAAGCATTTGACAAAGTCCCACAAGACATTTTAATTGGGAAGTTGGAAAAATATGGGCTACACGGGGCAATCGTTAGGTGGATCCGCAACTGGCTCGATGGCCGCACTCAAAGGGTTTTAGTAAATGGTTCTGTGTCAACCTGGAGGTCAGTTTCTAGTGGGGTCCCCAAGGCTCTGTCTTGGGACCGGTTCTCTTTAACGTTTTCATCAATGACTTGGAGGAAGGGATACGGGGGAGCCTGATCAAATTTGCAGATGACACCAAGCTGGGAGGAGTAGCAAACACAACAGAAGACAGGAGAAAACTCCAGGAGGATCTGGATAAACAGGAATCCTGGGCTGTAACAAACAGAATGAATTTCAACAGGGAGAAGTGCAAGGTTCTGCACTTAGGCAATAAAAACCAAAAACATAGGTATAAAATGGGAGATACTTGGCTTGGCAGCACAACATGTGAGCGGGATCTTGGAGTCGCCGTGGATCACAAGCTGAACATGAGTCAGCAGTGTGATGTGTCTGCAAAGAAGGCAAATGCCATTTTAGGTTGCATTAAGAGGACTGTAGCTTCCAAGTCACGAGAAGTTCTAGTTCCTCTTTATTCTGCATTGGTGAGACCTCACCTTGAGTACTGTGTTCAGTTCTGGGCACCTCACTTTAAGAAAGATGCAGCTAAACTGGAGCAAGTCCAGAGGAGAGCGACCAGAATGATCAGTGGGATGGAAGGGAAGCCCTACGAGGAAAGGTTGGGGGAACTTGGGATGTTCAGCCTGGAGAAGAGGAGGCTGAGGGGAGACATGATTGCCCTCTTCAGATACCTGAAGGGCTGTCATATGGAGGAAGGGGCCAATTTGTTCATAGCTGCTTCTGAAAGCAGAACTAGAACCAATGGGTACAAACTGCAAGAAAGGAGATTCCGGCTGGAAATCCGGAAAAAATTCCTGACGGTGAGGGCGGTTCGGCAGTGGAACAAATTGCCAAGGGAGGTGGTGGATTCTCCCTCACTGGGGATCTTCAAGCAGAGGCTCGATGAGCACCTGTTGGGGATGCTCTAGGGGGAATTCCTGCTGCAGGCAGGGGGTTGGACTAGATGACCTACTAGGTCCCTTCCAACTCTATGATTCTATGATTCTAAGTGATATCATCAAGCAGGGAAATTTTTAACAATCATAGGCACATACAATAGTAGCATCAAGTCTAAAATATTAAAAATAAAATATTGAAATGAATTGGGAACCACCTGAAATTGGCTCACAACCCATCTAGTGGTCCTGACCCAGTTTGAGAAACACTGACCTACAATATAAGATTTTTTAACAGCTTTAGGGCTTAAGGCAGAGTCCAATCCTATGTCTGTCTACTCAAAAGTAAATCCTATTATGGTCAGCAGGGCTTACTCCCAGGAAAGTATTTTTAGGATTGCAACCTCAGTTTTCTGATCTTTCAACCAATCTTTGGTAATCCACCCAAAATCCAGTCACAAACCACAGTTTGGGAACCACAGCCTTAGTGGGGAGTTGCAGTCAATGGCCCAGGAGGTCAAGGGGGCTTTGTGCCTGAGCAACCCCTAATTGGGTGTGGAGGGCCTTAGAAGGTGCCTCGGTGAAAAGGGTAGCCAGTCTCATGGCACCCTTCCTTGCACCCAGACTAGGGTGACCATATGTCATAACCAGAAGAGACAAGATCCTACTGAAATGTATGACACCCAAGATAAATGTGGGACATGATAAAAAAGCTTTAAAAACTCATCAATATTGCTTTCATGAGATTAATTTCAACACTATATTACATATTTATTTTATTTCTTTAAGGGATTTATACCCCATCTTTCCAATGCAAATGCCAAAGGTGGCTTACAAAGCTTTGGTTAATCTCCTCCTTTTTTCCTCACAACCCTGTGAGGTAGGTGAGGCTGAGAGTGACTGGCCAAGAGCCATCCAGGGATTTGAACCTGGGTCTTCCAGGTCTCGGTCCATCTCCCTAACCACTTCACCATTTTGGTTCACAAATTTAAAACTATTACATATAAAAAACAATTACCATTACATATTTAAAACTATTACAAAAAGGAGACACGGGGTCACCCTGTTCAAGGAGGTTCCACATGGAGGAGACACTTCCCAGAGCAGTGGCGTAGCTACAGGGGGGCGCAGCAATCAGTAATGGAGAAAGCCATGGGGGTAGCACCAAAGACTATGTCCCTTTTTCCAGGACATGTCCTGAATTTTAACCTTGTGTCCTGAAAAACTTTCAATGTCCTCCTTTTCCTGGTAAGTTGGCAGCCTGTGGCCTTCTTGTAGATAACAAATTAGATGTTTAAAAAGTTAAATACGTTTTAAATTTAATAATAAGTAATATAACAAGGGCCTTTGGCCTGATCCAATGCATTATGTTCTTAAGTTAAGCAATATAAGGCAGCAATCCTAAAGTCAGTTTTTTGGGAGTAAGACTCACTGAACACAATGGGACTTACTTTTGGGTAGACATGGTAAGGACTGTGCTCTAAATGTTTTTTTAGCTTTTATTTGGTCATTATATTATATAAATTATATTACATTATATGAATGTTTTAGCTTTTATTTGGTGATTATATAAATGTTTTAGCTTTTATTTGATCGTGTGTGTCCTACATTTTTCTTGTGTGTCCTACATTTTTGGAAGGCTGTGTCCTCTTCTGGCATGTGGCCACCTGTGCCTGCTGCTGTTGCGCCCCCTCCAGCTACTCCACCTGGAGGCTCCTGCATCTTTACGCACTGCTGGCGAAGGCGAGACGGGAGGGAGTGCGCTCCAGTCCGGGTTTTGTGGCTGGGACCACCGCGGAGCCAGGGAAGGTTGGCTCCACCGAAGCAGGGCTGGCTGCTGGGTCCGGCCCCTGCCTCCTTGCCCCCGGCAGCTGGGAGCGTGGCCGTGCCTTGGGACGGGAGGAGAGGCGAGCGAAGTGGGTCCCCCCCCCACCTCTCCAAGAGAGCCGTCCAGTCCAGGGCGCACGGCTTGGATGGCTCCGTTGCGCACGGCCTCCGCTGCCCTCCGGCGGGCGCCCCAACGGCACTGAGAGCCCCGACGGCAGCCCAGCTTTGGAGAGCTCTTCCGACGGCGGTGCTGGGCGCGGCCAAGCCAGCCATGCAGGCTCGACGCCTGGCCAAGCGCTCCAGCCTGGGCAGCCGGCGCTTGGGCTCCTCCGCAGCCACAGTCGGGCCCTTCCTCCCCGCCAAGCCCTCCGAGGGCTCCTGGAGGCCGCCTCGCAGGGAGGGCTCCGCCGCAGCCCTGGAGGAGGAAGACGAGGACGAGGACGTGGTGGTGGACGTGGAGGTGGAGGAAGACGACGACCCCGAAGAACCCACACTGGGAAGCCCGTCCGGCCCCGGTAAAGGACCTGCACCCGCCAGGGCCAGCCTCAAGGTACGCGGGGGAAGGATGGGACTGGAGGAAGCCTCTTCGCCCTCCGCACTTGCAGCTAAGGAGGCACGCCCAGCGCTGCTGTCCTACCCACACTTTCCTGGGAGGAAGCTCCACTGACTATAATGGGGTTTACATCTGAGTAGACATGCTCAGGATTGGGCTCTCAGGCTGCTGTCCTGCCCACACTTTCCTGGGAGGA
Organism: Cryptoblepharus egeriae; assembly: GCA_030015325.1. Lineage (NCBI taxonomy): Eukaryota > Metazoa > Chordata > Lepidosauria > Squamata > Scincidae > Cryptoblepharus > Cryptoblepharus egeriae. The sequence goes on from JAREYC010000003.1 coordinate 27,714,579, forward strand.
ATCTCCACTGACTATAATGGGACTTTCCTCTGAGTAGACATGCTCAGGATCGGGCTCTTAGGTAGTCACTCCCAGGGCTGTGGTCAGTGTAAATCTCTGTTTCCTTCAGAACATGAGCAAGAGGGCATTTGAGCATGTCCAGAGTGCGTTTCCAGCAGGAGGAGGGAAGCTCCAACTTGAGCCCATTCACACAGGACAAGGCAGTCCCCTTGCTTACAACTCTTTGACATGTTTCTCATGGCTCTGCCTATCTCAGACCACAGTCCAAGCCACACTTTCCTGGAAGTAAGCACCATTGGCTATCATGGGACTTGCTTCTGAGTAGAAAATCCTAGGCTGGGTTCTGAGGGAGGCTTCATATATTGGGTTTGTGTCTTATCAACACTGCAATCCTATTCACACCAACCTGGAAGTAAGCCCAGTGGGACTTATTTCTGAGTAGATCTGCGTTGTGTTGGGCTCTTCTGCTGCAATCCTGTGCAAGCTGACCTGGGAGTAAGCTTAATTGGCTCTAATTGACTTACTCCAGAGTAGACATGCATAGGATTGGGCTTTCAGTTGTTTGACAAAAGGCGTGTCATGTGCTGTGTTCCAGCTCCTCTTTTGTAGTAGAAATGGTTTTATAGGGCCTGGGGGTGGGGAGGCAGTGTGAATTTATGTGTAATTAAAAGTAGCAGGATTCATATTCAAGACCTTGCAGCATCCCAGTCCCTTCTTGGAAAGGCCTTGCAGGGCTGATGTGTGACTGTTTTCTTCCTCATAGTGTAAATAAAGATGGCTGTTGTTTACAATTAAAAAAATCAAGGTCTCTTTCACATTGTGTATTGTTGGACTCCATAACGGAACTTTTGTGGCTATTGTAGGGTTATCGCTGAGAGGAGCGACATCAAATGATGTGCCCTGTAACGGCAGAGGGCAATAGTACGGTGTCCACTGAAAATAAGAACGCACTAAGGTGTGTGCAAAAGAGGCTTTGACATGTAGGTAGCCGAAGAGCATGCAAAAGACCTGGAAAGCAGGGAAGCTGCAGGTGTGCCACAGGGAGTAATGGCAAGGATTGGTGAAGCATGGAAAATGCTAAAAGGAAGGCAAACAACTGGGTCATGCTGGTGCAACTGGCCCATGCAACTAGAAAGTCCCGCATGAGTGCAGACCAAGTCAATGAACACTGGGAATACTCATCCCAATATAAGAAGAACATATAGGGGTTCCTTGGTTTACGAGCGTAATTCATTCCAGAAGCATGTTTGCAATCCAAAACAATTGTATATCAAACCAAATTTTCCCATAAGAAATCATGGAAAGTCAGATGATTTGTTCCACAACCCAAAAGTATTCATATAAAAATGATTACAATACTGAAATATAATAAAAAAATAAAATAAATATAAAGAAAAAATAAAACAAATTAATCTGCAACTTAGGCTGCAATTCTAAAGACACTTTCCAGGGAGTAAAATCCATTAAACACAATGGAGCTTACTTTTGAGTAGACATAATTAGGATTGTGCTATTAGTCTCTCAGTTCTCTCTGGCTGCAGTCTACCCCCTTACACGGGAGTAAGCCTTACTGGTTACAGTCGAGCTTTCTTCATAGTAGACATGCAAGGCTATGTCTCTTAGGCGCCTTTCCATTGCCCCCCCTTTACACAGAAGTGAGCCCCACTGACTGTAATAGTCTTACTCCAGAGTAGACATGCATAGGCTGGTCTCTTAGGAGAGGTTGAGCTGGGGTGATCATATGACTAGAAATTCCCAGATTTGTCCATTTTTGTAGCTTTCTGTCATGGTGCCCTCTCAAAGGGCTACATTGTCCTCCATTTTGGCACTTTGTGATGGTGCGCAGTACCCCATGGATTCATATTGAAGAGCAGAATCCAGTGCAAAAATCCATTTTGAAATATCTCCTTCCTATTGAAAGTTATGGCCAAAAAACTAAAAATAAAAAATATGCATTGAGCTCTATGGGAAAGCAAAAGTGCCTCATATCATGGCTTTTCTTGCAAGTAGGTGAATATGCCATGGTCTGCCCTAAAGGTCAGGCTGAGAGGAATCCAATAAGAACAGAATGGTCCTGATCCGATGAAAGCAGCCTCCAAAAATCACTCCAGATGGAAGCCTCTGATAATTGCATTGATCCCTATAGGAACTGAAAAGGAGCAATACTGCAACTTTTCTTGCAAGTAGGTGAACATGCCTTAGATATTTGGAAAGGGCAGGCTGAGAGGAATTTGGTCCTGATCCAATGAATGTAGCCCCTACAATGCACCCCACAAGGAAAGCCTCCTCCAAGCTCCACTCCATTAAACCCTTTTAAAAGTGAGATTGCACAGCTGTTTTTACTCGCAAGTAAACAAGCATGCCTTGCTGTTGTGGAAGGTCATTCCAGGGAGTGCAAGGCTTCCAGAATGGTCCTGATTCTATGCACCTGGCACTCATCAAATGCTCCACAAGGCAGCATTTGAGTGTTTTCAGCAGATGAGTGTTTTCAGATTTATTTTGTCATGACCTACATTTTGCTTGGATGTCCTACATGTGGGAGGGGGAGGCCTTGGTCTCTTTTTTGATTATGGTGTATGGTCACCCTGGGCTGAGCAGGTGCTGGCGAAGCACTGAAACTGGCTGTAGCCCAGTCTGGACTAATTTTTTTGCTTTTATCGCAAGACATGGCTAGTATATCACGTCAAAAATTTATTAGAAATGTTCGCTTGTCTTGCAAAACACTCTGAATCCAAGATTTAATATAAATATATTAATATATTGTATCTGAGAAAATCTCAATATATAAAAAGAATAACTAGCTTCTTAAGTCTAGCTTGTTGCACTGAGGCCTGAGCCTGTGACCAGAGGAGCAGAGCACAATTTAGTGGTCCATCGTCTTCTGCAGAAGACCCCGGCACTCTTGGTTGTTCTTTCGGGATTGCAGTGGGCTATAAAGCACAAACCACAATATCTTTCCATGGTCAGACCCAAGGAAACTGCAGAGGTCAAAGCAACACTTCAGTCTGTGCCCAGATGACTTTCTAATGCTTCTTAACCATCCCACTCCTTTATTTAATGACAGTTCTCTTCTTCAAAGAGGTTTCTGTAGGGTTTTGAGTGGCATCCTGTGCAGGCATTGATTAGCTCCTTATTGCCACTTAGTACAAAACAAGGTGTGCTTTTTTCCCAGCATTGCTTGGGGCTTCTAGGTAGAGGCATATGACGTGCTAACAAAAGTGTATGTGATGATTGATTAGTCCCTTGATAAGCAGGGAGGTGTGGCTCTCTGCACATGCCATAGCCAGCTCAGGCTCTGCTACTTAATGACACAGTCATACATTAGAATTGTGCATGCAAGACTTGTTCCTGAGCATGGACATTACCTTGCTTGATTGTGTCCACCTTATTCAACTTGCATTCAGCTTGGAATACAACCTGGAAGCTGAGTATATCGGTTGCTCATCAAAATGATCCTGGAGACTGTATGGGGGTGTCTCTTTTGTAGCTGATCAAAGGGGCTTCTGTGTCCTCAGTAAGCAGACACTTTTCTTCCCCTGCCCATTACCAGTAGGAAAGGTATAGACAGCTCAGATCTCCATAGGGAAGGTATGGAGAGCTGAGATCTTTATGGATAGGGAATGTGCTGTTTGTGCATAGGACCCATGTGCCATCCTTTGCACCTCCACTTAAAGGTTAGGTAGCCTTCAAATCCAGATATGTGTTGCCAGGCAGAGCAGACCAGGTATGTCCTGACCGCAGTCCATATTCAGGAAGATGCTTGACAGATATTGTGGACTGGTGTGTTAAATGAGACAGATTTTACCGTTTGTGAGATTGTGGTTATTTGGTCTGTTTAATTTTTTAATGCTTAATGTTTTTAGATTTGTTTTATTAGTACAGGTTTTATGTTGTAAGCCACCTTGAATTTCCTTGAGTATGGGAGAAAGGCAGGTATAAATTCTTCAGATAAATAAAGTCCACAGGCTTCTCTGAGGCCTGCACAGGCTATATATGTCCACCCCGAACTGCTTGTAAAAGGCTGTGTATGTACACCCTATTTTCCCCTTATACACATTCTTGGGCCATGAGAAACCCTCCAGCGTCTATTTGGGGGAAGGGCACATGCGGGGTGCCCTTTGAAGCCAATCTGCTATTAAGTGAAACTATGGATATGGGATTCTCAGATAGGG